>OZ023170.1:9289859-9889859 GCA_963678695.2 Diplodus puntazzo | reverse complement strand
AGGGTTAAAGCTATTTGATAAATATTTTAAAAGAACCCAAAAGCCCTGCCCTCATTAATATGACTAAAATTAGAATGAGTGCTATGCTATGACTAGGAGTAGGTTCATCGAGTAAGCAGTAGATGGAACAAATAAAAAAAAAAAACACTGTACCACTGTAGAAAACAAGTGTTACATCTGCCTCAGCCACTCCCTCTACTTCCAGGTGTTAGTAGTTCTTTCCCCAATCTCTCTCCCTTTCCACGTGTGTGTGTGTGTGTGTGTGTATGGTAATGAACAATGAGCAAACAAGTTTAACCAGTTTTTTAACAGGTTTGACTCCAACTCCCTCACCCCCAACCAGGTGAGGAGAAAGCTGCAGAGGCCTTGTGTGATGAAGGACTGTGCCAGTCAGCTCTGTGGAGTTCTTCAGCACCTCTTCAACCTGAGCCTCCACCTTCAGAGGGTGCCAGTGCTTTGGCAAACATCCTGCCTCGTTCCAGCGCCTAAAAAAGGATGTCCTGTGGCACTGAATGACTACAGGCCGATTGCACTGACCTCTCGCATCATGAGGGTCATGGAGATGCTAGTTCTTGCACACCTCAGACCCCTAGTTTGCTTTCACAGGACCTCCTACAGTTTGCATATCAGTCCCATTTTGGGGTCGATGATGCAATCATCTACCTGCTGCAGCCTACTCCACCCTGGATAGACCCAACACCACTGTCCATGTCATATTCTTCAACTTCTCCAGCCCCTTCAACACCATCCAGCCCAAGCTGCTGAAGGCCAAGCTAGAGAACATGCGGATAGATTCTCCCCTCGTCACATGCGTCAATGATTATCTGACTGGCAGTTTGTGAGATTACAGAACCGTGTGTCTGATCGGCAAAATTGTCTTTCTTCCTCTTCACCACCTACACTGCAGACTTTAAGTACCACACTGAGTCATCTCATTTGCATAAATTCTCTGATGACACTGCCATCGTGGAGCTTGTAGAGGGCAGGAGGGAAGATGAGTTCAGGGACTTGGACAACAATTTCTTTAAGTTGTGCGGGGAGAACCACTTGGAGCTGAACGTGGTGAATACGAAAGAGATGCTGGTGGACTTCATGAGGAACAAGCCCTACCCTCTCCAGTCTTCATTAGTGGGACAGATGTTGACATTGTGTAGTCATACAAATACCTGGTGCTGGACAATAAACTGGAGTGGTCTACGAACAAGGATGCAGTCTACAAGAAGGGCCGGAGCCGGCTTTATTTCCTGTGGAGGCTCAAGTCCTTTAAAGAGCAACTAAACCCCTCAGTTTTGGATGACATGCTCTAAGCTGGAAATTCAAAAATGCCTTGATTATGGGCGGGGCTCCAGGAGTACTCTCCGATTCCCCCCTCCCCCCTTCCCGTCACCACACTCACACGCGCAGAAAAAAAAAGTTTTTTTTTTTTTTTTTTTTTTTAGTTTTTATAGGAGGGGCCGGAGCTAACCGTGGTGGACCGTGACGAAAGCTGCCTCCAAAACGTCATCTGCCTCCATCTCAGCCAATAGGAAAATTCGATTGTAATAACCGGGTTTCAACCCATAGAGGGCAGTCACACTTACATTTTTACTACAAAATACACCAAATTGAAATACTTCAACTAAAATGTCAAGAGTTGGACCAGAGTCACTCAGCAACACTACTTCATACCCAAATACATTGGTTTTCAGCAGAAAAAAGTAGTTTGGGGGTTTAGTTGCTCTTTAATGTCTGTTATCAGATGCTCCAGATGTACTATCAGTCTGTTGTTGCGAGCACCATCTTCTTCGCTGTGGTGTCCTGGGTTGCGGGCATCAAAGTGAAGGAAGTCAACAAACTGAGTAAACTCATCAAAAAGACAGGGTCTGTTTTTGGCTCTAAGCTTGTCACCCTGGAGGAGGTGGCAGAGGACAGGATGCTGGCAAAACTGCTGGCAACCATGGACAATGCCTCTCACACCCTTCACAAAAAACTGGACAGGCTGGACAAGCAGCTTCAGCAACAGACTCATTCAACCCCACTGCCTAAAGGAACAGCACAGGAAATCATTCCTACCTGGTGCATCAGACTTTATAGTGCTCACTCCAAAACACACATATAAGTTTTGCGCTTTTTAAATTATTATTACTGTAAATGAAACTGCACCTTATCCTCTTGCACCTTATGTTCCATTTACCTTAACTCCTCAATACCTCTGCATTTTATTTTATTTACCTCAGTATTTTAGCTACTTAAGCATTTTATTGTATGTAGCATTTTATTGTTCTTTTATATTGTATATAGAACTTTGTGTTTCTATATTTGCCCTTGTATTTTGATTGTATTTGTACTTGAATGTACCTACTGCTATGATAACCGAATTTCCCCCCAGGGATCGATCGATCTATCGATCTATCTATCTATCTATCTAGTCTATCTTATTGTTTGCAAAGTAACATCAAATCTCTGGAGTGATGAGGACATTGTCTTATATGCTGCTATTTCTGGTCTCTTTAGGGGAGTTCAGTCATGTGCTCTATTCATCACTATTCATTTCATTATTAATTAAATTAATCTGTTTCCTTTGGACTTTTGATTTGATTTTAGTGGTACATCAACCTTTAGTCCCTAGCCGAGAGTAAAAATTTGCAATATTATCATTATTTTCTTTTATGTTCCACTTCTGTTTTTTGTAATGACAGAATGCACAAAATGCTATGGCTAAAGCTCGCCACGGATATCTCACCCACATAGGTCAACATACAGCAGCTATAAATGGACTTGCATTTCCATAGCACTTTCCCAGTCTACTGACTGCTCAAAGCTTTTTTACAGCACTAGTCACATTCACCTTTGACCAGGGACGTGCACATGATTATAGAGGGGCAGGGGCTCAAAGTCAGTAAAGGGCAGTATGTGCGCGCATAGCCTTAATAACACAATATGTAGATTGATTAATGTAAAATTAATAAACAAAGTACTTATAGAAAGCTAACTTCTTAACTGTGTATCCTGTGTAGCTGTGGGTGATATGCAACTGCCGTTTCTTTTGTGTCAACATGAGTTTAGAAGACATGCAATTCAGCTGCAGTTCAATGCAACACTGGTTTATTATTAGGCTATTCATTGGAGGGCAAGTGCAAACTAGAAATACAGGCTACACATCTAAAAATGTGACAAAACCAAGAAATGACTATTGTGACTGTTAGTAGGAACAACAATGTTTAAAACAGCAAAATCACATTAAACTCAATATCTGGAAGAAGTTTAAGATTTGTGGCAAGATAAACAGCCGACATAGACAGCTGTCATATTATTCTTAACTCTGGTTAACAAGCAGTTAGCTTAACAAGCATAAATGGACGCTCCTCTTAAATATTACTCATATTTGGGCACGTTGAATAAGTGGAAGGCGACTTGTTAGCCCCCACAAGGAAGCTATGTTAATAGATTTATAACTCACAAAGGTTCAAGTCGCTCCACTGTCACGTCTCATTTATGTGCGTGGTGGAGTTCTCGAGGAGGCAGCAGCTTCTTTCTCTCTGTGTCTTCAAAATAAGAGCTTTACATTGCACCCCATTCGAGTTTATAACTGGGTTCTTAGCAGGGGGCTTTTAATTTGAAAGTAGCGACCATCCGCAGAGAGTGACAGAGCGGAGCCGCAGCGGACAGAGAAGCGGCTTTAGGCTGAACACACACACACACACACACACACACACACACACACACACACACACGACACCATATTACGTACGAAATGCGTACGGTAGATAACCGTGGCGATTTTATACCGCCGTTTTAAGACATCCCTTTGCAAAACAGAAATTTATTTATTCATTAAAAAAAAAAAACAAACACAAAAAGGACACTTTTTAATACGAGGCAAAAAGGGCAGGGGCTCAAGCACCCCTTGGGCCTTATGTGTGCACGTGCCTGCCTTTCACACATACATTCATACACTGATGGCAGAGGATGCCATGCAAGGTGCTGACTTTGTTATCAGGAGAGGTTATCAGGAGGGGTTCAGCATCTTGCTTAAAGTCCGTGTAAAGCAGAAATAAATGTGTGTTATGAGTTTGTCATACCACAGAAACGTGTCATTGACCACTGAGCCAAATTTGAAAGATTAAAAAAATTGCCAAGTAAATAAAATTAAGTCTCAAAATCATGGACAAGCACTTCTCTCTGCTGTGAAACGCTGGGCGCATGTCAGATAGAGGCGCAGAAATCATGCCCACGAGCAGGAGGGGAGCTGCCTCTGTGTACTGCACAAGGACGTAACCTACTGTAACAATGTAAGCTAGCAGCGTCATCGTTTGGACCCAGCCTTATCTAATTGAGCCATCAGAGCCAGAAACTGACTCTGAGTCAGACACTGATAGTGCTCAGCCTCGTTGCTCACAGTCCATGTTTTACATTACACACAAACGTAACACCCCAGTCTACATACAATTCCTTGTCATAGCTATATTGGTGCACATAAAATATTACCTGTGGATTATCATTGTGCTGTCAGATGGACTCCGCTCAGGGAATGAGGCCAAATCATGTCATGATTAAATGCAATAACATTTGCTAACATTACATGGGCATGACAGGATGCACGATGTAAAATCACTTTCAGGATTTGCACCTTCAGCAAAATGCATTTAATTGCCCGTGCACTTTGTGTCCGAGCTGGCCTGGCCGACACATTAAATGTAATTATGAGCCCGAGCCCGATTTAAACCCGACATTTTTTTAATACGTGGGCTGTTACAACGGACTTTCTCAAGCTCCATGTTGCACTTACACTACACAGTCAGTGATGCCGGTAACGCGTTACTCTAATCTGACCACTTTTTTCAGTGAGGAGTAATCTAACGCGGTAATATTTCCAAACCACTAATCAGATTAAAGCTACTTATTCAAATCACTGTGCGTTACTATTATTTTTGTCATTTTCCTTAGTAAAAATATATATTTTTGTTTTCTTCTTGCGTCTCGGGGAGTGACGTCACGTGCGCGAGAAGTCACATTTTCTGCACGAAGACACTCACTCACTCACGTGTAAAACCACGCAGCAGCACAAACAACATGGAGGGAGGAGAGAGATGCGCCTTTTGTCGCTGGAAATACAGTCATTATTTTGAGTTATTACAAAAACACACACACAAAATGCTTGATCAAGGGCCGGCTCGGCCCGGCCCGAGGATATTGAAGGGAAATATCGGCCCGGACCGCGGTCCGGTTCAGGTCAGGGTCGGGCTCGGGCAGAGAATCTAAAGTCTGGCCGATGGCGGGGATGAGAGCACCTGTTGTCGGCGGGACGGTCGCAGGCGGGCACATAATGCCAGTGGCAGAGATGAGAGCATGCGCTGTCGGCGGGACGGGAGGATGCAAGCCGGGGCTGGAGAGGGTTGGTTCGGCCCCACTGACCAGCGTCAAAGGACTCTTCAGCATCCAGACTGTACCTGGTGACAGTTGCTGTAACTATCGGGGATAAAGTGGACACTGCAGAGACGGGTGTTGGTGGTGATTTTTAACTCTCCACAGTAGCTCCTTTTGACAAAATCGATCCGTTGCCTTATGTTGTCGTCCTTAGGAAACTTAAATAAGCTAACGGCGCCGTTACCCTGCACACTGTGGCATCCAGGAAAGATGCAGGAGCGATGTGGAGGAGACATGACTGTTTAGCTGACTGGTTGACTAGTTAGCTAGCTGCAAACTATTCTAAGAAATGCTATCCAATGCTGTGTTCCAATATCCATACTTCCATGAGTACACTTAAACGTAGTACACTATCCGCACTTATTAAGTACGCAGATTTCAGTCGGTGAGTGTTGTTCCAAATCCAATACTCCGTGGTGCACTTACCGGAAATTACGATCGCAACAGCCGCCGCGGCTCGTCACCCGCCAAACACATCCCGCTTTGAACGGTGAACAAAAGACATCTACGGCTTTACTTTTTAACAATTACAATCCTACAATCCTGCAATATGGCTCAGCTGCAGGCGCTGTTGTCTCGGTAGCTATTTTAAAAAAAAAATCCGAGCTGAGCGCCTCTGCCTGGCTCCACTTCTTCCGCTACGTAGACAAGATGGCGGCCGTTGAGTGCGTATAGTGTACATCAATGCACACTCAACGTTTTTGCCGTTATGAGGGCGACATCCGGGTCCTTTAAGTACACTTCTTTTCGCCGCGATCGCGATCGGAACACCCTACGTACTCAAACTAAGTACAGTAAGTGCGGTAAGTATGGATATTGGAACATGGCACAAGACTCGAGAGCAAGCGGAAAAACCTCCGAAGCTAATGCGCTGAATGTATTTATACTGCTTCCGCAGCAGGACTGGGTTTATGCAAATCATGGCCGCGTTACGTAACGCGACCATGATTTCTGACCCGCCCATTAAAATCCTGAACACAGAAATCGTGAAACACAGTTTGTGAGCCTAGCTCCAAAATTAAATTCTAAATGGTTGAATGGCTTTTTACATGTTTTAAGGAAATACATTTATGACCTTTTTAATGTGTTTAGAAGAAAATGGCTGAATTTGCTTTACACAGACTTTATGGATGCTTCGACCTCCAGCCGCGTATCTGGGGAATGGAACCAGCGACTTTACGATTACCTGGCAAACCGCTCTAGCGCCTGAGCTATAGCGTTTTTCTATTCTACTGACTAATAAAATGCTTTCCAACTCACCAATCAACACACGTTTATCCACACACTGATGGCAGAGTAGAGAAACTCCTATATTTTAAACTGCTGCTCGGTCAAAAAATGTGCAAATTATTAACGAACAAATTTCTGTAGCTAACCATAAAAATGGAAACTGTTTGATATCTTGGTCAAACTAAATGCTATTAACGCCAAATTTGAGATCCTTGGTTGCCATGACACTGGGAAGGGATAACCCGAATTTGGCGAATTTTGTCCACTAGGGGGCGCTAAAAATATGGGACGTTTATATCTCTTGAACAGCTACACTGATTTTTATGAAATTTGGTCGTATGATGTAGGGCCAATCCTGAGGCCATATCTTGAAGGTGGTCATGACTGGTCAATGTGGGCGTGGCTTCTTACATGATAAACAACAAACATTAATTTCAGACAAACTATTATGCTGAGAGCTTTGAAATGTATGTGGTACATAAAGAATAGGACACAGTTTTTCCACTCCAAAAATTGCACATGTACTCCACTAGGTGGCGCTATAATGGATGCAATCACGTTTTTGTCTGTAACTTCCACATTTTAAATAACACGTTCGCAAACCTTATATCCATATGTTCCCTGAATAGAGCTGGGTTTTTTGACATAGGACATGCCCACTTCTGCTGCACATTTCGTTGGCTAAATGTCCACATATGCATAACGTACTTTTTCAAACTCCTCCTTGGGATTTTGTCCGATCTGCATGAAACTTGGCACATACACTCTTCAGCTCGATCTGATCTAAAGTTATCAAAAGAATTTTGCTCGGTCGAAAAATGCGCAAATTTATTAACGAACACATTTCTGTAGCTAGCTATAAAAATGTAAACTGTTTGATATCTCAGTCAAACTAAATGCTATTAACACCAAATTTGAGATCGTTGGTTGTCATGATACTGGGAAGGGATGAGCTGAATTTGGCGAATTTTGGCAGTGCACTTCCCATTACAGCGAATACCACGGCTCAGACGTTGGCCTGTGTCCTCACTTTTGCCCCGAGCCCATCATCCTTTGGGGCCAACTTCCGTGGGCTCTGCGGTGCGTGGGGTCCGAGTCACGCAGGGGGGCTTGGCCCCCATTCATAACTGCTTGCAGTTCTGGTTTGTTTTGATATTGTCTCCACCAGTGTTGGGTATAGTTACTTAGAGTTCTCATGCGTTACCAAAAATTAAAAGCCGTTTGCGCACATGCTGCAACTTAACTGACACACACACAGCCTCCTTTACATGCACCGAGAAGTCGTGACAATGATGAATAACGTCAGTTATCCAACCAAATTAACTCTGCAGAATAACAATATCAGGAAAGACAGTCAGCAATATGCCACATAGCGTTTTATTAATTAATTAATTTTTTATTTTTTTTTTGCAGTCGACAGAAGCTCTTCACCAACGCAGAGTGTGCATTTTACCGTTATGTTGTTCTTGTCCTTTTCGCTGGTGAATTGAAAATAATGTGTGTACTTCCACAATGCAAAAGCTGTCCTTTCTGCCATCTTGCCAGGGGTTCGAAAACACTCACACACACACACGCACACACACACACGCACACACACACACACACACACACAGGTAATGTAGGTCAGCAGCAGGGCACAGACGCATCACAGCGCTGCGCCTCCGCTGACACATCCGAAGGTGGCACAGTACTGTCTGACAAAAAGCAGGCTGCAGTCGGGATTTTCCTTTCCTTATCCGGAGAAATACTTAAAATAACGAATTACTTTTCAAAAAAAATAACGACGTTACTGATTGCTTGACGCACAAAACTAACGCGCTACGTTACACGAAAAAAGTAATTAGAGTACTCTAACCACGGCTCAGACGTTGGCCTATGTCCTCACTTTTGCCCCGAGCCCGGCATCCTTTGGGGCCAACTTCGGTGGGCTCTGCAGTGCGCGGGGGCTTGGCCCCCGTTCATAACTGCTTGCAGTTCTAGGTATTTTGTGTATTTCCCTTGGTTAATTAAAACATTTTTGCATTATTTACAGACTATGTGTGGCCTCCCTTTTTTGTCACATATTGTTGAGCCAGGTTGTGACAAAATGGGGGCCCGTCTGTCCAATTTCTGATTTTCTTTGTCTGGTAAGTTTTCTGATGTTGAGTTCTGGTTTATTGTAGTCTGCTGGTACTAGTACTATTTGTGTCACCTTTCTTATGCTAATCTGCACTACTTAAGGTTTGGGGCTTGCCTTTAAAGGAGAATAGAGCAAATTAGTGAGGCTGAAGCTGACCGTGTAGTTATGTTGCAATCGGTATTGACAGGAAAGGCCCAAGAAGCGTATTCAGCGCTTGGTGAAATGGAAAGCCAGAATTATGCTACTGTTAAAGATGCAATCTTGAAAGCTTATGAGCTGGTACCAGAGGCCTATCGGCAGCATTTCAGGTCCTGGAGGAAGTCTGATGAGCAGTCACATGTTGAGTTTGCAAGGGACTTAACTAAACACTTCGACAGGTGGTGTTCTGCATTGGAGGTTACTACTTTTGAAGATCTGTGTGACCTGATGACACAAGAGCAGTTTAAAGACTGTATTTCACCTGAAGTTGCCACTCATATTGCTAAGCGGGGTGTACGAACTGCCTCTGAAGCTGCTACTCTGGCAGTTGAATATGTACTGGCACATAAAGGAAAATTTGGAAAAAAAAAATGTGTTTCAGATAATTTTACTGCTAAACCTGTTGGTCAGTCTGCAAAATCTTTTTGGTCTGAGTCTGCAAAAATTAACTGTGCTCCACGTTCAGTTGATTTTGGTCAAGAGTGTAATTATTGACATGATTGGGGACATTGGAAAGCAGAGTGTCCTGTACTGAAAAGCAGGGGAACTCTCACCGGTTGGAAACAAGTTAAACCAGCTGCTCTCAGTGCTCCGGTTAGGAAAGTTTCAGTTGTTTCTGAGGAGCTGCGTGATTCAGTTAAAGCTGAAATATTCTGGGTTCGAAGCTTTTGTATCGGATGGGTTTGTGTCTCTTACTGGTAGTGACAAGAAAGTGCCTGTGAAAATTCTCAGAGATAGGATTAATTTATTCTGGCTTCTGTGCTGCCCTTTTCCCAGGACTCAGATACTGGTGATTGTGTGCTGGTACGAGGAATGGGTTTAAATGTCATATGTGCTCCTTTACACAAAGCTAGACTGTCTTGTGACCTTGTGGATGGTGATGTCAACATTGGGGTCAGGCCTGCTTTGCCTATTGACGGGGTAGACTTGATTTTGGGGAATGATTTGGCTGGAAACTGTCTGGGCTGATGGCTTTCCAGCTGTGAAGCCTACACTTTTGTTAAAGGAACCAAATGACTGTTAACAAGAGTTTCCTGAAGATGGGTGCCATGACTAGAGATCAGTCAGCTTCAGATACAGTTCAGAAGGAAGAGTGTGATTTAGAAGTTGATTTGCATGTAGCTGGATCTCTTTCTATCACTCAGCAGGAGCTTATCATTGAACAGCGAGCAGATACTTCTCTGAGTGAGCTGTTTGACCAGGTGCAGCCTAGCATTCAAGCTAAAAATGCAGCCTTTGGATATTTTCTGCAGAGTGAGGTATTTGTCCGCAAGTGGGTGCCGCAGAGTTTTGATTATGTGGGTAATTCGGTTGTCCAAATAGTGGTTCCAACCAAATATCCAAATGAAGTATTGAAGTGTTCTCATGATCAGACAGGGCATTTGGGTCTCAAGAAAACCTACTGTCACATTTTGCGTCACTTATTTTGGCCTCGTCTGAAGCGTGATGTTGCAGCTTACATTAAGACTTGCCATGTATGTCAAGATGACAGGAAAAGAACCCAGCTTTGCCACATAAACTTGTTAAAACTATATTATGTTCATGCATCGTCTGAGGTTATGTCTGGCTCCTCAGATTCCACTTCATCAGAAGGGTTTTGACTGCTTGTACTGTGGCGCAATCGGCATTTAGTGGGGGGGAAGATCTGGTGGCCCCTGATGATTCTTTACGGCACGGATGTTTAAAGAATTCTGAAGTACTTCAAAATCTGAATGTTTTGTTGGCTCATTTGACAGTTGGAAAGCGTACTGTGGTGGTTACTCTGACTGACTTGCTGAAGGCTAAATCAAAATTCATTTGGTCTGCCTCATGCCAGCAAGCTTTTTGCAATGTTAAAGCTTTGTTGTGTTCTGCTCCAGTTTTGGTAGCTCCCCGACTGGATCAGCCTTTGAAACTACAGGTTGATGCAAGCCATTCTGGAATAGGTGCGGTTCTCCTTCAACTTGATGAACAAGGCATTGACCATCCAGTTAGCTTCTTTTCAAAGAAGTTCAACACCTATCAACTGAATTACTCAGTGATAGAAAAAGAAGCACTGGCATTAATCTTGGCTTTGCAGCACTTCCACGTGTATCTTGGCTCTGGAATACCAATCGTGGTACTCTCTGCACTCAGAGGCTCATGCGGTGGGCTCTGTTTCTGCAGCCATACAATTTGGACATCTGGCATATTTAAGATAATATCATGGCGGATGCCTTGTCCCGTGCACCTTTGTAACACTGTATCTTGAATAATATTTCCTGTCTTCTGCTGCCTCTGTGTTCCTTCTTCTTAAATTGCTTCTGGGCACCATGGTTGCTGAAGTTGGAGATGCAGAGTTTGGTATAAAGGTGAACAATGTAGGAACACCAGCCCTTTGTCTCTGCATCTTGACGTGGTCCCATTTCTTTCATGATTACCTTTAACCCAAATTGACAAATTTTTCCAGCATATGGGCCTGAAAGCCCCCCACTCCTGACCGGGCAGATCTTCTTCCCTCCACAGAGTTAGAGGATGTTGTTTTTCTTGCTATAAACAGATCACCAGAGACAGTCTTTTAGTAAATTATGACTAAGCACATCTGGTCCCCCCCCCCTTCAAAGAAGATGAACCCCTTTTCCTCAGGTTAAACGAGGTCAAGCACAGTAGAGTCTTCTTTCTCCACATCAGAAGAAAGGAGGACTGTTTTTAACACAGATGTTGTGATTTAAGATGTCTTACTAATCTACATCTCTCTCCCTCTGGAACATCCTCCAGTGGGGGAAGTTTTAGGTGGGAAACCTAATCTGTGTGTTCTTCCTCCTCACATGTCGAACTTTTATTTACGACCGTTGTTGTTCCTGGGACTGACATTCCAATCCCACTGCAGTCTCTATCCTCATCCAGATTCATATACATCCTGAACAACTAATAAACTACAATCTCACTTTCTTAATTTTAGCAGATTCCAAAATAACATAGGAAGGTCATACAATAGATCGTTTCTCAATGTATTGTTAAGCCAAAATGAAGCTATTGCTTAATGAGCTTGGTTTGGGGAGAAACCAGCCGCTCCCCTTGGTAATGGAGGAGAGACTTGCAGGTCGTTATTCTTTGTGTAATACTTGTGTTATTTACCAGTTAAATGTCTGATATGTTTTGTGGAGATAGAACTACAAGGCCGACACACTAAACAAAGCAGTTAAGGACTGGAACTTAACATCAATAATCAATTAGTGAAAAATCCTGGCACCTTGGCTGCAGAGTTTAATTCTTTTTTTTACAAATTCTGTTCAAGAAATTTCAAGTCTATTCACTACACCTGACTGCGTTTATCATCCTGTCAATTGCGAACAGCCTGTTTTTAACATAACTGAAATCTCTGAGAGGTAATGAAAATTATTTGCTCTCTTAACAAATCTAGGGCCAAGGACGACTATGGATTTGACACTAATTTTTTGAAACTTCATATAGAGTATCAGGCTTGTCCCATCACCGGCTGGTAAATCTGTCTATCAGGCATTCTGTTGTCCCGACTAACTGGAAGGTGAGCATGGTGAATCCAATCTTCAAATCTGGAAGTAAATCTGATATCAACAACTACAGACCAATCAGTATTCTTCCGGTCATCTCTAAAATAATAGAAAATGGGTGGCTAAACAGTTAGTAGAACATCTCAATAACGGTTATACAGCATTACATCCGATGCAGTTTGGCTTCCGGACTCACCATTCCACAGAGTCGGCTATAAGTATGTTTGTTGAAAAAACCAAGTGTCTCCTGGATAGGAACATCTGTGTGGGAGCTGTTTTCCTGGATCTTAAAAGGGCCTTTGACACCGTTGACCACCGAGTGCTGTTAACTAAGCTGTCAAAATTTAATTTCTCTACACAGGCCCTCAATTGGTTCAGATCATATCTTGCAGATAGAAAGCAGTGTGTGGTGGTCGATGGTGACAAATCCCCTTACCTGGACTGTCCAGTAGGGGTCCCTCAGGGATCCATACTTGGACCTATTTTGTTTTCTTTTTATATTAACGATTTCTTTGATGTCAGTAAGGGTGTCAATGCACAGTTGTACGCGGATGACGCAGTTATTTTCACCCCCGCGAAAAACACGACAGAGGCTGGTCAAATACTCACAACAGCAATGGCTCATGTTCAGGACTGGCTCACTGATTCATGTCTTTCTCTAAATGTTAAAAAAAACTGTCTGTATGATTTTTGCTATAAGACCGCCAAATGTTTATCATTCAAGTGTCCTTCTGGGAGGGGAGGAGCTTGCTCTGGTGAGGAGTTCAGATACTTGGGAGTCATCCTGGAGTCGACACTCTCATTCAGAAAACACATCAAAAAATGATCTAACTCTGTCAAATACAACCTGGCAAATTTCAGACAGAACAGGAATTCTTTAACCAGCAGTGCAGCTTTGATATTTTTACATTGTATGATCTTTTCACATATAGACTACTGCTTAACGAGCTGGTCACCGGTATGTACGACAGCACTCAAACCGATAGAATCTCTCTATAAAAAAGCCCTAAAGACTCTAGATAAAAAACCCTTCTCCTTCCATATCTGTAAGATCTTTAAAAAACATAACTTTTTAAGTTTTCATAATTTTAAAAATTTTAGATTTGCCTGTTTTATATATAAGACTCTCCATGGTCTTGTGCCACCACCGCTGAAGGAATTCATAAAGAAAAGGACTCTGGGGGGTTTGAGCACCAAGGCCTGTGACAGAGGTGACTGTGAGATTCCCCACAGGAGGACTACATATGGGAGGAACGTGTTGTCTGTTGTGGGCGGGGACTTCTGGAATAAGTCTTCCCTCCACAATAAGGGAATGCCCCGCATACTATTCTTTCAAAGGACAATTAAAACAGTGGCTCAAATCAAACCAAAAGTGTGACCACTAACTGGACCTAATACTATTAGTACATTAATTCCTCCTGATTGTGTAATGTATTGCTCTATGTCAGTGTGTGCTGTCTTTCCTATTTTGTATTTTATCTATTCATTTGCTGTCTCATTGTATTGTATTGTCTCTTTGTAATTTTTTTATTTTATAGGGACTACGGATGCAAATTAGCAACTCTGCTACAATCCGGCATATTTACATCTTCGATGTTCATTAATGTGCACTGTCCATAAATAAAGTAAAATAAAAATAAAGGAATATGTATAAGTCCTTGGTCCTACTGTGTATTTTATACTTTATTGTTTTATGTTGTATACTTTATTGTTTTATGCCTTAATCATGTTTTAATCCTTTTTGAATGATAAGTGATTATAATCATGTTGCATCTTTTCACAAAGACAAAAATTCGACTTTTAAGATGGTGAAGTTTTGGGAAGGTTAAAACATAATTTCAAAACATTAAATACAATAGTGTAGTTAGATTAAACTTTTGGGAGCCTAAACTCAGATCACAGAAGGAGTGACACTCAGATGGCCCCCACCCCTTGTGGTCCATCTGCTGCAGGTCATAAAACAGAGACATCTCTGCTCCTCTCTTCACTCTTCTCTGCTCTCTTCCTTTTCTTCTCTCCCTGCTTCTTCTCCTGTCTTCTCTTCTCTTCTATCTTCTTTTCTTTTTTTAATTTTATTTTTAAAGTAATCTTTACTTTTATTTTTGCAACAAGCTCTAAGAAAAGCGAATTGAATCACTACTTTAAGTGTTTTACTTTTTTCCAAGTTTTAACTGAACAAAATTATTTTCTTTTTGATTTTTGATTTTAATATACTGTTAAAGTATCACCGCCTGATCCAGAAGACGTTGAATTAGTAAGAATCAGAACTTAAGAACCACCAATTGAAACAACAAAGAAAAAGTCTTTTACAAGACTATGATCATTTGATGAAGAACGTTGCAATCATTGTCTGCTTCAGAAGCCTTGCAAGGAGTCTCCGACCAAAGAGACTTTGTGTGCTCCCAGCCGAGACCGACTCTGCCCCCAGCACTCCCAAGGCGGAAACCTCACTGGGCCTTCGGACCAAGAGTCCCTCAACAGAGTACCGGCCTTCCCTCTGGCTATTGGACCGACGCGCCGTGCCGTAGTCCAACCCAGAACTCAAGGAAGCCAAGCTTCAGGACCTCCTGACTCCCCGACAAAACAGGCTGAACGTCTTCATACACCTGGATCCACAGACGTGAGAATGATTGGTGTCTAAAGTTCTGACTTCTATCTAGGTTATGACTTCTGTCTAAGTTCTGACCTTTATCTTATGAACTTAAAGGTCCCATATCATGAAAAACACATTTTCTCTGGTCTCTACATATATAAGCTGGTCCTCCCTGAGCCTGCCAACTCCCAGAATGATGAAAAACAAGCGATTCCTGCATGTTCTCTGCAGCCCACCCACTGGTAAAACGGCGCTCCTACAGGCTGTTCAGATTCTGCTCCTTTCGTTAAGTAACGAAAGGAGTCATTATCATAGGCGACCTCCTCTGCGCGGTGATAGGAGATATCTGAAATGGGGGCATTCATCCCCGAGGTGAAGTACGGTGTGTCCAGCAGTGAGACAGCAGTGCATCGCAATGTCGTCGCTAAAAGCTGCACACGCAAATTGCTCAGTTGTTGGTTGTAAAATTCAACATAAGTGTCTATATTCTGTCCCAGCTATAGAACAACAGAAGAGACAGTGTTTCATATTTTAAGACAACGTACCGGCTGCGGTTCGTGTTTGTGTGTGTGCTAACCACTTCACATCGGACTGCTTCATTAACGAGGGTCAGTACAAAACTGGCTTTGCCTCGACACTGACCCTCGTAAAAGGATCATTCCCAACCATACCGGACACAGCAACTGCACCCGAGCCACCGATAAGTGTTGCCGCGGTTTGATAGTATTTACAGTTGCCTACGAGTATTCAGAAGTCAGCTGGAAACTGGCTAACTAGTTAGCTCCGCTTCGGTCCGCTATGCTATGGTGTTTGAAGCGAGTTTAATGTTAATAATATTACGATGGAGCTTGGTTGTCACAGTAAAAAGTCTGGAAACATGTGCAGACTGGAGACAGAGACGATGCGAACAGTGTCCAAGAGTTTGGAGACTGTGTTGGAGACAAACACAGCTTTCGCTAACTGTTAGCCATTAGCTACATGGCAGTAACTGTAACAACACATACGAACAAACTAACATTATTCAGGCACACTAACCATTCTGAAACATCCTGCTGCAGCCACAGAGTCTGTACTTCTTCAGGAGCCTCTCCTTCTGGGTCCGATTCTGGGTCAAACTGGTATGGTTGAACGAAAAAATCTCCGCGAGCCATAGCGATACATCCATCGTAAACATTAGCGCATGCTACTGCTAACGCAAGAGGAATCCTCTCCCTGAGAGTGACATAGCAGGAAGGACTCTCCAAGTAGGCGTTGACAGACGGAGCTCATTAGCATTTAAAGGTGCAAGCACAGAAACAGACTGCTCTGAATAGAGCTCTGTAGAGCGACTTTTAGACAGCTCAAATTCAGGATCACGCATGGGTTTGGGGCAATGCATATCGAATACAGAGTTTTTGGACCTCTGACAGCTGTGTGAAATTGATGAAAAACAGTATAATATGGGACCTTTAAGAGAATTGAGATTAGGGCCTCGTTAGTATTAAAAATTACTGCCGTAATATTTAATATATATAAAACCTGACCCTTTAACTTTACCATCTGCCGACAGTCACCTAACTTTATTACTTTCCTAATTACAGTCAAGAAAAGTCTTTACATTTTCTGTTATCTGTTGTTGTTCGTCTAAATTGTCACTTCATTTATTTTATCCCGAATTATTTAGTCAATAAACATATATAATTGTTTGTCTTTGTCTGGAACTTAATTTTAATGTGGAGAACCGACAGAATATTGAGACTGAATAAATTAATTTGAAATTGAACAAAACTGTTCAAGTCAAACTTGTACAATTAGGTGTTTGGAATAATGTCCAAGAACTATAGAATGGAGGTGGTGCCCCATTTACGAGTGTATTATAATCACCAGTGAGTAATTAACCCTTATTATCAAGCAGTAGTGTATCCTACAACAATGATGTCCAAGTTACCCAAAATAATGTAAATATGTTAATGTGTTTACATTAAAGACTCAGGGTTGGAACCCTGTTTTTATGGGGGGGAGTGTGATGATCCTGGGGTTGGTCCTGCTCGGTCCTCTTTTGGCTGTGTGTTTACTTTGTTTCAGGAGGTTGGTGGGAGGGGCTGTGCCATCAGTGATGCAACACACCTGGACAGGCTGGGCTCAGGTGGTTATAAATCAGACCTGCAGGATTCTCTCACTCTCTCCTGCCCTGACCGGCTGACTGACATTATTAGGGCCCGAGCAGGTCGCAGACCTGTGAGGTCCCTATTGTAATTGAAAGAGAAATAATTATTCTTCTGCGGTTTAACTGCTGTTTTGCACCCCCTATTGTTCTTGCCTACCTTCCACATGCGCATGGATAAACGAAATTCGTTACGCAGATTCATCATGAGCAGACGCACAAAAAAGTAGTTGGGACCGATACCGTCACTCCAACAGGAAGTCGGCCATTTTGATGTGTGGCAGCATTTTTCCAAAATTCATGCCTACTTTGAAAACTTCACAGTCACTCAGTATCATCCTGAGACCTTAAAGATGAAAACCTGTTCAAAGCTTTCGCCTACATCATACCTGCTGGCCATGGTGGTGCGGTCATTTAAAATCCTTCGCCATAAAGCATCAAGTCCTCGTAACTTCAACATACAATTCCCCTTCTACACCAAATCTCTCAGGAATGTAGAGGGAGTGGCCCTGAATATATCGGTGCATCAAAACTGTGTCATCATCATAGCCCCACCCACTGGACACAGGAAGTCAGACAAAAAACGTCATAATGTTATGCCCCACCTCCTACTTGCCAGATACAGGAACGCAATTCGTTGTGCATATTTGTCATGAGCAGACGCACAAAAAACCCTCTTGGACCCATACTGTCAGTCCAACAGGAAGTCGTCCACTTTGATGTGAAACGCCATTTTATGCCTCCTTTGAAAAATATCTTGTCCTAGAGATTAAACACCACAGTCTTAGTCATACCTGGTGGCCGTGATGGTGGAAACCATTTTTTTCCTTCGCTGTGAGGCATCAAGGCTTTATAAGTTCAACATACAATTTCCCATCTTCACCAAATTATTCAGGAATATCGAGGGAGTCTCCCTGAATATATCTGTGCATCAAAACTGTGTCATATCCATTCCCCCCCCCCCCGGACACAGGAAGTCAGACAAACATCGTCCGATTGATATGACGTTTACTGCTTGTTTTCTCCCCATCGTGACATGCCAGTAACAGGTAAGCGTGTAGTCCAGCGGCGCTGCAGCCCGACGTGTGCGGACGGCGAGGGCCCGTTCATCGTTGCTCGCAGCTTTAATTTGTTCTGATATTGTTTCCCCATACATACACTCACACACACAGACACTGCATACATACTGATGACTGATATACATAATTATATTGCGTATTTCTTTTGGTTAATTAAAACATTTTTGCATTATTTACAGACTATGTGTGGCCTCCCTTTTTTGTCACATACTGCTGAGCCAGGTTGTGACAATTTATTAACAATAAATAAAGCCATTTGGAGCAACGTATAGAACTTTTGTGAATGGTGCCTTATTTGAAAGTGGGACCATTTCAAATTGTGACAACAGAACCTTTAATATTTTGATGCACAGAACGTTTCCATAATGTCTCACTTTGTCCTTCACTGTCTGTCTTCTTGGATCTGTTTCTCAACATCTTTACATATTATGTGCCCGCTTGCCGTACTTTTTGCCTCAGCTGTCTCCTGCCTCTCTCCATCACTCTCCCTCTGTCATTGTCGGATCTCTCTATCTTCACCCCTCTTCTGAAATCTCCTCCTGCACCCTCCAACTCTGCTTCCGTATCCCTCCCTAGCTGTCGATGATCTCCATTAGAGGATGGAGACAATGATCAAACCTCTGGAAGGTTCTCTCGCCGTTTTTAATTACATTCCTCTGTCAAGTAAAGATGAGGGGAGGAGGAGGAAGAGAGGGAAATCAGAGCAATTATTCTAGACTTAATTACATAAAGTGTAAAAAAAAAAAAAAAAAAAATTTTCTTCCCTGTTTGAAGCTGCGAGTGTATGAGTGAGCGTGTGTGTGACAGGAAGAGCCTCACAATATAGATTCACATCTGAGAGACCTTCCTCTGCTACTGAGGGCTACCATTCAAGTGTCAGTCACCTACACACACACACACACACATCAATGTCATAGTCTCTCTGAAACTGAGGGCATCCATGACAGCTGTGTTCTGGCATGGCCAAACAATATTGCAATGCCAGAGCAATAGACAATTGGTATATATATATATGGCATGATATTGAGAGTCTGCATTCATTATTAAATTTATTATTTTGCATTTATTAACAAATGAAAAATTTGACTATGAATATATGTCCAAATCTCCTTAGGAGTTAATCAATGATTACTTGGTTAACAGATAAATATGTGAAACTAATTGTGAGAAAGTAGTGGGGCGGTTTTATTTAGTCTGTGATACATATTGTAATTCATTGTTTGTTTACTGCTGCCTTCTATCTCTGGATAGAAGGGACTCTGTGAAGAAAATCTAATATCGATTTATAGTTCTAGCTGAATTGGTATTACTTGAAAAGTTCTCTTTTAGACACATACAAACATAGTGTTGTTATTAGATAAGAGCATGCAAAGTCTGTCTAAAATGGATTCCTCAAGATAAGCAAGTGAGTTTGATAAACATGGTTGAAGATAAATCCACTTTTTAATCCCGGAAGTTAAAAAGAAATCTCCAAGCTTTCCTCCTGTTGGTACATTTTTACGGATCACAGTAAAATCAGATTTGACTTTGGGTTTTTATTCCCTGAGAAGGTCTGGCTCTGCACCTGACTCTCTGCCTCCTTGCTATACCTGGCCCTCCCAATACAACACTCAGTAAAGATTAGTTTTGATTGAGAGGCCACTGGTGGCTGAAGTTTTATCTTGTGCATTTAAGCTCTCTTATCTGATCAAAGTTACTTATTTGTTTAGTATAACTGAGGGGAAAAAATCTTTTGAAACCTCATTTTGGTTGTCACCCAACATTGAATAATCAGATTTAACTGTGAATTCCATACATGCAGTTTATAAGTACCATTGAAAGTGAAGTTGTGACTCTTTCACCCTGTGTTTAGATACAATAGGGATCTGGTCTTGTTAGCCCAAAAAAGGGTGTTGTCAAGATGGCTTCTGTGTAGTGAGACCTGCCTAAAAGGCTTACTGTAATATACCAGTACGTAGCTGGTGGAGATTGTTGTGAATGCTCTGCTTACACACCAGTAATGTCAAGCTTGGTGCATTAAGCTTTGAGTAAACACACTGTAATCAAATCCAACAGCTCAACTTGTCTGCACATCTAACTTGGATATGTAGCCAAGTTGAGCTGTTTAAATCTAAGTCTCTTCCCAGTCTCACCAAGCAGAGAGATCCTCCTGGAAACAAAACCAACATCATGCTCCTGTGATGCAGCAGGCCTTCCATGCTACCCTGGTCCTTAAGTGTTGTGTTGTCACCATCTACTGGACTTGATGAGTGGAGATGGAAATGTCTTCTATTGACCCTAATTTAACACACAGTTTATCACACAGTGATACAATTATTATCAATGTGAGAAATACAAACAGAGACAGAGAGAAACAGTTTCCTTTCATGTGTGAGGTCTGACTGGCGCGAATGACGAGCTCATGTAAGCAAGTTTAATTGGTTTTAGGATGCTGTCTACACCCCTTTAATGTACATTGTTTTTGTGTTATATCAAAGCGCAATTACCAGAGCTTTGTGGCAGTTGGGGCACTGCACTTGCGCCCTCTGTTGACCGCTGCCATTGAGTTTCAATGTGCACTAGAGGAGTTTTACAAGCAGCAAATCTTGAAGCAGCCTGTACAACAACAGAAAACTTTTGTGGTATTTTGTTTTGTTTTGTATCGGCTTCAAACATGCGTGGATGCCTTTTGCCTTTATGTTATAAGAAATAATTAAGTGCTAAGAGAGAATCTCCACTAAAAATAGCTTCTCAATTGAGGAAGTTTCCTTGGAAAAGTTCTCTTTCTTCTCAGAACAGTGAAATTCTCTCAAAGCAGAAAACACACATCCGCAACTGGCTGGTCTGCTAAAATACTTGCATGTGGCTTTGCGCACTTTTCACGGTGTAATCACAAATTTGTAGCTGAGTATGCCAGTATTTTCCCTCCACGAGAGGAAACTTAAGTCC
The DNA here is from genome assembly GCA_963678695.2 of Diplodus puntazzo. Taxonomy (NCBI): domain Eukaryota; kingdom Metazoa; phylum Chordata; class Actinopteri; order Spariformes; family Sparidae; genus Diplodus; species Diplodus puntazzo. The sequence goes on along the minus strand of OZ023170.1, from coordinate 9,868,672 downwards.
TGCTGGATCATCACACGCAGTCCTGTACTCAAAAACAGACAAGAACAACTGCTCTCTTCATGCATTAGAGGAAGCAATGTCAACATATCACTATGAACTTCTAAACCTTTAATTTTCTGCATGTTCAGACATGTTCTGTAGCTCTAAGTCTTTCAGCTGGCCAGATGGGATAAAAGAAAATCCTACCATTGTGTTCTGGAGCTTCTCTTTTCTGAAAATCTACAGCTACATTACATTGCCATGTAGTAAAGGTTCGCCTTTGGCTTATATTGTTGGTCAAAATTTGTAAATGAAAGGGAGGTTTAGAGCATGTATTCAGTGGTACAGGCTTAACCTCAAAAATGAACTCAACCCAAAATGATGGGCTAGGCCAAGAACATCGTGAAGACCCTATAAGCTGTTAAATGTATATTGCATGGGTTCTGGCAGATACTTGGAGCCTACAAAGCCAGGTTTGCAACTGATGAACAGTGCTGGCTAGGACTACCTCTCACACTGGAATAAATCAACTCCATGTGATGGAACAGATCATTACAAATTGGAACTTCTTTTAAATCGTTTTAACTTGTTGAGTGGCACGAATACCACATTCTAGCAAAACCGGATAAAGGTGCATTGCATGCAGATACATTTTGTCTAGGCAAATGGAGCCATTAAACTGTTGCTGGTAAGTCAGAAAAGTAATTGTAAATCCAGTGTTGAGGCATTCTGTGAGGAGAGTTAATCTTGTCTAGATACCTTTTATGTAAGGATGCACCGATGCATCGGCTGAACATCGGTATCGGCCGATGTTTGCCTCGTTAACCTCGTTAATCGGCAAATAAAAATGACATCTGCTGATGGCCGTGGCCGATGATTATATCTTGATTTGCGGCTAAACGCTGTGCTCATGGAGAAACTCTTTTTTCCCTCTTTTTTTTTTGGGAGAAATCCGGAAATGCAGCCCTCCCGTTTTCATGTGGACAGCGAATCCGCATACTTTCCAAAACAATAGGCGAGTTCAAGATCACGCAGCGCTGCCTAAATCGTGATGCATGCTGGTTAAAATGTGTCCACGGTGACCTGGATGGGAGTGGTTTCTGCTCCGCATCCGATGTCACATGACCTTAAGTTATCGCGGGAGCGAGGCGGCTGCAGAGCAGTAGCGCAGTTGTTTTCCAGGTACTGCGTGACCCTAGACCCACCTTCATGACGTCAGGACTTTGCCCTGATTGGCTCTCATCTACGCTGATGTATATGACGTGTGTTTCGATGAATTTCCATTTCCATAAGCGCTTCTTTTCTACTCAAGTATCACATACTTTCAGATAAGTAGCAGCCGTGTGGTCGCAGCTATGGGACAGTCAACATGAAGAAACATATAAAATCCTTCATGTAATGTAACAACCCTGAAAGATGTCGTCAATAAACTGCTCAGTTCTGTCAGCTTAGGGTGATGATGGAGAAGTGGTTCACTGCTGTGTCCAGTGTTATCTGTACTATCCACTCTTATTAATTAACCCTTTCTGTTCCTGTCACATTAACAATACAAAGAATTATCCTGAGCTATTCTGTGTGTGATGAGATGGCGCAGCGGGACAAGGCATCTGATTCAGTCATTTGTTCTGATTATTGTATTTATCATCATTCAGTGAAATGTATTTCATTCATTGTGAATAATGTTGCTATAAGAAAATGCATCATCTTATGTGTCTATAGTTATGCTTATTTGTTAAATGTAGTCAGCAAATTCCCCTCAGCTGTGATAATCATGCACCAAAGCACAGTTGTCTTCATAATAATTAATTGTAATTGTATTGTATTGTTATTGGGCAAGACTTACTATAATGTACCAGATAGACAAAGTTCTAATGTATTTAATGGTGACATTGCAAGGAAAACAGAACATGAGCATTTACAGTAAGACAACATTTAGGCTATTCATCTACTTTTGATGGACTACTATTTTGAACATCTCTGATTGAATAATTTCCGAAGGGGACTAATATGAGAAAAGGCCAGTAAAGTTCCCATAGCATCAGGTAAGAAAACTGATCGCCGTCGTTGTTGATTTTCCTCAAACATCAATGGAATTCCAATTCCTCCACTTCTTCCCAGATGAAGAAGGCAAAACCGCAAGCTCAGCCGAGTCACGTCGCATCTACGGGAAGAGAGAGTGTCCGACTTCATAGCAGCGTTTGTAGCCCTGCCCCTGCAGTCGCCCGCAGATCTCGCTGCTGCAGTCAGTCAGCAGGAGTTCAACTTGAACGCGCCTATTGACGCCATCGCCGCATCTCGTAACGTCCCATAACAACAACAATGGCGGACCGCATGCTCGTGTTCGTGCCGCTGAAGATATCAAGCCTTTCTCGCAACTTACCCGCCTTGTAGTTGAGTGTGAGTCTCAGCAGCAGTTCGACCTCATTAACGGTCCACACAAACGATTCTGGTTTCCTTGCACTCGCCATTTTCATCTTCTTCTTCTTGTTGTGTTCGGTTTCTCCGTCTACTGTCTGTTGTTTACAGCGCGCAAGTTTACTATGCATGCTCCGGGTCTTCTTCTCCGTATTTTGTGAATGTCAAGCGCCACCTAGAGGCCTGGAATATGAACTACAGCGTTTTCGCTCATTTTCAGTGGGTCCGTGTGGACGCAAATATTCTTTAAACGATGATGAGGAAGATGGAGATAAAAAAGATTGTTTTTGCCCGTCTGGACGGCCCCTCAGACTTCAATTGACACATCATTTAAGGAAAGCCAAACAGCTGCCTCCAGACAGCGCCAAAGCAAAACAAATAACAAACAAGGTGATGGAGTTCATTTCTTTAGATGACCAGCCTTTCTCTGTAGTGGAGGACGTGGGGTTTCAGAGTCTAATAAAGTTTATGGAGCCCCGCTACACGCCGCCGAGTCGACGTCACTTTGCCAAGGTCTGTCTCCCCGAAATCTTGTCATGTGAACTAAGGTTATCTTAAATGTCAACCAGAAAGTGACATTAAAGGTTGTTTTTGTTTCATAAATTGGTCTCATTGGATTTGTGCTCATTCAAGGATAGTGTTATGAAGAGCTGAAAGACTTGTATGTTTCTGTGGCATAAAAAAAGGAATAAATAACAAAAAGAAAGAACATCGTCATCGGCCATCGGCCAAGTTGTTACGTTAAACATCGGTATTGGTATCGGCCCAGAATTTCACAATCGGTGCATCCCTACTTTTATGTAAATTCTTGTGAAACTGTTGAAGCTGAATGGTTATCAGCCAGTTTCAGCCAACTCAGCTGTGGTAAATAGGCTTGATTGCAGGGCGGAACTAACCCTGCGTGAGGTAAATCTAGCACATATGGGCTAGTCACTACAATGGCAGCTGCAGCATCAGGATAGCCGAACGAAGACTGAGGGAGTCTCTCTGCGGGAGTCCATCGAGGGAGTCCAAGTAACTCACTTTCCACCACCCATTGCAGCCATGAGTTCTACTCAATCCCAGTCAGGACATCAAAATCGGACAAGATTTCACCAGAGACCCATTGCTCTAGGCTGTAGCCCAGCCAATCTCTGTTACCCAACATTCTCCACCGGTACTGAACTTGAAGTACTAGGGGGGCCATGGAACTACCAGCCTGCAGTCAAGAAGGCAGACACCATTTCAGACTATGCCTCCCTGCAGACTCTCCAGTTCTTGGCCCTTATGGAGACCTGGATAACCCCAGAAAACATGGCCACTCTAGCTTCCCTCTCAACTGCCTACTCATTCACACATTCCTCGAGACAAACAGGTCGAGGAGGAGGAACCGGATTCCTCATCTCATCCATGTGGTCCTACAAGGTCCTTCGCCTGGACCATTTACCCAGATCTGCATTTGAATTCCACACTGTCTCTGTCACCCTTCCTTTCAAGCTCAACATTGTGGTGATCCATCACCCTCCCTGCATACCTGTCAAGTATCCCGTTTTGGCCGGGAAAGTCCCGTGTTTTACCCTTCTTTCCCGCCGTCCTCCCGTATTAGTATTTTCCCGTAAATCTCCCGTATTTTAACCTGCGTTATTAAAAAATAATAATACCCAGGCCCGGGTGGAGTAAAAAAAACCAAAAACATTCCCAATCTGAGCTCTGTCACTAGCCTCGCTCTTCATATATACCCTTCTGTGGTGTCATTTAGGCTATAATGAATGTTCACAGCATGTCAATGCCAACAAAGGTAGGCCTATCATTGACTTTATGCACAGCTGCACTATTTCCTGAACTTATTGGACAAACTGATTAATCCAGGTGTGTCTGATTATTGTTGTTGTGACTACTGAGGTCAGGCACACCTGGATAAATCAGTTTGTCCAATAATGGCAGACAGGAAACAAAGGAGCTGGCTGAAGTTCAAGAAGTAGTGCAGCTGTGCATAAAGCCAATTGTAGTTTATAAGTGGTTGACAAGTCGTGATTTTAGCTTTTTTGTACACCTGTCTTAAAATGTAAGGGATACTGGAGCTTGGTTGGGGTGGTGGGACTGCTCGCCGTGGGCGCCGGAAAATTTCCCTTATTTTCAAATCCAAAACTTGACAGGTATGCCTCCCTGTCCTCTCTGTGACTTCTTTGATGAGATGAATGCCCTCCTAAGCTGCTCCCCTGATGATGGCACCACTCGTTGTCCTGGGTGACTTCAACATCCACCCAGAGAAGCTGCACTCTGCACACTGAATTCATTGACTTCTTCTCCACATTTAACCACACACTCTCACCCGCCACAACCTGAAGTCCGTCTCTCCCTCCACTCTCTCCTCAATTGTTCTTTCCTCAATACCATCCACAGATCAATTCTCTCTCATTTCCACAGAGGAAGCCTCCGCCACTGTGTTATCCTCCCTCTCCTCCTCTTTAGATGCCCTCTGTCCCCTCACTTCCTGTCTGAATCTATGCGAACCAATACATCAGTGCTATGAACAGAAGAGAAAATGAAAAAACTCACGTCATCCTGTTGACCTTGCTCACTACCACCAACTCCTCTCTGACTGCACCTCAACTGTATCAGCAGCCAAATCTGCCTTCTACCTGTCAAAAATCAACCCCAGGAAACTATTCTCCTTGTATTCTTTCCTCCTTACCCCTCCCCTCCCCCTCCTTCCTCCCTAACTGCTGATGACTTTGCAACTTACTTTACCAAGAAAGTAAAAGACATCAGCCCCTCATTTACTCCCATGCCCATCCAGAAAGCACCTCTCCCAACCCTCACCTGTGATGGCCTTACCTGCTTCAGCCCTCTCTCCACACACTAGTAACATCTAACCCTGCCACCACCTGTTCCCTTGAACTGATTTCCTCCTCCCTTCTCCAAAACATCTCACACGACATCTTGCCATTGCTCACCACCCTGATCCACTCCTCCCTCACTTCAGGCCTTATTCCATCTCCTTTTTAAGAGAGCTACAGTAAAGCCACTCCTAGAGAAACCCAACATAGACTCGGCTGACGATAGCCACATTGCAATGCAAATCTTGGAATGTTTGGTAGACATCTTCACTTGGACAGCTGTGGATCACCCTAAGCTCTACCTTCATAAAACTGAACTCCTTTTCATACCAGGGTAAGACTGCCCTCGCATGGACCTGTCAGTCACTGGTGAGGATGTAACAATATCACCTTCATTGACTGCGAGGAACCTTAATCCTTAATCTTAAACCATAATCCTCGACGACAGACTATCCTGCACCCCTATCATCACTGCTGAGGCCTGATCCTGCAGATCTGCCCTCTACAACATTTACAGGATCCGGTCTTTCCTCACAAGGGATGCAACACAACTCCTGATCCTAGCGCTGGTCATCTCCCGCCTGGAATACTGCAACTTGCTCTTGGCTGTAGTCCCAGCCTCTGCGACTAAACCGTTGCAGCATATCCAGAATGCTGCAGGCCACCTCTACCCAAATTCTCCCATGTGACCCCCCTCCTCTGTGACATCCACCGGCTTCCTGTTGTGGCCTGCATCTGATTCAAGACGATGGTGGCCTTGAGGCCGTCAATGTAACTGCACTCATCTACCTCCAACACTGGTCAGACCAGACGGCCCAGCGTGAACACTCTGCTCTACTACATCAGCTGGCCACCTGGTACAAACAAAGGTCGCACAGCAAAGTCACGACTCTTCTCTGTTCTGGCGCCTCAGTGGTGGAACGAACTCCCGACCAATATCAAGACAGCAGAATCACTTGCCATCTTCAGCAAATGGTGTGGTGTCTTTCTTTTAACAAATGTACTTATTGTAAGTCGCTTTGGACAAAAGCGTCTGCTTAATGCCCTAAATGTAAATGTAATGCTGTACACAAACTTGGTTTTAAAAAAATTGATTAAGCAGCAGTCCGGGCGAATCTAGTATCTTTTTGCCAAAATCGAAAAAAAAAATATTGTTTGATGCCTTCCAACCATCAAATCAGTCAATGATATTTAAGTCTCAAACCAAACGTCAAAGAAAAATTGTTGTTTTATTATTTCTGACGCATTGATTCACCATTTATATTGACCTGATTTCTTGTCTTTTTAGCAGATATTCCACCATGACTTTATTCATTTTTTGCGAAGGGCTCCACAGTCAAGTTTGGCACAAAAAAGACCTGTCCACTATACTTTCAAAATAAAGCTTTCTGACAAACATTTCAAGTATGATGACTTATTATGAGTTTTGGTCTGTTATTTACATTGTCAAACAGTTGAGGTTTGGTTATGTTAAGGCACCAAAACTACTTGCTTATGTTTATGAAGGTTAGGTATAGGAAAAGGTCATACTACATCATGTCTTGTCTTTGACCTACTTAACATATTTTACGTCAGTTAACCCTTTAGGCGCCAGGTTTTATTTTTAAAAATACTAGATTTTGACATCTAAATTTTAGAAGGCTCTGGCTTGAAAGTGGTTTGAAATAAAGACAAAGTGTAAATGAGACAAATATTGAGAATGACCTAATGTTTATCTAGGGAGTAAATTTTCCCATCTAATTTACATATTATGACGTCATATGGTGGCGGCCATATTGGATTATGTAATTTCCATGAAATACCTGATATTTTGAAAGAGAGGTGAACTTATTTCATCAGATTCATCCCCTCCATCCATTTTTTATGTTGTCCACACATTGAGTGAACAGGGAAAAAGTAAATTGTAAGCCAACAGTCGTAAACTAGAACTATTACTACACCACAAAACTCATGTAAACAGTATGCGTTTTTTTATGATTTTTTAGGGGTAATTTGCCTACAGAGGCCTAATGTGTGCCTATCTATCCAGATGACAGTGTTTGTAGTTTTTCAGAGTGTGGAACCTCTCATTACATGGCACAGCATACAGGCCTACCCCACAGATTGCACCTGTATTGTGTCTGATGACGACCTTTAGGACGAGTACGATCGGAGCAAACTATACAGTCTGGACGATCGCCAGCATCACACAGCCAGTGGCGTTCTGTAAAGCTCTGTGGCATTTCTCCCCCCTCTGCTTAACGCCTTCCCCGTATTTTGTTTTCTCTCTTGGAGAAGCCCTCAAGCAAGGAAGTGATAATGTCCTGCACAAAGGACTTCAGTGGCTTGTGTGGACCGGCAGTCATGCTGCAGTAAATGATGTGGGCATTGACCATGCTCATGCTTAGAATGGCATTCACTATTCGATTATACCATTTCTTTGACCGATTTGGAAAGAGGTAGGTTTTCATCCTCTGATCAGCAGTGTCTACTCCCCCCATGAATGAATTGTACCTATTTATGTCCATAAACCCACTGTCCGTATGTTTGGACCTGATCGGTTTCTGGACTCACGAGCTCCCACGAAGAGTGGACAACAAATGGAAACGCTTTACGTCATGCCACGCACACGCCAACATTTTGCCATGCCTCATGAACACTGGGTCATCTCCTCTGGCCAAGGGCAACTCGGTCTTTTGCAGGGCCTTTGGCATTCCTTGCCTTTGGCTACTGACTGTCCCACACACACCAGTTTCATCATTTGCCAACTCGTTTGCTACAGCTGGTGACGCATAGTAGCTATCCATATACAACTTATGCCCTTTCCCTATGTACTGGGCCATCAGCTGCCGAACTAGAACATGGGTGGCACCCATCACCATGCTGTCCAGTGTACAGAGACCACTGCAGAATGTATCCTGACTTGGCCTCACTCAAAACAAATGCCTTATACCCATATTTGTCTGGTTTGTTCGGATTGTACATTTTCAATGTGGACTTTCCCTTGAAAGCTTTTGTCATTTCATCCAGTGACAGTTCTTTGCGTGGGCCAAAGACAGCTGAGAAGCGTGGAATGATCACGTCCATTATTGGGCGCACCTTGAACAGTCTATCATAACCTGGCCGGCCCCTCTCAACATACATACATTTCGAATCTGTTCCTAGACATCACTTTCCCAAATCCCGGTGTAGATGTTGGCCAAAATTCTGCCCAGTAATCCTAAATCTCTGATTTATGTACCAGGCCCATGCTCAAATGGAGTGACAGGAAGGCTTTCATTTCAAGGACAGTTACATCATACCATTCATGAAACCGTGAACTTGGCATTAGTTCATGTGAGGCTAAATATTGATGAGCATACCGATTTGTCTCCATTGTTATGAGATTCCAGAAATCGTCAGTCAGAAAGAGGGACAAAAAATCTATAGACCTTGAATCATTGCTAAGCTCTCTTTCACCATGATATCCAATTTTCTCATCAAAGGGCTTTATCCATTCCTGATATACTTCCTCATCTCTCAAGAAAGCCCAGCCACCATTACCATCATCATCATTTCCAGCCCTGTTCTGCCTTCCCCTGTTGCCTCTACCATGTCCACCTCTCCTATGGACACAGCGACCTCGTGTGCTCCTCGCCCCCCCTCTTCCATTTCGTGAAGGGTTGAAAGACTCATCATCACTACTTTCAGCCCTATTCAGACCACCCCTGCTGCCCCTATGACATCCATCAGCCCTTCTACGAACACTTCGCCCACGTCTCCCCCTGCTATCCCCACTAGTGTTGGGAGAAGAGTGTGTGTTTTGTGCTTTGTGAACCCAGCTGCCGTGCATGGTGACTACGTGACCATCACGGTAGAACAAGTGAACACTAACGTTGGTCCCAGCGCTGTTCTCATCACCCCCACTACTTCTACCACATCCACTCGCTCCCCTTCTGATACTACGAGTTCGTATATCATTTCCATCCCACCTATGTTGGGCAAAGGGTCGTGTGTTCGTGCTTGTGCGTCCTCCTCGCTCTGCAAAGATGCACTGCAACTAGCAAGCTCACTATTCGGCCGATCGTCATCTCCCAAAGTTAGATTTTCCCCTCCAGCATCAGAATCAGCGAATAGGAGCTCAATCACTTCCCTACGTGTTTTTTGCTTGCCATTGACGTTTATTTCGTCTCAATAACTCCTAAATCCAGCAACACCGCTTCAGTAAAGTAGCTTCATGGCGCACTCTCTCCGCTCTCTCACCCAACAGTTTGCATGGGACTTCTTTGAATTTTTTGCATTGAAGCATGACGTTTTTCTGAGCTAAGATCTTAGTACAGGATGTCTGCCAACTAGTGGTGGGGAGTATGAACAACATGTAACGCTCTATTCAGAGAAAACAGCTGTTTTGCTAAGTACCACGGGGTGTCGCAAATTTGCGACTCTGGCGCCTAAAGGGTTAAAGCTGCAGGCTGGAGTTATGAGAAAAAAGGTGACTTAGCCAGAATATTTGAATGAACACAGCTCCTAGGTCCCTGCTAGAGTTCTCAACGGGTCGGGAAAAGATGTGCAAATGAGCCGGGTCGGGTCAGGCCTCGGGCTTCCCTTTTTATAAAACACATTTCATAAAACACATTTCTTGCAGGTTGTAAATTATATAGCCTGTTATGAATCATCGCTGTTCAGGTGTGGTGAAGAGTGAGTCTGGCTGCTGCTTCATGCAGAGGGGCAGACGCAGAACTGATGCCGCTGCGTGACGTACTCGCGCCTATAGCCTGGCTGGAGAAGATGGAATTGGCTAAAAGTAAACTTGCCACAGGTGAATTCACCCTTGCTTTTCGAGGAGTGAGGAAATCGTCTGTTTCTGTCTCTCCGAAAATATTTTCCCACTGGTCGAAGCGCGGTGTCTTCTTTGCAGCGGGAGCAGGTGCTGCTGCGTTGACGCAGCTCCTGTCTCCTGGCTCGTGTCACCTTTCCGTCTGCTGTCAGTCTGATCATGATAACAAGTGTATGAGGAAAACAATTCAGGCGCGCGGGGGGTCGGGTTCGGGCCGGGTTCGGGCAGACAATTCATGCTGGTGTGTCGGGCTGCGTCGGGTTCGGGCTTAAAACCAGCAGGCCGGGTCGGGTCGGTTTGTAATTTTCAGGCCCGTTGAGAACTCTAGTCCCTGCCTTCAAAGCCCTTCCCCACAGAGGAGCCTGCCATGCACGAGCAGACTTGTAATCGGCCGATATTTACCCTAGTTTTTTTTTCAGGCTCAGTCCAATTTTCTCTCTTTGACATGGGCAATGGTGGAGCATTTTTCTGCTGTTGCCTCTCAGCCATTGTTTAAAGATTTTTTTTCCTTTTTTTTAGTTTTTCTTTTGGCCTTTATATGGTTTTTATTGACAGTTCAGCTGAAGAGATGACAGGAATCAGGATGAGAGAGAGGGGGAATGACAGGCAGCAAAGGGCCCGGGACTCGAACCCAGGGCCGCTGCAGCGAGAACAAAGCCTCTGTACATGGGAAGCTTGCCTACCAACTGAGCTAAACAGCGCCCCCATTGTTTACAGTTTGAGTTTGAACTTGAACCTATTTGACCAGGTGAGAGCAGGCACTGCACCTGTGTGGGGGAGGGGCTCTGCCGAGCATGCACTGCGCGTAGGAGGGGGCTGCCTGCGGCGTATGCACGCACATGATTAGCACTTCTCAGACACTCCCTTGGTTCTGATTGGTTGTATTGATCCAGGAGTGATGGAGTCTTGCAAATCAAATTATGGCCATTAGGTGGCCCACATACGGTGTATTTTTTCACAGCTGACCTGTATGTTATTCTACTGTCAGATCATAATGACAATTTCAGCAAATAACAAAATTACAGACTACAGCTTTAACTCAGTTATTCAACATGACTTAGAAATCCTCATTATTGCTTGATCAAACACAACCTTGGTCTCCAAGCCTTGCAACCACCCCCCCGATACAGACTTTTCTTTCCTGTTTATGCTACTATACTAAAAGGGAGCTTTCAGAATAACAATAGAGGGGTTACTACAGCACCAAAATTAGATGTGTAAGGTCACTGCCCAGGCTGCTGTATTTGACACTTTGGAGTGCGAACGTGCTGGCGTAGGTCTAAAATAATAATAAAATTGCTTTACATCTTTGCCTATTTCTTATTTTTCTTACTGAGAATTGTTGGAATAGTTAGTTAAAGGTCCCATATTATACTGTTTTTAATCAATTTCACACAGCTGTCAGAGGTCCAACAACACTGTATTCGATATGCATTGCCCCAAACCCATTTGTGGCCCTGAATTTCAGCTGGCCAGAAGTCGCTCAAGTGAGCTCTACTGAGCTCTACTGAGAGCAGGCTGTTTCTGTGCCTGCACCTTTAAATGCAAATGAGCTCCGTCTGTCAACGCCTGCCTTTCCTGCTATACGCCCCTCTCAGGGAGAGGATGCTTCTTACGCTAGCAGTAGCATGTGCTAATGTTATGGTGGGTGTATATATATGTATCGCTATGGCTCGTGGAGATGCTTGTGTTCAACCATACCAGTTTGACCCAGAATCGGACCCAGAAGGAGAGGCTCCAGAAGAATACAGACTGGTTAGTGTGTCTGAATAATGTTAGTTTGTTCGTAAGTGTTGCTACAATTACTACCATGTAGCTAATGGCTAACAGCTAGCGAAAACTGTGTTTGTCTCTAACACAGTCTCCAAACTCTTGGACAGTGTTCGCATCGTCTCTGTCTCCAGTCTGCATATGTTTTCAGACTTTGTACTGTGACAACCAAGCTCCATCGTAATGTTACTAACATTACACTCGCTTCAAAAGCCATTGCATAGCGGTCCAAAGCGGAGCTAACTAGTTAGCCAATTTCCAGCTGACTTCACCATACTTGTAGGCAACTGTAAATACAGTCAAACCGCGGCAACACTTACCTGTGGCTCGGGTGCAGTTGCTGGTTCCTATATGGTTGAGACTGATCCTTTTACGAGGGTCAGTGTCGAGGCAAAGCCAGCTTTGTACTGATCCTCGTTACTGAAGCAGACCGATGTGAAGTGGTTAGCACTCACATACAAGCTAACACGAACCGCAGCCAGAATGTTATCGTTAAAAAATGAAACGCAACCACTGTCTCTTCTGTTCTTCTGTAGCTGGTACGTAATATAAGCACTTATAACCAACAACAGAGCAATTTGCGTGTGTATCTCTGAGCGACGACATTGCGAAACACTGCTATCTTACCCCTGGACACACCGAACTTCACCTCAGGGATGGACGCCCCCCTCTCGGATATCTCCTATCACCTGCCTATGAAAATGACTCCTTTTTTCGTTACGTAACAAAAGGAGCTGAATCTGAACAGCCTGTAGGAACGCCGTTTTACCATTGGGTGGGCTGCAGGCATCCACCAGAAATAGAAGTCCTGCGTATTTGTGCCGGAGGGCTCCGGACTTGGTGGGGATTGACTCATAGACTAAAGTGAAACGTATCTGCTCCGCTGGCGTGGCGGAGACGCAACGCAGCGGAGACGTATCCAGTGGAAATTGAGGGTGAGAGGCGGAGTTCCACGCCGAACCCCGGAACGTGTTTCATTCATTATAAAACAGTGCAGCGCATCAGAACTCTCTGCTGCTCTACTCCTCCGCTCAGTTCGAAGCAAAGCCACTGACGCGACGCACGCATGCACTGTCTGCCGGTGAGCGAAAGAAAAGGGAGAAATGCCGAAACGCAAATGCACTTTTACAGATGAAATGCGGAAAAAGTACCCGTGTTTTCGCCAGGGTTGTTAAAAAAATTGAAGTAGAGTGTACTGTCTGCAAAGCTGGGACGTATGATAGATAGATAGAATTACTTTAATGATCCCAGACTGGGAAATTATTTTGTTACAGCAGTCGTGGGTCCGCACTTTGTACATAACATAAATAGAAGGCAATATATACATAGTGTATATATACAATGCACAGTGTGCAATAAACAATAATAATATATACAACAAAACAGTAGAGAGACCAGAGTTTGTATGACCAAAGTATGTGTCCGTGGCAAACAAAGGCTCTAACGACCTAGATAAATGAATATATTGTTTATAAACGCAACTTTGTGTGAGTATTTTTCAGTATCTCCAAGAGGCCTGGTTAAGTGTCTTTTGGGGAATTCAGAATATGCGTTTAACTGAGTTAGAAGCACGTAAAAAACACTCGACCTGACCCGAAAAACCCTCAAAATTTTGCCGCATAGTAGTGTCCTCTTTTTGGGGATTCAGAATATGGTCACCCTAACGTTGTGTTGTGATTAGCTGCAGCCACAGTGAACAGAGGCTATGTACGGTGCCGTGTTATGAGATCCTGCAGAGGTAAAATTAAAGCGCTGTTCTCTCGTTCAGACCTGGGTTTTGTTTTATGTTTTGCTGCATCAGACCAGAGACCCCTTACTATGGTTTGGGGTCTGCAAGCTGGCTAGTTAACACTAGTGAACATAGTGTTGCTGTTGTCTCTGTTGTTTGGATTTGTACTAGATTTCAAAAATCTTTGCTAACCAGTTAGAGACATCAAGTTAGAAGCTTCCCCTCCCCTAGCGAACACAGAAAATGATTGTTTGACATTGCAAGTTAGGGCATTTGGCCATAGAAGAATTTCATGTCGTGGCATTTCGGCTTGCTTGACCATTCAGGAGAGATGAAGAAGACTCAGAGACACAGATGACTTAAATTGAAGTAGTTTATACAAACTTGATTAAGGAGGAACGACATAACAACACCTCCGTGTGTACAGTTTAATGCCAAGTTATTCCTCTCGAACCTTCTCTAGTTTCAGGTTATCCTCTCAGCTAAGAAACAGGGGTGACAATCAGTACGTTTACATGCACAGCTTAGTCGGATTACAGCCATAGTTCGACTATGCTACTCAATCAGACAACTGCAGTTGTCCAATTATACATGCCAATGAGAAAATCGAATTATTGGCCGAAGCATGTCATACCGCTGTATGTGGCGCTGTACCCATTTCAACTAGTGGTAATAGAGCCACCTCCGGCTGACTATGAGAAATCGATCCGGTCCGATTTTAGTCAGACTAAGGTGTATACATGCATCTTAGAAATCCAATCATAGTCAGACTAACCCAGTCATTCGGTTTTCTTGAGTGTCATGTAAATGCACTGAGTCAGTCTGCCACAGCAGATAGATCGAAAGGCCATCCTATGAGTGAACATAACACACAGCAACAGTCCTGGTTTGTCAGAGATCCGTTTTGTGTGCATATCTACAGCTTTGCAAAGCTAAGTTTGCAAAGACCATGAGAGATATAAACTCGTAGATCAGAGGTCACTATGCCCTCATCCATACGCTATCGGGCCTGGTCTCCTAACCTTTATACAGGGTACATAAAAAATCTTATCCTGTGGGACCTTGTAGATTTTCCTCCCACACACCATACATCTTAAAACTCAGTATCTGGTATTTTTTTTATTTTTTTTTTTTTATACTATTATAATCCCACAAGGGAAATTCTTTTTTTCCACTCACATTACACACAGGCATGCACACACACACGTAATGTATAGAGGAGATGAGAGAAGGGGCTGCCACACATGCTACGGTGCCCAACAAGCAGTGTTAGGAGCCGGTGCCTTGCTCAAGGGCACCTCGGCAATGCCCAGGATGTGAACTAGCATTGTCCAACTACTAGTCCACATCATACTTTCTTTTTTGGACTGAGCTATTGCCACCCCAATTACAATTTAATAGGGACAAAACACAACATAAATGTATGTTAAGAGAAGTACATTGTAGATGCACAGCAGACATCAAAAGGCTTCGGGCAGGCACAGTCATGTTTTGACATAATTGTAGTTTATGAAATATATGCAGATGTATACAGTGGTTGCAGTTACAAATTTGCATATCACAGAAGACTGGACTGCTAGCCTTGGCAAAGTTGTCAGGAAGAAGAAAATATGGTAAAAGTAGTATTCCCAGTTGAGGAGGCTGAGGCGCTGAATGACCTGTATTTGCATAACATTTCCATTATCATTTGTCATTCGGAGTTCTTGCGTTCTAGCGTGTGGCTACACTGAAGTTGTTTTTTTGTCTCTTGGTTCCCTGATTCTGTAGTACGAAGCTGCCAGTCATGAAGTCATTTTTCAAAAACCTCAACTATATATTAGCTACTTGAGATACTAATTGCTGTTTTCCACCACAAGGTCAATTATCTGTGCCAAAGAGAGCTCTCAGGATGAAATGACCACGGCTCCCAGCAACCGAAATGCATTTGTGGTCACCTGATGTGTTTCAACAAAGTTGAAAGTGCAAAGTGTGCTTGGGAGCTTCAAATTCAATCACAGCTGAACGTGCGAGTTAGCAAAATGGACCTGACATGGGCTTAAACAAAAACATGAGGGTGGATAATTGATCTTAATTGCTGTGGAGTGGTTTGATACCGTCTGCGTGGGAACAAAACCCATTAGCTCAATCATTTCACAACAGTGTTGCAGGGCACTTGTGTGGTGGAGATAACTGATTTGAACGGATATGGAGTATTTAACTGGCTGGCTGACAGTGTTTTGGGAAATTTGACAAGAAGTTTTAATGAGGAAGAAAGAGATTTCTCAGCAGTATGAGGGGATTTTATGTGATGAGAATCTACTTGTTTCCCAATGTAGGAAGTTGACATAAAAGGGGAGATGTGGATTATGAAAAGGAGGTTGGCAAGTCATTTGCTCACACTTAATTAGCCTTCTCCAGGATTTGATTCTAGTCTTTTATGTTTTTTTATTTTATTTTACTACCAAATCATTAAAATGTATTTCCTTATGCTTTATCACTTTTTTTTTCATTTATCTGGAGCAGGGCCTTTCTGTGCAGAGTTAGCATGTTTCCCCCTGTAATTGTGTGGGTTTCCCGCAGCTACACCTGTTTCCACCACCATCAAAACATGGACACTAAATAAATTCGCTATATAGTGCCCTTGACCGAAGGCACTGGCTAAGATCTGGAGTTTGTCCCCGGGCACAAGGGTTTACCTGTGCCCACTGCTTCCTCATGATAGGTTTAATGCATACCAGTTTCATTATGTTTTACATTGTATGATACAGTATGTGATAAATTAAAGGATTCCCCTTCTCTTATAATGTTAAAGAGAAATGCTTGATTTGAAACCAAGTTTTCACAGGCAAATAGCATGGATATTAGCTGTGATAGAATTAGCTGTCACTCAAATATGAGGAGTATTAAGGAGCTGCAGAGCTTTTTCATGGTCGAACTGTAACCTGTACTGTCTGTCTGTTCTGATGGTTAACAGCTGTCTGCTCTGAGCTCAGCCACCGACTATCACTCTCCACTCACTCACTCACTCACTCACTACAAACTGCCCCGTTCTTAAAGGAGTCACACCACTCCAGGCCAAGCTTGGCTGATAGCATAAAGGTCTCAGATTCAACTGTAGTCCATTCCATTTACCAGCTGAATGTTTTATTTAGTTTAAGCACACAATTGAATTATTTATCCGATATTATCATAAAAATACCAAAACACACTGGAATGGGGCTTCAAAAAGTGCCCTGATGGAACTGTCGACAGGAGAACAGTTCTGTGTAATTTTTGTACCAGCGGAGTACTTTGACCTGGAATTATTTCCTTTTCCAGTTTATAATTTACCAAAATTGAAATGTTTTAAATGCTTCAGCAAATATTGGTATGCGCGGTTCATTTCCATTGATTGATCACAAAGCTCGTATTTAATTAGATAACTTGTTCTTATGTAAAGGGCAGTTATTTCTACCTAAGACAGCCATGTCCAAACTACTCCACAAAGGGCCATGTGGCTGCAGGTTTTCTTTTCAATTAAGCAGCAGCACACCAGACCTGAGTCATTTAATCAATTGATCTCAGTCTCCAGAAAGTTGAAACTGTGTGCTCTTGACTGGTTGGAACAAAAACCTGCAGCCACACGGCCCTTGGTGGAATAGTTTGGACATGCCTGTCCTAAGACATCATCTTTGAATAAACATAACCAAGTAATGTTTGTGCAGACTGCGAACATTTCATACTGTTTATAATAATCTGAAAAGTCATAATATGTAACCATTGTATGTGGAATGTTTGTCAACAGGCTTTAACTTTAAAAGTCTAACCTGACGTTGCATATTAATCATCTCTTACTTAAAGCTGACAATAGAGGGGTGGGTAAAACATAAAAATTTGAAGCGCAGGGCTGCTTAACAAGCTGACATATTTGATGATTTGGGAGTGAGAACAAACTGCAAACTGTAGATCCATTACATTTTGCCAAGAACCCCCAAAAACAATTAACATGCATGCACTGAGATGCCACCCATGCCTAACAAAAACTGTGTGTCCGTTTGTGGTTATTAGATTAAACACAATTCATTTAAGAAATATGCACAATGCAGATACAATATCAGCTGAAATAAGGACAGTATTTAAAACACTGCCAAAAGGCTCCACTACAGGAAGGGGCCTCAAAATGAAGTAAGTGCAGGTGCTGAACATGCCAGTTTGGATAGCACTTAAGTAAGTATTACATTAAAATAAAAATAAAAAATGCACTTTCCCTAATAAAGTTACTGAATAGAGAAGATAAGACAAGATTCCTGGGGGCCATAAGGGTCTGGGGCTCTGGGGTAGTTGCCAACTTTGTCAGTTTCCCAGCTTGTAATTAGTTGTAACTTAATAAGAATTCAACGTAACACTGTAATTTCAGATTCATTATTCATGCTGTTTATGAAATGCACCTCACAAAGCATAGGCAGCACGCTAAATGGCTGACAATTAATCAAGAGTAGAAGAAGAGATAAATCGAATGCACGCAGGATTTGTTTTTGCTCCCTCTGACTGTCAAGTAACAAGAAATATGATGGCAGCCTGCACACATATGCTTCTCTATTTCTCTTACAATGATTTTCAATTAGGGCAACTCTTACAGCCCATATTGCTTCAAAGAGCTCAGTTGTTTTTTCCACAAGAGGCAGACATTTTACTAAATTAAAAAAGTGGATGGAAGACATTAATACTTACTTTACTTTTTCCCAACTTCTGCTAAATGTTTCATAAATTCTTCGCCTCACCTCATTTGTAATATCCTGACCAGGCTGAAAGCTGGAATAGGATTTGTAAATGAGCAAGAGGAAAAAGTGAGTAATACTGAAAGGCCGACAAACCATAAAGTAGATTTAACAGGCAGAGAAGAAGCAGATAATATATTTCAACTTCTCACTGTCCGTATCTGCCCTTCCTTCAGTACATCGTGAGTTCTGGATTATTGTTATTATAGTGTGTGTGGGCAGGGGCGCCGCCAGGGATTTTGGGCCCCATGAAAAAAAATCTAGTTGGGCCCTTGTATAGGTTGCCCATGTCTCAAAGGGCCCCCTGTCAGTGCCGGGCCCTTGGAATCGTCCTAACCTTTCCCCCCCTGGCGGCGCCCCTGTGTGTGGGGGCAGAATGAAGCTCAGAGACACAGAGTGAGCATCACATCACATCACCACCTTTTTGTCTCAAAACTGTTCAATATTCATCTCCAAAGAGTTACTTTTTTATCATAAAATTGCCACAAATGCAACAAAGAAGGATGTTCAAGAGTTTGGGAATAACTCAACTGTGAAATAAAATAATCTCTAAAGATAAAAACTCAAAACTCCTGCTGCACTGTCTGTGTATTTCTCAATTATAAGTGAAATATTTAGACTCAAGATCTTACAAATGACAACATTTTCTCTGGAAGCTGAAGCAATTTCAGCTTTTTTTAATGTTCACACTAAATCAGCAAGTCCAGAATTATGCTTTCCTGTCCACATTAAGGCAGAATGGTCATATCTTGTTGTGTTTACAGGTTGTGACCTAAAGTGAAGATGAACAGAATTCTAATTGTAAACTTAATTCTTATATTTAGCAGGAATAGTGTTGACTTAGTTGCACTTTTACTTGCTGAAATGAGACCAAATGAGCTTGACCCCTCCTTGAGTGCCATGGAAATTTGACTAAATTTAAGAAAGTACTCACATTCAAAATGACTGATATCTCTCTGCATATCTACTCTACACCATATTGAATTATTTTTCCTGTAGGCATTCCCACCCTTTCTCTCATTTTCTTTAAATGACATTGATAATTATCCCAGGCAGGGCATCAAATCCATGTTAAACCGGTATCAGGACGATTTTGATCTTTACCTATACGGTTATATACTTTTGGGTACACAATACACTTTAAAGACTGCTGTGCTCTAATTAAGGAGAGATCTGAATAGGTGGTGACAGGTACGAGAACTTGTTACATTTCTGACCACAAATGGCTCACATTGATGGTTGAATCAGGCATGGGGGAAGAACCTAAGGTTCTGGGAGTAGGAATGGAACTGACCAAGCATTTAGAAACCCATAAATTTAATAGAAAATGAGACATTTCCCACTGACAAGCTAGCACCTGTGATGAGGTATGATGACCTGTGAGTGTAAAGACATAATAAGAGGATATTCTACCATTCAATCCTCATGATGTGTCTTAAAAATAGAGCTCTTATCACTGTACTGTACAAGAGCTGGATGACTAATACCACTATTACTGCTGCACTCTTCTCTTATTGACTCTGTTTCTGCTACAAAAAAGTGGCTGAACTGGAGCTGTGGGGAAGGCAAGTGGACAACTGCTGGAGACTGCAAATGACGGTGGCCTTAAAGTATGTTACCTTAGTATGGTAATTTTATTTATTTTATTTTTTTATTTTTTATTTTAAGATACTTTATTAATTTTTAAATTAAACTTTTTAAATTATTTATCAGATATATAGTACATGCATTACATGCAAACACACCTGAAGTTCTCTGCATTTAACCCATCCTAGCTGCATATATATTGTAAGCATGCACAAATACACACACACACACCTTCCAAGCTAGGAGCAGTGGGCTGCTTTTACAGCGCCCGGGGAGCATATGGGGGTTTGGTGCCTTGCTCAAGGGCACCTCGGCCAAGGAAGTGAACTGGCACCTCTTCAGCTACCAGTCCACTTCCATATTGTAGTCTGTGCTGGACTTGAACCGGCCACCCTCCGGTTCCCAAGCCAAGTCTCTACCGACTGAGCTACTACCGCCCTCAAAGTTACGGAGTAGACTGGAGAAAGGAACAAATTTCGGGTGTTTATGCACTTTGTGTTGATATGTTTGTTGCATAATTCTATTTTATTTCCACGTAATCAAGCCCAATCTTATAGTTCAGCTTTGTGGCAAAAATGTTTGTGCAACAAGCAACTGTAAATTAAAATTATGCAGTTCATACAGCCATCAGCCATTAGGACCATCGTCTTCAAATCAGAGTGCAGAGAGTAAGTATAGCATCATAGGCAAAATATTTAGCATAAACGCTAGTTAATGTTGTGACTGAAGCAACAGAATCAACATGCTAACATGGCTGCATGCAATAATTAAAGTTCAGCATTAAAATAAATCCAGATCCTCCCATATAATCACTAGATTATTGATTTATAGAGAGTAATCTCAATTGCGTTGGAGAAAATGTTTTCTTGAGTAGAAATATGTACCCTACTTTATTCACGTATAAGAGTATTATTGAGACCATGACTTTCCATTTTTCATCAACAGTGAGTCAAACTTCAGCAAAATAGGCTTATTGTAGATTGTACATATGTTCACAAAATACATGTCTACACACGTGCTCACTCTCTAAGATTACCAGATCCGTACACTTAAATAAAGGCTCCACTTTATCTCCTTGTGTCCGAGTAGGCCTCATCCACCTCATGTGGCTCCCCTTGCTCTATAACTGCAGTCAGACAAAAGCCAGCACACAGGTGCGGGTCTGACTATGAGACGACCAGACAAAGGGGAGAGAAGGGCAAGTGAGAGTAAATGAAGTGGTATTTAGTCTGGCTGTTTGTTTTGTGTTGGCACTGACCGGAGCTCAGATGAAATACTGGAACCCTGCAGCAGAGTGAGCTTAATAGATAGAAGGTGGAGGGACAGGGGGAGGAGAGGGAGATGTAAAGGTAAGAGGCAGTAGTGAGACTTTATAATGAGCTTGTCAGACCTGACAGGAATTTACTAACTGACCTATGCTGAACTTACAGATACCATGACAACATTTACTGCATGCCAAAGGAGTCAAGATTGATATTAATATATGAGCAGACAATATAGCATCACGAATATGTAAAAAGGTCTTCTTATCGACATTTATGAGCACATTTTAGTTACATCCCATAACAAAACTAAGAGCCTAGAGTTATGCTGGCAGCTTAGAGAGACTTTATTTGTCATTGTACAAAAATACAACGAAATTTCAGGTGCACTCAAGTACTGGGCTCAAAATGCTTAAATAAGTAGATAAAATAGATAATATGTCCTAAAAATACAATAAATAATGCTTTAGTTCGTCATCCACTTCCTCACACATACTCTCATTCATGCCAGTTTGCCAACGTATGCAAAACACATGTTCCATGACATTAAAGTGCATTTGTGATAGTACAGTATTGCATTTTAGTGTTGACGTGTGTTTCGGGGGTGAGTTTTTAGTTCTGAGTTCAGTATGGTGATGGCTTTGGGGTAGGCACTGCACCTGCGAGGGGGAAGGGCACTGCGACTGCGCGGAGGGGAGGGCACTGCTAAGTATGCGCATGGGGGGGGGGGGGGCAGCACATGATTTAGCACATGTATTTAGCCAGGAGCGGTAGATTCTTGCAAATCAAATTACAGCCACTGGGTGGAGCCACAGACAGTGGATTTTTACACTGCTGACCTGTATCATATTCTACTGCCAGATCATAATGACAATTTAAGCAAATACAACCAAAAAAAAGTTACAGATTATAGCTTTAATGTCATATAATCTATGATTATATTTTATATTACATTGTAGGGAACATTTATACAATGCTACATTGTCTGTTTTCATAGTCCACACAGTCCATAACCGTCTCAAATCATACTGCTGTACCACATAGTTTGTAGTAGACCTGATACATAACATCACTGTATGTTATGTAATTTCATGTTATGTTGCTTTTAAATTTCTGTTTCACTGGTTTTGAACCCACTCCAAAGCTGCAGTAGCACCAAGCAGCCCTGCTTTATCTGCTCAGCTATAAACTACCCTGATAAAGTGTGTATGGGCTTTCTGCCATGCTGCTGGCAAGACTGTTGATATTCATGGTTCTTGGAACGCTGTGTCAGATCTCTGACTGTTAGCATGCTGAACTGATAACATATAAAATACAGGCAAAGTGCTGCACTTCGAGGCTGTAACTCAAATAACTAAAGTGAATCAACCTAATAAGGAGCTCTGTAAAATCAGCTAATTTCTGACAAAAAAGATACTCGTTATCTAAAGTCCATGGTCATTAACAGGTGCATACAACAAACGCCTTTCATTTGCCCAAAAGTACAAGCAAAGGTACACAGACATAAAATCCTGTCGCTTTTTGAATTGCAATGACATCACCATGTACAGACAGACTGTAATAGTGATGAATAGTTTTTGTGAGTTCAGATCAGAGACAGACAAAAAGGAATAAACAGAGACCAGCATTGATAAAGCTTCATGCCTGGCTGAACAAACATCTATTGTAACGATTTGTATGGCAGTACAAAAAGGGGGGAAAAAAGTTTTTTAAAAAAATGATAGTGCCTTTATCAGTCTGATTTGCAGGGAAACGGCTTCATTAGACAGGAGAGTCATGAGAGACAGGAGAGACATGAAAGCGGACAGGCAAGACTCTCACTGTGAGCAAAGGGTGGAAACTCTCTTTGCTACACTTATTTTATTCCCCCACAAGTTTCCCAGTAGGAGGGACAATATTCATCTGTATCTCTCTTCAGCGCCTCCATTAGTAATCTGTTCATGTGGCAGCACATTTACAATGACATCAAAGCTCATGGCTAAGTAATGGCTGAGCAGGGACTAATTTAAGTTTCCACCACAAAGTCTCGGGTATAATTTAGTGTAATGAACAATGCAGTACATGGTTTCTAAACAAAAATAACAGAACACTTAATGTTGTCCTCAGAGGGCATATTAAAAAAAGGTCTGTTAAAAAATAAATGCACTTAAATCAAAAAGATCAGTACACTACAGCTGCACCCATAACAAATGCAAAAATAGACCTTCATTCTCACTTTCACACAGCTCAGCTAAACTACGAAAGCCATATTTTCTCACTTTAACACACAGTGTGTAATCTCTCCCACTAAGGGTTCTTTCAATCAAAACAAAACAAAAGACATTTGCTGAGTCTGCCAAGAGCCAGCCAGCTATGGAGGAGAGAGTTAGATGCAGAGAAAGACCTTCTGGAGCACTACACAAGCAAGTACAGATAATAGACGTATATTGCATAAAAAAAAGTCAAATCTTTGCTTAAAATCTTCTTACCTGAATTTTTTGGAGTGCAATTAAAAATTGTTCAAGCATGCTGGTAGAGCTGCAGATCAAAGATGCTTGTTGATATAATTCTATTTATTGTTGGCTGAAGACTAGGTCTGGATTGATGTGTGTAACGGCCTGCAAGCTCTGGTATGCAGACCTCATATCTGGATTTCATAGCTCTTTGGCACCTTTTCCACAGTCAAGTGGGAACCATGGGTAACAGATTCAATGGAAGCATGCACACAGCCTTGCAGCATAACATCAAACCCAGACTTGACTCTGTCTGTATAGTACAAACCAGAATGCCTGTTATTTGCACTCTTTTTGTCTAATTTTTGCCTTCAGAAAGGCTCCATTGGTTTTCTCCATTGGTGCGAAACATTTTGAAATATCTAAACCAAGGCACCTTTTTTCCAAGTTTTCTGTTAACTGGTGTTGCTTTCACTGTGGATAACAATGACTTGACATGCCAAAAAAATCCAGTGGATTTTGGTTTTGGAGACAGACAACAGTAGACACCAACACCAGCAGTAGCCTCAATGTACCAGAATATCAAATGCCACAAAAAGTTGTATATTGTCTGAGTTTTATCTAAGTTTATAGACAGATATTCAGGAGGCCATTAGCTGCCTAGCTTCACCTGTAAACCAACCATTTATTGAAAGCAAGCACATATTTTGGGAGACAAAGAAACTCACCACAAAGCTATACAATACTACATGTAGAAGAGTGTTTAACATTTAGTTCTTAAAAAAAGTGACAACAATATCTCCTAAAATTGTTTGCCAAAGAAGCAATCCTGTTGTGGCAGTCAAATAGCAACACTGTGTCCTAGAGGTCTCCTGTAAACGGTAAGCAATTCATCAATATGTAACATAACTACTATTAGGTAAATATTAGGAGATGGAAAAAAATTGATGGCGCTTATTCTCCAGTTAGAGGGCATTAAGCTGATGCATTACCTTTTTTGTGTTTTTGTTCAGGCAGCCGAAAGCACTTGATCAAACGGTAAATTCACTTGCATTTCTTTAGCCCTTTTCCAGCGTACTGACCGCTCAAAGCGCTTTACAACACTTGTCACATTCACCAATTCACACTACTTTCATACACTGATGGCAGAGGCTGCCATACAAGGTACCAACTGCTCATAACGAGCAATTTGGGGATGAGTGTCTTGCTCAAGGATACTATGACATGCAGCTGGGGGAGCTGGGGATTCGAACCAATGACCTTTTCAATACTAGACAATCTGCCCTTCCTCCTGAGTTACAGCCACCCCAATTATGTTTAGACAAAGGTTATCGCCTAGGTTGAGTAGTCTAAATTTCACTTTGAAACGAGTGCAAAATGACAGTCCCAATCAGCCCGAGCATTTCTTTCTGGGTCTTCTTGTTTAGCGCTAATTACTAATATTCGTGTACTCACAAGTCAAACTGTGACCATTGTAAACACTGCCATCCAAACACCATGATAAGGGGAAAATTGTGGTCTTGGTCTTAGCCCCATTCACACAGAGAAGCCTCATTAATGCTGCAGCGGCCGTTCGCCAATTCCCCGCCATTGGTCGTTCACACAGAGCGAAGTATCTCCGCCTTAAAGACGAACCGCTCCTGTTCCTCTCACAGCCCTCTAAATCAATTAGGAGCAAACTATCAACCAATTTTCGTCCTTTTCTGGATATAAAGTAAATTGATCCAAAACAGAGGCGTTCCCCCTCTCTGACTTAGCCTCTATGCCTGATGTAAGTGCATTTAATATCAGCATTCCTGAGCATGGTATTAAATATCTTGGCATTAAATTTCCGCTGGTGATAAACAATATACAGAAAATAAACTATGCAAGTATATTTAAAGAAATGAAAATGCAGTTTGAGAGGTGGAAAGGACTTAAATTATCCCTTTGGGATAAAATAGCATCTATAAAAATGATGGTGTACCCCAAATTGTTTTATCTACTTAATATGCTGCCAATCCAAATACCTAATAACATTTATAATAAAATTGATAAACTTATTAAAGTTGTCTTATAGAGTGGGAAAAAGGCATGGTTTAGTTTAGTAACTCTACAAACACCCAAGAGGAAAGGAGGATTTAATCTCCGGCTATACCATTGGGCTTTCACACTCCATAAGTTTGTAAGAACAGTCAGATCCCCTTATCCTAGACCATCATGGGCTAGTATTGAGCAACATTTTATGTCACTTGCCCTTTTGGAGAATCCTTTGCATATTAAACAGCAGAGAACAGATGAGCCCCATCCCTGTCTTAGTTTACTCCATCTGGAGATCAATTCATAAACTCACTAAAGAAACAGTGTTGCAGTCTTCATGGCTACCGATCTGGAACAACCCCTTGATAACTATTGGCAAAAAGACAATTCAATGGAAAGAATTCCATAGAAGTGCCATTAGAAAGGTTACTGTGCTGTATACTGGTGTGGAATTCAAATCATACTCAGAATTGAATACAGCAATCTCACCAAACCGCTTAAGCCTGGTGGAAATACTTTCAACTAAGAAGTGCTATTGTAAACTTTAAGGAATAAATGTAAAGATTCTCCGAGGGCAACATATTGGGATAAATGTATATTGGGTAATGACCATTCTAAAATAAATACACCTTGGATATACAAAGAACTCATTGACAAAATAACATCAAACTTTAAAGCAACTAAGGCTCTGTGGAGTAAAGACTTAGGTTGTGAAATAACTGAAGACGAATGGAATCAGATCTGGATCCGAGCACACACAGTATCTAAGGAGGTCTCACTAAAGTTAACACAACTCAAAACTGTGCATAGATATCATTGGACTTCTAGAAAGCTACACAGAATTGGCCTTAGACCAACTGGCTTGTGTTGGAGGTGCACAGCTGAAGAGGGGACCTACCTGCACATGGTCTGGGACTGTAGGTTAATTAAAAATTTCTGGACCGAGGTCTGCCAGTGTGTAAGCAAAATAACTGGAACTCATATAGAACCGGATCCTGCTGTTTGTCTTCTGGGTATTCTATCCAGGCTTACGAATCAGTCTAATAATAAATGGATAGCAATAGCCTTCACAGTTGCTAAAAAGTTGTTATTTTGTCAATGGAAAAACACTTCAGCTCCTACTATCCAAGACTGGTTCAATGTACTCACCAAAATAGCAAAACTGGAAAGAGTCATATACTGTAACACAAACTCTGTGGACAAATAAGAAAAAATGTGGTGTTCTTTTCTATCTGCTATGGTTTGAGTGATAGTGACGTGGATTTGGATTGGGAGTAATGTCCTGTTATGTATGAAATGTGGTCTCTGCCAACGTAGACCACACTGTGTGTATTTGGGATTTACCAGCCCTGTCTAATTGTTTGACTATGTGAAGGTGTAGGATGCTGTATCAATGTTTTTTGAGGGGAAGCTATGGTGCACATTTTGATATGTCTTTGCATTTTTTTTTTAAGGTATTTATTTACAAGCAGTGTTGTGCCTGAACGCGTTCATTGAACGATCGTTCATGAACTCGTTCATATTTTGGGCGAACGTGAACTGAACGTACTGTATTCTGCCTGATGAACGTTATTGTGAACGCGTTCATTCTGGCGTTTGTGAACGGCGCGTTCTCTCAGTTTAACTTCGTTCAAGACAGCGCCAGATTCCCATCGAGCCTTAAAGGACAGACAGAAACAGCTGCATACCAAACACGCAGTGAGGCATTACCAAACGAACACAGATTAATTCGTCCTGAACAGACATAACAGTTTTAAAACCAGGAAACAGCTGATCACAGCAGTCAGTCCATCACTTCATCTGCGGACATTAAGATGAACAACTGGACAGCCACTGAGATCCAGGAGATAAAGCGTCTCCTCGGTCTCTGTAGCTGTTTGGTTGTGTTAGCTTGTTGTTGTGTCGGCGAGCAAGCACGGTCGTTACTTTCAGATTAAAAGCCCCCCGCTAAGAACCCAGTTCTAAACTCCAATGGGGTGCAATGTAAAGCTCTTATTTTGAAGTCAAATTCGTTGTCAACTGTTCACAGCCAAACTTCGAGCTTCACGTCACGTCACATGTTTACGCCTACCTCAGAGGCGGCTTTTGGAAAAGGAGGAATATTACGCCTCGGTTTTAGAAAGACAGGCCGGCACATTGCCGCCCTTACCTTGGAGCAAATGTGCCGCCTTTTCTATCTAAAAAGGGCTACTGGCAACACCAGCCAGCAGCCACCACAGAGTCGCACCGCCGCATGCGTCATCAATGTGCTCAGCATGGAGACAAAAACAAATGAAGGCTTCACATCTGTTTTTTTATTGTGATATATCTAAAAAGTTTTGGAGTGTTGTTGAATCTCATTTTTTGATGCTGCTAACTCTGTCCATTCTCTTACCCTGAAACATGTTATTTGCTACTATATTAACCTAGAAGATAATGCTCTTGAACACATGATGAACTTTGTTATCCTATGCAAAATGTTCTATTCTCAAACAAAAATTTGCAAAATCACTACCTAAATTTGCTCCTTTTCTCCTGGAACTGAGCTCTTTGCTTAAATCTCTGATTTTGTTAAATAACAAAAAAAGTAATACCTTACTGAGTCATTATGAAATGTTTTCCCTGAAGCCACTGTATGAACTATCTATTCATTTATTTTATTTTTCCCTTTCTTCTTCTTTTTTTTTAAATTATTTATTTATTTATTTACTTATTTATGTATTATTTTATTTTTTGTTATTTGTAATCTATCCTGTACCACAAACCTGAAACGGCACATTGAACTAAAGCACCCGGCGAGCCTTTCAAGGTCTGTGCAAGTGAATAAAAAATCAAACGGCGAGCCAAAACAGATCCTCTACCACCCAGATCACATTAACAGTGTACAGTAGCGGCTCCGCTGTCTTCATCTCCCAGCCGCAGCTGGACAGCCTGGTGTTGCAGTATATTGTGGGAGAGCTGCAGCTTCAGTGTTAAAACTGATATAATGATTGCTGTCTGTGGTTCTATATGGCCTGTGGCAATCATTTAGAAAAATAATAGCTTGCATCAACATATTGAAAAAAAAAGAACTATGAACTAGTTCATTTTTGGAACTGTGAACTTAGTTCAAAATTTTGAATTATGAACTATGAACTGAACTAGTTCATTTTAAAATTTGTGAACTGAACTTTGAACTAGTTCATGTAGAAAGTGAACTTTCCCAACACTGTTTACAAGAGCCTTTTCATTTTTATTATGTATTTACTTAACCGATTGTGTTTTCCCTTTTTGTTTTCTTTTTTTGCTTTGTGGGGAGGTGGGTGGGTGGGTGGATATGAGATTGAGAATGTTTGGGGGATGATAAACTGTGGAGGCGGGGAAGGTATTTATTTATCTATTTATTTTTTGAAGGAATTTGGAGCTGTATAAGATATTCCCTGTCCTCAACTTGTTCTGTCACTTTTTTTTTCTCTTCGAAACTAAATGTATATCCCCATAAAAAAAAAAAAACTCTCAATAAAAAGATATATATAAAAAAAAAAGAAGAACCGCTGTGTAATTCACACAGAAAGCCAACGCTGTGGCTCCTAAAGAGGCATGACGGTACACGTCATGATGATGATGTCTGTGTGTTTTCAAGGTGTTTCCCCTGTGTCCTAATGTCAATCTATTTTTTAGTCATATGGATGCTGTTATAATGTGTAGTGATTGAGACCCTGACCCACCAAACATCCTGGAAAGTGACACAGTTGCACGCCAAATTACATAATTACATAATCGCCATCAGTAAACTGGATGCTGTCTGACTATGACAGGCGGGAGGACGGACGCTTCTCTACGTACCGTTGCCAAAGACAGTTATAGTTATTACATTACTTTTGTCTGGTCATGTAACGTTGCTTTTGGGACATTTCTCTTTATTAAATTGAGTGAGGGACCTGTGTAGTAATTTAGACTGTCAGATTGACACGCCCTCGATACGCGCAGCTGGCTTATCCGTTCACACTGCTTCAGTTCGCCAATAATGCGCCCCTGATACTACCTCCAGAGGCGTATCAGCGCCGGAGCAAAATTTCGTCCCTTGCCACTTCCAACAGATTCACACAGAGGTGGAGGCGGAGAATTGGTGCAGGATTGTATCCAAACCACAGTGTGAATGGGGCTACTGAGAAGGTCAATGGTGAATTGCAGTATATGAGACTGAAGGAGAACGGAGCAACTAGTGTTGACATGGCTTATGCTGACGAGTCCATCAACGGCGGCCTGCTGAAGTACAGCTGGGCAGTGCTGCTGGGACTGCGGGACAGTGGAGTGCTACCGTCGCCCTGACCTGCTGTGTATGTACATCAAGGATAGTTGGTGTCTTAACTTTGCAGTAAGAGACAAAATTTGTAATCCCGATCTCGAGCTGCTGTGTGTTTCCCTGCGGCCACATTACCTCCCAAAGGAATTTACTAACTTATTTGTGTGTGTTGTGTATATTCCGCCGAGTGGGAACGCCAGCAGAGCGGCTAATGCAATCGCTGACTGTGTCCATCGCCATCTACAGACTAAACCTGACGCCCCCATGTTTATACTTGGAGATTTTAACCACTGCAGCCTTAACAAATCATTGCCTGGATTTCATCAATATGTTAAATGTAGCACGAGAAATAACAACATTCTTGATAAATGCTACAGCAATATCAAAGATGCCTACACAGCCAGAGCCAGACCTCTCCTGAGTAACTCTGATCACAATGCAATCCAGTTGCTCCCCACATATAGGTCAGTTTTCAAGTCCAGTAAGCCAGTGACTCAGACTGTGAAGGTATGGTTCAGTGACAAAATGGAGGAAGTGAAGGGATGCTTTCTTTCCACAGACTGGGACATCTTTTTCGAGGATGAAGACATAGACAGTATCACGGAATCAATCACTGCATACATATCTGTCTGTATAGATTCTGTTATACCCCTGAAAACTGTCAAACGATACCCTAACAACAAACCATACATAACAAAAAGCATTAAGGGATGCATCAACAGAAAGAGAGCAGCCTTTAAGTCTGGTGATAAAGCAGGAGTCCGGGCTGCACAAAAAGATCTCAATGCACAAATGAAGGCAGCTCGGCAGCAACACAGGGAACGGGCAGAACAAAATCTGTGAGAATCCAACACAAAGGAACTGTGGGACTCTATCAGACAAATGACCAACATGGACCACACTCACCATGTTGGTCACACTCACCATGTTGGCCAATAGTGGACAAATAGCAAAGCTATAGGTGTCCATAGTGGGCTGTGCTCGCCAGCCCACTATTGATATTGCTCGCGCCTCTTCTTATTATTATTCCCCCTCCTCAGTTTTTCTGTCGCTAACTCGTCCCGCACCGTTGAGCGCACGCGAACAAAAAATATATCAAAACGTGCGGTTCGTTCTGACTCGGTATGCTATTATTCAGTTTTCCCGAATATTAATTTTTCGTAACGTAAGTCGGGAAGAGGATTTTCAAAATTGCACCTTTTTTAAACTCGCTCGTATTTCCACATTTCTGAAGCTAGGACCACAAAACTTCATGAGTGTCTTCTTTAAGGCCCTTCTGGCTCGATCGTGAAAAAAATCTGCCGATATCATTTTGACTAAATAGCACTAGTTTGACGTCCTAGATTTGAGGCAGAAATCCCTCTCAAATCAGCCTGGGATGGCCGTTGCTACGGGCCCTCACCAACCGTCACCTAGCAACCGAGATCAGCTGGGCCAACAGAGAGGGTGACAGACAGACAGACAGACACAGACAGACACACATGCACACACACACATACTCACATGCACACAAACACACGCAGACACACACACACACACACACACACACACAGACAGACAGAGAATATTCATGTTTTCGCGACGTGAGGTCAAAAAAGTCACAGACACACAAATACACAGACACACACAGACGGACACGTTCTTTTCTAGAACGTTCATGTTTTCGCGACATAAGTCGCGATAACCTGTGTAAACTTTCACATAAGGAATGAATGGGACGAGGTCAAAAAAGTCGCAGACACACAAATACACACACACACACACAGACGGACACACACAGATTATTAATCAGTTTTCTAGAACGTTCATGTTTTCGCGACGTAAGTCGCAATAACCTGCGTAAACTTTCCCTTAAGGAATGAATGGGACGAGGTCAAAAAATCGCAGACACACAGACACAGAGAGACAGAGAGACACACACACACACACACACACACACACACACAAAGTGAATGAGACCAGGTGAAATGATCGAAAGGAAGATTTCAAACATCGACATCTCTGGCATACTTTGACCGAGACACACCATTCAAACTTTAAAATGTAGATAAAAGTCCAAATTATCAACATGGGATTCAACTTTTGCTTTAGCTTTCGTAGTTTTTGTTTGTCACGGGGCAAAGCGCACAGCCCACTCTCGCGATTCCCTGGCGTGGAATTGTCTAGTGTCATTTGTAATGTGAACCGGGACAGAATTGTGTTAGAACCACACACGGTAACAAAGGTGTTTATAAGCATACAGACTAACAAAGCAACAGGCCCGGACATTCTGTTGGCCTTCCTTCTTAAAACTTTTGCGGGAGAACTCTCTCCAGTATGGCACAAACTATTTCAGCTGTCTATAGACACGCACATGGTACCAAATCTTGGGAAAAAATCAATCATAATTCCAGTAACCAAAAAGGCATGTCCTCAGGAGGACAATGACTACTGGTCGGTGGCCATTACTTCAAATGTTTTCAAGTCATTAGAGAGGCTTATGATTGAGGTACTCCATACAGAAGTGGAACCTATGCTCGATAAACACCAATTTGCCTACACTAAAAACCGGAGCACAAGTGACGCCATATCAACAGTAATGCACCTCACACTGAAGCACTTAGAAAGTCCTAATGCATATGCCAGACTGCTTTTTGTTGATTTCAGTTCAGCATTTAATCTGATTCAGCCAGACATCCTTCTTAGGAAACTAGTGGAATTAAAAGTTAACCCTTTCTTAATCAGGTGGTATCACTCATTCCTGTCTAACAGGCCACAACAGGTGAAATTTAACTCGGCTCTGTCAGATCCAGCAGTCTGCAGCACTGGCGGCCCCCAAGGGTGCGTCAGCTCACCTTTCCTATTTACAATATACACTAACGACTGTGTCAGTTCTGAACCGAACCAACACAGTACAATTTTCTGACGATACTGTCATTCTCAGTCTTCTCACTAAAATCACCAACATAAGCGTTCACAGAGCTGATGTGGACAAGTTTGTAATTGGTGCGATCTACATCAACTTCATATCAATACAAAAAAGACTCTAGAAATGCTGGTAGATCCCAGATCAGTTGGAGACCAAAGCACTGTGACCATCCATGGTGCTGACATTAAACAGGTGACCTCCTTTAAATATCTAGGAGTTCACATAGACAGTGACCTGAGCTGGCGCACACACGTGACAGATGTTTGTGCCAGAACTCATCAGCACCTCCACTTCTTGCGCAGACTTAGAGTGTTTGGGGTCAGTAAAAATATCATGCTAATCTTCTATAGGGCAACAATCGAGTCTATTCTTCGGTATGGTATTACCAGCTGGTTCGGGAACCTAACAGTCAAATCTAAAACCCAGATTTTTAACCTAGTTAAGACAGCAGGCAAAATTATGGGAACACCAGCTCCTCTCAACCCGCAGGAGCTCTTTGACCAGGCAACAATAAGTCAGGCTAAGTCTATCCTATCTGACAGCTCCCATCTGTTGTATCCTGAATATATATTGTTGAATTCAGGCAGGAGGTACAGGGTTTCTCTGTGCAAACACAACAGGTATAAACATTCATTCATCCCGCTCTCAATCAAGGTCATCAATGAAAAACGGTGATCATGATTGAATATAGGAAGTAATGTATCCACATGGCTGAATGTATGGGCATAAATGAAACACCAAATGTACATTTTTGTAGGATTGAAATGCATGGTCAGGGCTAAATGGAGAAATGGACTATTTACATATGACTGATTGTAGACTAGGAAGTAATGAACTTTTTTAAGGTTAAATGTATGTGGGTACAGAAATGGAGCAATGAATGTATATTTTTAGGATTGAACGCATGGGAAGTGATGAATGGATAAAGGAATGTATACAGAATGGACTGGATGCATGGATGATTATGTAAGCTTGAAGAAGGGGTTGTAATGCATGCAAGGCAGAACAGAATGAATGTTGGATAGCTCTTTTGCACAAGCACATGGATGGCATGTGCAGTATGAATGTTGGATGGCTCTTTTGCACAAGTACATGAATGGCAATTTGCACAGTAGCCCTAATGTTTAGTGTATCTTTTATATTTCTGTACTTTTATTGTCTTTTTTATAGGTGGCTGGATGCCTCTGTTTGTTGTATGTTGTATGTTTTACTGTTGTTATTGATGCAGGAATTTTCCCGATACCCAAGACAAATTTCTCCCTGGGGAGACGAAATAAAATGACTTTGACTTTGGGATGTGTTCACTTTCCTGACATTAGCCAAAGGCTCTGGAGCCTATACCACAGACAGGGGAGGATCTGAAGCCCTAATCTCCGGTGTCAAAGTCCTGTGGCTTTATATTCCCACCATTCACTCCTTGTGACCATTGTGCTTGACAAGGACTTACGCTCAATATCTTTCTTGAGTGAAGGGTACTTCCTGTCAACATAACACAAGCTGCAAGTTCTCTGTGGGAACATGACTTCCAGGAGACTGTTTGCAACTGCCTGGAAATCACTCTGGTGAAGCTGGTAGTGAACTGTTATTTCACTCTTTGAGTGACCTACTTAAAGGCAGTGACGTGCAGGTAGTCGAGCGGTTCAGAGCGCATGCCACATACGCAGTGGACCCAGGTTCGAATCCTGGCTGGAGGACCTTTGCTGCATGTCACATCCCCCTCTTTCTCCCATTTCTTGTCTATCCACTGTCAAATAAAGTTGTGTATCCCTGAAAAAATCTTTTAAAAAAAGACATGTATCTCCTCAGACTCGCTACAATATATCTATCGATCAAAGCAATTTTCTGTTATTGTTTATCATGAATGAACCTTCAAATGAACTATATGTTAATTTTCCAGTAATTGAGTTTATCCCACTCTCTGCCCTCAGGGGAGGAGGGATCTCTCTTTGAATTGTCACTCTTGAGGTTTTTTTTAAATGTTTTTCAAACTGTCGATGAGTGGCTAGAAGTGATACTGGGCTTTGCAAATATGGTTAACATAGTATTTGTTATCCCCGAGAAATGAGAACAAGTTGTTATACTGTGACACCGGATGCGCACAGATGCAACCACATAGTCACAAAGCCCATTTTAACAGCCACAAACCTGCAACCTCATAATATAAATTATATTAGACTGTGGACAATATTTCTCTTTGTCCAGCTTTTCAATACTCAGTAAAGAACAAAACTGCTGTTCTGACTGACTTCTTGTCTTAGGGGAAGAATGATGGTTCTGTGTGCAGAGCAGCACATCCTGGCGTGGGCTGACACAGTGTAAAGCCAATCAATGGCAAAGAGTGGGCACAAAACCCTGGTTCGTTTACAAGACGGGAACCTGCGACAGTGCATCCACCTGCATGCATTAACTGTGTGAGAGGAGCACAAACAGCAGACTTACAGTTCCAACAATCATTTGTTCCGTTGAACCTGTGAAATTGTTGTTTCCACACCCTCGTATCTGTCTGCTTAGAATAGGAAAGACATTTGAAATGTGATTCCACAAATTTGACACACTGAAGTGTTTGGGATTGCTAAAGCATATATGAAAAAAAAAGTTGTATAACGCCTTTTGTGGCAACAGAATTCTGGACTTTTGTCGAGTTGTTCTGCATGTAACCTGATAAATTGCCCTTTTACATCTCAGCAAACATCTATGGGAGATTTTGGTATTTCAAACACCATCATCAAAACACTAAATGGGGACTATGCTGTTTATAGGGAGAGAATTCCAATTTGAAAAAAAAAAGAAAGAAAATAAATTGAAATATTACTAAATAAATAGATGCACTTGGCCCAGGCAGAGCATCAAGGAGACTGTAACACTCCTATGAAATCAAATATACATTAATTCCTTATCTCATCATGCATTTGAAATGTTTCTAAAATCACTTGTTTGAGTTTGACTGCAGCTCTTTTACTTGGGTTTTCTTCTGCAATGGCTGTATGGCACTGAACTAGAGAATTACCACCAGCTGTTTATCTTGATAATTCCAACTCCTATTTGCACAACAGCAGTGGATGGAACCCCACATTGTTTAGCTTTGTATAATACCGATTTTCTGGAAATCCTGTTAAATTTCGTTCTGTTTAAATTATATATGGCACATGGTCTAAAGCATATGGTGCAAGTGCATTTAGGACTTGTCCAACTCCCTTTTGCTTGTTAACGGTGGATAGTTCGGGGTCCTGTAGGGTGCAAAGTGCACAGGGGCTGCATTCAGACTCTTAATTAGTCATTGGGTTATTTTGGGGTGAGGAGGAGTGAATCTCTCCGTTAAGAGAGACCCATGTGTGCTCAATCAGCGCTATTGATCCTTTATTTAATTAACTTAATTGATCATTTAAATCTCACATCACGCCAACAGGTGACTCAGGATCTAATGTAAGTGAATGTTCTGTGTTCTTCTAAACAAGGATCACACACACAAATCCTGAAGCGAAACTGTTTGGAGTAAAGCTGCTTTTGCTGCACTGTGTGCTGCATTTTACTGGGTGTAAAACGGAGCCCCATATGTTGGGTATTCATTTCAAGTTTCATCCATCTGCACGTATGTGCCCTTTGTTTTGCAAAGGCTTTGTTTTAGACTTTTCCAAAAAGTGATTGTGTACATAAGGTGTATGACCTGAATGGGTTTGTCTTCTCGAGTTTATGATCCATAATGCTGTAATTATTCATGCATTATTATTTTCTGCACAAATCCAGCTCTAAATGTAAGTACATGCTATCCTAGTAAGGCCTGAACTCACTGTGCACTGTGTAGGTAAAGTATTACATACACTGTTATATTGAAAGACAG
Organism: Diplodus puntazzo; assembly: GCA_963678695.2. NCBI lineage: Eukaryota > Metazoa > Chordata > Actinopteri > Spariformes > Sparidae > Diplodus > Diplodus puntazzo. Next base: position 9,832,119 of record OZ023170.1, on the reverse strand, counting down.
CAGCAGCTTGTAGCAGGAAATGTTTGCGATGGGCTGCCAGCTCATGGCCTCATGGCGAGCTCCCCTTTTTGTCTCCTGCCTGCACCTGCTCACATGGATTTGCATTGTATCTTGGAGGGTTTGCTTTGTTGACACTGTTTGAGTTACCTTAAGTCACAAAAAGCAATGCCATTTTCTTGAATTTGTTTCAAAGGCGATGTGAAGCCTTGCAGTGGGCTGACAGTTCATAAGAGCGAGTGTGATTGACTGTTGGATGTACTTTCAAAATGCAGGCTCTGACACTTTTATGTCCAATCCAATAAAGACACTGCAGTTTGCTCAAAGCGGGAACCTTTCCTAAAACACAGTCCTATATATTATCTGGCCTGAGATACTTCCATCACTGTACACTATACTAGCATGGACAGTTGCCCTGTCAACTAGAGCTACGGCCACGTTCTTCCTCCTCTGGCCTTTGACTTAGAACTGGCACTAGACAGCCACCTCCCAGGTAAAAAAATATAATTAACACTCATTAGCTGCAGGCCACATCAGGTTATATACAGAAGACTCAGAGGTTAAGTGCGTGTACTTCAAATATGAGGGGAATCTCGGAACTTGTGTGTGTGTGTATGTGGAATATAGTATGCATATGTATGTGTGTGTGATTGTGTATTTGTGTGTGTGTGTGTGTGCGTGTGTGTGTGTGTGTGTCTGTCTGTCTGTCTGTCTGTCTGTGTGTGTGAGTGTGTCTGTGTGCGTGTGTGGTTCTGGTTGGTGGGAGTCTCTTTTGTTTATCCTCGCAGGCATGTCATAAAGCAAAGGAGAGCTGAGTAAATTAGGTGAGGGACGAGGGTGAACAGTTGCAGAGTGCTACTCGTTTAAGCAGCACTAACAAACTATCAGTGTTACTACTTTTCATTTTTTTAAATTGCAGTAACGCTACTGTCAATCACACTTCACATTTCCTGTTTATTTTTAAAATGTAATTAAATCAGACTTTTCAGAATTAAGACATGGCATATTTACTGTACTAGTGCATTGCCCGTAGGAAGTATGCATTTCTATAGAAAAGTGGGAGGTTAAGTAGCTTTTTCATGGATGGCCAAATGAGGCTGTGTTTGAAGGTGGGACGTCAGGGATATAATTGGCCGTTTTTGACTACTTTTGATTATACCATTGTATTTCACCTTAAAAATTATTTACCTTGCCTTGTTTGGTGTCATTATTTTCAGCACAACCTCACATGTGTGACTGTACAGTTATTTTTTTCATTTTGACATATTATATTAACACTATGGACTTAAAATCACAAAATAACATAAAATCAGAGTAGGAACAAGTTAGATTTTTTACTGTGAAAACCACAAATATGTTTAATGAACCAATTGCATTAGTTATAATGCAAATATAAATTGTTGCTTGCTAAATTTGCGCATAAGTTTTTGAAATTTACAAAGTGAATGCAGGCAATGCCTCAGGCCCCTCAGCTCAATGAAGAGCTGCACTGCCTGTTCCACATTCAGCAGTCTCCTCATTGTTTTGACTCACAACACAAAAAAATGACTCCACTACACCAAACACTACATTACACACTAACTATACACTCCAAACACTCTATATGTCACAAATCTCTCAACTCTCAAAACTCGCTATCTCTGTCGCTGTCTGTATCACCGCCGGTGTCCCTCACACAACTTGCTGTTCCTCAGCAACCAATCGTGCTGCTTGCGGACACTTTCGTGACAAAAGCCCATTTTTACCATTTCTTCCTGCACCAGACACAAAGCAAACGTGACGGCAATGTTCGCAAAAAAGCGTGGCAGACATTATTTACGTCCGGTTTTGGACATGCTGGTGCGTCTGGTCTGTCGACTCGGGAGGTGGTCCGTGTGGGTGAGCTGGCAGCTAGCTACACACGAACATCCACAGATTCCGATTCCACTTTGTTGTCCGCGTGTATCCAGATCTCCTCAAGACCGGAACAGACTCGGTCCGGACTCGTTTAGTCTCATTAATCCACAACAGTCAGTTTAGATGCACAGAACAGAACGGGACCAAACCATCGGCAAAATTCCAGTCCAGCTCGCGCCGCTGCAGGTATAAATCCACTTGTTTCTTAAGGTGTGTCGTGGGCATGAGCTCTGAAGTGATTGGCTCTGGTGTGCACGTGGCTATGGTGTGCAGTGATTGGCTCTGGTGCGCACATGACTATGGTGGCTATGGTTAGCAATGCTGGTGGAATTCGTAAAGCATTTCTGAAATAATTTATTAACGGTATCATTGCAGTCCAAGCAAATGCGACGTTGCACACCCTTAAACCACGCAGCAGCCATGTTGAAACTCTCAGGTCAGTCTGATCCTGATCCGCAGAGATATTTGAGGCAAACACACACAGACAGACAGACAGACGGACAGAGATTCCTTGCTTTTATAGAGAGATATACAACTCTCCAATTAGCATACCAATGAGCGGAGAGCCCTTTTCAACAGTTCTAACAATACAAATCTCATCATGGTAAGATCTCATGAGTCTCAAACTAAGGTAAAACTTGAAATTCTATTCTGCAGAATTATCAAGCCTATTACAGTTTTTCTCAGTCGCTTTGGTACATTTCTCAGATCAGAATTGAAATTCTCAAAACTACTTGTTCAATCTTCACATCATTGTGTCACTTGAAAACGCTATGTGTGGCAGAAAACTGACACTGCACATCACCCTGACCACACCATCCCCACCGTGAAACATTGTGGTGGCAGCATCATGCTGTGGGGACCTGGAGGAAACGAAAATTGGAAAAGAGATCTCAGTAGTGTCTCATTCATTTCTCCTAGACAACTATGAGATCTATGTGAGACCAAAGTGAGGCTGTGGCTGATTTCTCCAGTTTCTCAATTGTTTCTCCTGAGAAACAGGTGCAGAAAATCTCAACTTGGGCTCCCTGTAAGTTTCAAAGGAGATCTCATCAAGCTTTCAATGAAGTTTCAGAATGTCTCCCCCGTGCTGGAAAGGAGCATGGTTAAAGCAGTCAAGTCTCAAGTCTCACCTATTGCTCCTAAGGAATTTTAGGAGAAACAAATGAGAAATGTTTGAGACCAAAAAAGACGGCAACGAGACTGAAATGAGAACTTTCATTGAGCTCCTTTACGGCTCCATACCCATAAAAGAGCAAGCTTTGAGCAGTAAAATTTTCCTCTGGGGATGCTTTTCTTCAGCAGGGACAGGGAAGCTGGTCTGAGTTGATGGGAAGATGGATAGAGCCAAATACAGGACAATCTTGGACGAAAACCTGTTAGAGTCTGCAAAAGACTTCAGACTGGGGCGGAGTTTCAACGAGCCTAAACATACAGCCAGAGCTGGTTTAGATCAAAGCATATTCATGTGTTAGAATGGCCCAGTCAAAGTCCAGACCTAAATCAACTTATCTCTGGCAAGAGTTGAAAATTGCTGTTTACAGACACTCTCAATCCAATCAGACTAAGCTTGAGCTATTTTGCAAGGAAGAATGGACACATATTTCAGTCTCTATATGTGCATCGCTAGACTTACCCCGAAAGACTTGCAGCTGTCATTGCAGCAAAAGGTGGTTCTACAAAGGATAGATAGATAGATAGATAGATAGATAGATAGATAGATAGATAGATAGATAGATAGATAGATAGAATTACTTTAATGATCCCAGACAGGGAAATTATTTTGTTACAGCAGTAGTGGGTCCGCAAATAAAACACTTTGTACATAACATAAATAGAAGGCAATATATGCATAGTGTATATATACAATGCACAATGTGCTATAAACAATAAACAATAATCACAGAGCTTCCTGATCAGTTTGTTGAGTCTGTTGGTGTCGCTGGCTCCGATGCTGCTTCCCCAACAAACTACAGCAAAGAAATGTACACTGGCCACCACAGACTGATAAAAGATCTCCAACATCTTGCTGCACACGTTGAAGGATCTCAGCTTCCTCAGGAAGTAAAGTCTGCTCATCACCTTCTTGTAAACAGCTTCAGTGTTAGATCTCCAGTCCAGTCTGTGGATGATGGTAACACCAAGGTTCTTATAATCCTCCACCGCCTCCACATCCTTTCCCAGAATGCGCAGTGGTTGGAAAGCCGGCTTCCTTTTCTTCCTGAAATCTATCACCATCTCTCTGGTCTTGCTGATGTTCAGCCGCAGGTGATTCTGTCCAGTCCACTCCACAAAAGTTGTCTACCAGTGCGCTGTACTCCTCCTCCTGTCCCTCACTTATACACCCAACAACAGCCGAGTCGTCAGAAAACTTCTGCAGGTGACACGACCCGGTGTTGTACTGAAAGTCAGTGGTGTATAAGGTGAACAGGAAAGGTACAGTGTACAGTCCCCTGTGGAGCTCCTGTATCACTGACCACCGCATCAGACAGAACACTGCCCATGCGGACATGCGGCCTGTCAGGTAGTCAGTAATCCAGGAGATCATTGTGTTGTCTACACCCGTCACCCGCAGCTTCTCCCCCAGTAGCAGTGGCTGAATGGTGTTAAAAGCAGTAGAGAAATCAAAGAATGTGATTCTCACAGTGCCTCCTCCACCATCCAGGTGCGAATGGGCTCGTTGCAGCAGGTAGATGACAGCGTCATCAACTCCCAAGTGGGGCTGGTAGGCAAATTGCAGAGGATCTAGCAGGGCTCTCACCTGCGGCCTCACGTTGGCCAAGACCAGTCTCTCCAGCACCTTCATCACGTAAAGGCAGGAACACACCCAACCGTTGGATGTCTGAAGCGTTTGGGGAGACTCGGGCGAGATCGGGAACATTTCTGTTTGGTGTGTTTAGCTGCGTCGGAAGCTTTCGGAGCCGTTCGGATGTTGTCTGCTCCGACTCAGCATGCAAAGTCTGAGGGGGAGGGCTGTCGGACGTCTGAGCCATTGGATTCTCTGATTGGCGGTGTGCTAGCGAATCAGCGCGGTGTGTGGGAGGTGCGGAATACTGTGTGCGCATTGGTTTTCTACGCACTCCGTTCCGTCATTTCTTGTTTTCATGTTTTGGAATACTGACATGAGACTAGCTGTTATTATGTCTGTTCAGGACGAATTAATTTGTGTTCGTTTGGTAATGCCTCACTGCATGTTTAGTATGCAGTTGCTTTTGTCTGAAATAGTTAAGTTTCGCTTTGATCGAAAGTAAAATGAGTTACGTGCATAAGCCTCTCGTTTACAACTCACAACACAGGCGCCAGCCGCTTATTGCATCTCATGCAAGCGCAGAACGTACACGCTACTGTGGAGCTGGCAGCATGTCGAAGCGGTGTGTTTCAATGCAACCTTTGTGCCGAACGGGTCAGACGAGAGGCAACAAAGTGGTCGGATAAGGCAGTTGGACGTCTGGACTGTGTGTGGGGGGCTTAAGATGTGAGGGCCACTGGCTGATAGTCATTGAGGCCTGATGGCGTCGACTTCTTTCGAACAGGAACCAGGCAGGACGTCTTTCAAAGCACTGGTATTCTCTCCTGACCCAGGCTCAGGTTGTAGAGGTGTTGTAGGACAAGAGACAGCTGGCTGGCACATGTCTTCAGGATCCTGGGGCTGATACCGTCAGGGCCTGCAGCCTTCTGCTGGTGGAGTCTCTCCAGCTGTGTCCTAACCTGGCCTGCAGTCACAGTCATGCGGGGGAGGCTGCTGATGTCTTCAGTGGAGGACGAGGAGGTGGAGGAGGAGGAGGAGGAGGTGGAGGACGAAGAGGAAGAGGAGGAGGAGGAGGAGGAGAGGTGCTGCACAGGAGAGCTCACAGCAGGGGGGAGGGCAGGGAGCATTTGGGGCAGTGAGGGTGTGTGGGGGTCTGGAAGTGTCAGGGAGAGGACAGAAGGCTATGAGCTGAACCTATTCAAGAATCTGTTCAGCTCGTTTGCCTTCTCCAGGCTGCCCGATGACTGTCTGCCGCTCACCTTACACCCAGTGATCTGTTTCATACCAGTCCACACATCCCTCACATTGTTCTGCTGAAGTTTGGCCTCCAGCTTCCTCCTGTAGGCGTCTTTACAGGCCCTCAGCATATCCCTAAGTTCATGCTGCACTCTCCTCAGTTCTTCCCTGTCTCCAGACCTGAACGCCCTCTTCTTCTTGTTAAGAAGGGCTTTCAGGTCATTGGTGATCCACGGCTTATTATTAGGGAAGCAGCGTACAGTCCGGGTTGGCATGGTGGTGTGTTCACAGAACCTGATGTATTCTGTGATGCAGTCGGTCATGCTGTCGAGGTCCTCTCCATGTGGCTCAACGAGTGCATCCCAGTCTGTGGACTCAAAGCAGTCCTGTAGTGCGTCAGCAGTCTCCTGAGTCCACCTCCTCACGCTCCTAGCGTGGACAGGCTGCCGCTGAACAAGAGGGACATACTTAGGGGTCAACAGGACCAGGTTGTGGTCAGATCTTCCAAAGGGGGGGAAGGCTGTGGGACTGTATGCATCCTTAGCATTTGCATATAAAAGATCCAGTGTGTTACAGTCTCTGGTGGGGCAGTCAACATACTGGTGAAATGTTGGGAGGATTTTGTCGAGTGAGACGTGATTAAAATCCCCAGTGATGACAATAAATGTGTTAGGATGCTGCGTCTGTATCGAGGCAACAGCGGAGTGGATGACATCACAGGCCACCGCTGCATCAGCTGAAAGAGGAACGTACACACCGATAATGATGGCGGACGTGAATTCCCGGGGCAAATAATAAGGCCGCATCCCCACAGTCAGCAGTTCAATGTCCGGGCTACAGAGACGTTTCTTCACGTGAACATGTCTGGGATTACACCACCTCTCACTCACATACAATGCAATCCCTCCTCCTTTCTTCTTTCCGCTACTTGTCACGTCCCTGTCTGCCCGAACACTGCTGAAACCGGGTTCCGCCACGTGTGAGTGAAGCCATGTCTCCGTGAAATACAACACACTGCACTTAGGATATTCCCTCTGAGACTTTATCAGCGCAGTGAGCTCGTCAGTCTTGTTCCCCAGAGACCTCACGTTCCCCATGACGATCGCCGGTACAGCCGGTCTGTGTCTCCGCTTCTTCACCCTCCGTTCCGCTCCGGCTCTGCACCCCCGGCGTCTCCTCCGCAGCTCCTTTGAGACTTCAGGCCTGGTTCTGGGCAGCAGTGCAGGTTCACACAGCAGTGCAAGTTCACACAGCAGTGCAGGTTTACACAGCGCAATCAGCTGGTCGCGTGTGTAAACAATGCGCTCAATGATGTGCTCCTCACCCTCCGTTGCTAGGGTTAGCAAAAACATCAAAAAAGTGCCTTAAAAGTTTAAAAAAAAGAAAAAAAGTTAAGTGTTCGTCTTCTCTCGGTCTCTGGAGAAGAGTTGCCAAAGTTTACGTTTGCAGGCCACTGTATAGCCAGAGCACAACACAATGTTACAATGCCTGACAATGGAAGGACAAGGAATTTGACGGGGTAAACAGCCAGAGAGAAGAGGAAGAGGAAGAGGAGTAGGGCTGCGTGGCCCTTTTCACACCTGAACAGGAGGAAGCTATTTGCACCATGGTTGTAGAAAACAATGCCATAAGACTGAGGGAGATAACAAGTGCCATTATAGAAGACAACAACATCTTTGAAAACATCCAAACAGCCAGCATCTCAACCACTGACAGGGTGCTGAAAAGACACCAAATGAATATGAAACAGCTGTACACTGTTCCATTTGAAAGAAATGGTGAAAGAGTGAAGGAGCTGCGCTACCAGTATGTACAGGTAAAACATGTATGAGCATGCAGTAACCGTACCTCACAGTAAACAGTGCAACATCGTTTAGTGATATACAGTACAGTAAGTGTGACCTTTACACATTTGCTATGTCTGTAGAAAACAACATGCAATATGTGCTGTATACATTTGATGTAACGGTATCCAAAATGAAAATGCATGTAATTCATAAAACTCATTTTGTGTCTTCTGGATATTGCGTATAATGGAACTGGAAGCAAGTGAACCACCGCACAACTTCATCTACATGGATGAGGCTGGCTTCAACCCAACGAAATGCAGAAGGCGTGGTCGAAATATCATCGGCCACAGAGCTACAGTTGATGTGCCAGGCCAACAGGGTGGGAACATAACCATGGGTGCTGCTATCTCTGAGAATGGTGTGCTAACGCATATTCCCATTATTGGGCCATACAATCCAGAGTGTCTTGTCACCTTGTGTAGACACTCTCTACAGGGATCTCATCACTGAACAAGAGAGGGGTCAGATTGGAGATGACTTGCCAAAGTACATGATAGTTTGCAACAATGTCAGTTTCCATCGCTCCAACATCATCAGGCAATGGTTTGTGACCCACAACAGGATGCTGATGGAGCTCCTCTCACCCTTCTCTCCATTCCTTAACCCCATTGAGGAATTTTTTCTCAGCATGGAGATGGAAAGTATATGATCGCCAGCCACATACACAGATGACCCCTCTGGCTGCCATGGATGCAGCGTGTGATGACATCACAGCAGATGCCTGCGGAGACTGGATAAGACACTCTAAAAGATTATTTCCACGGTGCATTGCAAGAGAAGATATTCGTTGTGATGTGGATGAGAATTTGTGACCCAACAGACAGGAACATCAGGAGGTGTAGGAAGACTGCACTATAATTCCTACAGCACTGCATGTATAGTTTTCCCTAAGGAGATTGTTCTATGTTCACATTTCTACTTTTGTTTTGTTTTTTTCTTTGTGCAATGCAGTGATGTCTTTTCCTTTCTGTATTGCAATGACATGGTCTGTCAACAAATTATAGTACAAACAGTAAAAGCGTAAATTAATCTTGTCCAGTCTCTTGCAATCAATCTCCAACATACACTAAGGTGTAACTTACAATTTACAATAACTGTCATCAAAACTTTAGCCATAGTTTACATCAGAACATCCCTCCGAGTACACTGTTATATTGACAACATGACTAAGCAATTTAACTGTCTTATCCGTACACAATGACACAAGGACTTGTCATTCTGATGGCACTGCCATGTTCATTGACACAGATATGTAATCCATGATGTTTTGCTATTTGTATGAATTGTTTTGAGAAATGCACCTACTGTTTTGCAAATGTCGAGGATGATTCGAGAAATATACCAAAGTGACTGAGAAAAACTGTAAGTGAAACAAATCTCTGTAATCAATTAAATTCAATTAGCGAAAGAAGTGAAGAAACTAGTGTGGTCGCTGGGGAAGTTATATTGAGCGATTCCTGTAGTTTTTATTAAATTGTGGACAACACAGTGGCAATCAATCTGTTCGAATTAATTATGAAATCGTGCACACAAAGGAATGAAACCGGGCAGAAGAATAGTGATACAAGAAAATATATGTTTTTTATACCTGGTTAAATCAGAGCTATTAATTGCATTTGCGTACAATATTATCCTGTGTGAAATTATGGCTTTAATTTATAATTTCTCTGCACTATCCTTCTCTCTTTGCTGTTCTTCCCTCTTAACTTTTCTTTTATGCTTTATTCTTATTTCTATTCACTCTGTCTCATTCTGTTTTCATACCACCTCCTCCTCTCCTCGCCAATTCCTCCTCTATTATACCTTTGTCTCCCCCTCCACCTCCCCCTGCTCTCTCTCAGTGTGATTTGGACTGCAGATTAATAGACACCAATGTTTTAATAAAGTCAGCTGTGACCTCCCATAGCCCCCTCCCGCTGGACCTTGAGGCTTATTGGAAGTTTAATGGTGGGAAGATGAGAGGAGGTGAAATGAGGTTTGAGAAGAAGGGTGGGGGGATGTCGTTGTCGTGAAGAAATCTGAGGGCTGCATAATCTGCACTGCTAAATTTTTAACAGGGAGCAGGAGGTGCTAGAAGAAAGGAGTGCTCAGAGGTGAGGAGTGAGGGGAAAGATGGACAGACAGCAAGCAGGCTGTGGTGAACAATAGCTATGGCTATGACAGTGTATCTGTGTAAGGGTCAGTTCTCATTACAGAGCACTGGATGACAAGCTCAGACTGTTTTGTGTGTGACAGTGTGTCAGAGGAATAAATCGCAGATTAATCGGGGGGGGGGGGGGCTTATAATGCATACATACAGACATGTGTATATATTAGGGCTGTCAAACGATCAATTTTTTTAATCGCGATTAATCGCATTTTGTCCATAGTTAACTCGCGATTAATCGCAAATTAATCGCAATTTTTTTTGCCACTTTCTTTTCTGTTCTAAATGTACCCTAGTGTATTTTTTTCATGTTCTTAATACTTTTAACAACATAAGAAAGGGCAAATATGCTTGCATTATGAAAATGTTTATTCAACACCTCAAATCATGCAGGAAAATAAATCCAGGGTTGTCTGCTTTTGGCGAGGGGGGGCGACGGGCTCTCTGCATCTGCCGTCTGTTTGGCTTGCAAGTGGTGTCCACTGAGACTGCACGTTTTTCTTCTTCGCCTTTTTCACGCAGTGTGCTGCTTTCTGTCAGTCAGTATCACACTGATGATCGCCATGGCTCCGGTGCAGCAAAACAATAAAAAGTACGACTTGAAATTCAAACCTTCTGTCGTGATATATTCAGAGGAAAACTCGGGAGAAGCAGCCGCTAGACGTTTCTCTGTCGACCCCACGAGAGTGAGAGAAACGGAGCTTCAGCGTCTGTCCGAGGAGGACAACAGCAGCGGCAGGCTGCCTGCTGAAGGGAGGAAGAAGGCTAGCGAGGAGCCTGAGATAAACATGCGGGGATGAGTTATCAGCAAACGGGCATGCCACGAGAGAGTGTCCCGCAAAATGATCAGGGCGATGGCGAAACAAATGTCCGCCACCGTGAGTGACAGCAGAGATGAGGAGTTTGCAGCGAGTGCTGCTTTTCAGTCTGCCGTGTTTTTAACGAACCGCCAACCCTGCTTCTTCTTCTTCTTCTGATTCCCTTTCTTATTTTATTTCTTCTGCCAACCTCTGTATCAAGACTACGGGTGCCGCCGACGGCCGTAAATCATACAATGCGCTTTTTTTTTATATACTGAGCGTTAATCGCGCGTTAAAAAAATTAACGGCGTTAAGAGGACGTTGCGTTAACGCGTTAACTTTGACAGCCCTGGTATATATATATATATATATATATATATATATATATATATATATATATATATATATATATATACATATACATATATATATACATACATATACATATATATATACATACATATACATATATATATACATACATATACATATATATATACATACATATACATATATATATATATATATACATATACATATATATATACATACATATACATATACATACATATACATATACATACATATACATATACATACATATACATACATATACATATATATATATATATATATATATATATATATATATATATATATATATATATATACACACACGCTTGGGGGAAATTGAGGCAGTTCTTTACGCATGAAATCACGCAGCTGTAAGTATCGAAAAAAATGCGTATGTGGGATAAGAAATTTAGTGCGCAACTGCTGAAAAGAGGCAAAGTAACCATCTATAAAAAGGTCATGCTGAGTGCGCAGTCCCCTGTTATGCCACTGCAGAAATACACTGTCCTGAAGAGAGGGGGGGGGAACATGTGATTTGCATGGATTGGGGATTTCAATGAGAAACTATGCCATCCATAGTGCCGGTGAACCTGCTTCCATATTTTAAGTGTTGTTTTGACCAAAATATTTCTTGAATACGGGGCAGTGTCTGAGGCTAGAGGTGTATAGACTAATGCTGACAATGTGGATGGGGCACAGGATCTAGCTTCAAGAGTGCACCATGAGGGGGCGTCAGCACCTGGATCCTCATATAGCCAATGGAGAATAGGTCGAATATTAGAAGCCCATACAACTGAAAATTGGGCAGAGTCATACCTCCTAGCACCTTTGGACGTTGTAAATAGGCTCTGCTCAATCGCGGACCTTTATTATTCCAAATGAAGCTGGATATAAGTGTGTCTAGGCATGGGGATATACACTGGGAGACATTGAAAAAGATAGCTAAATTTGGGCAACACATTCATTTTAACAGCATTTATTCTACCAGCAAGTGACAGATGCAGAGGCATCCAACGTTTAAGGGTCTGCTCTACCTTAGTTAATAGCGGGTTGAAATTTTCCTTGAAGAGTCTGCCTGTACTGTTTGTAATTTGCACCCCTAAATATGTAAATTGATCATGAGTAACCTTGAAGGGAAGTGTGTGAAAAGGATAAGTGCGGGCTAAGGAATTAATAGGAAACACCTCACTTTTCTGAAGGTTTATTTTATACGCTGAGACCCGAAATTCTCAAGGATGGAGAGGACCCTTTACATAGAGATGTCTGGGTGTGAAACATACAGTATCATGTCATCCACATAGAGCGAGATTCTTTGCTCTAGCCCCTCTCTGAATAGGCCAATCATTATAATGTCCTGCCTTATTGTGATTGCTAAAGGCTCTATGGCCAAAGCAACGGTGATAGGGGCAGCCTTGCCTTGTTCCATGAGAAACCGTAAAATGTTCAGAGTACATCCCATTGGTACAGACTGATGCAACCGACATGGTATATAATAGTCTAATAATCAATTTAATATATTGTTTCCCAAAGCCGAATTTATCTAATACATAAAACAAATACCCCCACTCCAGCCTATCAAAAGCTTTTTCAGCGTCCATGGACATAATAAGCTCTGGGGTGGTAGGATCTGAATCATGATGAATTATATTTAAGAGTCGTCTGATATTAAAAAATGAAAATCTACTTTTTATAAATCCTGTTTGGTCAGGGGAAATTAACTGGGGTTAACAGTTGAAGAAAGTAAACGATTATCTACTAAGAAATAATCGATCCGCGAATATGTCTGGTGCACCTGGGAGAAAAAGGAGTAAGTCCGAGCAGTGGGGTTCATGCTTCGCCATAGATATGAAACAGCATAGTCTTTAAGAAAGGAATTAATCACTTGGGCAGATTTAGATTGTTTAGAGGGGTGAGTTGAGGACCTGTCCAATACTGGATCGAGGCAACAGTAGAAATCACCACCTAAAATGTGGGAGTCTAGATTGGGTAAACTATATAACAAATCAGAAAAAAATTATCATTGTCTCAATTAGGTGCATATAGGTTGGCTAGTATCACGGGTGTATTGACAATACGACCTGTAACAATTATGTAGCGGCCCTGAGGGTCTGCAATGATGTCTGAAGGGGTGAACTGAGAGATTTATAAATCAAAATAGCTGTGCCTCTTGACCTGCTATTGAAGAGAGAATGATATGATTGTGCTACCCTTGACTTTTTCAGATGCGTTTCCTGCAAACAACTTTTGTTCCCAAACTATCAAGGTGAGAGAGAACCTTATTTAGCTTAGTATGTTTCCCCAGTCCACAGACATTCCAACTGGCAAATGTTATTGATGTTCCTATGGGGCTTTGTAACCTACTAAGTAATACCATAAAATCGAGCTGTTAAATAATATATATATATTAGATCAAAAAAATTGATCGTGTGACAGCCCTAATATATATATATATATATATATATATATATATATATATATATTAGGGCTGTCAAACAATCAATTTTTTTCGCGTCCCCGACCTAGAAGCTGTTGCAGGACAGTGGAGAGCTGTGTTCACTTCACAATAGAAATCCAGCTAAGCTAGTGGAGTTTTGATGCCCCGGAGGTTGCTAAAACTCCAAATTAGCGGTCTGCTAACTTCTTCTCTCAAGAGGGGGTCTAAACACAGCTTCACGGTGTGTTAGACCATGGATTAAACTTGCACTGGAATATCCCTTTAAGGCTCAAACTGTACTCATCCTCATACTATGAGTTCACAGCACCATTACCTATCCAACCACCCCGCCTCCTGCATCTTGCTGACAAATTAAGGACTATGTTTGAAGTAAATACAAGTTCAGAACCTTAATACACCATAAACCGTAAATAAAGACAAGAGGGGTCTATTACTATGTGAAATTAACTTTGTAAAATGGTGCTGATAGCTGAGACAGAAACCATGCAAGAAGAACAGTGCAGATAGTAAGACAGATAGCATTTATATAATTGTCTACATTACGTGTATGAGGAAGAACCACAGTGTTAACTTTACAGCAGGGCTTACAGAACTGTGCCCTAATCATGTGTTTATATATGGCTTTCCTTCTTTGGTTTCAGAAACCTGTCTTATACTTAGTTGCAACCAATCACGTTTAACTTAAACCAAAAACATGAAAGAACTTTTCTGAAAAAACAACTATAAGCATAGAAAATTCATTTAAATGTTCCCCTGAACATCTCCACCCGCATGTATGGCCATCATACAAGATTCAGAGCACTGTTTCCACTCAACAATCTCACCTCAGAGGTGGAAAAAAAGAAGCTTACTTTGTATCTGTGTGACCTAATGTGATGGCTGGAACTGCTTCTCCTTGGTGAGACATCTGATGTCAGGTGGCAGTGATGACGATGCCACTCTCAGTTGGTTTTCCAGGTTGGGGTCAGTCAGTCTTGAGCGGAGTCGGGTCTTCGCAAGAGTCAGTTTTGAAAAGAACTGTTCACAGCGGTAGGTTGTCCCAAACAGTGAAGCAAACTTCAGCGCATGTCTCCTCAGAACAGGAAAATCCTCCACACACAGATGCAGTTTGTAGAACTCAAGCAGAGGGAGATTGTTGTACCTGCCTTTGAGCTCATCATTGCTTTGCAGCTCAATCATTTCAAGCTGCAGGTTGTCTGGCACATCAGCTGGTTCCAGAGTGAAGGGTGCTGCGAATATGTTCAGGTCTTTCTGTTTGGTTTTGAAGTCCTGGAACCTCTCTCCAAAGGCCTGAAGGAGTTTTTCACATTCGTCAGCATATTCAGATGTCACAGCTGGCTTTTGTTCTTGCAGAGTGGGAAAGTGCACAGTGATTCCCTTTTCCAGTTGCAGACGCCACAGCTTTAGCTTAGCTTCAAATGATTTGACATTTGAAAAGAGAGAGCTGAGAAGCTGGTTGGGACCTTGGAGCTTGACATTCAGCTCTGAGAGGTACTTGGTAATGTCCACCATGAAAGCCAAATCACACAGCCACTTGCTGTCACCGAGTTCCTTGACTGGTTTCCCCTTCATCTCCATGAACTGCTTTACCTCATCCCTCAAGTTGTAGAACCGTGCAAGCATATTTGCACGACTTAGCCACCGCACCTCACAATGGTAAACCAGATCTCCGTACTGCGACTCCAGCTCACCCAGTAGCTCCCGAAACTGACGACTGTTCAGTCCTCTGCTTTTGATGAAGTTTATGGCGGAAACAACAACTTTCATCACAGCATTGAGCTTCAAGGAATGTGCACACAAGCTCTCTTGGTGTATGATACAGTGGCAAACAAACAGCTCACTTGGATCCAGACTGAGACGACTCATTTCTTTTTTGACCAATGCAGTCAATCCTTTTTGGGCGCCAACCATAGCTGGGGCTCCGTCTGTCGCCAGGCCGCTCAGCTTGTCAAACTGCAGGTCAAATTTGTTCATGGCCAATACAACTTGCTGAAACAGATCTTCACCTTTAGTAGTCCCATGCATGGCTTGCAACGAGAGCAATTCCTCTCTAATTTCAAACTCGGCTGTAATCCCTCGCACAAAAATGGCTAGATGAGCTGTGTTTGTTATGTCTGTTGTCTCATCACAGGCCAAAGAGAAAAACTGGAAGTCTCTTGCAGCATCCGTCAGTGATCTCTCAATATCTTGTGCCATGTCAGTAATCCGATATGAAACTGTTCTCCGGGACAAACTGACATTTTGAAAGAGCTTCATTTTTTCTGGCGCAAGCAGCTCTGCAGCGGCAACGAGGCACTCCTTAACAAATTCACCCTCGGCATGAGGTTTTAGCTTTTTAGCGATTAGCTCACTCACCACGAAGCTAGCCTGTGTCACGTTGCTCTGGTCCGCCCGCGGTTGGGATAAAACTGCTTGCTGGCCACTCAAACACCGCCGGAGAGCGGCAACTTTATCCACCCGCGCTTGTCCATTCAAGGCGTCCATTTTAGCGTGTTTCGCGCTGTAATGACGCTCCAGGTTTGCTTTTTTCATCACGGCCACCGCATCCCCCCACACCAGACACACGGGCTTGCCTCTCACTTCTACGAAGAAGAAGTCATTAGTCCATTTGCCCTGGAAAGACCGACACTCGGCATCCACTTTTCTTTTTTTAGTAGCGTTAGCCATGTTCTGTTTTAGACACCGCTTGTCTCCTCTCGTAGTTGTCACCTGTCAATCACTGACGACACGACGTGATGACGCGCAATGACAGTTACGCTGATGTTGTGTTCAGTGACCTTGATCATGGTGCGGAAAGACAGACACCAGCCCCAGGGGCATTTAATTGCACATTTGAAATAATTTTTCCTGAATTAATTTTTTGTGGGTGTACTTACGGATTGCCTCCCCGGGCCGGACCAAACGGTCTCGCGGGCCGTATACGGCCCGGAGGCCGGAGGTTCCCCATCCCTGCGCTAGACGTTTCTCTGTCGACCCCACGAGAGTGAGAGAGACTGAGCTTCAGCGGCTGTCCGAGGAGGACAACAGCAGCGGCAGGCTGCCTGCTGGAGGGAGGAAGAAGGCTAGCGAGGAGCCTGAGATAAACATGCGGGGATGAGTTATCAGCAAACGGGCACGCCACGAGAGAGTGTCCCGCAAAATGATCAGGGCGATGGCAAAACAAATGTCCGCCACCGTGAGTGACAGCAGAGATGAGGAGTTTGCAGCGAGTGCTGCTTTTCAGTCTGCCGTGTTTTTAACGAACCGCCAACCCTGCTTCTTCTTCTTCTTCTGATTCCCTTTCTTATTCTATTTCTTCTGCCACCCTCTGTATCAAGACTACGGGTGCCGCCGACGGCCGTAAATCATACAATGTGCTTTTTTTTTTTATATACTGAGCGTTAATCGCGCGTTAAAAAAATTAGCGGAGTTAAGAGGACGTTGCGTTAACGCGTTATTAACGCGTTAACTTTGACAGCCCTAATATATATATATATATATATATACATATATACATATACATATATATATATATATATATATATATATATATATATATATATATATATATACACATTATGGCATGCCTTTCAGGAAATTAATCTTTGAACATATTTAATGGACCTTGAATATATTGAATGAATCCTTGAATATACTGAATGAACTTTGAATATATTTAGTAAATCCTTGAATATATTAAATGAACTTTCGATATACTTAATGAACCTTGAATATATTGAATGAATTCTTGAATATATGGAATGAATTCTTGAATATATTGAATGGACCTTGAATATATTGAATTAATTCGTGAATATACGGAATGAATTCTTGAATGTATTGAATGAAACTTGAATATATTGAATGAATTCTTGAATATATGGGATGAATTCTTGAATATATTGAATGAAACTTGAATATATTGAATGAATTCATGAATATATGGAATGAACCCTGAATATATTGAATGAATTCTTGAATATATTGAATGCATTCTTGAATATATGGAATGAAACTTTGAATATATTGAATGAACAGAGCTTGGCAACGTGACATTGCGTATAATTCATGAATTAATTAATTAATTCATAATTCATGAATTAATTCATAATTCAGTCATGAAGGTATGACTCATATACATTCACAAATAAAGCCTAGGTTGCTTTTTGGCGAGAGTTTCACTTTAATTGAAAACCCAAGAATATCCAGAGAGCGGGTGCTCCCTAACAGTTTTCTGTCAGACATGCATAGCCTCAAGTGAAGGGCAACAAGTGGACATCGTGCTAAATGGTTTCAAGCCAGAACAGTCTGAAATCAATACAGCAGCAGATTAAAACATCGAACTGCATTAAATACTATATGATACTATGTACATACTCACTGATGACTAAGGACATTAATAAACAGGAACATAATGTACATCAACACATCAGAATATTATTTTTATTCATATGGGAAGCTACTATTTTTCTTTTAATTTATTATGCTTAATTTGACAATGACCAAAAACTTTAACCACATTTAACTAACCTAAACAGACTTATTGGCTGTTGGAGGAGATTGTGGATTCAACCAGCAAAACCTTCAAAGATTTAGATCGGGATCTGTTAAGGATTTCCTATCTGATTGTCTAGAGTAAATCAGCTGGTAATCCTTGTGTGTGTCTGCAGCCTCGGCAGCAATTAGGAACATGTCAGTGAGTTGTACATGCTTGTATCTTTTATACACACTTTTGGGATAAAAAAAAAAAAAAAAATGGATTTATCTTCAATCCCCTTGACCCCAGGGGAGGGGAGCTTCAATGTTGGGAGTTTATGAACTGTGATGTTGACTGCTGATCTCTAAAGGGAAATATACTGTACTTCACTTGATGAATGTATCGCTGCAGAGAGGAGAGAAGGGAAAAAAAGATAGCGGACCGGAATCTCTGGTAAGTGATTGCCAGTTTATGGCCAATGTATAGTAATGCAATCTGGCTGTTTGGGGATAATTTCCTTTGTCAATCTCTGACTGTATCTCAGAAATTATAGCAAGCAATGACTGATGAAAGGTGCCAAATTTCTGAATTTTCAAGTCTAGCACATAGGCACTTTTATGTACGATAATAATAATAATAATAATAATAATAATAATAATAATAATAATAATAATAGATTTAATTTATATAGCGCCTTTCAGGGTACCCACTTGACAAAGTGGAATAAAACATGTATGAAAACAAACAAAGCAAAAAATAAATGGAGCGCCTGTCAGTCAGCACGGAGGGAACAGCCGCACTGCCGTCAACACCGCCACCAGCACCGCAGGGAACAGCACCCTCCGTCCAGAAGCGAACTTGTGTCTGGAGGTCCCATGCACACAGCGGGGGCGACACAGGAGACCCAGTGATCCAGTCCCAGTGACAGAGCCCGGGGCGAAGCGACAGCAGAAGTCCAGGAGCTCCCGCTCTGAACACCCGAAGACCCCACCAGCAACGGCGGAGCATCGACCATCCAACATCACCGCGAGCGGGGGGAGACCACAGCAACAGAGGAGAGCGAGAACGGAGCCAGGCAGTGAACAACCCTGAGGTTGTGGCGGATGGAGGACCAGCAGAGCAATGATGGACATCCCACAGAGCATCGAGTACGTCTGCTTAAAAGTTAGCATTGCTATGCTAACTGCTGATTGGTGAGGCTAACAGCGGATCAACGGGGCTAACATCTGATCAACGGAGAAAGATGTATGACTGCAGGCTTGTGTAGAAATGAGAGGAAGAGCTTTGGTAAAACCAGGTTTGTCACATTGAAAGCATTTTCAACTTGGTGTCAGATTAAATCATAACGCATTTCTGATTTATTTCTACTTGAAAAAATCTAAAAACCTCAGGCCTGCAGAGTCATCTTCATTTTCCCTCTCATCTCTATTTTATCTACTCCCTTAGCCTGCTCTCCTTCACTCTCCTTCAACACCAAGATTACAGTCTGTAAATAGGAATTTCAATACGCATCTGTGCTGATCCCGGCAAGGCAGTGTAGGCTTATTATTAAGACTGACCCATGGCTGACATGATAGTCGGCCCCTCAACACCCACTCCGGGTTCACAACCTGCTGTTACTGATGCTGCCTGGTTATAAATAAACAGCACACACCCAGTGGGGGGTGGGGTGGCAAGGCGTCCCAAACAAACACCCACCTGTGTCTAGAAGATGTAACACAAGTAAACACCTTGACAGCTGCTGAAAAACTCAGGGGACAAAAGCACATTTGCATAAACATGCACATTGGCTAACCACTGCCTGCCAGCTCAGAGCAAAAGCACACATACATGCTCATACAGTAGTGGGGAAATGATAGTGATCAAAGCGGGCGTGCCACAGAGATTTTCAAAAAATGTGCATCAAGATGGCAGAGAGCTCCTCCCTCCTCTGATTGCCATGAGCTCCCTGATGACAGCCTCTCTCTTTATCATTCACTCTAATGTTTTGGATCCCAGTCAGCCTTCCAACAGTCCTGTTACCCTTTTGTTTAGAAAAAATGTGTGGTCATGCTATCAAAGATTTAAACTGAGCTCAAAGCAGCTGTGGCCATGATGGGAGGGCAGAGGTGAGGGGCTTTGGGTGCAGTTGGGGCATCCGTGAGGCAAATCCCCATGGGTTTTATTTGCTACTTTGAATAATGTAACGCTGTGGGTGAGGCAGGGAGAAATGCATTTCCAGCTGATGAAATATCCAAAGGCATACAGATGGTAAGGGATGTGTGAGCACTTATGTGAGTGCAAGAAGGGACAGTGAGTGAGAGGAACGCCTAACAAGATTGGGGTTGAGATAGAGAGATGAAGGGGCTGTATTAGAGAAAGCTATTGTTTTTTTGCTAAAAATTCTTCATGGATAAAGGGATATATTATGAGTTTTATGAGCAAACAAACACACAGAGGTCAGGTCTAAAATTATCTACTGACCTATATAAACCAAGAAACAGTGGTGGAATGATGTCTTCAATGGGTGGATCCGTGACCTCGAGGGGGTCTTTAGAGTTACTGCAGACGGGCCTCAACATTATAGTTTTTATTATTATCAGAGATAAATTCAGTGAAAAAAAAATAAAAGGAAAATGTTGAAGTTATTAACATGATTGCTCATGCAATCGTGTGAGCAAGCTAACTTAACCATATGCCAAATAATTGTGGCACCTATCCATAACGGCAGAATAGTGGCTAACCTTCCCTCCCGGGTATCATTCATACACAATAAACACACACTGGGCAGCAGCTGCTTCAAAACCAGAGGTGATGTCCAGATTTATATTTACTTTACATCCATTTAGCTGTCACTCTTGTATCAAGAGCAGCGAGTGCAACAGGAGCTGACAGCTCTGTCACAGTACTCAGGCTGCAGAATGAGAACTGAACATACTCATATAGAGCTTAGAATGAATAGAAATGAAGAGGGAGTAGTGTACAGTGTGTTAGATCCTGAGTTTTACCCCTGTCCAGGAGGCACTCGACCAGCTCTCCGTTTAAAGGGTTAGATCCCTTAACCTACAAGAGGTTGCTTAAAAACTGGGAATTTAAATAGGGATTTCTTAAGCTGGTGATGAGGAAACTCGCCTAGCTTCTAACTGCCAGAATCCGAACGTCTACCCTGCTTTTTCTGGTTTGGCACCTGACATGAATATCCCTTGAGTCAGATACGGCCACCAGCCACGCCCGTTATGGCAGCTCTCCTCTAAATGATCTGTGCACTTGGTATGGTGCTAGGCTGGATTTTAAGGGCTTTTGGTAAACCCTACGGGACTGTTTCAATTTGGTAGGCTAGAGTAACCTTTAAGAACCTTTAAGATATTATGCACACTAAACAGCTAACTTTTACTTCCATCAAAGAGACATAAAATCCATGTCCACAACTTTAACTTTAACTATATTATGTAGGTTTTATTGCATAGACTTTAGCAAGGGCAAAGCATACAGTGCAATACTTATTTCAATTACTATCAATCATTATCAAAAATCCTTATTGATAAATCATAATACTTTAAATCAGTGGTTCCCAACCTGGGGTCCACGCCCCGCCTAGGGGGGTGCCAGAGATCGCAGGGGGGGTGCACAACTTTGTCTGCTCTGAGGTTGTGAGGTTAAAGTTATATTTGTGCAACCCTCTGAGGTCGATTGATGCGCCGGCAGGTCAAAATCATTTGACCAATTTAAGATGACGTAGCAGCGAGACGGAGCCTCAGTGAGTCTCGGTCCGACCTATGTGTTGGAGCAGCTGTCAAGCTGTGTACCAGTTTTTAAATTGTGTTGATAGGCCAAGTAAAACCGGACTTATGATAAATAATCTACGGCACGCTTTTTGGCTAACATTACCGTCACATTTGCTGCGCGTTTGGTGCAGGAAGAGACGATAAAAACGGGCTTTTCTCACGAAAGTGTCCACAAGCAGGAACAGTTTGCAAGCAAAAAAAACACGTTCCTATTGGTGGAAAAAGGCATCACACCAGCCAATCACAAAATTATATGGCAAACCACATGATTTGGTTGCTGACGAACAGGGGGAGGTTGTTGGAGGGACCGACAGTGATAGAGATAGCGAGTTTTGAGAGTTGAGAGATTTGTGACATTTAGCGTGTTTGGAGTGTATAATTGGTGTGTTATGTAGTGTTTTGTGTAGTGTGTTTAGTGTGTAGTGGAGTCGTTTTTTTGTTCAATGAGTCAAAACAATGAGGAGACTGCTGAATGTGGAGCAGGCAGTGCCTGAGCCTGAGGCATTGCCTGCATTTAAATGTAAATATAACTTTGTAAATTTCAAAAACTTATGCACAAGTTTAGCAAACAGTCTTTTCCAACTTTTTCCTACTTGGATTTTATGTTTTTTGTGATTTTAGGTCCATTGTGTTAATAGCGTGTGTCAAAAGGAAAAAAATAACTGTACAGTCACACATGTGAGATTGTGCTGAAAATAATGACACCAAACAAGGCAAGATAAATAGTTTTTAAGGTGAAATATAATGGTAAAAACAAAAATAGTAAAAAACGGCCAATTATACCCTGGACTCCACAGAATCCCAATAACACACCCAATGAAAACTCTCTATAATCCAAATTGAAACATATTTTTTGGTCCACATTTAAATTCATTAAGCTATTTATTACCAACACCCCTATGAGGTAGGCCTATTCTGTTCTCTTATAGCCTATTCTGGTCATTATTTTATTCTTTTAGTGTATGCAGGTTGGGGTTGGGGGGGCCTGGCTTGTCTTGGACACAGGCAAGGGGGGCTTCAAGGAAAAAAGGTTGGGAACCACTGCTTTAAGTAACAAAAGAGCTAAGGGCCTGGTTAGAAATACTTAAATTTAGGTAAGATGGAGAGGGTCAGGTCTTTCCATGGATTGCCTTTCCCTTCCTGCTGAAAGTCCAAGTCCTTGAGCCAAATCACAACCCCGCCCGAGGTCTCTCATTTTCCCCAAAGTCCAAACTTCACGCCAGCAGAGTGAACAAAAGTACTCCAATATCCAAATTGTAATCCACAACATGTTGGCAAAAATGGTTAATCCGTTGTGCTCTTAATTCCTTGGTCTGTTTCTGCTGAAGATTTTTTGAAGTCCTTTCTGCGATGTTTAGGCTGCTCACATTCTCCGTCTCAGGTGTTTCTTCAAGGCTGGAGCGTGTGGAAGAACGAACTTTAGTCCGTGCTTCTCGGTTTATATACTCTCTTGCTTCAGACAGTGGCTTGGTTTTATGTCCTTATTAGGACATTTTCCCAGCCATCTCTCCGTTCAATGACTGATAGTCCCTTGATGACGGCTAACGATTTCATAACGCTCCGTTACGAAATAATGGTCTTGTTCTGGAGGCCGAGGCGTGGCCTCTCCTCTTATTCTTATATTGACCTAATCAGTTCTTTAACGCTTTCTCATGACCTCAGCTCAACACCATTCCTCTACTGATTTTCATTAGATTTCGAAACTTCAACACATTGTTTTCAATCATGGTTACCCATTACACATGCTCACATGATCATCAGAGACAAAATGACAGACAGAGCCTTGAGTGTAAAACTTCCTTTTTCACACACACACACACACACACACACACACACACACACACACACCATGTCGCCATTTCCTCTTCACTTCCTCCTCCAACACACCCTTAATATAATGGTTTAACACTTTTTGATGAATTTATGGCAAACACAAAGCAGCAGGCAAAGTTTAAATATGTTTCAGAGTTATTTCAGGACTATGCATGATGTCCATTTCTTGTATTTGTGTCTGGCAGGAGTTTATGAATCTCAACTTTTCGACACTGCCTCTGTGTGTGTGTACATACTGGTATTTATATTAGACAAGACTAAATGGATCTCAACTATTTTGACAAGTGATAAAAGACAGAAATGACTCACATTTTCATAAGTAGAAGTTGTGATGACAAGATGAACTGCGGGTTAGCGATTAACTTCTAATGGAAGAGATGTACTGACTGTTGACTCAAAATACCTTTATTATTCAAAAGAAGCAGGTTGATTAAAGTGATTTTCACCTCATCCAGAGGTTTCCTGCTGCTGAAATTCAGTTAAGTGTAGTACAAATTGAACAAATACATTACTAGGGTTATTAGCCATATGCAAATATCAGCTAGTAGCCAATAGTTCTGGCTTAAATAAGAAAATCAAGTACATTTGTGAATTTTGACAACCTTTACAGATAGGCATACATAAATTTGCAATACATGTTCATTTAAGGATTGCAACAACATGATGTATAAACACAAATGCTTCTGTGTGATACGATATTGATCCTGAGCCATGCATTACAGAAAATCTTTTCTATCTTTGCAGATGTCCAACTCTGACACGTTTCATCTTTTAGTTTGATTAAACTGGTGACCATGATTCATTTCAAACCCCCAACGGTTTATCCATCATGTCTCCTAACCAGGTGAACACCAGGGAAGATAAATGTCAACACAGTCAGCGCAAATCCATCATGATTAGCTAAAGATTCAATAGATTTTGTTTAGATTCCCTTCTCTATCAATGGCAGGATGAAGAATATGTTCAAAACAATATGCTTGTGATTCCATATAAGTTTCAACCCTGATTTGTTTGCATTTGATTTTTGTCCTTAAAACAAACCAAATCTATTCAGTTTGGTTAATCTCTCCCCATCTCTCTGTTAAACACATATTTCAATATTTCAAGCTTATCAACCGTTCTGCAACAGTGGCGGAGCCAGGAAATTTGCTGTGGGGTGGCCAGGATGGTTATGTGATCATTCTGGGGTGGCAATGAAATATAGGGGATTTAGGGCACCTAAACCACACACTTCCACAATATTTGGAATGCATGTAATGGAGGAAAAGATCAAATAATGTTCAGTATATCTAACTTTTTTTTTCTTATTCCAGCAAGTAAAGTAACAAAGATGATTACACTATACAAATGTAGCACAATATACAGACTGCGTACTGTGCTGAAAGGACTTGGGAGATGTTCAGCTGTTCAGTTCCCTATGAGCTCATTCTCTTGGTGTATCAGGAATACACAGACATAATCTCAAAAACAATTGTTTTAATTATAGCCTGATCAAGCTATATACACACATATGAATAATGGCCAGCAAAATGGGCCAACATAAGGATCTAACAAAGAACAAATTGAGACTTGTTTCCAGTCATAGGCATACAAGGCGTAAGGGGGACTGTACACATGCACAAAACAGTTGTATATGTCGTTGCATTTTATTGATGGTCTGGAACGCTGTTAAAATAAAACTAATAATTATTGGTTCTCCACTTAAAGGAGAACTTCGGTCGATTTCAACATGCAGCTTTATTGCTCAAGCTACCCTTGACTTGCCAGTACCGAAAACGCGAACACTTTTGGTCCACCCCTTACAGGGCTCCTTGAACGAAGAGTTAGCATTGACAGCTAACAACATGGGGTCACGTCTTTACACTGTGTTTTAAGCATCTTAACATGCTCCAAATATCACCCCAAAAGCTATGCAACATCAGCAGACACCTTACAACACAGCACTGTAGCGTGTATGGCTCAAAATGAATCAACAAGTGGTTAAAACAGTGTGTTTGTGCAAGCAGCTACATACCCGTTTGTTGACATCCCGTCTTCCCGTAGTCCAAACTAGTCAACCAGTCGAGCGTGCGCTTACTCCCTCACTGGCAGAGACGGAAACTTTTGCAGACAGAAACGTATTCCAGCATTTTAATTTTTCTGTTCATAACGTACATGTCCATGTTACAGCCTGTAATGAGCCATGAGCCTTACAATAGCCCTCAGTTCAGGGGTTCTCAACCTTTTGCAAGCTGGGCCCCCCCAAAGCTGGTTCATTGCAGTTGCCCCCCCCCCCCAGGAAGAAGGGAAAAAAAGAAAAAAACAGCTGTCCAGAATTGCCACAGGCCCTGTTTTTGTGAATGAAATAACTGGGGGCGGGTCGGTAAGGTAACGCTGAATGGCCTTGATGCCTGTCAGTCATGATGAGTCGCGTCTCGTCACCTCTCCGCTGTGTCTGCAGACCTTGCGGTTAATTGAAACCCGGCTATTATGTGGTAATATACGGTACATTTACACCTTGCTCTGTAAGCCAGGGCGAGAGCGGCGGCGGCCATGCGCATCCGCGATTCATTTTCAGCCTGGACGCGGAGTGGTGTGTGTCTCCTTTTTTCGTGATTTGTTTTTTTTTTTTTTTTTCAGATTTTTTTTTCCTCCCATCCTGTGGCCTACTTGCGCCCCCCCGGGAGAGTGTCCGCGTCCCCCCAGAGGGGCGGGCCCTACCGGTTGAGAACCACTGCCTCAGTCAAAAGTTCAGCCTGCTGTTCATGCTCAGTCCCATTTTAACTCTCTGGCAGGTAGAGACACACCAGTCAATCAGACAGCATAAATTAGAAGTTATGTTAAAATCACCTGCACATATCCAATAGTAGAGGTGGGTAAAAATATTGATTCACCAATGCATTGCAATATATTTTTTCCCAATTCAATATTGATTCAGAAAATCCTCTGAATCGACTCAGGTAAGCAGCGGCCCCTGACATCCCGCTGTCCCTCGCCGGACGCTTCTCGGTCCTTGCCTCCAGCAGCTGGAAGCGCCTCGCTCAAGGATTGGAGGCTGATGTGCTGCCGGAGCTGCGGAGGCGGGTAGCCGATGTCTGACGCACCGCTCTTTCGGCGACTGTGAACTCCCAGCGCAGCCGGTCTCACCCTGGCTGCTGCACCGTGTGCCCACGGGTAGCACTCTCCTCCGGGGAGAGAGGGGGGTTCAGACAGGATGTGCGCGCATCTAAAGTGTCTGGTAGTGCCGTCGCAGTGCAGGAAAGCTTCGGCACACCGGAAAGTAGTGACAGCTGTGATGCGGTGATGCATGGGTGGTTGGGGTCAGGCCAGGGTGGCCAATAGGGCGGCCAGGATTCAGCTTGAGGTAGTGAGCTAAAGTTAGCTACAGGTAACAGTTGAAGTCTACCTAGCACGACACTGTCCCGTTTTGTTGTTTTTCCAAGTGTTGACTGTTGAACAACTTTACGAGCAAGATGTCGGAGCACTGAGAAAAAGTTTTTGTTCGAAATAGAAACTTAACTGCTCGGACTGACTGTGAAAGAACTGCACTGAGTTTGTGAGTACTGTAAAATCGCTGGAAAAGACTCTGAGGACATTAAACGCAAAACACGCCGTGCACTCGTTAAGCACATTGTAAAGTTTTGTGAACGGGACAAGCTTCTGGAGAGGGAGGACACAGGCATGTCTGTGCTTTTGGAGTTGAACAACGCACTCAATGCTCTGCAGGAGAACCCGATGGAGACGGACGACGTGGGAACGGTGCCACTCGTCTCTTGTAGTGATGTGTCGGTTGCGAACGAAATGGCTCTTAAGGCCCCCACACACCGCCCAGACGTCCAACAGCCTTATCCGACCACTCTCCGACCACTCTGTTGCCTCTTATGTGACCCGTTCGGCGCAAAAGTTGCATTGAAACACACCGCTTCGACGTGCTGCCTACTCCACAGTAGCGTGTACATTCTGCGCTTGCGTGAGATGCAATAAACAGCTGGCACTTGTGTTGTGAGTTGTAAACGAGAGGAACTCCCTTACTGTCGATCAAAACGAAACTTAACTATTTCAGATAAAAACAGCTGCATACTAAACATACAGCGAGGCGTTATCAAACGAACACAAATTAATTCGTCCTGAACGGACATAATAACAGCTAGGCGCGTGCCAGTACTGCAAAGCATGAAAACAGGGAATGACGGAACGGAGTCCATAGAAAAACAAAGCGCACACAGTATTCCGCCCTCCCACACACCGCGCTGATTCGCTAGCACACCACCAATCAGAACCACCATTCAGCTGGCACACAACCAATCAGAGAATACAATGGCTCAGACGTCCGACAGCCCTCCTCCTCAGACTTCGCATGCTGAGTCAGAGCAGACAACGTCCGAACGGCTCTGAAAGCTTCCGACGCAGCTGAACACACCAAACAGAAATGTTCCCGACCTCTTCCGAGTCTCTCCAAACGCTTCAGACGTCCAACGGTTGGGCCGGTGTGTTGCTGTCTTTAGAGCCGGCTCTTTGAAGCCGGCTCCTGCCTGCGAGCTGGAGCCGCCTTTTTTTTTTCTTTTTTCTATTTTTTTTTTCTGTTCAAGCTGCACGTGATTGATCAACTACATGATGTGCGGTGGTGTCTGTGTGACCGCACTGAGCAGGAGGGGCGGGGCTTACAGAGAGAGAGAGACAGAGAGAGAGAGACGGAGAGAGAGAGAGGGAGAGAGCAGACGCTACAGAGACAACATGCTGGAAATGTGAGAAAATGAGTGATTGCAGGAAACGTGGTAAAATTGAGTGTAGAGTATGCAAGGTTAAAATCTCATATGGAGGAGGCTCTACAAATAACCTGCACAGGCACATTAGAACTGCACATCCATCAGTGCAGTTGGAAGAAAAAAGACAAGAAAGTGAACCTGCTACTAATGAAGGTGCCAGTTTACTGCAACTGTTGCTGCAGTGTCTACAGTACACCAC
This sequence comes from Diplodus puntazzo, assembly GCA_963678695.2. Classification (NCBI taxonomy): domain Eukaryota; kingdom Metazoa; phylum Chordata; class Actinopteri; order Spariformes; family Sparidae; genus Diplodus; species Diplodus puntazzo. The sequence goes on along the minus strand of OZ023170.1, from coordinate 9,803,639 downwards.
CACAACCACCTGGACCTACAACCCAGAGCTCTATGACACAGTTTGTGCAAAAAGCTATGTACTTTAAAATGTATTTTTTGTAGCACTCTGTTCCATTTTGAGTATAATAAGCCATATAAATAATAAACATTTGATATAGTGTATGTTTTGTACATTAATAATTCATTTTACACATAATTTTTCGTTATTTTTGGTAATAAATTAATTTAAGCAACAAAATTCTGAGGAGCCACTTGGGAGCCAAAAGAGCCGGCTCTTTTTATTGAGCTGGCATTCTAGCAGATTCAGAAAGGACTTCACAGTAAACTGAAATGTTGGTGAGTCAACATCAAAAGACACATTGAGCTTTAGCAGCCTTGAACACCAGATTGAAAGTGGTCTAAGAAAGGGCTATCCAGAAGTGGAAATTATGGAGGCTGTGATACATGCTGTAAATCCCAACCTGAAATTGAGGAGCTATTTGAAGGGGAAAACAGATCTAACACTAGCCACTCTCAGACAAATATTAAGAGCCCACTATGCAGAAAAAGATGCAACTCTACTGTACCAACAACTGACAGGATGTAACACTCAGCAAGTCGCAGGTCTCTAGAGAGCCTGCTAGTGTGATTTTTAGTGCTGGTAAGGAGTCCACTAGCCTAGTTAACATGGTTGGTCAGGGACATGGCACAGAGTGCCAGACTGATAGCTTAGTTCATAACATTGAGACTGTCACCTCCCTCGCCACTTTTCCATTGAATCATCCTCTAAATGTGTAAATCATAATAATCTAATTTTGATCTCCACCTCTGACAGTGGGGAAATGTCTCAGCAAGCACCTTACACAGTCATACATAATAAAATACCAAAGCTAATCACTACTGCATCCCGGCATCCCTACCTGCACAGGCAGCCAAAACCTACTACTACTAAAAGGTACCTTGTTCCAATTCCTAAATTATGTACCATAAGCTCCAACGAACGGCTGGTCACTGGAAACTGCTCCAATGAGCTTGAAACCCTCAAATTTGGTTTTATCAATATTAGATCACTGTCAACCAAAGCCTTACTGATTAATTATTTGATCACTGAGCATAAGCTGGACATGATTGGCTTATGTGAAACATGGCTGAAACCTAAACCTTTCTGCCATTAAATGAAGCCTCTCCTCCTGACTATAACTATGCCCATGTTGCTCGGGCCTCTAAACAGGGGGGAGGTGTTGCTCTAGTCTACAAATCTATTCTCAGCCTAAGCTCCAATCAGGATATTAAATTTACCTCATTTGAGGCTCTGGTTTTAAAACCATCCTCATCAAATAGTAATAGCCTTGTCCAGGGAACAGGCTTTCACCTGGTTGTACTGTACAGACCTCCAGGGCCTTACTCCCAATTCCTAGAAGAATATGTTGAATTTATTGCAGATCTTGTGACTCGTTCAGATAAAATCCTAATCATTGGGGATTTCAATATCCACTAAAATAAGCCTTTATTCAGCTTGTCCATGAACCCTATCATTCCAGTGGAAACACTCTGGATTTGATAATTTACCATGGACTTGATGTGTCATGGACCCTGAATGTCGCTTCTGTCTCCTCTGCTGTGTCAGACCACTTTCTCATTACATTTGAAGCGTCATTAGCTGTCCCTATGTCAATGACACAAATATTTTTACTTCTCGTCATATCAGCCCAGCGATCACAGCGACGCTCAGTGATAAAGTGCCCGGTGTCCTGGCTCCTTTTGCGACTGCAACAAAACCTGTAGAAAGCCTCACGAATGAAGTGAACTCAATACTTGTTTAGCTCCTCGATTCTGTGGCACCGGTCTCTACAAGGACAAGACGACCAAAGAAATCTACTCCCTGGTTTACTGAAAAAACCAGAGATCTCAAGCAGGCCTGCAGGAAAATGGAACGAGCATGGCGTAAATCTAAATTGGACGTTTTCTATCTTGCCTGGCATGAGAGTGTACTAAACTATAAGCGTGCTCTAAATACTGCTAGAACAGCATATTTCTCCAGCCTAATAAACAATAATAAACACAATCCTAGATTTCTCTTTAACACCGTGGCTAAACTTACTCAAAAACCACAGTCGGTGAGCTGTGCACCCTTTAATGCAAATGATTTCTTAGATTTCTTTTGCAACAAAATTGATGAGATCAGAATTAAAATTAATTCATCATCTCCGGCTTCCTCGTCAAAGTTTGTTTCCACCGAAACCGCCCTTACTAAAGTGGTAAATGACATTTTACTTAACTTAGACTCTAACTCGACCTCAGTGCTCATGTTACTGGATCTCAGTGCTGCATTTGATACTATAGATCATGGCATACTGTCAGACCGACTTGAAAGTCAATTTGGCATCTCTGGCCTGGCCCTAGCCTGGCTAAAATCGTACCTGTCCGAAAGAACACAATGTGTTTCCTACAATGGTACTTCATCAATTTTTACTGCTGTGAAGTATGGAGTTCCCCAGGGTTCTGTTCTGGGCCCTTTGCTTTTCTCTTTGTATATTTCACCTCTCGGCCAAATTATTCAGAGCTATGGAATACATTTCCACTGCTATGCGGACGACACTCAGCTGTATGTGCCCTTAAAAGCTGACGACAAATCTCAAATCACGAAACTAGAGACCTGCCTATATGCAGTGAAGAAGTGGATGTCAGAAAACTTCCTGCTCCTAAATTCGGAAAAAACTGCACCATGTTGATCAGGTGACTGTAACTCTCGACAACTGCGTTATTTCTCAAAGCTCAACCGTCAAGAATCTAGGTGTTACTTTTGATTCTACACTCTCTTTTGATCAGCACATCAAAGAAATTACCAAGATCGCCTTCTATCACCTGCGCAATATAGTTAAAATGAGGTCCTTCCTGTCCACGGCGGACGCAGAGATCCTGATTCATGCATTTGTTTCGTCTAGGCTGGATTACTGCAATGCCTTATTTTCAGGTCTTCCACGTGAGAGCACTAAAAGTCTTCAGATGGTTCAGAATGCTGCAGCCAGAGTCTTAACACGTACAAGAAAATTTTATCATATTACACCAATCTTAGCATCTCTGCACTGGCTCCCAGTGCATCTAAGATCACACTTTAAGGTGCTACTGATGACATACAAAGCTGTACACGGCCTTGCCCCATCGTACATGTCAGATCTAATTCAACCATATATTCCAACTCGGGCATTACGCTCTCAAAATTCAGGGCTCCTGATGGTTCCCAAGGTCAAGAAGAAGTCAGCTGGCTGCAGGGCTTTTTCCTATCAGGCTCCTTTCCTCTGGAATAACCTCCCAGCTGACATCAGACAATCTGGCTCTGTTGACGCCTTTAAATCTAAACTCAAAACTCACTTCTTCGATGTAGCCTTTAATTAGCCCTTGATATCACATGTAAGCTTCTTCAGTGGCTAGGTGTCAGTCTCAATGAGTTCCTATAGTATTAGATTACATTGTGCTGCCGACGAGAAACAATCCGTTTATTCTGATCAATATTGCATTTCTCTAACCTTTGTTTTTGTTTTCTGTTCCCACAAGCTGCAAGCTGTGTCACTCTCTTCACTCTCTATAGCTTCCTCCTCCCCCTCCTCCCCCTCCTCCTCTTCTCTCTCCTCCTTCTCTTTTCTCCTCCTCCCCTCTTTCTTTCAGGCTCCCTTCTGATGGACCACGGCCCCCTGGGACCATCTACCGTTTCCGGGCTCCTGCTGCCTTGATTTTGGGCTATATAAATAAAATTGATTTGATTTGATTTGATCTGACAAAAGCTGTACAGGGACCTGGTGAAACAGCACTTGATTTTCTGGTCCGAGTACTTGATCTGCGCCAAAAGGTCTTGTTCGCATCTGAGCGTGCCCAATCTGGCCTGAAATACAACAGGGAGCTAGTTCATAGCCAATGTTCTCAGTCCATCATAACAAGCTTGATAGATGATAGCATAAGAGCAGAGATGCAGATGTATCTGCAGGATGAGAATAGTAGTGATGAGCTACTTTTGCATAAAATGCAGATTGCTCAGTACAATGAAAATGAGAGGGCCCAAACGATTAAAGCCTCAAATAAAGTCACTCATAGGGCAAATCTGAGCACAGTGGAGATGAGTAGTGAGGACAGTGACCCGTTAACAACCACAGTTGCAGCTAAACCTAACAAACCGATCAAGGAGAACTCCCTAGATACAAAAATGGAAGAGAATGACACAGCAATAAGGGAGCTCAGAGGTCAAGTAGCATCGCTAGTGCAAACTGTCCAGCATGGGAGAAAAACTGTTGATGACGACCAAACCAAAGCTTCACCTAATGCTTTTAAAAGACCAAGGAAACAATGTGTAGCATGTCAGCAAGACAAAAAGGACTGCAACCATTGTTTTAAGTGTGGCAGTGACACACAATGGGCAAGAGGATGCAGAGCAGGGGGTAAGCAGAAAACGTCGATAAACTAGCAGAGGTGTTGATAGAGGGACGTGCCATGACCTCAGAGCTAAAGTCCCGAAATGACCTAAACACAGTAAACCTGTGCACAGTGACTTGAGAAAAGAAGAAACTGCCCACTCACAACCCCTCAGCACCTTTAAAGTCAGATATGAAATGTAAAGGAGACAAACCCTCTAACACACTGCACACCCCCTGTACAAAACGCAAGCGAGTTGCACAGTTGGTAGGCAAAAAGTGTCTTGTTTGGTGCAGAATGAACAGTGTTAGGACTCAAGCCCTGTGGGACTCAGGAGCACAAGTGTGTGTTGTGAGTGAGAAATGGAAGTCCCAGAACTTGCCTGACACAAAAATCCGTCCCATCAGTGACCTGTTAAATGATAATGAACTGCTAGATTTGAGAGCTACGAACGGCTCAGAAATCCCATTTGAGGGCTGGGTCCCAGTTAATTTCAGTCTGTGTGATCCAAAAGTAAAGTGTGATGAGACACTAATTCCAGTACTAGTGAGCAGGGACATCATGCAGCGGCCCATAATAGGGTTTAACGTTATTGAGGAAATGTCGATAAACACAGAGAACCAGGTTCAGCCCAGTGAAAGCGTTGCTTTGCTCAGAAACTCACTAAGGCTAGGATCAAGAAAGACAGAAGCATTGCTAAATCTCATTCAGAGAGCTACAAATGAGAATGCTACTTTCCCTGTCAGAACAGGGCTTACGTCCGTTGTAATTCGAGGGGGACAAACCAAGTGTATTACCTGTCCTGCCAAAACAGATCATAAAGTGAAAACTGAAATGCTCTTTGAACCCAAGGAGAACCTGTCATTAGATGAAGGACTCGAACTTACCTGTCAGCTAATAAGTGTTTCCTGCTCCTCACCAAAGTGAACATTTATGTGAGAATTACAGCGCAACAAGACATCACAATGCCAAGTAAAACTGTTAGGGAGCATAAAGACAATAACAGAGTGTTACTACTATAGTTGCTGAAAATCCTCAGGCCCCACCATGCACCACCAGAGAAATGTCTCAAGGTGACCCCCAAGACAAACTGTTTGATCCGACTGTCAATGTGGACCACTTGACTAGTGAACAACAAGCAGTCCTCAAACAAATGCTGAGGGAGGAATCCGGAGCATTTGCCAGACATTAAGAGGATGTAGGCTACATTAAAAACTTAAAAATGGACAATAAGCTAACTGATGAGATCCCAATAGCCAAAACGTACAATGCCATACCTTGCCCATTGTATGACGAGGTCAAGAACCACATCCAGGACTTGCTTAACCAAGGTTTCATCTGCAAATCCACCTCCCCATACACAGCTGCAGTGGTTTGCGTGAGGAAAAAAGATGGGAGCCTAAGACTGTGTATTGACTATAGGGGGCTTAACAAAAAGACAATCCCAGATAGGCACCCCATACCACGTATACAAAAGATACTTGATGGTCTTGGTGGAAACGTTTGGTTCAGCGTGCTGGACCAAGGCAAGGCGTAGCACCAAGGGAGTGTCAGTGAGGACTCAAAGAAATTCACAGCCTTCACGACACCATGGGGGCTGTACGAATGAACAGGATTCTATTTGGCCTCACAAACGCACCCTCAGCTTCCCAGCGTAGTATGGAAGAGAGCCTGGAAGGTCTCAGAGACAAAATATGCATTCCATACTTAGATGATGTCTTAGTCTACAGTAAGACATTCACACAGCATGTTTAAGATGTGAGGGCTGTCCTCAAACGGTAGCAAACTTGGGGAATTCAGCTGAGGCCAGACAAATGTGACTTGTTCAAAAATTGGGTACATTATGTTGGCAAAGTGATCTCAGCTGAAGGCTACAGGATGGATGAGAAAGAAGTAGCGGGTGTGTAAGCTCTAAAGACAACACCCCCTAAAAACATCAAAGAGTTGCGCAAACTTCTGGGTTTTCTGGGGTACTATCGAAGCTATGTGCAGGATTTTTCTAGTCATGCAAAATGACTGTATGATCTGCTTTCAACAGATGTAACCCTAAATCCCAAGTCAAAGCCCAACTTCCGATCAGCAGGGGCAGGACAGCTCCACCCACATCAGAAAATAGTGTGGAGTGATAGTCACCAGAAAGCTCTGAACTATTTAGTGGATGTCTTGACTAACCCACCTGTAATGGCATATCCAAGGTTTGAAGATCCCTTCAATCTTCATATTGATCCTTCAGAACAAGGACTAGGAGCAGTCTTGTATCAGAGGCAGAAAGGCAAACTCAGAGTTACTGGGTACGGCTCACAAACATTGACACCAGCAGAAAAAAACTACTGCTTTCATGCCCCCTCTGTAACAATATACAGTGATAAGATCCCTGTTACTTATGTTTTGAGGACAGCTAAACTAAATGTGACCGGACATCGCTGGGTATCTAAACTTGCCGACTTTAACATAACACTGAAGTACCGCCCAGGAAAAACAAACACAGACGTAGATTTCCTGTCCCGCACACCTGTGAGTATGGACTATTACATGAGTGAATGTACAGAGCAGTGCACCCCTGAAGTTTTGAGTGCAATATTCAGCACAGTTGAAACACAAAAACAACACGAAGTGGACTGGATTTCGGCCATTACCTGCAGCCCACTTGTTCATGAACTAGCTGCAGATAAGCAACCAGACATTCAAGTAACCCAGCAAGAGTTACTACAAACACAGCTGCAAGATCCTGTCATATCCCATGTACTCAAGTTGAAAGCATCTGGTGAAAAAACAGATAAGAGGGTCATGGATAGCGAACAACAAAAACTAAGCAACTGCTACATGAATGGAAAAGACTGTATGTTCCCCCAGAGGGTTTGCAAAAGTGCAAAACAGCAACCAATACTCAGATTGTACGTCCAGTATAGAGAATTTGTGAACAAGTACCGTCATGGTGAAATGGGACACTTAGGGGTAGAGTGTGTCTTACACCTGGCTAGGCAGAGGTTTTATTAGCTTGGGATGCAAAAAGACAGAGTTTTTTAGAAACCAAGTTTGTAAATGCAGTATCCAGAAAAAACCTGCTGTGCATAGCAAAGCCCCGATGTATCATGTACCGCAACAGCACCATTCGAAATGGTGCACCTCACCCTAACCCTGCAAAAGCAGGGGACGGTATGAGTATAACTTAGTGGTCATTGACAACTTCACTAAGTTCGCTCAAGCCTACCCCACTCGCAACAAATCAGGCAAAACGGCAGCAGAAAAAATCTTCAATGACTTTTCTCTAAATTTGGCTTCCCTACTAAAATTCATCATGATCAAGGCACAGAAATTGAGAACTGGTTATTCAGACAGCTGCAAAAATACACAGGCATGACAAACTCTAAAACAACCCCTTATCATCCACAAGCAAACCCAGCCGAAAAGTTTAATTGCACCTTGTTATCAATGCTGCGGACCTTGGATGAGGAGAAAAAGGGAAACTGGAATGACTATGTGAGTAAAATTGTACATGCTTACAACTGCACGACCACGGAGGCAACAGGATATTCTCCTTTCTACTTGCTTTTGGTAGAAATCCCTGTTTGCCAATTGATTTGATCTTTGGAATAAATGAGGAGGAAGGATGTAAATCACACCAAGAATATGCCCAAAAATGGCAGCAGCAGATGAAAGAAGCATATGACATGGCATCCTCAAGAAGCCAGGTCTGGACCCAGATGACTTACATAACTACCAGCCAATCTCCAACCTTCCTTTCCTAAGCAAAATCCTGGAAAGAGCAGTTGCCGCCCAACTCCAGCAGCACATGTCCAGCCATGAGCTCTATGAACCCCTTCAGTCTGGCTTCAGGGCACGCCATAGCACAGAAACTGCCCTCATCAAGATCACCAACGACCTCCTCATCGCTGCAGATTCTGGCCACATCAGTATTCTGATCCTCCTGGACCTCTCTGCGGCCTTCGACACAATCTCCCACACCATCCTCCTCACCCGCCTACCTGATTACCTTGGTCTCACCGGTACAGCACTCTCCTGGTTCCAGTCCTATTTAACAAACAGAAAACAGTTTGTCACTGTTCCACCCCAGCTCCAGTCAACCAGGGCGTGCCTCAAGGCTTTGTGCTTGGACCCCTCCTCTTCAACATCTACATGCTCCCCTTTGGTCAAAATCTACTCAAATTAAACACCAATAAAACAGAGCTCATGGTTGTGGCCTCCAAGGCACTGCTCCAGAAGGTTGGAGATCTTCTCCTGGATGTAGATGGCTGCTCTATCTCCCCATCCACGGAAGTCCGCAACCTGGGTGTCATCCTTGATTCCACATTATCTTTCCAATCACACATAAAATCCATTACAAAATCAGCTTTTTACCATCTTAAAAACATCTCAAGACTCCGGCCCTCCCTCTCTGAACCTGTGGCTGAAACCCTCATCCATGCCTTCATCACCTCCCGCCTGGACTACTGCAATGGAGTCCTGTCCGGGCTCCCTTCCAAAACCCTGGACAGGCTCCAGTATGTGCAGAATTCTGCTGCCAGGGTCCTCACCCACACCAAGCCCTGGCAACACATCACCCCCACTCTCATCCGCCTTCACCGGCTCCCAGTTAAATCACGCATCACCTACAAAATTCTCCTCCTGACCTATAAATCTATAAATCTATAAATCTCTCCATTCCCTCGCCCCCCAATATCTATCTGACCTCCTCCACCCCAGTCCCGGACACTGCGCTCATCAGGCACACAGCAGCTCTCTATCCCTCACACCAAATTACAAACCCTCGGCGACAGAGCCTTCTGTGTGACAGCCCCCACTCTCTGGAACACTCTCCCAGCTGAAATTCGCAAACAGACTTCTTTGGAGACTTTCAAAAGAGACTTAAAAACCCATCTTTTTAATAAGGCCTATCAGAACTAGATCCAGCCAAATCAATCAACTTTTCTATTTTTTTTTATCTTATATGTATTTTTTGTTTCTCCATTTATTCTCTGTTTTGTTTGTTCTATTTTGTGAAGTGTCCTTGGGTACCCTGAAAGGCGCTATAAAAATTAAATGTATTATTATTATTATTATCCAAAACCATTAAAAAGACAACAGCAAGAGGAAAAATATATCATGATCAAAAGAGACAAAGTTCAGTTCTTTCCCCAGGTGACAGGGTCCTTGTGAGGAATATGTCCGAGTGGGGGAGACCAGGTAAATTTCCCTCATGTTGGGAGAATCAGATACACATTATGGTTTCTCAAAAGGGGAAAGACAGCCCGGTTTATGAGGTAAAGCCTGAACGTGGAGCAGGGAGGGGCAGAATCCTCCATCGCAACATGTTAATGCCATGTAACGCTTTGCCACTTCAGGAACCAGCTCAAAGCATGCTGGGAGGGCAAAATCCTTGTATCCAACGAAGGAAGAGACACAGGAGAATAAATCAAAATCAATCAAATCAAATGAAACATCAGAGGACACAGACAGCTCAGATGAGGAGGAATGTTATTGGGCTAACAGACTGAGGCACTATCACAACCAGCCTGGAGAGCAAAATGTTGCCCCCCCAGTTACTCCTTAAACAGAACCTCAGCCGAAACTGGATGCTGAAGCACAGGAGTTCAGAATGGAGACTCCATGACACTCAGGAGGTCACACAAACTTCTCAGTCTGTAGACCTGCCCAGCACACAGGAGCTAGAGCCTTCTGACACACAGCCGCGCAGGTCACAGAGAGAAAGGCGACCTAGAGAGACACATATGAATCACTTGGCCAGCCTACTCATTGTGTGGTGGGGCTTCACACTCACGGTGTGCCCTGGCTACCTCCACACATGTTTGGAGCACATCTAGTCTATTCCACTCTTGTTCCTGCAGGATACTACTGAAAAACTGTTATAGGTTCACTATGGACTGATGCAGATTATTCAGTGGACAATTGACACAGTAACATGGACTGTTTGTGAACTGAGTGGTTACTATCCATTACGGGAGTCATGGGACAATAAGGACAGAGATAAACAAAGTGTGAAAAAATTTGTTAAGTAAGATGTATGTCTCTCAAATATTATTCTTATATGGTTTACATAACTGGAAAGAAGTTCTAATCATAATCTACATTTAGGATTAAGTTATGGCACTGGAAAAATGTAAATGGAATGTTTGCAGTATATGTGTGTTTATACAAGTCAGAAGTTTCCATGGAGTGTATAGTGAAATGACAGAAATGTTTTTGTTTCAGAGCATTTAAATAGTACTGTACTATTGTTACAACTGCTAAAAATGACATTATTCCTAAATCTAAACGCTGTAGTGTTATTTCAGAGTGGAGTGTGATGAGATCACATGGTATACAAGAGTAATATACTTTTATGGTAAAACCTGTTGAAATGCACTTGAAGCCATTTATTCTTTCCGAGTTTCAAAAGGAAGCTATTGTCATTGCGTGTTATGTTAGATCTAGACTGTTGCCTTAAATGTTGTAATTACAAGTTGAGTATTGGTATTACATTCCAGACAGAGGTGTATTGGAAAACAATGCTAATATTGAGGACAACATTTATTTTGCAGGGGAGGATTGTATCACCTGAAGAAAATGTTATTTTCTTTTATTTTTAGTTATGTCTGTCATTACAATTTCAGCTCTGATGTTCGAGTATGTTTCATTATGCTTGCCAGCAGGGGGCACACTTGATGGTAAATGACTGTCAGCCAAGTAGTAGAAGTAGAAGAGAGTTTTTTGTTGAGTTGTTAGACTGAGCCCGCACGGCTGCGGTGAAAAAGTGTGTACCCGGTGCTGAATCGACCATCGTGAGTTGTTTTGTCAGTCTTGCCACAGAGTAATAAAGGTGAACTCATACCTGCACCATACGTTGTTGCTTGAGTGGTGTAAAAATGTCAATGTCTCAGGTTTAGTCATAAAAATCTTGGATCTCAGATTTAATCCACATTCCATCCCATTTCTATTTCATCCTTACTGACCGCCAGAGGCGGTGCTTCAGCACTGAATGTCTCCTTCTCGTGCATGTGCTGGTTGAGTGTTTGTACCAACAAAGGCACCTGTGAACCCTGATGAGGCTGGCTAACCTATATCTTCTGGTGATATCAGAGGATCTGTTCCTTTTCATCTTCGCTTCACAGGTAGGTGTATGTCAGTGAGCTCTAGCTGAACTAAACGTGTACTTCACTGCTGCTTCGTCGCTGGTAACCGTGCGACAACCTTGTCGGAGCTGCGAGCTGCTCGCCCTCCAAGGGCTGTGACGAGCAAAGACGGGAGGTTTGTTAAGGTTTGCCGTGGACACCCCTTTGGATCATCATCAATTGGTCTCTACAACTGGCTGAGTACCAGGCGTAGTGATACGTTTCCTCTGAGTATTTTTTTCTTTTGTTAAATTAGGTTGGTGGAGGCGTTGTACTCACTCCCTCTCCCGACATTTGTGTTATTATTCACGGGCATTAGCGGTTAGTGTTGTCTGCTTGACCTATTGTCTGTGTAATCGGTACATCGTTGGTTGTACCCATTTTTCGTTGTAGCTTTATATGTTGGTGAAGCCAATGTACTCGCTCCCTCTCCCGACATTTGTACTGCTGTTATATCTGTGAGTAATTTGTACAACTTGTACCCGCTTTTAGTCGTAGTTTTCCTGTGTTGGTGAAGGCAGCGTGTGCATTCCCACTCCCATTATAGGTGTATATTACTACCTTCTGTAACAGCTGCATCTTGAGCTGTGTTTGCTTTGTTTTGGTAGTTTTTACCGGCGTTCTCGCTCGGCCTACTTTAGTTTGTATTTTTGTGGCACCTGCGGTTGTGCCCGTTTGTTTTTTGTTTTTGCACAGCAAGCTGACCTTTGCTGGTGAAGGCAGTGCTCTCACTCCCGCTCACAGCATAGGTGTGTGCTGTTGCCCTTGTAGTTAGCAGACGTGTTCCAGTAAGGCTAACTGTATTTGTTTGTGCAACATCTGTTGGTGAAGGCAGTGCGTTCGCTCCCTCTCCCAGCATCTGTTGTTTTTCTCAGTTTGTTTGTATTTGATCGTAGTCACCATGTTTGGTGACCATTCTTGCTCGGCCTGTCTGGCTTCTCTGCAGCCTGAAGATGGTCATAATATGTGTCCTTCGTGCCTTGGCCTTGAACACCAGAGGGAGGGGCTTTCGGAGGATCCGTGCATGAACTGTAGCCTCATGCCCCATGCAGTGCGGGTCGCCAGACTGGCTGAGGTTGAACACCTGCTGGGCCATGTTCCGGACCCCAGCCAAGGGATACTAGAGCCCTCTCTCATGCAACATCTGATGGCTGGACCTGGCAGCCATGCAGGATGCAGCCAAGTTTGGCTTGGCCCACATGCCAGCGGTTAAGCCGACTTAGCGGCTCTCATTGTTTCGCCTGATGAGGCTCTAGGGCCGGATGCCAGGTGTCCTCGCCCCCAGTGTCAGGTTACAGATGATCTGCTCTCTAGGAAGGACCCCCTCGAAAATGAGATGATTCATCTCGAGGGGCTATCCTGAATAAACAAATTCAAACAAATTCAAATCTGCTCTCTAAGGCCTATGATGCATCAGCAGGCATGGGACACATTGGCAATTCTCTGTCGCATCTGATGCTTGATTTTTCAGCATCCCTGCAGGAGGCTATGCTGGGCGCTTCCGTCCACAGTTTTGGCGACGCGTCTCTGCAGGCTTTTGCTTTGATGTCCAGAGAACTGGGGCACTTGATGTCCACTCTTGTCCAGGCTCGCCGCCAGGTGTGGCTGGCACACTCGCCTCTCTCTGAGACATGCCGGAGAACCCTCCGCAGTGTCCCAATGGAACCCGATGAGATGTTTGGGTCAGCTGCTCTAGAGGCGCTTGAGCGCACAGTCCAGGCCAGACAGACTCGACAGCAGCTCTCTGGGCTTCACAGGAGTATGCCTCCTCCCAGCAGGCCTGGGGGTTCTTCAGCTGCCCCCCAGCGCCGCTCTCAGCCACAGACTGTCCCCAGTGGCTACCTTAGGTCTCAGCGACCGGTTCAACAGTCTGCTCAACCAGGGGCTCAGGGCTTTCAAGCCCCTGAATGACTGCCCTCTAGACAGCCCCAGACCTTTGATGCTGTCCGTCATCCCCACAGGGCCTCTCGAGGCCAGGGGACCAGGCGCTGAGAGCCTGGGGCCGGTCGTCGATTGTTCTTACCAGCAGCAGCTCAGCTACTGGGCTGCTTCCACCATGGACCCTTGGGTGATTTTCACCTTAACCCACGGGTACAAACTTCAGTTCCGACGCCGGCCCCCAGCCTTGGGCCGGGTCAGGATGACCATCATATGTGACCCGGCAAAAGCCCATGCCCTCAACCAGGAGTTGTCCGCCCTCATGGACAAGGGTGCCATCAAGCCAGTAGACCCCCTGTCACCACCCGGGGGTCTATTTGAACTACTTTCTTGTCGAAAAGAAAGACGGCGGAATCTGCCCTATCCTCAACTTGAGGCGACTCAACAGGTTCCACATGCTCAGCACTGCAGAGGTTCTGCGTACCATTGCCAGGGGGGAGTGGTTTACTTCAATTGACCTGAAGGATGCGTACTTTCATGTCCCCGTAGCACCACACACGGTTTGCCTTTCAGGGCCGCCATTTGGGTTTCTCGGGACCTCCTGTTAGCCAGCATGAGGGCGATGTATTAGCCTAGGGAAAGGAACCAGGCTGCAGACTTCCTATCCCGTTGCAAGCCTCCATCGGGGGAGTGGCGGCTTCATCCAGAGGTGGTGCTCAACATCTGGGACGTCTTCGGCAGGGCAGAGGTGGATCTCTTTGCCACAGAGGAGTCGACCCATTACCCCCTCTGGTTCTCCTTGACAGAGGAGAGAGACCAGCCCTCTGGGCCAGGATGCTCTCGCCCACGATTGGCCAGAGGGTCTTCTCTATGCCTTTCCACCGATCCCTCTGATTCTTCAAATACTGCAGAGGGTCCTCCAGCATGGCCACAGGCTGCTATTGGTAGCCCCCTTCTGGCCAGGGAGGATATGGTTTCCTCTGCTGCACAGGCTCTGCCGCAGCCTCCCTGACAGGATCGAACTCCTGTCTCAGTTAGGGGGCCAGATTTGGCATCCCGACCCTCATCACCTGCAGCTTTGGGTTTGGCCACTGCAGGGCCTGCTGACAGAGTGTTCAGACACTGTCCAACATACCATACTGAATGCTAGGGCGCCTTCTACCTGGATGCAGTATGAGAACAGGTGGCAACTGTTTTTCTCTATGGTGTTCGGACAGGGGTGAGGACCCCGTGAACTGTACAGTTCCAAAAATTCTGGAGTTCTTACAGTCACTTTTGAATGGCGCCGGTCCCCTGCTACTCTGAGGGTATACGTGGCGGCCATTTCCTCTCGACATGCTCGAGTTGATGACAACACCGTGGGGTGCCACAGACTTGTGTCCCTTTTTCTAAAGGGAGGCTTGAGGTTACGACCCCCACAGGCACAGAGAGCTCCAGCATGGGATCTGCCCCTGGTGCTGGATGCTTTGTGTCTGCTTCCCTTTGAGCCCCTGGCACAGGCAGAGTTGAAGTCGAACCTTAGCCGACCTATCCATCTGGTACAGTTTATCCCCCTTGCAGGGGAGGAAAAGTTAGGACTGCTGTGCCCTGTGCGGGCTTTAAGAGTCTATATAAGGATGTAAGGATGAAATAGAATGGTTCTATGAATCCTGGCTGACCGCCAGAGCGTTCTGTCACTCAGAATCCTTGTGGTTTCGTGAGAAGATTCTGCAGGAACAGATCTTCTGATGTCACCGGAAGATATAGGTTAGCCGGCGTCATTAGGGGTCACAGGTGACTTTGTTGGTATAAACACTCAACCTGTGCATGCGCGAGATGGAGATACTCAGTGCTGAAGCACCGCCTCTGGCGGTCATCCAGGATTCATAGAACCGTAGTTACATACGAAACTTTTGTTTGTTGTCACGAAACCCGTGAATGACTCTTGCCAATGTTTAGAGCACAAAAGTTGGTGAAACGTGAGTATTGTTGTGACATGACAGCATGGGTGGAGCGGAAATGATATGACAACAGAATCAGGTGTTGTTGTTTAATCTTCATTTTGCAATCAGCGAACATGTTTCTATATGTATGAGCACAGTTGGGAATGTTTTCCCGAGAAAACGATATAATTAATTCAAGATCTCGAGAAAACAAAACGATAGTGTAGAATATTAAATCATTGCAGGAAACATCATTCAGTATAGCATTGTCAGAGGAGCAGGAGCATATCAATCACGGCGTCACATATCTTTTCAATCAAGGCCTGGCACAGGCTAAATAGCATTATGCCTTGCTATTACAGATAATATACACATTAATGGGCGTGATCTAAGAAGACGGTTAGCAAGGCTTCAGCTATATCGGCGGCGCCATCTAAGTGAGCCTGATGTCGTCCTTGTAGCATCCCCGGCTGGATGATTGTCAGACTCTCTAACTCAGGGGTGTCAATCTTACGGCCCACTAATCCGGCCGGCGAGATGATTTTGCAAAGTGTAAAAATAACAAAAAAGTCTGCAAGTTTTCAATAAAAGTAACTGCTATTTCAAATGTGTCCACTGGGAATCGCTGTTCATGCTGGAGCTGGGAGTTCTACGAAAGGCCGTCTTTATTCATACGTGCTTGTTTGGTGTCACCTTTAACCTCTGTCGCACCCTCATTACCTAAAATGGCTTTGTCGAAAAAGAGAAAAGTGGACACAGAGTGCAGAGCTTTCCACGAAAAATGGACCTTTTCCTATTTATTCACGGAGGTGAATGGGAAACCTGTGTGTTTGGTGTGCTCACAGTAAGTTTCAGTGCTAAAAGAATATAATATTCAACGCCACTATGAGACTCATCATGCCAAAAAATATACTAGCTTGCAAGGACAACTGAGAAGAGAGAAAATAAATGAATTGTTAGCGGGTCTGAAGAAACAGCAGTCTGCTTTTACCCGTAGCGGAAATATCAGTGATGCAGCAGTGAAGGCTAGTTACCTTATTGCTAGCGAAATAGCAACATCATCAAAGCCGTACTGTGACGGTGAGTTCGTGAAAACATGCATGCTGAAGGTGGCCGAGGTCGTGTGCTCCGAGAAGCGGCAGGCTTTTGCTAACATTAGCCTGACGAGAAACACCGTGGCAGAGAGGATTTCGGATCTTTCGGCAGATTTGGACCGCCAGCTGAAGCACAAAGTCAAGTCATTTGTTGCATTTTCGGTTGCAATTGATGAGAGCACGGACATTACGGATGTTGCCCAACTCGCCATATTCATTCGTGGTGTTGATGAGACTTTGACTGTCACCGAGGAGTTCCTGGAGTTGGTGCCTATGATGGATACCACAACAGCAAATGACATTTTCAACTCTCTCGTCGGAGCGCTGGACAGGGTCGGAGTGGACTGGGCCCGTGCTGTCAGCCTGGCTACAGATGGCGCGCCATCAATGATTGGGAAAAAAGCAGGTGTTGTGACAAAATTCAGAGAGAAAGTACAGACTGCAAATGGAGGACGTGATTTTTGGACATTTCACTGTATTTTGCACCAGGAGGCATTGTGTTGCAAGTCGTTAAAAATGGATCACGTTATGGAAGTGGTTGTCCGAACTGTTAATTTTATTCGAGCCAGAGGTCTGAATCATCGTCAGTTTGACAGCCTTCTCAGAGATAAAGACGTTAATCATGGCCTGTCATACCACACCGAGGTAAGATGGCTAAGCCGAGAAGCCGTGCTGAAGCGTTTCTTTGAGTTACGAGAGGAAATTGGACAGTTCATGGAGAAAAAGGGCAAACCAGTGGTGGAATTTCATTCCCCAGAATGGATCCAGGATCTAGCATTTATGGTGGATATTACAGGGCACTTGAATAATCTGAACAAAACACTGCAAGGCGGCAAAAAAATTGTCACACAGTATTATGACAGCAGACGCACCTTCAAGTTGAAGCTGACTTTGTGGGAGACACAACTTTCGGGTGGTGACCCTGCTCATTTTCCCTGTCTCAAAGATGCGTGTGCGCCCAGAGTGCACTGGGCGCACTGTGCTACTCAGGATATGACGCTTGATATTGATGTACTTGTGAAGGCTAAAAGATGCCAAGTTTCAGGAGCAGATTAAACAGTGAGTAACCCTGCTTAATGTAAAATGCTACTTCAGACACTTTTGCAGCCTGAAGAGTTCTGTAAAAATTAATGCTTGCTGTGGAAATATACTCTGAACATTGTGCAATATCATGTCAGTCAGCAGCAGAGTTTGGTTCGGTGGAACCCTGTTCATGCATTGCCACAACTGATACAGTATGTTTTTTTTAATGTTTTGTTGTATAAGCTGTATATATGTACAAGGCATTGGGGTGAAGCAACCCTCTTTAATAGTTCCCATCCACTTCAGTTTGTATGGTGTGGTGTGTCAGTTCAGATGGTCAGGAATACTACACAGATGTGGAAATTAGAGTAAATTTATAATAATTTCTAGATCTTGACAAGTTGTTTGATAATAAAGTAAAATACTATATTGGTCAATTCCAGATACCTGTGACTATTTTGTGCCTTTGTAGATACACTGTGACCTGTAAGTGCTAATTCACATGAGTATATGATAAACTGAGGCATTATATTGTTGAAATTATACAAATTCTTCTTAAAAAATGTCAGGTTGTTAAAAATGTTTTGTAAAAAGATTGTTCCTTAAAAATGAGCATTTTCAGAATGTACTACTTTTCTGCACTAAAACAAAGTGGAAAATTTGAAGTTGTGCCATGATTTACTGGTCCGGCCCACTTGAGATTAAATTTGGCTGTATGTGGCCCCTGACCTAAAATGAGTTTGACACCCCTACTCTAACTGATGATCCAAAGTGTTTATTACTGGAACCTTGTACACTCGAACACACCTTCGGACACACCGTAAGAGCTTGTACCCTTTATCAGCCAGGTGCTAAGTAAATCATTTTCATCACGTTCAGCAAAAACCATGCAAGCACACTTTCAACACGCAGACACACACGATTCACAAGAACACGGGTGTTCTCGAGATCTCGAGAAAATGATCCCGTTATCTCGAGAAAACAAATGAAATTAACTCGTTATCACGGGAAAACAAAGTTTTGTTATCTCGAGAAAATTACCCTGTTATCTTGGGAAAACGGAGGAAGTTAACTCGTTGTCACGGGAAAATGGAGGAAATAAAATGTATGAATGCATACTCATACAATACTCTGTAATTGAATTATGTCAGCACTGCTGGTTACTGATTGGATCCTGATTATCCAATCACAATCATGTCATGACTTTGAGCACGCTCAGAGAGAGTGACAGACATCGCAATGGACATCAGGAGTTGTGATTCCAAAATCACAAACTAATCTATGACCCGTCACATCCTTTTTCTTCTTCTTCTTTTATTCAGATCAGTTAAAAGTAAGTACAACATAATCATTTTAATCTGTAATAATGTTATGTGAAATGGGACACCCTAGGAAGCTTAAAAAGCTTATTAAGAGGGGCCCAGGCACAAAGTAAATACAGGTACGATTAAACATAGACTTAACCCCCCCCCCCCCTGAAAAAAAAGAAAAGACATATTTACATATATACACATACATGTACACATAACACTCTCAACCATACACACCCAGACAAGAGATACCCTAACCTAAGGCTAACCTAACCTAAGCCCTACACATAACAAGGTCCAAGCGGTCACGTCACCAACAGTCCAAGAAGAATTATGCTACAATGTAAGAAAGAGAGATTACTATATCAAAATCATGACTGAGAGTATTTCAGCAACAGATGCCTCCTTAGTCTATTTTTAAAAACAGGTATAGGGGACATTTGCAAGTCTCTATCAAGATTGTTCCATACCTGTGGATATGAATGCAGAGGAAAGGAAATTGGAATCAGGTCACAAAGTCTTTCGTTGAGATTATTAACAACACAAAACATAGTACAAGCATTATTAAAAGTATTGAGTTCAGTAATTTTTAGAAGGCCATGACGATGAAAAAGCGGGTCAGAAGGAGTGTCAAATTTAGACCAAGACATAGCTGGAATAATTTTCTTCTGCAGAATTGTCAGTTTCCCTAGGTGGCTGGGGAATGTATTGCTCAAAATAATATTGCAGTAAGTGCTTCACCATGTACGAAATGCCTCAACTTAAAAATTAATCCAACATATTTTGATAGTTTTTTAATTAATACATCAATATGCCCCCTGAAATTAACAAACTCGTCCATTTGAACTCCCAGGAATCTAGTAGACTCCACTCTCTCAATAGGACTGTCATTTATTTTAATATCAGTAAATTCAAGGTGGCTTCGATTTCTGTTTGAACGAAAAAATTATAAAGTTTGTCTTGTTTAAATTTGGTGACAATTTATTGCATTTTAACCATGTATCAACCTTGATCAATTCATCATTGAGATTCTTTTGCAGATCGTGTATGTTCTTGTGTGATTAAAATAAATTAGTATCATCTGCGAACAGAACTTTGTGTAGAATATTAGAACAGTGTATAAAGTCATTTACATATAAAATAAAGAGGAGCGATCTGAGGATAGATCCCATTCAGATTTGTGATTGAATATAGAGACATATTGTTTCCTCCAAACATGATGCTACGAAACCAGCTGAAAGCAGTACCTCTGACACCATAATATTGGAGCTAATTTAAAAGAATTTCAAAATCAATCGTGTCAAAAGCCTTTGACAAATCAAGGATAACTCCAATGCCTAATTCGCCTTTATCAATACAATCATACATTTTTTCCAAAAGATTCAACATCTTCATAGAGATGGAGCTCTCGTTCCTAAAGCCATACTGTTGCGGAGATAGGATTTTAATTTTTTCTAAAAAATCACTCAGTCTATTATAGACAACTCTCTCCAGAACCTTGGAGAAGACAGGTGAAATAGATATGGGTCTATAATTATGCAAGTCATTTTTAGATAGATAGATAGATAGATAGATAGATAGATAGATAGATAGATAGATAGATAGATAGATAGATAGATAGAATTACTTTAATGATCCCAGACAGGGAAATTGTTTTGTTACAGCAGTAGTGGGTCCCCAAATAAAACACTTTGTACATAACATAAATAGAAGGCAATATATACATAGTGTATATATACAATGCACAGTGTACTATAAACAATAAACAATAACAATATATAAAACAAAACAAAATATGCAAAATATATTATAAACAATAATAATATATACAAACAGTAGAGAGACCAGAGTTCTCTGTCAGGCAGAGGTGAGAGACTTATTGTATAAAGTGATGGCTTGTGCCAGGAAAGATTTCCTATATCTATTGCTACGACAGCGAAGCTGAAGCAGCCTTACGGAGAAGGTGCTCCGCTGTCTGACCAGTGTGAGTTGGAGAGGGTGGAGAGGATTATCCATGATGGATAACAGTTTTTTCAGTGTCTTCCTCTCCACCATAGCCTCCAGAGTGTCCTGTTTGTAGCAAATCACAGAGCCAGCCTTCCTGATCAGTTTGTTGAGTCTGTGGGTGTCGCTGGCTCCGTTTATCCCCTGACTTAAACACCGGTACAATTCCTGCAATTTTTGACATATCAGGCACAGCTCCGCAGAGTAAGGAGAGATTGATAGAGTAGACCAGCGGCTCCGGAATTTCACTTATAATAGCTTTAAGAATTTTACTGCAAATGTTATCTGCACCAGCTGTGTATGAGCTCTTCATTTTCATAACAATTTTCAAAACTTTGTCTCTATCAGTTGGCCTAAGGAAAAGAAAGTTCAGATGATAAATGTAGCATTGTGTGGTCGATTAATCTTTTGAGAGAGGCTTTTTCGAATAGCAACAAAGTGATCGTTAAATTTATTGACGAGTTCATCATTGTTGGTGGCATTTCCAGTGGTATTTTCAGTAGTATTTTTATGTTTACGACGATTTCTTATGATCATCCCGATAAACTGTAATGCAATCAGTGTAGTACCTTCGCTTACTCATGCGAATTACTTGTGTGAGCTTATTTCTATACTTTATGTGTTTCTTTATTTGAACCACAAGGGTTTTTAACAAATTGTTTGTATAATTTATTCTTTTTATTGATAGATTTCAAAATACCCTTTGTGAGCCAGGATTTCTGTCTAATGGCACTTTGCTTAACAAGTCTTTCAGGCATAGAACAATCCATAGAGTCGGTGGTTTCATTAATTAGTACATTATATGCAGTATTCGGATCCTAGCAATTATAGACAGAATCATGATTGTAGGAAAAAATGAAAAGGAATGTAAAATATTAATTAAGTCATTTGTCACAGTATCATCCTTAACGAGGTCTATGTTAAAGTCCCCAAGAATGAAACATGTTTTATTTGTTTTGTTTATACAGTATAAGAGTTGTTCTACATTAATTTTGAAGATTTCAATATCAGAGTCTGGTGGCCTGTAAATTACTCCAACTATAATGTTTTTACTACTTTTTACATCTATCTCTATGAATAGAGAATCAGAGTGACCATCGGCAATAAAAAATGTATCACAAATGCTAACTGATAGTTCAGAGGCAGCATACAAACAGACTCCTCCTCCTGATCTACCAGATCTATTTTTATTGTATAATTTATATTGTTAATGGCTGTACTAAAGAACAGTTGATGCGAATAGCCGAGCATTATGAGATTAATGTGGCAAACAAAAAAACGCAAAGCTGAGGTAAAAAGTATTATTTTGCCCGCCTTAGTGGAGAGTGGCGTTTTGGAGAAGGGAGAGCTTTTGTCGGATGTGGCAGCGGTGCCAATATCCGTGCCGGTGTCTGCACCCGGGTCGGGGCTGACTTTTGCGCAGCAAAAGGAGCTGATGATGATGCAGTTAGAGCAGGAGAAAATCCGGTTAAAGGTAGAGATGGAGCGGCAGCAAACAGAAAAAATAAAACTGGACTTGCAGCAGTATAAATTGAAGTTGATCCGTGATGGTAAACTTTCACATAAAACAGAGGAGAGGCTCTCTCAGTCAGGGCAAGCTAATTTGCGCTTGATGCCCAGATTTAATGAGTGGGATCCTGATACGTTTTTCACTTTATTTGAGCGGATTGCGGATGCGAAAAATTGGCTTGATGCTGACAGGACTCTGATGCTTCAATGCGTCCTCACGGGTAGGGCCCAGGAAGCGTATTCGGCACTGAGTGGGAATAAACGTAAATCTTATCCAACTGTTCCTGCTCCAGCCTTGTCATGTTCCAGTGCTCAGGGGCCAGTTCCTCAATGTGGTGATTTTGAGCCGTTCATTGCAAATGCTGTTGTTTCTCTGGTGGGCAGTGAGGTGCGTGTGCCTATAAAATTTCTGAGAGATACAGGCGCTAAGCATTCGTTCATTTTGGGATCAGTATTGCCGTTTTCACCTGCAACAGAAACGTGGGATTTTATTCTGATGCGAGGTATGGAGATGGGATTGGTACCTGTACCGCTGCATAATATGGTGCTTGATTGTGATCTGGTGCAAGATGTTGTTGCCGTTGGTGTGCGTCCAGCATTGCCAGTTGATGTTGTGGCCTTGATTCTGGGAAATGATCTGGCTGGTAGCGTGGTGTGGGCGAGTCTGCCGCCTTCTCCTGTAGTTACACCTAAGCTGATAGTAACGGATGGGCTCAACGGATGAGTGTGGTCGGAAATATCCAGATGTGTTTCCATCCTGTGCCGTGACCCGTGCACAGCGTGCTAGGGCTGCTTCAGACGTGGGTGTTAGTGGAGAGCAAAAGGTGATTAAAGCTGTGATTCCCCTACTTGATCTTCCCCCGTCAATCCCTCGGGCGGAGTGGGTTAAAGGTCAGCGGGGTGATCAGTCTCTGTCCAGTTTGGTGACCAGTGCTTTGCCTGGGAGTGAAATGGAAAATGTGGCTCCTGGTTATTTTTTCCAGGATGAGTTGCTTGTAAGGAAATGGGTGCCGTGTGAAGATGACTTTGTCGGTGTGCCAGTGTTTCAGGTTGTTGTGCCTGAAAAATTCCGTGACACAGTATTAAAGATCGCACATGATGAATCAGGTCATTTGGGTGTGAGGAAGACTTATGACCGGGTTTTGCGATATTTTTTTTGGCCGAATTAGAAGCATGATGTTTCTAAATACATAAAATCGTGTCATACATGTCAACTGACAGGTAAGCCGAGTCAGTCAATTAAGCCAGCACCTCTTTGTCCCATTCCAGCAATTAGTCAACCATTCGAGCATTTGATTATAGATTGTGTGGGGCCGTTACCAACCTCAAAATCTGGTTGCTCTTATCTGCTGACGGTGATGTGCCGGACGACAAGATACCCTGCAGCATATCCTGTGCGTTCGATTTCTGCAAGAGCAATAGTTAAGGCGTTGACACAGTTCATTTCCATTTTTGGCATTCCGCGTGTGATTCAGAGTGACCAAGACTCGAATTTTACATCTCACATGTTTTCACAGGTGTTGAAGCAGTTGAAGGTGAAGCACAACCGTGCGTCCGCATATCATGCCCAGAGTCAGGGAGTGCTGGAGCGCTTCCACCAAACATTGAAGTCCCTGTTGCGTGCTTATTGCACAGAGATAGGGGGAGATTCGGTGGAAGCTCTACCTTGGTTAATGTTGTCAGCCCGAGAAGTTGTGCAGGAGAGCACTAGGTTTAGCCCTAATGACCTTGTGTTCGGCCATAGAGTGCGAAAACTGTGCATGACCGTCGGGCAGAGCGTCGCCAGTTTAGTCCTGGAGATCAGGTCCTGGCTCTCACTCCGGTTGTAAGTTCACCATTTCAGGCAAAGTTCTCAGGCCCGTACACTGTGGAGCGACAAGCGTCGGAGCAAAACTATTTCATATCCACTCCAAAGCGTAGGAAGTCTTCTCACCTCTGTCATGTCAACCTGTTGAAGCCGTATTATTCACATGATCCTGCTGTTGTACCTGAGTCCAGTCCAGTCCAGAGTTTAGATGTCAGTCTTGTGCTTACTGTTGGTTCTGTGTCCTCAGTTTTGATTCCCCCGGGTATCGTGAACATGGAGGAGGTGGATGTGCGAGCACCTGATGACCCTGTAATGTGTGGTAGGCTGAAGAATTCAGAGACGTTGTGTAACTTGGAGAGCTTATTTGTTCACTTATCTGAAGTTCAAAGCAGTGAGCTGAAAGATGTAATCAGGGAGTATCCAGTTCTGTTTGGTGATACACCATCACATACACACTTCATAGAACATGATGTTGATGTTGGCGACAGTGCACCAATTAAGCAGCGTTTCTATAGGTGTGCACCACACAAACAGAAGGTGATGGAGTCTGAAGTCAAATATATGCTGGACAATCACATTGCAGTTCCATCATCATCCAGTTGGGCTTTACCCTGTCTGCTGGTCGATAAATCTGATAAGTCTCCTAGGTTCTGTACTGATTATCGAAAAGTGAACAAAGTCACTAAGTCAGATTCTTATCCTTTGCCGCGAATGGACGACTGCATAGACCAGGTTGGTTCAGCAAAGTTTGTGAGCAAGTTCGACTTGCTGAAGGGGTATTGGCAAGTTCTGCTGTCTGCTTGTGCTAGAGAGATTTCTGCGTTTATAACGCCTACAGGATTGTACGAATACACAGTGATGAGTTTTGGGCTACGGAACGCACCCGCAACTTTTCAGCGTCTAATGAACTTAATGAGCTATAATAATAATAATAATAATAATAATAATAATAATAATAATAATAATAATGAATTTTATTTGTAATAATGTAAGGCTGCGCAGTTTATCTGGCAATGTAGTTGTCTTCAGTGACACGTGGGATGCTCATGTCCAGTGCGTCCGTACCTTGTTCAGTCGGTTAGCTGAGGCGCGACTCACTGTCAATCTGGCAAAGTGTGAGTTTGCCAGGGCAGCGGTGACATATCTTGGTCGGGTGGTCGGACAGGGGCAGGTGCTTCCAGTCGATGCTAAAGTCAGAGCTGTTGTGAAGTATCCTGCTCCAGCTACAAAAAAAGAACTGATGCGTTTCCTGGGTTTAGTCGGCAATTATAGGAGTTTTTGTAAAAGCTTTTCAACTGTAGTTGCACCTCTGATTGACCTGTTGAAGGGCAGGGCGAAATTTGTGTGGTCTCCTCACTGTCAAAGCGCATTCGAGAATGTGAAATCCCTCCTGTGTTCAGCTCCAGTCCTGGCTGCACCGTGCTTGTATAAGCCATTTAAGATCCAGGCAGATGCCAGTCAAGTGGGCGCAGGGGCAGTATTGTTACAGGAGGAGGGGGGAATTGACAAGCCTGTTTGTTACTTCTCAAAAAAATTCAACTCATACCAGCTGCACTACTCAACAATAGAGAAGGAAGCGCTGGCCCTCATTTGGGCACTTCAACACTTTGAGGTTTATGTTGGTACTGGGGGGAACCAGTAGTTGTGTATACCGACCATAACCCATTGACCTTTTTGAGTTCATTGCACTGCCCAAACCAACGTCTGATGCGGTGGACTTTGTTCTTGCAGGGCCATAATTTTAGGTCAGACACATTAAGGGCAAGGACAATTTAATCGCCAATGCTTTTTCTCGTGCCCCGGTGGGCTAAATAGTAGTTGGATAAAAGTGTGAGGATAAATATTGTGGTTAATGTGATAATTGCTGCAAATCCTATTATCCTTTCCACTGTTTTCATCTCCCTATTAAAATGCTTCCTTTACAGGTACCAGGTTGCAGAGGGGTGGGGTGTGTGTAAGGTAGTTTAGTTGTGGTGTTTTGGGGTTTGCGGTGATCCCTGTCGGGTCCCCGTCTTAAGGGGGAGGGTGTGATGACCCCTGCTGTTGAGGCAGCAGCCTTCTGATATGACTTGGGTTTGTGGGAGGAATTTGGTTGACTAGGGACACCTGGGCCCAATGTCCTGAGATTATAAAATCCACTAGTCATTCATTCATTCTCTCTCTTTCTCCTCTCCAGCAGACGTCCGACGGGGTGATGTGGCAGCCGCAGTTTTCCTGAGTTTCCTTATCCTCTGTTCATGCATTTTACAACATACATCCATTACATTCTACACACATGCACATCCCACACTACTGATATTACTGATGTTCACATCCCATCTATTCATCATTTTTCTTTCCTTGCACATTTCGTTACTTCTGTTAAATAAATATATTTTGTTAAACCTCCTTAAATTCAGTGTGTCTCCCATTTTGTCATGGCCCAAAGAGCCAGGTCGTGACAATATCCATCAAGATTAAGGGTGTCCATATAAGATCCTTCATTTTGCCAGGTTTTCCTGCAGCCAGTGACATTAAAGCTCTGGCCTATGCTTGTTAAGAGGGAAACAAGGTCATCATGATGCTTGTTTAGACTCCTAATGTTAAGGTGCAACAATGAAACGTTATTATTATAATGTAGATGTTTCAACTGATCTGGCAAAAATTGCCTACTATTTAGCTTCCCATCTTTACAGAGGCAAAACTGTTCAAACTCATCATAATCTTCAGTACAATCTAAGTCATTTGATCCCATACTAGGGCTGCACAAAAAAATCGCGATCTCGATTCACACATACACGTGATCTCATTTCTACACACAGCGATTCTGAAGCATGTTATATCTCGAGCTGAATCACAAACAAATGCTCCTATTTTCCTCCTGGATTTTTTGAAGCGCCCCCAAACGCAGCACTGCCGCTGCCTCCTCCCTCAACCTGTGGTAAAGCGTCTTCACAACACGTGATTCAGTGGAGGAAGCCCGCCTGCAGTTGAGTGTTTGGAAGGAGTGAGTGAGAAGCCGTTGTTAGACGGGGCAGCAAGCCGCCAATTTGCCCGTCCTTTTGGCGGCTCGGTCCGCAGTTTTTGACAGAGGGCGGCAGGGGGTCTGTTTTGGTCCGCCGAGTTTCCGCCTCGGAGGGTACACTTATTTCCACCTTGCCTGCTAGATGTGCAACTGGACAGCCGCTGAGCCCGGGAGATGCTAGCGTCTCCTGGATCTCTAGCTGTATGGTTGTGTTAGCATGTTGTTGTAGCCACAAGCTAGGAACGGTCGCTACTTTCAAACTAAAAGCCCCCCGCTAAGAACCCAGTTCTAAGCTCCAATGGGGTGCAATGTAAAGCTCTTATTTTGAAGACAAATTCGTTGTTAACTGTTCACAGCCCAACTTAGGGCTTCAGGTCACGTCACATGTTTACGCCTACCCCAGAGGCGGCTTCTGGAAAAGGAGGAATATTACGCCTCCATTTTAGAAAGCCAATCATAGCAGCTATCACATTACACCTAGCCAAGATACGGCCCCAATAAACACTGTACAACACGAGGTATTAAAGGTTGCCCTCTCATCTTGGAGACTAATTTTTCTTTTTACTTTTGTAAAAATCATTTCTCATCCAATGATAGAACTTGAACAAAACAAAAAAAAAACATTGCTTTGGCAGAGGCATAGTAGCATGCCTCTGCCATTCTACGATGTTTTTTGTATTGTTCAGTGCAATAAACATTTTGTGAAAAAAATCGTGCCAGAGAATCTTGATCTCAATTCCAAGCAAAAAAATCGTCATTCACATTTTTTCCAGAATCGTGCAGCCCTATCCCATACAATGCAAACTTGAGACAATAATTAAATGTTGGGTGATAGATGAAAAGAACTAAGACCAAAATACCAGATTTCATGTTGCTTCCTATTACTCTACTAATTGATTTTACTCTGAATTTGATTTTAAATCGAAATCGACCGAAATTAATTCACAATCTCGAACTTTGAATTGAAAAAATGGAATCATCGATGCTGCCACACCCCCATGTCACGTCCAATGGGCTTGCTAAGCGGAAAAAAACACACGTGTTGAAGTGTTGCGTATCAACCTCCTCTAACTTAGCTACTAGCTAAGCCAGTAGCTATTAGCTACAGCCAGCCAAACGATAGCATGGTGTTACACCACTCCTGTTTGGCTCCTGGACCATGGTCGGGAAGCACAAGAGGGGGTTGATTTCCTCCAGGGCCGAATTTTATGTTTTCCGAGTTTACTGTATTGCCCTCTGTAGCTGCTTCTTTAAACATCTGCCAGCATGTGGTTTCAAAGCAGTCCTGGAGCATTGGGACAGCTTCAGCAGGCCACAAAGTGATGGTTTTCTGTGTGGCTGTCATACTCTTAGTCACAGGGCAGTATGCTGGGACCAACATGATGGAGATGTGGTCGAATGCACCAAGGTGGGGGTGGGGAGTGGCTCTGTACATCCCTCGTCTGTTTGTATACACTTTGTCAAGTGTATTATCATCTCTGGTGGCAATAGTGACATGCTGATGAAACGTGGGGAGAGTGACTTGCAAGTTCACATGGTTGAAGTCGCCTGCAGCCACATACAGAGCCTTCGGGTGTTTGCTTTGGAGCGAGCTAATAGCTTCATGTAGCTCGTTCAGGGCAGCATTGGCATTAGCGTCTGGAGGATTGTATACTGCAGCTATGACAACGGCTGTGAATTGGCGTAGCAGGTAGTGTGGCTGGCATTTGATAATTAAATACTCTGCCTCGGAGCAATGTCTTCCAACCAGCAAACAGTTAGTGCACCAACTTTTGTTCACATAGATGCAGACTCCTCCTCCTTTTGTTTTTCCTGACAGCTGGTTGCGATCCGAGTGGAAGAACATCTGGTCATCAAGTTGGAAAGCAGAGTCTGGCATGCTGTTACTAAGCCAGGTCTCTGTCAACACAGTTACACAACAGTCCTTCATTTCCTTTTGGCATAGTCTCAGCCTCAATAAGTCCATCTTGTTGTCCAGCACACGCACGTTGGATAGGAAGAGTGATGGGATGGCAGGTCTGCTGGCGCTAGCCTTTAGCTTGGCTAGCACCCCGGCTCTCTTGCCCCTCTTCTGTTTTCTTGAACACCGCCTCCACTTCCCCCTGAAGCGGCGAAGTCTGTACCTCCACTCCAATGCACTTAAAAGCTGTAATCTGCCAAATTGCGCTTTAAGTTCCGATGTAGCTGGCTGGTTGGTATTTAGCTCCAAAAGCTTAGCCTTGCTGTAGGTTAAGGTTTTTCCTACTGTGACAACATTAACAATAACATTTACAATATAAGCTCCGGGAGCTAGAGAAGCCGCTGCACTGCTGCGCGTTACTAAGTAACTCGTTACTCTAATCTGACCACTTTTTCCAGTAACGAGTAATCTAACGCGTTAATATTTCCAAAGTGGTAATCAGATTAAACTTAATTAATCAGATTTACTTATTCAAGTCACTGTGCGTTACTATTATTTTTGTCATTTTCCTCACTAATATATATATATTTTTGCTTTCTTCTTGTGTCTCCGGGAGTGATGTCACGTACGCGACAAATCACGTTTTTCAGCACGAGGACAGTGTTACACCACGCAGCGACACAAACAATGGAGGGAGGAGAAACATGCGCATTTTGTAGCTGGAATACAGTCATTATTTTGAGTTTGTGTCAGCTAAAGATGAGAATATTAAGGTTCGTTGTACACTCTATGCTGGCGACAAAGTACTATCAAGCCTCAAAAACACGACGTCAAATTTGAAGTCGCAGCAGTTAACCTGCTGAATGTAACTAATAAAGTAACTTGTAATCTAACTTAGTTACTTTTAAAAGCAGGTCATCAGTAAAGTAACCAAGCTACTTTTAAAAGGAGTAGTCAGTACTCAGTAGTCGGATTACTTTTTCAAGGTAACTGTGGCAACACTGGTGCTAGGCTAACGTTAAAACTACAGCATAAGCCACACACATAACATAAGCCATAACAAATGTGCCCACCATCCCAAACATCATGTAACGTGTATTTCAGTATGACAGATAAAAAAAATAAATTAAAAAAACAGAAAACGTTCATTCTTTGGATGTTGTTAATATGAATCAGAACTCACCTTGAATTCTTTAAACAAATCCGGATGACGGTCTTTCAGGTGCTTTGCTAAATTGAAAGCATTACCTCCTTTGGTCTGAAGACCACGGTAGGATCGTTTGCATAATGGCTTCTGCTGATTAATGATAACGCCACGGTCATCTGCCTCATACGCAAAGTACTTCCATACACGACTGCCTTTTTTATCAACAAGTCGAGGTGGGGCTTTAGCTGCAGCCACAGTTGCATCTTCCACATGTGGGTTTTTGTTATGCCATGTGTAGTTCCACTTGTTCATGACCTACTACTTCTGAATGCAAGTATTGACTGGAACACTGTGAGGCGTATACTGCCCCCATCAGTTCTGGAGGAGGCGCGGCACCAATTCTAACACTGGAATCGGTGCGAGCAGTACTTCAAAAAAATGGGCATTGTCTGTGTTTTGACATTTTAGAATTGAAAGCTATCGCAAGTATCGGTTCTCGTGACATCCCTAGTTATATGCATGCCAGAAGAACTTGATGTGGCAGACGAGATTTGGTTATGTGTTGGAAGTTCCAGTCATTTTTTTTCAGGTAATCTTATCTACTACTCTTATCTGTTGGGTTCATGTGTTCATGTACATGTTTGCACAAGATTGCGTCATTTTTCTATCTTCTTGCAGTTCCCTACCCACGCTGTGATACACTTATCAAGTTCATGTGCATGTTCAGAACTGTACACAGACTCAAAACCATGCAAACATTCAGTTCCAGATGTTTAGGTCATTTTACGCCCATCTTGTCATGGCAGCCATTGGAGTGGACATAAAACAATATTATTAACAACATGAGTTACCAAAAATGTGTTTTTTCCACTTTGTTTTTCTGTTGGAGAGGAGTCAGAATCAGTTTTTTTTTGTTTGTTTTTTTCCGGACCTAGTTACGGAGTTTAATGCTACCTTCTTATCTCTTGAAACTAAAATGGACCAAGTGCAAGCCACGATGAGCAACCACGGTAAATGGATTTCATCTTTGAATCCCACGCTGGCTCTACATGCGAATCCCTGCTTAGTCTCGAAGCTACATGTGCAAAGCTAACCACTGGCATCAAAAAGCTTAGGGCTAAAGCTGCAGATCTAGAAGCTTGAAGCCGCCGCGATAATTTACGCATTGTGGGGCTCCCGGAGTCAATAGAAGGTCCTTGCCCAACCAACTTCTTCGCCACTTTGCTAACCCAACTCCTGGATTACCAAATCTTGCCATCCCCTCCCAAATTGGAGCGGGCTCACCGGTCACTAGCCCCCATAAACCCCAACAGGGCGAGAGGCCCAGGCCAGTCAATATCCGGTTTCACAACTACCAGACCAGGGAAAAAGTTCTCTGCGAAGCTCGCAAAAGGAGGTCTGAGCTACGATACGAGGGCAAGCCGGTGGCCATCCTTGAGGACTTCACCCCGGAGGTTGCAGAGCAACGGGCGGCTTACAGGGAAGTCATGTCACTGCTATACAAGCACGGACTGAGGCCCACTCTTCGCTACCCAGCGAGGCTGTACATCATGACGGACGGCGGGGTTAAAGTTCTGCTCCCATCAGTTGAGGAGGTTAAAAGGTACCTTGCTGCTAATGAGACCTAGCATGAACATACAGGCCCGCGACAATACCAACCATGTATATTAAAACCTGCATTTCTCAGATGAGTGGTTAATTCCAACATACAAAGCTGTGGCCATAACTGCTATCCACTAACATGTAATTGCCAAGTATTCACTGAGATCTGGAAACACTGTCACATCGCCAGAACAACTGGATAATAATACATCAAACTATAATCAGACTGAATTCTCATTTTACATAAATGCATACATTCAAGCTAACAGTGTGTTCATGTTAGCTCATAATGCTTAGAAGAGGGAGTGTTTCGCTTTGCCCCAACTGATGTTAGGCCAGGGAAGTATCTGTTGCACCAACATAATTTTCAGTCAGTGTTAGCAGATGCTTGGAGCCACGGACGTAATTTGGGGGGGGTGGCACAAGGGACATGTCCCCTGCACTTTTTTAAAAGGCCGTTTTGGTCCCCTGCAGTTTTTACCGTCCAAAAACCATGTTACGCTATATGCAACAGAGACGCGTCAAGCACTAGAACCAAGCGGAAAACGGCCGCTCAAGCCGGAGCCCGTTTCCATGAGTTTAGACCCACCCAGCTGTCCCCGCTGTCACTCCATCTTGCTTGCACACCGGTCTGCTAGTTGCCCAGGAGTCCTTATTAATCTGCCACTGTAAATTGGGCGTTTGTTCTGCCTGGGTCACATCAGCTAGAAGGATTGTAATATCAGTGGTTTCATTTATATTAATGTAGGAATCGGTGTCCATGTGCGTGCGTGATTGATACACATTGCGTGTGTGTGTGTATGTGTGTTTGGTAATTAGGTGCAGCCAGGATGTAAATTATCAAATATTAGCTGGGGCGTTTATTTGTTTCAATCACTTAACAGACCGGGCGTTTATTTGGGACAGGCGATTAATTCAATAGTTGTGCGTCTTCTGCAAGTGAAGTTGTTGCGGCGGAGGAAGCGATTTATCCAACCAGCACCCGCGGCAAACTCCTCATCTCTGCTGTCATTCACGGTGGCGTACGTTTGTTTCGCCATCACCCTGATCACTTTGCGGGACACTCTCTCGTGGTGTGCCCGTTTGCTGATAACCCATCCCCGCATGTTTATCTCAGGCTCCTCGCGAGCCTTCTTCCTACCTCCAGCAGGCAGCCTGGCCCTCTGCTGTCCTCCTCGGACAGACGCTGAAGCTCCGTTTTATTTTTTCGCCAATCTCTCACTCTCTTGGGGTCGACAGAGAAATGTCTAGCGGCTGCTTATCCTGAGTTTTCCTCTGCATATTTTACGACAAATTTTAAATTACAAGTTGTACTTTTTATTGTTTTGCTGCACCAGAGCCAATAGCGATCATCAATGTGATATTGACTGACAGAAAGCAAGCACAATACATGAAAAAGGCGAAGAAGAAAACGTGCAGTGTCAGTGGTCACATCTTCTTCCTTGATTAAAAAAAATAAATAAATCAGACCCAGCAATTATTTATCAAAATATACACCTGTACCCGGCGTTTAAAGGGGACCCTGCAGTTAACTGAAACACGGCTATTATTTGGTAATTTACGGTCCTCAAAGAAATGTGTTACACCCATCCTGCAACACCTTCACTGGCTCCCAATAAAGCAGCATATCCACTTCAAGATCCTCCTCATCAATTACAAAGCTCTCAATAATTTTGTTAAGTGTCTTTGAGTTTTATTGAAAGTGCTGGTAAATGAAATGTATTATTATTATTATTATTATTATTATTATTATTATTATTATTATTATTATAACAACTGTAGAGCCTCAACAATGCAAAGATTTTAAAAAAAGCTTATATTTAATGCCAAAGAGATACACTTATTTCCATGTATTGTTTTATGTTGAAAGGCTGCAACTGTTTAAAAAGACACCAACAATGAAAGATTTAGGGAAAAGTATAGTAAAACCTCAGATTACAAATGTGATTTTATACATCCAAACTCATGAGAATTGTGAAACTAAGTGTTTGCCTCTATAAAATGAGGTCTGTTTACCATATATTCCAAAAAGAAGTGTAAAATTGGTGGTACTGAGTTGGAGTGAAGTTGACTAACAAGGTGAAACACAGAATTGGGCGATAATGTTTTGCTACATGCTTCACAACCAGTCAAACCAAAAAAGGAACAGTAAACTTAAAAGTAGCAATAGAAAACTAGAAGAACTACTAGAAAACACAGTGAGCTGAAAGAGTTAGAATTTTATTAAAAATTATTGTGTCCCCCCCCCCACCTCTGAAATCAAAATTTCATCCTTGCTTGGAGCAATAATGCTAAGTTTCATAATGTTTTTTAGTTTATGTTTGCGGCCTTCAGTTCTAAAGTAAATTTCTGTTGCTCTCTGTTAGCTGAGCATAGAGAGGAACCAAGCTAAGGTCAAAAAACCTGCATGAAGTCACATCCTTTGGACTGTCACGGAAAATCCAACCTCAGTCCATCACAAAGAAATCCAGAGTCCAACTTGTCGTCCACAGGCTTCTCATTTTTCACATCCCGTTATAATCCACCTACATGTAAATGTAATACCAATTGTTACATAGAGCCCCCATTTTTTGTAAATTCATTGCCAAGTTATACTTATGTTTATTTTTCATCGAAGTGTCGAGCCAACTATGCAGAAAGATCATATCTATTACATTACATTACATTGCATCCTTGTTCTCAACCCTACCTACTAAACTTGAATTAGTCTCTTGTCTTTCCAGACAAGAAAAATAGCTGTCTGTGAGCAAAAACAACAGAACTGTGTGACTGGACAAGTCAGAGATGTGGATAGTGGTTCAGAGGTCTGGTTTCTCTGAAACAAGAGTGGCCAGACAGTAAGACAAGATGACAGTTCAGCAAGATTATTGAAATACATATTTTTGGAGGTAAAACCATAAGTGATCTTTATCCAAAGTTCTTTCAATAATGTTTCATTGGACAAGAAGACTTTGAAGTACATGTGTAAACTGTGTTTACAGTGGGAATTTCAGGTGCCAATGCATTCGTTTAAACTTTCAGTGATGTTGCTGCTTTGTAATTTCATGTGGTTGATGGGCAAAGCTACAAATATATGGTTCTACTTATAACAAGCTGTAATCCTTTTGGTAAAATAAGTTGAAATAGATCTTCTTTAACCAGCCTGTCCACATCAGAATGACCGGATAAATCAGCTATTGAAGCTGCTCATTATGACCCATTTTTACATTTGTTGTTAAGCGGCGACCTCTAGTGGTCTCAATAATCATTATGGCTATAAAGGAGAAAGTCAGGGTGAATGGTTGGGTTACTCATGAACTGGACCTTCACCAAGGTTCATGCCTAGTGTGAAATCCAAGGTCATTGGGAGTTTTTTTTTAAATTAGTAATGTAGTTAAGTTACATCTGCTACATGACTAAACTTGAGTTATGTACACAATGCAGGCACATTCATAACTGAAGTTACATAAGCAATGTAGTTATTTTAACCCAAACCGCAATATTTTTCATAAACCTCACCAAGTAGTTTTCAGTTGTTTAGCTATGAGGATGTATTGTTGTATCACTGCACTGTGTATGCTGTCAGAGAGCATACATGCAAGCATTTAGAGACCAAAGTTAACATGCAATCTAATTTAGTGGGTGTTAACCTCACCCCACTATGGTGGTCTTAATAGCAGTGAGAGAAATTAAAAAGGGAAGGGCAGCTGAGAAGGATAAATGAACTGTGGGGTTGAGGGAAGGTAGGAGAGATGAAAGGAGGGAAGGATTAGCAGCTAAGCATTATGTCACCTGCTCAGTATGTAATTGGTGGGGATGAAAAAGCACAGCCTTTTGCCTGCTGCCAGTCAGTCTAGATCCACTGCTTTACACTCTCATCACCCTGTTCTCTGAGGGGGTTCATAGGTTTGTCAGTCGGGGCCAAGCACATGAAGTTCAAACTGCACTGACATAACACAGACACCTTGAAATGCAGCTCTGCAAACTTAGGGAAAAAGTCACCTAAAAATGCTTGTTTTTACCTACAGCTGGGATTCTAGTATACATGATGTTCTGTTTATATCTGGCCGAAGTAGAATAATCACGGAAGCAGGGCTACTTTTTCACTGGCTACTTTTTCTCTGGCTACTTTATTAGCCGAACTCTCACGTCTGCTCACACACCTCCCACGTACATGCACTCAATTCAATTCAATTCAACAAGCTTTATTGGCATGACTGTGGTTCACAATATTGCCAAAGCGTACAGGATTACAGAACAATAATGATAACAATAATAATGATAACAGTAATAATGATGACAATAACAATAATAGCAATAATAATAACAACAATAATAAACAGTATATCAGTGTGCAGGTAAGAACTCAGTCAGGATCAGTTGGTTCATGTGTAGGAAATCATGTCAGGTGTTGTTGTGCAGCTCGTCTCTTCTCCTGTGGCAGGCCTTCACATATCTCGCTGCATCTACAGCAGTGCCAGTTTTTTCTCCCAGTAAATGTTGTAGTTTTTCTTGGTCTGATAGTTTGGGGAAGTCTGGGGTTGTACCTGTGATTTTAGTGCATATCTGGGTTCTGATGTCTGTGTATGTGTCACAGTGCAGCAGGAAGTGCTGCTCTGTCTCCACCTGTCTGTGTGGACAGAACCGACACAGCCGCTCCTCTCTGGGCAGCCAGGTCTGTCTGAGTCTGCCGCTCTCTAAGGCCAGGCTGTGGTCGCTGAGTCTGTACATAGTCAACGTTTTCCTCAGTCTCGGGTCAGTTACAGAGCTCAGATAATCTGCCATGGAGTATTGTCTGTTTAAGGCCAAATAACACTGGAGTTTGCTTTGGGTTTTGGTTGTGGATGTCCAATAGTTGATGTAATTGTCTTTTTCTTTTGCTATAATTTGGTGGGGCTGGATGGTGTGAGGGCGGTCTTGGTGCCCGGTGCTGTTGGAGCTCAGCCTGTGGACCAGCTGGCTGAGGGGACTCCCTTCTTTGCTCTCCTCTTGGCATTGTAGGGCTTTGTAGTGGTAGGAGCTGGGCTCGCTGGTTCTGAGGTGTTGGTAAAACTTTATTGCTCTTTTTTGGATGCGAATTAAAAGGGGAAATTGGCCGAGTTCAGCTCTGCATCCGTTATTGGGGGTGTTCCTGTGGACTCTGAGGATGCTCTTACAGATCTCCGTGTGCAAACTTTCAATTGGGTGTTTTTCCCATTTTTGGAAGTCTTGGTTCATGAGAGGGCCCCACACTTCACTACCATACAATACAATTGGTTCGATTATTGATTGAAATATTTTGATCCAGATTTTGACAGGGATGTCTATGTTTGAGGACTTTTTTATAGTCCAGAAAGCTCTTCTGCCTTTTTCTCTGAGATCCTTAATGGCCAGATTGAAATTTCCCGTTGATGTGATATTTAGCCCTAGATATGCATAGCTGTGTGTGTGTTCTATGTCTGTAGAGTCCAGGTGGAACCTGTGGAGATGTTTCTGACTCTTGCGTCGTTTCTGGAAGACCATGACTTTTGTCTTCTCCAGGTTAACAGTCAGGGCCCAGGTCTGACAGAACTTTTGCAGGTGATCTAGCTGCTTTTGTAAAGCCTTCTTTGACGGAGCGAGCAGTATTAGGTCATCTGCAAACAGTAGACATTTGACTTCTATGTCAGAGAGGGTGAGACCAGGGATCTCTGACTCCTCCAGGGATTTGGCCAGTTCGTCGACGTAGATATCAAACAGGGTGGGGCTCAGACTGCAGCCCTGCTTCACTCCTCTACTTTGAGGGAAGAAGTCTGTTTCCTTAGTTCCAATTTTGACAGCACATTGATTATTTATATACATTGTCTTAATAATATCGTAGATTTTTCCTCCAATACCTTTTTCTAGTAATTTAGAAACAGACCATGATGCCAAATTGAGTCGAATGCTTTCTTGAAATCTACAAAACAAGAGAAGATTGTGTTGTTGTTCTGGTGGACGTGTTTCTGGATGAGGGTGTGGAGGGTGTAGATGTGGTCAGAGGTTCTGTGTTGTGGTGTAAAACCAATCTGACTCTTGTTCAGGACATTGTGCTCACTGAGGAAGTTTTGCAGTCGGCTGTTTAAGATGCTGCAGAATAACTTCCCCAGGTTGCTGCTGACACAAATGCCTCTGTAATTGTTTGGATCATATTTGTCTCCACTTTTGAAGATTGGAGTGATGAGCCCTTGACTCCAGGTGTCAGGAAAATTTCCAATGGTTAGTGTCAGATTGAATAATTTTAATATGGCAGTCTTGATTTTCTGGCTGCTAAACTGAAGCATTTCATTTAAGATGCCATCAGGGCCACTTGATTTCCTCGGCTGCAGGGCCTGGATCTTAGTCAGCAGCTCCCCTTCACTAATCTCATAATCTAAAGGATTTTGGTTGTCTTTAATGATTGATTCAAGGATTTCTAGTTTGTTGAGCAGATTCTTTTGGTCTGAATTCAGTGTGATTGCACTGTATAGATTTTCAAAGTGTTTCTTCCATATTTCCCCGTTTTGAATAGCCAATTCTTCCTTGTTTGATTTGTTCAATGAATGCCATTTTTTCCAGAAATTGTTTGAGTCGATGGACTCCTCAATTTCTTCAAGTTGACGTTGTTCATGCTGCTCCTTTTTAGCTCTCAGTGTTTTTCTATATGATTTCAATGTTTCCCAGTACTGGAGGCGGAGCTCATGATTGTCAGGTTGTCGGTGTTTTTCATTGGATAATTTTCTGAGTGTTTTTCTCAGACACCTGCAGTCAGAGTCAAACCACTTTTCATTATCTGAGTTTGAACTGTGATACTCAGATTTTTTCAGATTGGATAGATGTGCTGTGCTGTCAAATATGGAGTTAATATCCCGCACAGCCTGGTTCAGGCCGTCGTTGCTGTGGGGATATGAGGTGGTGATAAAATGGTCTAACTGAGATTGGACTGTTGGATGACCGATGGCTCTCTGGTAGTCATCCTTACTATTGCTTGTCCATCTATAAGGTTGTTTGGAGGGGTTGAGTTTACTGGGTTTTGCTACATGGGGGTCAGCTGGTGTCTTACTAATGTATAGGGTGATTTTGCTGTGATCAGATAAGGGTGTGAGGGGGCTGACAGTGAATGCTCTTACATTGAAGGGCTCCAGGTCTGTAATACTGTAGTCCACAGTGCTGTTGCCAAGAGGAGAGCTGTGAGTGTAGAGACCAAAGGAGTCCCCTCGAGGCCGACCGTTGACGATGTACAGACCCAGCGTGCGACACAACTGCAGCAGTTGCTGCCCGTTTCTGTTGACGGTTTTGTCAAAGTTGTTTCTGTTTCGGTGTGAAGGAGAGGGGATGTTGATCTGGCCAGGTATATGTCTGTCTCCCTGTGCATTGATCAGATCTGGTTCTGTGCCTGTTCTGGCATTAAGGTCACCACAGATCAGCACGTTTCCTTGTGTCTGGTAGAAGCTGATCTCATCTTCAAGGATGGAGAAGCTGTTTTCATTATAATAAGGGGACTCTGATGGGGGGATATAGGCTGTACACATGAATATGTCTCTGTCTGTGGAGACAACCTCTTTTTTTATTTTGATCCAAATTGAAAAATCTCCTTTTTTGAGTAATTCGATTGAGTGTGTGAGGTTCGTCTTGTACCAGATCAACATCCCTCCTGAATCTCTGCCTTGGCTTACACTTTTCAGTTTGGTTGATGGGAAAATGACTTCTCTATAACCTAAAGGACAACCAGTGGGCCTGTCTCCTCTATTCCAAGTCTCCTGCAAAACAATGATATCTGAATTTTCTATCTCTTTCTTAAAGTCTGCGGTTCTGCTCTTAAGGCCAAAAGCAGAAGACCTCAGACCTTGGATGTTCCAACATGAGATTACAAAAGATTTGGACGTCATTAGGTTTAAAACTCAACATGTAGCATTCTGTCTTAAAATGAGATAAACTTCCATGGCTCTCTCTCTCTCTCTCTCTCTCTCTCTCTCTCTCTCTCTCTCTCTCTCTCTCTCTCTGAGATGGTGTGTGAGTAAGGAGCTGAGAGCGTATCTGGTTTTGTTTCAACTTTTTGGAAAGTTTTGAGAAAACCTTCTTCTTTTTTTTTCGGCGTGAGTGTGTTTATGAGTTCTTTTGTTATCTTTTGTTGTTATACGGGTTGTTTTTGTGTGTGTGTGTGAACGTGTGTGTGTAATTGTTTGTTGGCAGCGTGCTCTGTGCGGCACAATGCCGGTGGCGGAGGCTGCACATGCAGATTTTGAAAAATTGACACGCAGGCATGCGATCAAGCTTTTCCCTGCGGTGCAGTGCTCGGTGGAGGAAGCCGGGCTGGCGGTGGGAGAGGTGGTCGGATGTGATAGTGTGAGGTCTGCCTCGAGAATGAACGGGGCCATTGTCATTTTTTTGGACAGTACGGCGAAGGTTGGCGAGGTGGTGGAGAAGGGAGTGGTTATCCGAGAAACTTTCACTCCCGTCTCCCCTCTCGTCAACCCGGCCACAAAGATCATGATTTCAAACGCCCCCCCGTTCATCAAGAATGAACTGCTGGGTAAAGAACTGGCAAGGTACGGACAGCTTGTGTCACCTATCAGGATGGTCTCACTGGGGTGTAAATCACCTAAACTAAAACATGTTGTGTGTCACAGGAGACAAGTGTTCATGATCCTGAAGGAGAAAAACACAGATCTGAGCCTGTCCTTTTCTTTTAAAATTGATGGTTTTAATTATGTGGTTTTCGTTTCATCGGAAACTATGAAATGTTTTGGTTGTGGGGGCGAGGGGCACCTGGTCCGCTCCTGCCCGAGGGACTGCGGAGCGCGGCGGGCTGCTGCGGGGGGGGATCCGCCCGTTGCTGCTGCTGCGGCTCCGGGGGGAGATCCGCCCGTTGCTGCTGCTGCGGCTCCGGGGGGAGATCCGCCCGTTGCTGCTGCTGCGGCTTCGGGGGGTGATCCGCCAGCGGATGTTACCCCTGCCCCGGTCACTGTGTGGGGCACTACCGTTGTTGCCGCGAGGCCGTTTTTTTCTGCCCCGGCGGGGCCGTCTGTCGCGGGGGATCCTCCCGCGGCACCGGTCCCCGTAGTTGCGGAAGCTCTGATCCCCGAAATGTCTTCTGAGGCAAACACTGAAGACGTAGCAGAGCAGAGGGACATGGCTCAACAGGTGATGGAGGAGGAGGAGGATATGTCAGATGACGATCTCCTCAAAATATCGCAAAAAAGAAAAAACATAGAATCCGTAAAAATGAACAGCAAACAAAAGAAAACGAGTTCACAGATGTCCGCTGAGTCAGAGAGTGATCTTCTCCGGACTCAGCTGGACTCTCAGTGTTACTACTCCCCAGAAAAAATAAAAGCCTTCCTGGAGCAAACTAAAGGAGCCAGGCTGCCTAATGTGGGTGAGTTTTTCCCCGACCGACAACTATTTATTAGTTCAGCCAGGCCGCTCACCAGGAAGAGCTATGGGGAGGAGGTTTTAACAGAGCAAGAAATATTCAGATTAAAAAAGCTAATACTGAAGGTAAGAGCTCAAATCAATGATGAAGATGATTGTTAGATGTTTTTACCTTTTACTGACTGTTTTTCTTACTGCTGTTCATTTTTTATCAATGTGTGATTTTAATATCAGCACCTTAAACCTGAACGGGGCCAGGTCTGATTTTAAACGAGCCGCTCTTTTTAAACTGATGGAGACTAAAAGAATTGATGTCATGTTTGTCCAAGAAACCCACAGCACCACAGACAATGAGAGTGACTGGAAAAGGGCTTTTAAAGGGGAGGTGGTTTTAAGCCACAGGTCCAGTCTGAGTGGAGGAGTGGGGATTTTATTTGCTCAGAGCTTTTTACCTTTTTCTTTTACTGTTGATGAAGTCGTTCCAGGTGTTTTATTGAAAGTTAAAGCTGTCTTTGAAAATGTGAAAGTGGTGTTTTTAAATGTCTACACTCCCACTAAAGCGGTGGACAGGGTAGCTTTTTTAAACATTTTAAGTGACTGTGTTAAGAACTGTGAGGATGATGGTTTTATGTTTTTAGGGGGGGATTTTAACTGCACAGAAAATCCAACCCTGGACAGGAACCATCCTGAGCCACACCCTCCTTCATCTCACACACTCAGACAGCTGATGGAGAACCAGGAGCTGAGTGATGTGTGGAGGGTTTTTAACAGTCAGCACAGACAGTACACCTGGAGCCACAGTAGGGAGGGGATTTTATCTCTGGCCAGGCTGGACCGCTTTTATTGTTTTAAACACCATTTAAATATTTTTAAGAGGTGTTGTATTCAGCCTGTGGGTTTTAGTGACCATTCTTTAGTCTCCTGTCATGTTTTTATCAAAAACATCCGTTTAAAGAGCGCCTATTGGCATTTTAACACAGCCCTTTTAGATGACCAGGCTTTTAGAACTGCTTTTAAGTTTTTTTGGGAGTCCCACAGAGAGAGCAGGCCTGCCTTCACTAACATACAACAGTGGTGGGACTTTGGTAAGACCCAGATAAAACAGCTCTGCCAGCAGTTCACTCGTGGTGTCACTACAGACTTAACCCGGTCCATAAAAGATCTGGAGTCGCAGGTGGTGGAGCTGCAGACTTTAGCAGACTCTACAGCAAATCGAGGGCACTTAGAATCCCTCAAGTCAAAAAAAATCGGCCATAGCCAACCTGCTGGGCGTCTCAGCACAGGGGGCTCTGGTCAGGTCTAGGTTCATGAACATCAC
Organism: Diplodus puntazzo; assembly: GCA_963678695.2. Lineage (NCBI taxonomy): Eukaryota > Metazoa > Chordata > Actinopteri > Spariformes > Sparidae > Diplodus > Diplodus puntazzo. The sequence goes on along the minus strand of OZ023170.1, from coordinate 9,761,318 downwards.
ACAGATGGACGCCCCATCTCGCTTCTTCTTTGGGCTGGAGCAGAAAAATGGACAAAGGAAGACCATTCATTCTTTACGAACGGGTAGCGGCTCCCAAGTCTCAGACGCATCTGAGATTAGGAAGTATGCTGCCGAGTTTTACAGAAAACTTTTTAAGAGTGAGTGGACACATAATCCAGATGTGCACAGCAGCTTCCTCAGCGGTCTCCCTCAGGTCAGCGAGGCTGACAACAGCGAGCTGGCAGCAGAGGTGACGCTGCAGGAGCTCCACACTGCCACCATGAACCTGCAGAGCGGAAGAGCTCCAGGCATGGACGGCCTTCCTGCAGACTTTTACAAGTCTTTCTGGTCCACAATAGGACCAGACCTGCTCGAGGTAGTAAATGAAAGCCTGAAGACCGGCAAAATGCCTCTGAGCTGCAGGAGGGCCGCGATAACCCTGCTGCCGAAAAAGGGAGACCTGCAAGAACTGAAAAACTGGAGGCCGGTCTCACTGCTGTGCACAGATTATAAGATCCTGTCCAAAGCTCTGGCCCTTAGACTGAGAGAGGTGATGGCGTCCATCATCCACCCTGACCAGACCTACTGTGTGCCCAGCAGGCTTATTAGTGACAACGTCACTTTAATTCGAGATGTTTTGGAGCTCTCCAGTTCATTGGGTATAGAGACTGGTCTGATTTCAATAGACCAAGAAAAGGCTTTTGACCGGGTTGAACACCAGTACCTGTGGCAGACTCTGGCTGCTTTTGGTTTCAACCCTGGCTTCATAGCCATGGTCCGGGTTCTCTATAGTGACATTGCGAGCGTTCTGAAAATTAACGGCGGGCTGAGCGCACCATTTGAGATCCAGAGAGGGGTGAGGCAGGGCTGCTCTCTCTGGGATGTTATATTCAGTAGCCATCGAGCCTCTGCTACACAAACTCAGAGGTAAACTTACAGGTGTGTGTTTCCCCCAGTGTCCCGTGTCTTTTAAACTGTCTGTGTACGCGGATGATCTTGTTGTTTTAGTTAACTCACAACATGATATTGACATTTTAACTGACACTGTGAAAGACTTTGGTTTTATTTCCTCTGCTAGGGTGAACTGGGGGAAAAGCGAGGCTCTGATGGCTGGAGGGGAGCTGGGGGATCGGCTCAGGCTGCCGGGTGGCCTACAGTGGAAGAAAGGAGGATTTAAGTACCTTGGAGTCTTCCTGGGGGATGAGACCAACAAAAACAAAAACTGGGACAATGTCCTGGAGCAGGTTGAAAGTCGGCTGGAGAAGTGGAAGTGGCTACTCCCAAAAATGTCTTATAGAGGCCGAACCTTAATAGCCAACAACCTGGTCTCATCCTCCTTGTGGCACCGGCTGACCTGCATCGATCCTCCGGTTTCTCTCCTGTCAAAAATTCAGTTGGTTTTAGTTGATTTTATTTGGGACAAGTTGCACTGGGTCCCACAGAGTGTCCTGTTTTTACCTAAAGAGGAGGGGGGGCAAGGCCTGGTCCATCTGGCCAGCAGAGGCGCGGCTTTCCGCCTCCAGTTTATTCAAAGACTGCTAACTGGGCCAAAGGACACTCTGTGGAGACCCCTGTCCCGCTGCATTCTGCAGGGTTTTAAAGGCCTGGGTCATGATTTTAATTTGTTTTTAATGAACATACCGAACATGAGCACATCTCCTTTGCCTGCTTTTTATAAAAGTGTTTTTAGAGTGTGGAACCTGCTGAGGAAAGAGAGGAGAGAGCAAGCGGACTCCCTGTACTGGATCCATCAAGAGCCGGTCCTGTGGGGGACCCGTCTGGACCTTCCCAGCTGGGCAGGTCAGAGTCTGGCCACAAGACTGCAGACTGCGGGGGTTGTTACTCTGGGGCAGGTGGTGGCACTGACTGGGCCCCGGATGGATGACCCCTCTAGACTCGCTGCCCGGCTGGGACTGACGTCATTGAGGGTCACACAAAAACTCCTAGAACACTGGAAACAGAGACTCACAGGACACGACCGCCTGCTTTTAACCTCCTCTTTTAATCAAACAGTGACGGATGACGATCCTTTTCCTGCCATTTTCCTGGCACCGGATTTTAAAGACTGCTCTGGGATTTTAATGGAATATACACACCTCGCACCACTGGATGGTACCACAGGAAAAACATTTTACAAGATATTGGTGAAAACAATCAACAGAACAAAACTGGACAAGAGAACTGACACTCCATGGAGGAGATATCTGCAGCTGGCTCCTGCAGCCAGACCTGAGTGGAGGTCCTTCTACAAGCCTCCACTCTCAAAAAAACATGCAGACATTCACTGGAGAGTCCTCCATGGGGTCATAGCAGTGAACTCCTTTGTGTCCACTATAAACCCGGCAGTAGAGGACAAGTGCCCCTACTGCGACCAAAGAGAGACTGTGTTTCACTGTTTTTATGAGTGTCTTCGTCTTTTACCCTTGTTTCTGTTTTTACAAACTGTTTTTACCAAATGTGGAGAGGTTTTTACCAAGCAGCTTTTTATTCTGGGTTTTAAATACACACGCCAACACAAGAACAAATGCCAGCTTTTAAACTTTGTTTTAGGGCAGGCCAAGATGGCGGTGTATTTTAGCCGGAGGAGGAAGGTGGAAGATGGTTTTATTGTTGAACCTGTCACTGTGTGTACGAATATGATGAAGTCCAGACTCCTCATTGATTTTAACTATTTCAAAGCAGCAGGAGATCTGGACTCGTTCCAGCAGGTTTGGTGTTTTAATCAGGCATTATGTTCTGTGGAAAACCACACACTGCAATTTGGAGATGTGCTCATGTGAATCAGGTATTTATTTATTTATTTATTTATTTATTTAGTTACTCTAAAGAGTAAAAGTGAAACTGTTTGAATACATTATATTCAGATGATTTTTTGAACGAAAAATAAAGTTGATTCAAAAATCTCTCTCTCTCTCTCTCTCTCTCTCTCCTCTCTCTCTCTCTCTCTCTCTCTCTCTCGTTGCCCTCGGACTGGGTGCACTGCAGATTGTTAACGCTAGCGTCTTTCTAACGAGCGAAGTCAGCTGAAATCCTAAATTTCATTTAGTTTTCGTCCGTTAAAAAGGTTCGTTGACGAATATTTTTCGTCATAGTCTTCGTCAACGAAATTAACACTGCTCAGGCCAGGCGTTGCCAGTAGCATGTACGGCTAACAGGTAATTCTCGAACATTTTTCTCCACGTAACAAACGGTATAGGAGGCTCTCCACTGCAGGGTAGGAACGGTGCAGGCATGGGTAAATTGTTCTGTTTATATGTGGCCGAAGTAGAATGATCACGGAAGCAGGGCTACTTTTTCACTGGCTACTTTATTAGCCGAACTCACGTCTGCTCACACACCTCCCACGTACATGCATACTCTCCTCTTCTACGCTCTTCTCACCGTGTATAGCCAGCGGTACGATGCCACCTCGTGGTGGACACAACACATGATACAATCTGAAGTGCTTTCAAAAAAGTTTTCATCCGCAGGAAATTATGCTGAATTTTTCCTTAAGTACAAATGTTACCTTGTCAGCAGCACTTACAATACATCAGATTGCAAACATTTTCACCAAAGTTCTGACAAGTACATATTTGTTTTCTGACACATTCTGGGTACCCTGATACTGCTATAGAAACCCATGTCATTTACTGCTGTTGGTTGAATATATAAAGTGTGTCCTGCTTTGTGAAATGTGTCACTGGTTGCCATTAGTGGTAATGGTTAGCTTCCATGGTGTTTTTTTTTTTTTTTTGTGCTGTTACTCATAGGTGATTTTAGCTGGATCAGATGTAAGAAAAATGAAAGAAGCATCATCAGACAAAAGTAAAAGTTTAAGTAAGAGAATTTAATGACTCTTAAGGGAGGCCCTTAATCAGTCCCCTACACAGTTGTCTATTATTTTTTTAAGTATGAGTCAGAAAAAACCGTTGCAGCTGGACGACATGTACAGAAATAAAGTTGGATTAATAAATAAGTCTCAGATGTTTTAGGTTATCTCCTCCAAAGCAATGCTCTTTAGTTCTCTCTGTATACACTGATGTGTTGTAGCAGCCAACTGTTTAGTTGTCAGTCCTGCAACTCAATTATTGGTTCACTCTAACGGCTCTCATAAAGTCATTTTTGACTGCAGTAAGCAGGCACGTGCACACATAAGGCCCAAGGGGTTCTTGAGCCCCTGCCCTTTTTGCCTCGTATTAAAAAGTGTCCTTTTTGTGTTTTTTTTTTTAATGAATAAATAAATTCCTGTTTTGCAAAGGGATGTCATAAAACGGCGGTATAAAATCGCCACGGTTATCTACCGTACGCATTTCATACTTAATATGGTGTCGTATGTGTGTGTGTGTGTGTGTGTGTTCAGCCTAAAGCCGCTTCTCTGTCCGCTGCGGCTCCGCTCTGTCTCTCTCTGTGGACGGTCGCTACTTTCAAATTAAAAGCCCCCCGCTAAGAACCCAGTTCTAAACTCAAATGGGGTGCAATGTAAAGCTCTTATTTGAAGACACAGAGAGAAAGAAGCTACTGCCTCCTCGAGAACTCCACCACGCACATAAATGAGACGTGACAGTGGAGCGTCTTGAACCTTTGTGAGTTATAAATCTATTAACATAACTTCCTTGTGGGGGCTAACAAGTCGCCTTCCACTTATTCAACGTGCTTAAATATGAGTAATATTTAAGAGGAGCGTCCATTTGTGCTTGTTAAGCTAACTGCTTGTTAACCAGAGTTAAGAATAATATGACAGCTGTCTGTGTCGGCTGTTTATCTTGCCACAAATCTTAAACTTCTTCCAGATATTGAGTTTAATGTGATTTTGCTGTTTTAAACATTGTTGTTCCTACTAACAGTCACAGTAGTCATTTCTTGGTTTTGTCACATTTTTAGATGTGTAGCCTGTATTTCTAGTTTGCACTTGCCCTCCAATGAATAGCCTAATAATAAACCAGTGTTGCATTGAACCACAGCTGAATTGCATGTCTTCTAAACTCATGTTGACACAAAAGCAATGGCTTGCATATCACTCACAGCTACACAGGATACACAGCTAAGAATTTAGCTTTCTATAAGTACTTTGTTTATTAATTTTACATTAATCAATCTACATATTGTGTTATTAAGGCTATGCGCGCACATACTGCCCTTTACTGACTTTGAGCCCCTGCCCCTCTATAATCATGTGCACGTCCCTGGCAGTAAGACACTCTACAACCTCACTGTAAAATACCTCCTAACTGTAGCACTAAATAGCATGTAGACAAAGTTAGCGCATCGCTGGTGACCATATCGGAGCTGGAGTTAGCAGCATATGGAAGTAAATTGAAGAGAGAGTGAAAATTGAATTCATACTCATCAAATATTCAATCATGACTCAGAATGATGGCCAACATTGCTCCATAACTGCTGGAACTGTAATATACAAATATTTCAATTATCAATATAATATTTCAACTGCAGTTCCAAAGTAAATTAAACTCTGTGATCTGGAGTATGTTGCACAATGTGTATGTACTATCCAGGGTGTAGTGCTAGCATTACAGTGCACACAGAGATTATTCGATGTCCCGTAGTGAACATTAGTATTCTCTCAAACACAGACCAAGCAGGATGCATCATCTAACGAATCCCTCTTCATGTTCTCGTCCCAGGGGAGAGGGGGGGGGGAGTCTACATAAACATTACAACAGTCTCCATGTAGCACCAGTGATATGTAGCTTTAATTATCCTCTAAATTAAACATGCAGCGGTTTATCTTCAAATCTCATAACTCATAATCCTTCCTCTCTCTGTCGCATTTTATCAATCAGCGATGAAAAGCCCCACCTTAAATAAATCTTCCTTCTTGAATTTTCAAAAAGCAGCTCTCTCCTCCTTCCTACTCACACTCACAACACTAGCTACTTTGTGAGACAAAGTGTATCTGATCACAAGTTTGCACACACATGCCATTTTTCATCAGTGGAGGTAATTTATTAGCCAATTAGGAATGATGAAAGCACGCAGTTCTGGAGTCATTGATTACTGCCTCTGTGCAATGATGAAATTTATCATTCTTACCAAGGAGCTGAGAGGATGAGTTTCCTGGCATAAGCAATACAGAAACTGCTGAATGCTGGTGGAGGGGAATCAAAATGACACCTGTAGCCAATAATTCATTTTCCTTCTACCTTCTAGATGTTACATATTCAGTCTGCATCACCACAAGGGCTTTTCCTTGCTTTTGTGCCCATGTCGCAACACACAGGAGAAGTGAGATGAATCAGTGAAACACAGTAATCAGCGGCTGCTCATCTTAAAGGGTTTAGAATAGAACTTCTGGGATTTTAGCTTTTTAATTTTTTGGTTCTTTGCCACATTTACTTTCAAGGGGCACATCCTCCTGAGATGAGTCCTTTAGCGGACATAGAAGTTTGACTGAACCTGTTTTGCCTTTTCATATAACACCTAAGTCAGGCGTCTCAAACTGCAAGCCTTCAAGGCCACTTCCGGGGCTCCCTTACCTTCATCCTTGATGTAAAAAAAATGCATAATCTGGCAGCATTCTTTTTTTTTTTCATTTATGTTTTTTTTTATTTTTTTGCCGTTGTTTCACCCTTATTTGATATACACATTTATATGCAATTGCAAAAATTGCAAGTTTTGTTTTTGGTTTATTTCGAAGTAAACTTGTCACAGGGAATGCAATGTATTCAGTTAGCACCACTGCCGTTCATTTTAAATATGTCTAGGGTAGTTATATTGAGTCTGTGGGAGCAATGACGAAAGAGGGGCTGTTAGATGAAGAGCTGCAGGCAATAGGCTGCACAACTTCAACTTCTCAGTGAGGTAACAACTCCTTTTCCCTCATTAATGTTACCAAGTTTAGTCATGTATAAGGAAAAACAACTAGAACTTAAACTACTGTGCACACAAATTTTTTCCTCTGTTTCTGCTTTTTTTCTGTTAAATTTGAACCCCAATCCTACATCAGACTGTCACCACAGAAAACATAGTTGCGTTAAAACACAATATCACACGTTGAAGCCCTGTCATGACCTTCCGCAAACGCTTCCATTTTAAAAAAGGCTGAACTTCCTCATAAAATAATATCCATAAATCCCCTTTTCATTATGTAGTACCCAGCACCACATTGCAACAGCAACTAAATTTTCTTTTTTCTTTTTTAAATTATTCTTGACTCTTACCTGAAGAATGTTGAAGATGGTCAGGGACGGGGCAAACATGTAAAAAAGCAGAAAAAAGAGAGACAAAATGATTGGCTGAAAGTCAAGCTGTATGAAGTCACCCCATGAGAAGGAAATTATTCGACTCTCATAAAGTTTACCACAGCACATGTCACCCAGTAGGAATGAATAGTATTTAGTAGATGGAAATGCTTAAATGCAATGAGCATTGTATCTTAATTCACCTTAGTCAATAGCCATTACTCCCATTTGGGAGAGGTCAATAAAGCAGTAATCCCAGTCCATCACGCAAGCATTATCCTTTTGCATGTCCTTCACATGCAGCTGTACCTGACAGGGCCTCTGATTTTCCTGTGTATTTAGGCTAACAGCTTAACTGATGAGAGTGCAGAGGACTGGGACACAAGTGAGGATTTCCTGTTCCTGTTTTTTTTGTCTGTGACAGCTTCTTAGCTGCAGAGGGATGATATGACAAGGCATGATTGAGGGGATACATTCCTAAAGAGGTGTTAGTCAAACAAAGACAAGTGGGAGAGGAAGATCTGCTGACAGGGCAGTATTTTTCAATAAGAAAAGAAAGGAAGTGGGTGGATTTTTTTGGCATCTTATATCTTGGCAGAATGACAATTATTACTGTATACTTAGACAAATATAAAACACTGTCCAACAATGCTCCATGCACATGCAGAGTGAAGCATAAATGCCCTGACTCATTGCAAGAAAAAAATAACCTTGAGGCCTATAAGGATATGTAGCAGAGTCAAAACTGGAAATTTTAACATCTTTGATGAGAATGAACTGAAAAATCTTGATACGTTACTTTAATTGACTTGTGTAGTTCTTACACCCAGAGTGTGAAAATCAGCTTCATGGGTAAGATTGTATAGAATGTTGAGCTGAAATCAATGAACAGCTTCCTGATGTAGCTGCTCTGATTCTCAGGTGTGTGAAGACCGATTGGAGGCCAGAGGATATGGAATTCCTGTGGATCTTAAATAGAATTTGCAGCCTGTGTCCCACTGTGTATGAGAAATGTTACTAAGCAGGCAAACCCCTCCTCCCTTGTGTATCCACAGTTTCACATTAATGGCATTGCAGTATAAAGTCTTGAGTGCCCTCAAAGCAGGGAATATGTCTGCATTCATTTGATATCCTTGATACATGAAAACAAGTAGAATATAGGAACAATGGTGGCATTGCAGCAAGACTCATGCATTTTCTTTATCATTGTCAGTTTATCATCACCACCATGAACCCTATGCTGTTTATGCTCAGATTTCTCCCCTTTAATTTAAAGCTCATTGCAGTAAATGCAGTACGTCTTAGATAGGCAGTGTGATGGTATTTTCACAATACACCAGGATACTCAAATTATTTTAAACTGTATGTACAAAGGTCTATCCACACACAACACTTCTCTGTGTATGCCAGCAATAGCAACAGCCTCAGAAATCACACAAATGCACATACACTAACATACTGTATATGTATAACATGACATTCACTCAGTTTTCACTCATTATTTTAACCCTTGTGTCCCCACCACTTTTCAACAGGTTGCTAGAATTAGTAGGTTGTGTTGCGTCCAGCAGTATGTCTCTGATGACTGTGTTCCAGTGTGACGGAGTCATGAATCAGAAAGTGCACCAATCAGTTGCTAAAGGTAAAGATGTATTCTAAAATAAAACATTGCTCACATAAACCTGTAACATCAGGCTCGAAAGATGAATAAAAATCCATGACAAAATTTTTGCAGATGAAGCTAGCAAAAGGAATACACCAGATTCTGCCTACTGTAATGCTCCCAGACAAAGTTCAGCCAAAGTTCACCATCAAGTGCAATCACCTTCCTCCACCTCATCCTCCACTTCCATCATTCCCACAATCACTAGATTTCCCCTTGTCACATAACTTCTCTCAAGCAGCCTTGTCGACGCTGAAATATTTAAGAGAACACAGCCACCAATTGCACTCAAAGGCCAAAAAGGAAAATGTTGAATACTTTGTTCGGTATGTCTCACAGGCAAAGTTATTTTCCATCCAAAAAATATTTCCGTCTTTCCTTATCGGCTCAGTGGATTATCTCGCAGTTCAAATGCTATCAGAAAAACATTGTTTTGCTCAAATAATTGAACCCAAATGCCACACATTGATCCTGCCCTAATTCTGGGCTGTTCTCAGGAATGTAAACTCATATATCAGAATCAACAAGCCTTGATATTCTCTCCACATTTTTTTTAGGCTCTTGACAAACCAACTGTGACTCTCCTTGTAATCACCTCTTTGTGTTTCAATGGTAAAGGCATGACCCAAGAAAATGAAAGCGACGTATGGTGCAAGCACATTCTCGTCAAGATGAAGTGGAGCAAAATTGAGAAAGAAGAGGAACAATGGCTCACCTGAGCACTCTGGCAAACTGCTTTTTGCCTCTGTGCTAAGTGAGGAAACCCAACAAAGCTGCTTGGAAACATGGGGTCTGGGAGTACATGGGCGGAGAGAATGTGTGTACCCTACAAACAGCTCATTAATCTCTGGCCTGCCAGGCATGAGGGCCAATAATTTGCCCTCAATATGAGGTATGCTCAAGCATTGCGAGGTACAGGATGCAACCAACTTCATTCATCTATCAGCTGAAATCTGTTTGCCCACATCTCTCTCCCAGCATAGTCTCAACCCTTCCAGGTGGGGTGGTTGTGCCTCCCTGAAAATCTCATAAAATTTAGAGGCTCCACATTTTTTATGTCTAGTTACCTGGACTAACTCCTGAATCTTGGTCACGGGGTCAGGGTTCTTCCATCGAGTAGCTTTAATGCAGTGCCCAATTTCTAGGAAAAATCCTAAGGTTATAGGTTGTAAGGTGTAAGGTTATATTCTTGCTTAATTTCATCAAATGACCTCAATCCATTTTCGCTAAGCAAGTCACGAAGCAAGTTTATTCCAGCTTTTGCCCATTTCTCCTACATCATAGTTTTTTTGCCAATTAATATTTTTTTGTTAAACCAAATAGGGGATTTAGGGGTAAGATGCAGGCTACATTTTATATGTTGATGAGCACTCATCCAGGTTTCTTGTCCAAAGTTCAAAACTGGGTCCTTAAAGGGTACCGGTCTTCAAATCTGAGTAAAAAACGCCTCAAGGGAGGTTGGAGCCACCAGTTCCTCTTCTATTTTATGCCAGGAAGGAACCAGCTCCCGCGAATCATTTATCTTAGCTAACTGGGAGAGTGAAAAGGCATAATGATACCACTCTATTTTAGACAATGATAAGCCTCCACTTTCTTTGGCTGCATATAATTTAGATCAGTTAAAGCTTGGTTATTTGCCTGCCCATATATAACTCTCTACGACAGTATTGTATAGTTTCAAGAGGCTAGGAGGAAAACTTAATGGTAGCATGTACAGAATATATTGGATTTTAGGGAAGATGATCACCTTGACCAAGTTAATCCTACCTAACAAAGATATACTCAACTTAGCCCAGTTTTGTAAGAGAGGCTGAATAGCCTGAATGACCGGAGAAATGTTAGATCACATTATTTTGTCCAATCCTGGTGTCAGCTTGATCCCTAGATAGGTCAGACCTGCTGGCATCCACTTGTACTGCCATGATTCCCTAATGGCCGGAGGACATATTTAAGAGATAGGCATGGCCTCTGACTTAGTCCAATTAATTGTGTAACCAGAGATTTCTGAAAATATGTCAATAATGGCAGAGATCTCGGATACTGCTGTGTTTGGGTTATTTGTAATCAAAAGAATGTCATCAGCGTTCAAAATGCTTATGTACTTCATAGCCCATTTGAACCCCTTTAATGTCTTTACTTTCCCACAATGCAGTTGCCAGTGGTTCCAGAAATAAGGCAAATATCAGTGGCGACAGGGGCGAACCCGGTCTAGTGCCATGACTAAGTTTGAATGAAGGTGACATGGGGTCTATATCATTCCTGCTTTTCCACATTATGTGTAATATTCTGCGGAGATTGTCAGCTGAGCACCTATTTTTAACAAACCCAACCTGATCATCATGTACCAGGTTGGGAAGCACCCTTTCTAGCCTGGCAGCAAGCACCTTGGAGATTATGTCAACGTTAATTAATGAGATTAGACGATAGTTTCCACAATATTGTGGGTCTTTCCCTTTTTTATGGAGTAAAGTGATAACAGCTGATCTCATACTAGCTGGGAGTTTAACCTTCCGCAATGCATCCTGGTAGACAGCTAACAATCTGGGGGCAAGATCTTCCACAAATTTCTTATAAAAATCAGATGGAAATCCATCATTGCCAGGAGCTTTGCCTAACCGGAGACTGTGAATTGCCTGTTTAACTTCTGCTAATGTAATTTCTCCTTCTAATACGTTTCTTTGTTTCTCTGTTAGAGTTGGAATTTTAATGGACAAAAAGAAATCCATAATTTTCCATTCTTCAGTGTTTCCTTGTGATGTATATCATTTTTGATAAAATATTTGAAATACTTCATTAATCACTTTTGTATCTGTTATCAGCATTTTCGTGATCAAATATGGATGGAATTAAGTTAGAGGTTTGCATTTGTTTTACCCTATGTGCTAATACCTTACCTGCTCTCTCACCTTGTTCAAAATACTTGGATTGGAACAGAATAGTGCATATTCAACTTTTTTCTCTAGATTATTGTTCAGCTCATATTTTAATTAATTAACTTGTTCCATATTTCTCTCTCAGGGTGCTGCATATGTTGTTTCTCAAGTTCCTTGATGTCTTGCTCTAGCTTCTGTAATTTATCTCTCTCCGCTTTTTTTAATTTGAGAGCTATATTGAATTTTCTGTAATAGATATGGCTATATCCACTGGAGAATGATCAGTTAAAACTATGTTGCCAATTGTGGCACTAAGAGTCTGACTCACCAGCGAGCGGGAGATCAGGAAATTATCAATTCTGGAATAGGTAGAATGTGGATGAGAGAAAAACGTATAATCTTTTTCTTGGGGATAGAGTAATCTCCACACATCAACCAATCCCAGATCTTCCATCATCACATCTACAGCAGCGCATGCTGGGTCATTAACTGGCTTAACTAGGTTGGGAGGATTTATCCAGATACATGTCCCTAATCTGGTTAAAGTCTCCACCTATTATGATGTTATCATTCCCTATACTCCTTACTATAGTGCAAACTTCATGAAAAAACTCTGGTTGTGATCTGCTAGGTGCATAAACATTCACAAAAGTTATTTTCTGACCCTCTAACACAGCATCCAAAATTAAACATCTACCTTCCTGATGAGAGTAATGATTCAGTACTTGAAAATCTATGTTCTTCCTAACCAATACGATCTCCTCTATTTCCTATTGAAATAAGTGCTCAAATAAACTTGACCCACCCAATCCCTTTTTAATTTTACAGATTCATCATCATTTAAATGCATCTCCTGAATAAAAGCCGAAAGTCGTTTTTCTTCTGTTTCAAATAGGTGAGGATCTTTTTCCTTTTCACAACACTGTGGCATATTCCATGACACTATTTTAAACATAGTCATCTGGCAGTGTTTTATTATATTTGTCTAAATAGGTAGCAACGCCCACAGAGCTCTGTCTGTCCAACCCACGGAGAGTTATAACATTGTAGGCACAATAAAACGAACAGAAAAGAAAAGAACAGCATGAACAGCTGGAACCATTGGGCTAAACTATAACCTCACTCATTTGCATCACACAGGTTATTGAAGTTGTTGAGTTTACTTAGATCACTCTGAAACTGCGGGAGAACTTTAGGTCTATGTCTGAAATCAATCCACCCCTATAACAAACATTGACACTTTCACACATACAGTATACTGCTGTTGGAGTTACGTGGGTGTAGAAAGTAAATTAAATCATATCTTACCCGTTCAGTGAAGAACAAACAAAAAAAAGGAAAAACCCTCAAACCAAATCGAGCGCATTGTCCACAATTACCTTCAGTCTTAAAGGTTCAATAACATCTCAGCGGGATGTGAGTGTATCCCGACAGAAAAAAAGGCACTCATCCAAAATCAGACATCCATCTGAGTCCAGTTGTCCTCCACATTGTAAGCGGTGAGCATAAATCCGTTTATTTATTTAGATTAATCCACGCCAGACAGATTCATCCTGTTCCACCCACGTTGAGTGGCACCTGTTCCCCGCCATCCTCAGCCGGACAATCCGTTGCTTCCCGGCCACTGAAAAAACTCTTCACCTCCGCAAGGCTTGAGAACCGGTGTTGCTGGTTATCCAATGTGAAAGTCATAACAGTAGGGTAACGCAAAGAGCAATCAATCTTGCGTTGTTTTAGTATACGCCGTACCTCATCATATTTCTTGCGTTTTTCCTGTATCTCTTGGGCGTAGTCTTGGAAAAAGGGGACCCTCATGTCCCTCCAGGTGATCTGTTACTTTTTCCTTGCGGCTGTGAGAACCGCGGCCTTGGCTTTGTCCCGCACAAAGCAAATGATGATGTGCCTCGGTCTTAAGTCGTTAGCAGGTGCAGGGCTGACGCAGTGGAAAATCCTTCCAGTGCTGTCACTTTTTCCCGCAACTGTTGGTTCTGTTTCACCAAGTTTTTCATGATTGGGTTAGCCTTAGCTTCTTCATCCTCTAACCGAGAGATTCTCTCTTCAGCTTCCATGATCCTACTGCCGAGGTTGTTAACTAGGGGTGGAACGGTTCACAAAATCCACGGTTCGGTTCATATCACGGTTTTGTGGTCACGGTTCGGTTCGGTATACGCTGATCGTTAGGAAAATCAATTATGTCTTGTATAGTCAGGTTAAAACTGAAAGAGTGAGGCAGTCTGAAATTTGATACATCATTGTGACAGTCTTAGGTTAAAAGTAGGTAAGATTCTTGCACTGCAAGAGAGGAGACATGCTAGTTCCAACATGCTTTTCATTTATTTGGCAAAGAAAGTTATCTTTAACAAATGCTAAGAACAAATAGTTATTCACTGTCACTAATGTAATGTAATGGGCAGCCACAGTCAGGAAACTTTCAGTAGCCCTGGAGGTCCATCCATCACTAGTAAGCACTACATAGGCTATGTCAGACAACTCAATTCCTCGTCGGGTCTCTTCATAAAGTGTGGGAATTACAGTGTTGCTTCAGTGTTTGGATTTTATATCGTGGCTCGAGTGTTTTAATCATACAAAAAAATCCTGCACCCTCCACCACGGCAAAAGGCTACATATCTTTGGCTATGAAACACCACTCCTTTTGTTATGCATTTTGCCCTGTCTGACTCGTCACTGTCAGGCTGTTTAAAAGCTGCGGGGGGGGAGAAGTTCGACTCGACTCGACTTTTTCACCTTATTCATGTCTTTAGCCAGGATCTCGAGGATAGATCGGATGCTGGTCAACTCAGACACCACGCTGTCTTTAGGAAGACTCTTAGATGTAACAAGTGTCTCCACCGTTTTAGGCCGTGGCGTTACCTGGGGGTCTGGCGCTGGCTTTCCTCTGGAATGAAGAGGCTGATTGCAAGTAAAGTAGTGACTTTTCTGACTCATGCCACCTTCCAAGAATGTCAGAAAACCAAGCGCAATCCAGGAGTCTGGATCCAGAGCGGGGTTAACGGAGCAGATGAGGGGAGCAGATCCAGAGTATCGGGGGGCCGGAGAGCAGAGCAGGGAAGAAAGTCTAAAGCGGAGACAAAGTTACAAAAAAGTTCTGAGCTAGGAACAAGGCTGGAAGCGCAGTATAGTGACTTATCAGTGGCTATGATCTGTCCACGTGGAAGTGGCAGGGCTGAGCATAAGAAGGCAGGCTGATTGCAGGATTGGGTGCAGCTGGTGGTTATCACTCTGCTCTGTCTCCGGCACACCTGAAACACTCACTCATACACACACGGAGAGGGAGAGAGACTGGAGAAAGGACAATTAACCCCTGGAAGTAGAGGGAGTGGCTGAGGCAGATGTAACAGTTACGCAGGTACACAGCATCATCCACACTTTTGTCTGTGCAAAAACAGGTCTGCCAGAGACTGACCGGTCGTGCAGTTGGGCGTAGTGTGATATTGCAACAGGAACAGTAAAATCTTGTCCTTGATGTTGAGGAGTTTGTCGGCCAGCTGTTTCATATCTCCTTTAAATGTCTAAACATATCTCTCAGCTAGGCCATTTGTTGCTGGGTGACCTGGTGCACTTGTGGTGTGAAGAATTACATTCTGCATGACGGAAGTCTAGAACTCCTCTGAAGTCAAACTGGTCTGTCACTATTTGTTCGGGGGGACCACAGGATGCAAACAGTCCCTTCAGCCTTGAAATGCTTGCTTGAGAGGTAATTTGTGACATGTGAAACACTTCCAGCCACAACAATCATGAACATGCTGTTCAGGAAAGGCTCAGCAAAGTCTATATGCAGTCTCTTATCTTTAAGGGTACAATGCAACCTGCAGATGCTCTGTTGCAGTGAGTGGACTGCTGCAGAAGTCACAGCGGCTCCTGTGTCGCTGGTCACAGGTAAAGGACAGTGGAAAAGTCCATCTGCATTACTGTGCTCTTCTGATTTACAGTAGACAATGTGATAGTCATATGCAGATAATATTATTGCCCATCACTGAACGTGTGCTTCTGCTAGTATATGCATACTCTTGTGTTCACCAAACAATGTCAGAAGGGGGTGATGGTCTGTAACCAATTAAAATGTCTACCCCACAAGTACTGATGGAATGTCTTTACTCCATAAATCAGTCCCAGAGCTTCTTTCTCTATCTGTGAGTATTTCTTTTCAGCTGGGGATAGTGTTCAAGAAGTGTAGGCAATAGGTCGTTCCTCCCCATCTGGCATTACGTGTTGAATAACTGCCCCGATGCCATATGCAGAGGCAACACATGCTAGGGTGAGTGGCAGGCTGGGGTCATAGTGTGCTAAGACTTGGTCACCAGTTAGCAGTTCTTTACATTTAAGAAAAGCAGTCTGCTCAACCTCAGTCCATTTCCAAGTTGCATGTTCCCTTAGTAGTTTGTACAGTGGGGCTAAAACTGTGCTTTGCTGTGGCAAAAAATCTTCCATAATAACTAACCAATCCCAAAAAAGCCTGGAGCTCTTTCACGTTAGTGGGAGCAGGAGCTTCCTGTATCGCATTCACTTTATCTTTTGAAGGGTGAATACCCTGCTCATCCAGAATGTGGCCTAAGTACTCCACTTGAGTTTCGCTGAACTCACACTTTGAGCGTTGTACTCGTAGGCCATTTTCCTGAAGGCATTGCAGGACCTTCTGCTGGTTGTCAAGGTGCTCCTTCTCTGAGCACCCCATGATGAGCAGGTTGTCAACGAAAACTACCACTAGTAGGTCTTTCATGAGGTTTTCCATAATGCGCTGCAAGATAGAGGGTGCAGAGCTAACTCCAAAAGGAAGTACACAAACAGCCCCCTGTGGGTACTGATGGTAGTATATTTTTTGGAGTTGTCATCTAGCAACACTTGCTGGTAAGCTGCTGCCAAATCTATCTTTGAAAAGATTTTTCCCTCACTGAGGGTAGCTTAAAGCTCCTTTAAATGTGGCAAAGGGTAGGTGTCTGTTTCAAGTGTCTGGTTTATTGAAACTTTATAATCCCCACATAGGCGAAGTGACTTGTCTCTTTTCTCTACTGGCACTATTTGTGCCCCCATTCATTGTACTTAACAGGTGATATTATGTTTGCTTCTTCAAGCCTCTTGAGCTCTCTCTCTACTCTCTCCTTTATAGCAAATGGGAGGGGTCTGAGTCTGCAGAATTTATTCAGAATTTACCTCAGGTTTAACAATGAAGGTGGCTTTAAAGTCCCCAGTTCCTCTCTGAACACTTCTGTGTATTTATCTAACACTTCTTTGAGTGAACGGCATTTTGTGTCATTCAGATACTTAATCTGCTGCCAGTTTAGCCTGAACGTTTTCAGCCAGTTTCTGCCACACAGTGATGACCCATGTCCCTCAACGACTAAAAGTGGCAAATCTGCAGCTTATCCCTCATAGACCACCTTGGCTGTGATCCGTCCCAAAACAGGGATGCAGCCACCATTATAAGCCTTAAGCTTAACCTTAGTTCTTTGCAGGGGCAGGTGTGAGAATTTCCTTTTGTATGTTGCCTGAGCACTCTCAGTCTGTGTCGAACGATATGCCTTTTTAATGTGTCCAGTTTTACCACAGTTATGTCATACATTTAGTCTTTTGAAATGGCATTCGTTTGTGCTGTGATTTTTTCCTTTGCACCTATGTGTGGTTTTCTGTGGCCTCACTTTATGAACACTTTCAATCCTGACATGTACACTTTCCATACCTCTCAGTTGCCAAGCGTCTCTGTTACTGTCTCCATGTTCAGCGCAATCTCAAAAGCTTTGGCAAACATGAGATCATAATCAGAGAGTAGTCTCCTCTGGCATGCTTCATTTGTTATTCCACTGTGCTTGGACTAGTGCTGAGTCCAAGTTTACGCTAAACTCACAGTTAGCCGTGCATTGCTTCAACTCGGCTACATAATGTGCAACAGTCTGATTTTGCTTCTGGTTGCGCCGGATAAAGTGGCACCTTTCCGATACTAATAAGGGCTTTGGCTCAAAATTTCCCTTGAAAATGGCCACTATTTCATCAAACGTTTTTTTCTTTTGGCTTACTGGGCTGTGCTAAGTTTCTCAGAGTCTGTATGTAGTTGCACCCATTACACTTAGCAACGTGGATACATGCTTTTCTTCATCTATGTCGTTAGCTAACAGGAACCGCTCCAGCCGCTCGATGTACGCCATCCATTGCTCATTTTCGGGCTTGAGTTTGTCCATTTTTCCAAATTGGGCCATCGTACTCACTAGTGCCGACACCCAGTGTCTCTCTTCCCCCACAATTTATCCTCGTCGCCAGTTTCTGTTGTATATTGATGAGGTTGACACTGTGATAACCTTCGCTGAACTTTACAGCGCCATCACAACAAGACAGGTTAATGCAGATGCGTAACTCGCAGCTCCAACCTGATAGTATTCACAGAGGTCCAACAAGCATACGTAACATAACAGCCATGTGACAGTTAAATGAGATCAATATACCACAAGGACAAAGACTATAAATGTAATAAATCACAGCTCTAATGCTTCCAGTGGGCCCTATGAAATACCCAGCTAATGAAGACATGTTGATTTAACGAGCCATGGCCCTGTCTCACACAGAGCTGAGCTGACTTGCCAGATTAATGGGCACCTCAGATAGTGCTAATGGCTAATAATTCAGCACACACGTAGTTTGATTCTTTTTCTCATTTTTATCTAATCGCTATCATTGCCGCATCCAGCTTACATCTCAGAGCATCCATCACGGCAGAGCTTATGATTGTGCAATTGCATTGCATGGCTTTCAGTTTAGTTGATAGACTATAAGTACTTTCATCATCAAACAAAATAATTTCTTTCCTTTTTCTTGTTCCTGTCTCACTGTCTGTCAAACTCGTCCAAGACTGGCTTAAAAACAAGGGAAATAATAGAATCCAAAGGGCCCCAAAAGCCACAGTTGCACTGTTTATCTGTTAGTTGTGCATAATTTGATTGATTTTAAATGTATTAGCTAATTTGCTTAGATCTTTGGAGGGGCTCTTTGTCAATCTCCAACACCTAAAGGTTAAAGCTACTATTGTTTTCTTTAAAGTTGTCAATAAATCCTGTTCTGTCTCAATACCTTCCAACTTCCTTTGCCATCCATCACTTAAGGCCACAGCTTTCTGAGTCCTTTCTGAGTCCTGCATATTGCCATATTGAATTCCTGCCAAAATTCACATCTAATTTAGTGATTGGCCAGCTGTGTGAAGGTCTTTTAAAGTTTACAATCAAATGCAACATGATGAATGTCCTTCATGAGAGCATGACCATGTATGTCGATTTCCCCATATTTAAAGAAACAAGATTTCTGCATTAAAATATCTGACTTTACTAAACATTATCCCAAATGTTTCCAAAATGTTCAGACCAAGACACAACCACAGGTTTACTTAAGGTAACAGTGGTTTTTTTGGATGCCAGTCGTAGTAGTTGCATGCCCCCACCAATATCCCCTATCAATAAATTGTCCCTGGCAATAATTTGATACACAAATGGTTAACAGATCTTGTTCTCCTGAATAAACCATACCCGAGTAAACATACATGAGTAAGCGTCAATCCTTCTGGGAGAATGTTTTGTGGACAGATGAGACTAAGGTAGAGCTTTTTAGCAAAGCACGTCATTCTACAGTTTACAGAAAACGGAAAGAGGCCTACAAAGAAAAGAACACGGTACAGTCAAATATGGTGGAGGTTCAAAGATGTTTTGGGGTTGTTTTGCTGCCTCTGGCACTGGGTGCATTGATTGTGTGCAAGGAATCATGAAATCTGGAGACTATCAAAAGATGTTGGCCCGTAATGTAGGGCCTAGTGTCAGAAACCTCGGTCTGCATCATAGGTCATGGGTGTTCCAGCAAGACAACGACACAAAACATACCTCACAAAGCACCCAGAAATGGTTGGAGACAAAGCGCTGGAGAATTCTGAAGTGGCCAGCAATGAGTCCGGATCTAAATCCCATAGAACACCTATGTAAAGATCTCAAAATTGCTTTTCGAGAAGGCACCCTTCAAATCTGAGAGGCCTGGAGCAGTTTGCAAAAGAAGAGTGGTCCAAAATTCCAGTTGAGAGGTGTAGGAAACTTGTTGATGGTTATAGGAAGCGATTGGTTTCAGTTATTTTCTCCAAAGGGTGTGCAACCAAATATTAAGTTGAGGGTGCCAATGATTTTGTCCGACTCAATTTTTGAGTTTTGTGTCAAATGATGTCAAATTTGGCTTTTTTCTTCTGCTTTTTTGTGTTGTCCCAATGCACTTAAAGGAAATAAACATGTGTATATCAAAACATTTGTAATTGCAACACTTTTCTGGGAGAAATGGTGCATTTTCTGGAAAAGTTCCAGGGGTGCCAATACTTTTGTCCATTACCGTATTTCCTAAGGAAACAGGGCTGGTGAACGTCTTGGTTTCTGGTGTCCTTGGCAAATAATAAAGGCGCCATGTGGATTTGACTTAGTTCATAGTACATGTTGGAACTTGGGGTGGAGGTGAGGGCCATATAGGCCACACAATAAATATTTGCCCTGGGCACCCCTTATGGTTGATCTCGCCATACCTCTTGTTATTGTTATAGCAAACTGCAGGTGTAGTTCAGCCTGTAATTGAGCTTGGCTACCACCACAGTAAATAGATACCACTGTTTTCTCAATAATATTAAAATAAAGTCTGCCCTGTTAGCACAGCCTGCACTGAGCCGAAATACATCTAACCAACACTATTATCGCCTGCCTAAAGTTCGCTATTCAGTTTTCTCACTGGCTCTACTGTCTTGCCCCACAGAGAAACAAGTTGCTTTGCAGGTTTAAAAAACAATCGACAAAGGCAATGCTTGCCATCAACTAAATGCTGATGTGCCTCCACTAGGTAGAGGCCAATGAGACAAGCTGATACAGTGTCTACAGCTTTTGTTTGAAAAGAGAATCACAGGAATAGAACTGCCTGTAAAATCAAATTAGCCTCAGCAGTCTGTGCTTTCAAAGGAAGTTAAAATAAATGAGTAAGAGGTGAGTCGTGTAGATGTGAGAGTAAGTAACAGTACATGCCAAGACTATGGCTCTACCCCATTTCCAATTTCCACCCTTACTTCTTATTTTCAAGTGCCTCCCTGGCCCTAAGAACACAGTTACAAGGAGCAGCGGTTGAAAATGCTCCCTATGAAATGGGACAACCCTTCAAGACCGTCATACATCATCAGTAGTTGATTTAAAGTTGAACTGGTAACTTGTCCAGAGTGTACCCTGCCTATTGCCGAATGTCAGCCTGAATTGGCCCCAGCCACCTCGACCCTATAAAGGATGAGTGGGTATGCTGATATATAGGTGAATATCTTAATGAAAAAAAGTTAAAATACCGAATCTCATTCACCTTAAAAGTTTATTTAAAAACCCATCTTTATTCTTCGGCTTTCAACCCAGCATGAGACTCTGCTCTTGTTTTAGTGTTTTAGTGTTTTATTGTTTTTATTGTTTTAACATTGTTATTGTTTTATTGTTTTTTATTTTGTCTCCTATGTTTTCCTGTTTTATGTTCTATTTCTTTTCATGTACAGCACTTTGTCCCAGCTATGGCTGCTTAAAGTGCTTTATAAATAAAGTTGAGTTGAGTTTATTTGAAGAGAAAGTTGGAAAAATAATTGAGATATGGGGTGACAAGAAAGCTTTAGCAGTTGGTGATGAGA
Source organism: Diplodus puntazzo (assembly GCA_963678695.2). Lineage (NCBI taxonomy): Eukaryota > Metazoa > Chordata > Actinopteri > Spariformes > Sparidae > Diplodus > Diplodus puntazzo. The sequence continues at coordinate 9,739,931 of OZ023170.1, read as the reverse complement.
TCATATTTTCTTGGCCACTAATAAGACACCTTGAAAGGAGCCTTTCATTGCGTGAGTCAGAATGTGCAAATGAGGTAGAGGGTGTTATGATGACTGTAATCAGCATTACAGAGCAATACATACTGATGCATCAGATAGTGGATGAGAGAAATGACACCCAGGTACATTCACTAAATATGGTATCAACCAAGGATGGAGCAGTAAAACTCTATTTGAGCCGCTTGTTTATAGCTCAGTATTACTTTAAGCTGTTTCACCAGAAGGACACTAAAGCAAAGATAATGCAGGAGAGCTGATTCAGTTCTGTTACTCATCTGTAACATAAATTAATCTGAGCTCAAGACCGTAAAGCAGAAGGTAAACCGTGGTACATACAAATGTCTTCATCTGTAATTTACTGACATAAACCTTCACCTTGTGTGTTTTTCATGTCATCAAGTCTTTCATATACATGGAGAATCAACCTACTGTATTTGTTTTGATGGTAGGGAAACTGAATCAAGGAGGGGGAAGATCATACAAAGACAAAAAATCCGAAAGGATTCAACCACGACCGTGGCTGCTCCACATAGGAAGAACCACTGTGGCTTCATGTCTTGAAGACTGGCAAACACGCTAGCCATTAAAACTGGAAAGGGTGATAACATGACTATTTTGTGTTAATAAAACAAAACAAAAAAAAAATACACAAGTTGACTTCTGTATTCAGTCAGAAGTCAAATGTCGTAGTGTGCATGATAAATCCTGTAATGCCAGCATATTTTGATAAGAGCCTGTCACTAACAGAAAAAACCTCTGCCAGTCATATCAAAACATTACCGCCAATCCTAATTAGCTTCCATATGTCAGTCAGTCCCAGCAGCTGAAGTTAACTGGGGAGGGAGCTGCCTATCAGTTTATAGGCAATCAATCAATCCATCAGATGCTTTTGGAGCACGGGAGTGTAATCAAAGGCATACTTTAGCAGCTGGACAATGAAATCAAGGTGAAACTCGTATTACCCCTACAAAGGCTATTGATGGTACAATAGAAATAAAACAAAATGGAATGCTGCAATGGCATATCATATAAAAAGTAGTTATGGTTTGCATTATTTTATTGTGCCTACATGGGGAGTGCCAAACATCAGATAGACTGTTCAAGTGCATCTTGCTTCACAGAGTATATGCTTACACAGCTGTCCACATCAACTCCCACACAAATACTCAGCTACCTTTGAACTGCTCCGAGCAGATCCATGTATCTGTCATTTACTCCAGAGTGCTGTTTGCAGTTGCTGAGACTTATGATAATACCAGTAAATATGTGATGCAGCCTGATCCCCGGACAGACGCCTGATCCCCGGACAGACACCTGACCACAGCCTGCAGACGTTGTCTTTCAACTAGCTTTGCTTACTATTCTGTTGTCCATCAGAGTGTCAAGTAGAAACTAAATACATTTTTACCAAATAATTCAATTCTGTTCGGGCATATTGGGATGAAAAACTGTTGTATTTAGTTTTCATTGTATGTAGGAACGTCTGAGACATGAGGAAAAGATGCAAGTGGGGGAGACAAGGCACCAAAGAGACAGAAGGGAAGAAAAGTGGATGTATCTTTACTCCCATTCATCAAACTGCCTGCAGCAGTGATCCAGGGAGGTGACCTCCATTGTCAGATGTTCATGTACTGTAATGTTGACTTGCCACTGGAGCTGAAGGGGAAATGTACTTTACATCATGAACATAGCGATTCAGGGAAGAGATGAGAAAAGAAGAGAGAGAACTGGAGAGGCTGGTGAGTGCCAAGTTCATTGAGAGTTGACCTTAATTCAAACACAGACACACACAAATCCTTGGTGTATGGCGTGGATTGCTAACTTAAAGCAAATGCAGAATCGGGTAATTTAAGTTGTGTTGGGTAAATGAACTGTAATGACAACCACCATTGCTGATTTAAATCTTATCCTACACGAGTCAGGCACAAACATTCATGGATGAGATAATGTTTTAAAGTTATATTCACATTAAGCTTTGTCTCATTCACCAACTTCCCTCCTCACTCTCTGACTCTATCCCAGCGGTAGCGAGAGGTGGCATTATATATTATATCTTTAAACTACATTATTTTATTTGGTGGGTACTCATAAAAAAAAACAATTAAGATGGATTCTGTCTTCTGATATGATCACCTGGTATCACACTGACCGTAAAGGTTATTTAAACAACTCCTTACTTTAAGATTGTATCTATTTTTTTGACAAGTTAGTCGATTTTAGAATGGATGCTCAAGTCAAAGAACAATGTAGAAGAAACCTTTTGCGCATGACAAGATACAAGTTCTCCTCCTTGAACCGGCACCTTATCGTGGTGGAGGGGTTTGAGTACCCGAATGATCCTAGGAGCTATGTTGTCCGGGGCTTAATGCCCCTGGCAGGGTCTCCCAAGGCAAACAGGTCCTAGGTGATGGGTCAGACTAAGATCGGTTCATTCGCCCCCAATGATAGATCAAACAGCAAGGACGTGCACGTCGCCCGGATCGGCGTCACCGGGGCCCCACCCTGGAGCCAGGCCTGGGGTTGGGGCTCGCAGGCGAGCGCCTGGTGGCCGGGTCTTCGCTCATGGGACCCGGCCGGGCGCAGCCCGAACGAGCAACGTGGGCCCGCCCTCCCATGGGCTCACCACTCACGGGAGGGTTCAGAAGGGGCCGGTGCAGTGGGATATGGGTGGCAGTCGTGGGCGGGGGCCCCGGCGGCCCAATCCCCGGATGGTGACTCTAGCCATGGGGACATGGAATGTCACCTCGCTGGGGGGGAAAGAGCCTGAGCTGGTGCGGGAGGTTGAGCGGTACCGGCTAGAAATAGTCGGCCTCACCTCCACGCACAGTCTGGGCTCTGGAACCCAACTCCTCGAGAGAGGCTGGACTCTCTTCTACTCTGGAGTTGCCCGCGGTGAGAGGCGGCAAGCTGGTGTGGGCTTGCTTATAGCCCCCCAGCTCAGCAGCCATGTGTTGGAGTTCTCCCCGGTGAACGAGAGGGTCGCTTCCCTGCGCCTCTGGGTCAGGGATAGGACTCTCACCGTTGTCTCGGCTTATGGGCCGAACAGTGGTGCAGAGTACCTGGCCTTCTTGGAGTCCCTGGGAGGGGTACTGGAGAGTGCTCCAACCGGGGACTCCATCGTTCTCCTGGGGGACTTCAACGCCCACGTGGGCGACGACAGTGTTACCTGGAGGGGTGTGATTGGGAGGAACGGCCTCCCTGATCTGAACCCGAGTGGTGTTTTGTTATTGGACTTCTGTGCTAGTCACAGTTTGTCCATAACGAACACCATGTTCAAGCATAAGGGTGTCCATATGTGCACATGGCACCAGGACACCCTAGGCCGGAGATCAATGATCGACTTTGTGGTCGTGTCATCTGACCTCCGGCCGTATGTCTTGGACACTCGGGTGAAGAGAGGGGCTGAGCTGTCAACTGATCACCACCTGGTGGTGAGTTGGATCCGCTGGCAGGGGAGGAAGCTGGACAGACCTGGCAGACCTAAACGTATCGTGAGGGTTTGCTGGGAACGTCTGGCAGAACCCTCTGCCAGGGGGATCTTTAACTCCCACCTCCGGGAGAGCTTTGACCAGATCCCGAGGGAGGCTGGGGACATTGAGTCCGAATGGACCATGTTCTCCACTTCCATTGTTGACGCGGCTGTCCGGAGCTGTGGCCGTAAGGTCTCCGGTGCCTGTCGCGGCGGCAATCCCCAAACCCGGTGGTGGACCCCGGAAGTAAGGGTTGCTGTCAAGCTGAAGAAGGAGTCCTACCGAGCCTGGCTGGCCCGGGGGACTCCTGAGGCAGCTGACAGGTACCAGCAGGCCAAGCGTGCGGCAGCGCGGGCAGTCTCGGAAGCAAAAACTCGGGTCTGGGAAGAGTTCGGTGAGGCCATGGAGGAGGACTACCGGTCGGCCTCGAAGAAATTCTGGCAAACCATCCGGCGCCTCAGGAGGGGGAAGCAGTCCTCTACCAACACTGTTTATAGTGGAGGTGGGGAGCTGTTGACCTCGACTGGGGATATTGTCGGGCGGTGGAAGGAATACTTCGAGGATCTCCTCAATCCCACTGACGCGCCTTCCATAGAGGAAGCAGAGACTGGGGTCTCAGAGGTGGATTCATTCATTACCCAAGCCGAAGTCACTGAGGTAGTTGGGAAACTCCTCAGTGGCAAAGCACCGGGGGTGGATGAGATTCGCCCTGAGTACCTCAAGTCTCTGGATGTTGTGGGGCTGTCTTGGCTGACACGTCTCTGCAGCATCGCGTGGCAGTCGGGGACAGTGCCCCTGGACTGGCAGACCGGGGTGGTGGTCCCCCTATTTAAAAAGGGGGACCGGAGGGTGTGTTCCAACTATCGGGGGATCACACTCCTCAGCCTCCCTGGGAAAGTCTACTCCAGGGTACTGGAGAGGAGAATTCGGCCGATAGTCGAACCTCGGATTCAGGAGGAACAATGCGGTTTTCGTCCTGGCCGTGGAACACTGGACCAGCTTTATACCCTCCGCAGGGTGCTCGAGGGTTCATGGGAGTTTGCCCAACCAGTCCACATGTGTTTTGTGGACTTGGAGAAGGCATTCGACCGTGTCCCTCGTGGCATTCTGTGGGGGGTGCTCCGGGAGTACGGGGTCGGAGGCCCTCTGTTAAGGGCTATACGGTCCCTGTACGACCGGAGCAGGAGCTTGGTTCGCATTGCCGGCAGTAAGTCAGACCTGTTCCCAGTGCATGTTGGACTCTGGCAGGGCTGCCCTTTGTCACCGGTTCTGTTCATTATTTTTATGGACAGAATTTCTAGGCGCAGCCTCGGGCCGGAAGGGATCTGGTTCGGGAGCCACTGGATCTCATCTCTGCTTTTCGCGGATGATGTGGTCTTGTTGGCTCCTTCGAGCCGGGACCTCCAGCATGTCCTGGGGCGGTTTGCAGCCGAGTGTGAAGCGGCTGGGATGGGAATCAGCACCTCCAAATCCGAGGCCATGGTTCTCGACCGGAAAAAGGTGGCTTGCTCCCTCCAGGTGGGAGGAGAGTTCCTGCCTCAAGTGGAGGAGTTTAAGTATCTTGGGGTCTTATTCACGAGTGAGGGAAGGATGGAGCGTGAGATTGACAGGCGGATCGGTGCAGCGGCCGCAGTAATGCGGTCGTTGTATCGGTCTGTCGTGGTGAAGAGAGAGCTGAGCCGAAAGGCGAAGCTCTCGATTTACCAGTCAATCTACGTTCCGACCCTCACCTATGGCCATGAACTTTGGGTCATGACCGAAAGAATAAGATCCCGGATACAAGCGGCCGAAATGAGTTTCCTCAGCAGGGTGGCAGGGCGCTCCCTTAGAGATAGGGTGAAGAGCTCTGTCACCCGGGAGGAGCTCAGAGTAGAGCCGCTGCTCCTCCACATCGAGAGGAGCCAGCTGAGGTGGCTCGGGCATCTGTTTCGGATGCCCCCGGGACGCCTCCCTCGGGAGGTGTTCCTGACATGTCCCGCCGGGAGGAGACCCCGAGGAAGACCCAGGACACGCTGGTGTGACTATGTCACCCAGCTGGCCTGGGAACGCCTTGGGATCCTCCCGGAAGAGCTGGAGGCAGTGTCCGGGGAGAGGGAAGTCTGGGTGTCCCTGCTCAGGCAGCTGCCCCCGCGACCCGGCCCCGGATAAGCGGATGACAATGGATGGATGGATGGAAGATACAAGTTTGCTCTGCACGTTGAACATGCCTCAGTACGAGCAAAGAATTCATGCTAATCCAGAGGTGATTGACTCCACTTCAAGAATGAACAAAAAAGGGACGAGAGGAAAAGAAGAGGCACAGCAAGAAACTTATATAAATAATTGGAGCTCCTTTCAAATTGGTCCAGACATTGGCACACATGTAAGGTCTGGACTGGAATGACAATTGACACAAAGTAAAAAGTTGCTTTTTGGGTGGATGAGTAAATTTTGACCTCGACTTAACCTACTGTTACAAGTGTTGCTCAGAGACAAAAGGCTCTACTGACTCTTACTTATCCACTCTTCTACAGAGGTTAAAAAGTGTACTTAAAAGCACATGGACAGCTGTTTGAAGAGCAGAGTGTTGCATAGTTTATTTATGCTCTTACATTTTACCAACAGGGGTTCAAACCAACAACTTTCAGCTCACTTTTATTGCTGTTGATGACTCCCCTCTTAATTTAGTCGTTCAACAAAGATTTTAACTCTAATTCAAAAATTATTTTTTAATTGCTGCTGTCTTCAATTTTGTATATTTCAAGAATACACAGTAACATACTTACTGCCTCTGTCTTAGCAGGTTCAGAAGGCAAAGCTGAGGGGGACGAGGGGTGTGAAGCAGTGGGAGGGTCAAACTGAGGTTTGTAGGACAATGTTGGTTTGGATCTAAAACTGAACTCCCCACAGTCAAAAACATGTTGAGCTGTGTGAAGGGGACAATCAATAATTCAGATGTGGCCGCTGTGTCATGTCATTGCACCTCATGTTTGGGTGTTGGGATGGTGGTAGTGGAATAGAGCTGTTAAGAGGTCAAATCAAAGGATGAAAAAGACATTGTATCTTCCAGTCCTTACAGTGCTGCTGTAGCTGGCAAGCTAATCACCAACATGCTAGATCATTAGCACCAGGAGTTTATTTTTCTCTCTACTGTTCTCTCTCTCTCCCACTGGCATGTTTTATACCACTATTCACCACTGAACCCCATTTTGTTCAATATAAAGTTATTAGCTATTAAAAGCTATTAGTTGAGCTTGGTCACTAGCGGGACTAGCTTTCCATTCCCTCAAAGGTGACCATTCCTAAGATGAGTTGCTATTGGTCAAATTCATAAGTCAATTTTTCACCAAAGTTGGTTCATTTTGAATCCATAAAGAAAGCCAATTATCATTTTGATTCATTGACATGAATTTAATTCTTTGCTGTATTTTGTCAATTTGAATGCTGAAGTGAAATGGCATTTATGAGATCTGGTGACTTCATGACTGGTAAAATACGGTATTTTATAGAGGCATAATACAAAGAATACATGGCTGTCAGCACATATTGGCAGGCAATAGGGATTGCTATTGCATTGAGAGGTGTCTGGCACATCCACCCTATCTTATTGATCAAAGGTGACCTGCCACTGGCACCAACAATGAAGTCAAATATTCACAATGTAGACAAATTAGCTAATTAGAGCAGAGATCCAACAAAAGACTCTAGAGAACAAGCAATCTATCACCATACACAACATTTATCCTTTTTGGCTTAAGCTTTTCTTGGCCTTTCCAGCTGAAATGCTCATCAATTGTTTCATCATTGCTCATGTGGGCAGGGTGTATGGGAAGAGCTGAGGAAATACAAATAGTTGCAATAGTTCTAAGCCAGTACAAAGTAGATATTAGATTGAAGTTATAAAGGCACACTACTTGGTAGCTGTTGAGTTAACCATCTGGTTGTAATTTTATGTTATAATCTGGGCTGTAGTACAGAGAGGTATAATGGAACTAAATATGTAGAACCTTATAAGTTCTACGTATTTAGGAAGGAAGTGTCCTTGGGCAAGATACTGAACCCCAGACTGCTCCTGATGTGCTGGTCGGCACCTTGCATGGCAGCTACCACCATCAGTGTAGGAATGAATGTATGAATTACTGTAAATCAGGCACGTGCACACATAAGGCCCAAGGGGTGCTTGAGCCCCTGCCCTTTTTGCCTCGTATTAAAAAGTGTCCTTTTTGTGTGTTTTTTTTTCAATGAATAAATAAATTCCTGTTTCGCAAAGGGATGTCAAAAAACGGCGGTATAAAATCACCACGGTTATCTACCGTATGCATTTCGTACGTAATATGGTGTTGTGTGTGTGTGTGTGTGTGTGTGTGTGTGTGTGTGTGTGTGTGTGTGTGTGCGTGTGTTCAGCTTAAAGCCGCTTCTCTGTCCGCTGCGGCTCCGCGCCGTCTCTCTCTGCGGACGGTCGCTACTTTCAAATTAAAAGCCCCCCGCTAAGAACCCAGTTCTAAACTCGAATGGGGTGCAATGTAAAGCTCTTATTTTGAAGACAAAGAGAGAAAGAAGCTGCTGCCTCCTCGAGAGCTCTACCACGCACATAGATGAGACGTGACAGTGGAGCGACTTGAACCTTTGTGAGTTATAAATCCATTAACATAACTTCCTTGTGGGGGCTAGCAAGTCGCCTTCCACTTATTCAACGTGCTTAAATATGAGTAATATTTAAGAGGAGCGTCCATTTGTGCTTGTTAAGCTAACTGCTTGTTAACCAGAGTTAAGAATAATATGACAGCTGTCTGTGTCGGCTGTTTATCTTGCCACAAATCTTAAACTTCTTCCAGATAATGAGTTTAATGTGATTTTGCTGTTTTAAACATTGTTGTTCCTACTAACAGTCACAGTAGTCATTTCTTGGTTTTGTCACATTTTTAGATGTGTAGCCTGTATTTCTAGTTTGCACTTGCCCTCCAATGAATAGCCTAATAATGAACCAGTGTTGCATTGAACCACAGCTGAATTGCATGTCTTCTAAACTTATGTTGACAATAATTTGTTGACACAAAAGAAATGGCAGTTGCATATCACTCACAGCTACACAGGATACACAGCTAAGAAGTTAGCTTTCTATAAGTACTTTGTTTATTAATTTTACATTAATCAATCTACATATTCTGTTATTAAGGCCCGCCTTTTTTTTGCCCATACTATGAGCGCACATACTGCCCTTTAGTGACTTTGAGCCCCTGCCCCTATATAATCATGTGCACATCCCTGCTGTAAATACCTTTGAAAAAAAGTGTCTGCTAAATGTCCTAAAATATAAATTACTGCAGCTTTATAAAAACAATCAATGTACTCTTATAATAACTTTTATAGTGTATTATCCTTTTACTTCAGGAAAGGATATGAACATTTCTTCACTAGTATTATACTCTGATTCTCATTCACAGGGATGACATCTTTTCTCATTCCTTTGCTTTTTTTTTTTGTTGCTGGCAAAAGCTCATGTTAGATTATTAAGAACTGACACGAATTCCCAAGAACAAAGAAGAACAGCAGCGTTGACACAGTTCCCTACTGCTCAAAGCGAGAGGTTATATTTTGGTTTGGAAGTTGCTTCATGCCTCAAGGCAGGCCGCTGTGTGTCTGGAGATTGGGTTAAATTGGGAAGCGGTGACCTTTTGAGCACATTATGAGTCGGAGTGGGGTTCTATTGAGCTGGCGTAGACAATGACTCACAGCATTGTGATTCAACAAAGAAAATTAATTAAGAGGACAGATACTGCTGTGCAGATAATTTCTGATTCATGTTAATAGGTATAAAAGGCAAATACCCTACCAGCCCCCACCACCCCATCTCTCTTCTAGTGCAATGTTCTTCTATGATTTTGTTTTCTGCATCTAGCCATGCTTTCTCTTTGTGTCACTTTGCATTACGAATCGTCTCATCCTTCCATGTACTTTTAGTCTAGATGCTATGCAGATATCTTTCAAATATTTCTTAAGGCATACTAAATATTTTAAGGATTCACATTTGAATAAAAACACTCAATAAAAAAAAGATGCTTTAAACATAAGTATACTTTGAGACATATGCACAAAACATGCGAAGATACGCATCCTGTATTATAGACAACATTTACATTTCCTGTACACAAGGACATCGATGGACTTAGGTTTGTTTGAAACTCTAAAACTTTTTTTGTGTCTTTTTAAGATGATGGTTCCCCATGGTGGTGCACAGCTCGTGAGGCTGCAGGATTGGACTATATAACTAATCAAGATTCGGACTGCAATCACAGAGTTTTCATGTATTATTGCAGAGACTGTTATTAACCAAAATGTATTCAAAAAGGAACAGGCCTGCTAAGTAGGAGTTAGTTCATTGGGATAAACAATCGGTAGGTGTTAAAACTTGGAGTCAGGTGCGATTAAACCAATGCAGAAGTAGAGAACATAATGAGATGAGATGAAATTAACAATGACAATTTACTAAAACTATGTGTAAAACATTACAGAAATATGACATTCATGTTTGTCTCTTGTATTCATTTGAGAAAGGATTTGACATTTTATTATAACCTTCATTTTTAAATGGTAAATTCAATTCAACTTTAGAAAATAGTAATGTAACTGTTAAGAAACAATGAATGCTTTTAAACCATTTATTACCTAATTGTGAATTGTAAAGTTGCAACTGTTGATCATACTTTGTATATTGTTATTAAATACTGTGTATGTGTATGTAAATGTTTATAATGCATACTGTTGCTTGTATACAGCGAAATACTGATTCACTAAAGTTTAATCAAGTGTAAATTTACCATTCATAAATTATTGTATGGATTTGACCTGGTTTTCAATTTTCTGCATTTCCCCCAAAAAATGCTTTATGCGAAAATTGCTGAAAATTAACATACTGTAAAAATTAAATAAAAAATAAAGTAAAAAAGTATTATTAAGGAATATTATATGATTTTTTCTGTATATAGCTGTAGGACATAATAGTTGACAAAAAACTATAAGTGCACTACAAAATTACTTAAAAAATTGTTTCCCCTTAACTGATCCAAGTAAAACAGATTGCCATGCCAGCAGATCCAAAGACACCTCATGGTATACATATGTATGACAATCATGACAACTTGGCCTCTGCTGGTTCAAATTTAACAATACTTTTCCAAAATTACTTTTTGAGCACCCCAACTTTATGCAAAAGTAATGTGGAAAAAAATAGCAACTGGTAACAGCATTTAAATATCAAGTTGTTGTTTTACATATATTTGCGTATTTTGCATTATTTTACACTGGAAAAAATGGTGAAGCCAATGTTTTCCACATAAAATCAACTGTAAAAACGGCATACTACTGATATAGCATATAGTTTACCATTAGGATATAAAAAAAAACATTCATAAACACAGCATGTATTTGGAATTTAGGATGCAGCGGAGGATGCCAGGCATATGAAAGATGAGTGGAAAAATCCCCTCTAGCAGGTTTATGCTACAGAGACCAAAAACAAGGACCATGACACCCATCTGTACATTTATACTGTTTGTTCGCGGTAAGGATATGCGCTTATCCTTATTAACTTCACAGTTATTTCTATTATGCTACATAAACCGTAGCACCATTACAATCAAGTAGTCTCTGTCTTGTTTGCCTTGCAGTTTTTGTCACAGTCATTACAAACAGTAAATACTAGAAACTAATATATGCTCAGACTCGCACACATACACATAGCCACATTCATAACATTTACATAGTCATAATAGGAAAACAAAGCTTTGTAATCATGCATTGTTTGCCAATGATGTTTACAACAGTGCAGACAGTCAGACATCATTACAGTCTAAATAATGTGAATTAAATTAAGCAAATGTGGTCGCTCAACGAAATGGATTTCCAAATGATTGGCAGAGCAAGCACCAGAAATACAATCCTGTTTAGTTAGCAGAATACTTAGCTCTCACCAGCAGCAAATGCCTGTTCTTTGTCATTTAACGCTGCTGATGCATTCACTTATTCTGTGGAACATGCAGAAAGAATTGCTAAAATTTGCAATGGATGCACTGTTTTTGTAGGATGTGATGAACTGCTGCAGGGGAAAACAAGAAATAAGTTTGTTTCTTTTAACCAATCACGATCATCTTCTGGCGCGATATCCCCACGAGGCAGCAATGATGCCCCTTGCTTTTATGCTTGTATCTGTCATGTCGTGGAAGCTTCATAAACCACCCAGACAGATGACGTTGAAACTGAGCACTTTACTGATAAACATACTGCAGTTAACAAAAGGAAAGGCGGACATATTCTCTTCTTAGACTTACGTTACATCAAAAAAAAAAAAAACATTACTTCCTGTCACTTCAAAATGAAAGCGCTTTTAAAGGGGTCACTTCCTGTTAACACAGGACATAGTATCAAACTGCATTACAATTTGCTTTTAACAACATTAAACAATTTCACAACACTCCCGCCCGATGAACAGTTGTTCATCACTATTCAATTCATCATTCAACCGATCTCCAAAGGATATATTAACTGAACAGGTCTCCTCAACAGACTGCCTATAGGAGTACGAAGAGTACAGGAATGAATAAGTCCGTCTCTCCCTGGAAACAGTTCTGTTATCCTGCCAATTTTCCAAGTCTGCCTGGGCATGTTGTCTTCTCCGATCAGGATGACATCTCCCACCTTCAGCACAGTGGGTGTAGGTATCTCACACTTGTGAGCAGATTTCAAGCCCATCAGATTTTTTCCCATCTGTTCCAAAAGCTGGTCAAAAGTTTCTGTCAGTACTTCCACCTCCTGCTCAGGTCAGGTTGCCTGAGATGGTGGAAACATAGTCTTTGGTGGTAGAGAAGTAAGTAAGATCTTACACAGTCTTTCCCAGAAGCCACCCCGCCAAGCAGCTCGCTCGACAATAAACTTCCAGGTGTTGCCCTTGTCAGTGAAAAACTCTGTAAGCTCTGATCCTCTTATTGAGTTCCACAGTTCTTTTAGACCTTGGTCTGCTCTTTTAAATGTTTTGCCATTGTCTGAGTAAATAATCTTACACAATCCTAAGGGCTAAGAGACAACTTTGAGTAGTTAGATCTGAGACTAACTCTAAATGCACTGCCCTGGTGACAGCAAACATGAAGAGCACAATGTATGCCTTCTTAGGTTGACCACTAGACTTAACATGCAAGGGCCCTGCAAAATTTACCAAAGGGTGGGGATTCTGTAACTCTGTCTCTAGGTAATGGAGCTGTAACTTGCTGGGCTGGTTTTGCCTTCAGTCTCTTACAAATGTGACAATGTGTTATCAACTGCTTGACTAGCTGTCTCCCCTTTAAGACCCAGTATATTTCTGGGGTCAGAGATACAAGAGTATCTTTGACCCCAGAATGCATCACTCTCTCACGACAAGATTGAACCAATAACTCAGAGTATCTGTGATTTGCAGGTAGTACCCATGGGTGTTGCTCTCTAAAACTGAAATCAGAGTACTGTAGCCTACCTCCTACACTGATAAGACCATTTTCATAAACAAACGGCTTGAGGTCTTTGATTTTTGAACCTCTGTTGATGGTTTGTCCAGACTTCATCTGATTGATTTCTTGGCTGAAACTATGCCCTTGGGTCATCTTCACCCAATACACTTCTGCTGCTTTGAGCTCCTCAGAAGTTAGCTCTCACTGAACCTGTCGACATGAGCGGGCGTTAGTTATGAACCTTTTCACCCATGCAGTCATTCTCAGCACTGTTTTAAACTTGCTGGACTTATCCAGGTCTAATAGTGGCTCAGCTGGTTCAGTACTAGTAAGCTGTACTGCTACTTGAAACTTATACCTAAGCTCAGCATTCACCTCCTCTGCAACAGCCCTCATCGATTCTCTCAGCTTCAGAGGTTGACGACAGCGAAGGTGGCCCATTCCATCACAGCTGGCTTTGAATGAGGTTCTCGATGTTCTGGCCTCTAGTAGGTAGACCAGCAGGATTGGTTTTGCTGCTGCAGTGAGACCATATTTCTGGATGAGTGAGGCCTTGTATTTCCATCACTCTGTTAGCCACAAATGGCTTCCACCTTTGTGCAGAACTGTGTATCCAATGCAGAACAATATCTGAATGAATCTGAATCTGACAACATTTTCAGCAGATTTCTTTCCATGTTCAGTGGCTGAAGAAGCTTATTCCCTAACCGTGCTCCAATCAGTGCACCCATAAGCTCTAAGCGTGGTAAAGTCATTTTCTTTACTGGGACTATCTTGACTTGGATGCCACAAAACTGGTTACAACTTCTCCTTACTTGTTCTGTCCTTGTAGATAGGCAACAGCACTGTATGCCCTTTCACGGGCACGCATCGCAAAAGATGTGTAGTTTGAATATCTGTGAGTGTGGTTGTGTTTTGATTTGATACCATCTTGGAATTGCAAGCTGGTGGAGCTGTGGCAGCTCTGCACACCACTAACTCTTTCATCAGCCAAGTCTGGGGGTAACTGTTCATCCCAACCAACCCCCCTTTCCCACAGTTCTTGAATCAGGCACTTTACTCTTATGGTTAATGGAGTGAGAAAGCCGATGTCTGTAGCACACTTCTGTTTGTGTTTTCTTTGTTTTTTAAAACATCTAACAGTCCCTTTAGATCAGGGATGCCAGGGTGAAATTGGTCAGGGGGCCAGATTTTTTTCAAGCAAGTCCTCAGGGGGCCGAATTACACTTTCAGCCTGAAAGACCAAATACTGACTCAACACATGGATATGCTGCTTGAAATTATTCATGAAGGCCTACACATCAAGAAGAAACTGCATTGGCACCACAATAGCCTCACAATGAGGCCTACAATTACATAGCAGCATAAGTTACCCTCTAAAAATGTAACATTGTCCTATCCATGCAAGTAGCCTACATTTATAAATTAGAAATGCAACAAAATAGACTAGGTGCTAACAAAACACATTTCCTATAAATAACACAAGTGTAAACTGTAAATTACTTTGATCATATTTACTGAAGGCTTGCAGATGAAAACATGCCAATGCATAATTAGGCCAATTAAAAGAAGGCCAGGCCACGTAGGCCTAAACGAGTCACAGAAAGCAAGTGCCAGTTATCCAACAATAAGTTATCCAACAATAGGCCAAGTGACTGAATATCATAGTGTCGTTTGATATTGTACTCCTTTGCTACAGCCACTTGTTGAGAACAAATAAGACACACGGGTTTGCCTCCTACTTCCCAAAAGAAATAATTTTTTTTTCCATCTATCCTGAAAGATGCGACCTTCAGTGTTGACCTTCCTCTTTTTTGACAACATCTTGATAGCGACTAGTCTACCGTAGCCGTCAGCATACTGGTCAGTGTACGGCGCTGCAGCAGCTGAGGCGGGCAGCAGCAACAGACCAACGGACGGATTCCACGAAAATTACCGTATTGACCCGAATATAGGACGACCCTGATTATAAGACGACCCCTCTTTTCAAGACTAATCTTCAGAAAAAGACTCTGATAACCAAAATGTGTTTCTCAATTACAAACTCACATACCCTTCTGTCAGTCTCTTGGAAGCGGCCGCTTAGAGGACCACGATAAGCTTTTCTCTTACTGTTGGCATTTTCAGACGATCTTTTTGGACCCGCCATCTTCGGACGTTACACTCCGTAACTCCATATTTCTTGGCTGGCTGACAGTTGTTTGACGCCTCAGCTGCATTGATCACCATTATCTTAAAATTAGCATCATAGCTCCGCCTCAGATGTCTGTTAACCTGCCCCACTTGATCCACTTTGCTCTGTAAAATCACCGCGTCTCTCCATTTTTCATCTCCTGTCACTTCTTCTCCGCTGTGATTGACAGATAACTGCAGCCACAGTGACCGTGACGTCTCTACAATAAGCTGGCGCCCTCTGCCGTTGCGGTCGTGTAGCGACCCAGACAACTATCCGCATGTGTCAACGGTTAGACCCCGATTATAAGACGACCCCACTTTTTCATAAAATGCTCTCCCATATCAACCACGGGCCGGATGTGATGTACAATCGGGCCGGGTGCGGCCCGCGGGCCATAACCATGGCATCCCTGCTTTAGATCAAACACAAATGTGTCCTTCTCTGATCTCCATACTAGCCCTAACACTTTCACACATTTCCACAGGTGTCTATTTCTGTCATGTGCTCCACTCCACCTTCTGTCCACTTGGTTCTCATCTCTGGGGAATTTGTCACCCATTTACACAGGTTCATGCTGGCATGGGACAGAATCTCCTTTGCAGTCGTGGTGACTGAAAGGGCTTCTTCAACATCACTTGAGCTGTAAATGAAATCATCTGCATAGAAAGACTCTCTCAGTGCCTCAACTGCCCTTGGCTACTCTGTTTCATACTGCTTACAGTTTTTTCCAGTTGCTAACACACTAAAATGACATGCATAGCACAAATATTTAAACTGACACACAGAGAGCAAAACCTCTTCTCAAGTCTCCAAAACATTAAACACATTTTCTGCTTTACACACATTTTGCAATTCAAAATGGCACATTTTAAATGCACTGAACACAGTTCTCTGCATAAGACACAACAATCTGACATAAAGTCACATGTTTGCCATTTCAAAACACTGCCATTTAAAATAACACTACATGAGCTCATTGGCCACTATATGTGCCACATGCCAAACAATTGTTACTGTAATTGTTACCACTTTAATCAGGAAGTAAGCACTAAAAGACCACAGGTGAGAGGAAGAGGAGGAGGGAGGCTGAGAATGAGAGGGGGAGGAAGAGTGAAAGGTAGAGCTGGTAGAGGAGGTCGTGGCCAAAGAAGACAACAACTTTCAAATAAAATCAGAGCAACCATGGGCTGACACTGCGAGAGGCTGGACTCTCTATCCAGCCTCTCGCATTGATGCATTTCTTTTCTGCAATTTTCTTTTTCAGTTTACTGTTTTGTGAGCATATTTTTGTTCAGTCCAATGTAAATATATCTGCTGTGAATATGTTGCACTGACTTGTTTGGTGAAAAATAAAAAAATAAATGTTTCAACAGCATGTGTATGTATCTGCAAATATTTCTATGCATGTGAACAATCTGAAGAATTCTCTACAGTTTGAACTATGTTAGTATTATGGCAAAGCTAAAGATGAGAGTGCTTTTCATTATGCCCAACAGTCAGTGCATTTACATGACACTCAAGAAAACCGAATTACTGTGTTAGTCCGACTATGATCGGATCTTTAAGATGCATGTATACTCCTTAGTCTGACTAAAATCGGACTGGATCAGATTTCTCATAGTCGAATTAAAGCACCCAGATTATTCGATTGATAGTCGCATTACTCCTGCATGTATACGTTCCAGCGGATCGGATCGGATTTTGCGTTCTGCGCAGGCGCAAGATTTTTCCCCG
Organism: Diplodus puntazzo; assembly: GCA_963678695.2. Taxonomy (NCBI): domain Eukaryota; kingdom Metazoa; phylum Chordata; class Actinopteri; order Spariformes; family Sparidae; genus Diplodus; species Diplodus puntazzo. Next base: position 9,723,057 of record OZ023170.1, on the reverse strand, counting down.
GGGCCGTGAGCCGGAAGTAGACGGACGGCGGCGGCGTCTTTCCTCCAAAATCACCGCAAGAAAGAGCGCCATTGTGCATCTAGTTTGTGTAATTATCATGTACAGCATATACGAAGTGTACAAAGATGTAGCTTCGTCTCGCTCTTCGTACGCCATCTTTCTTGAATGCTGAGGCAGCTGGTGACATAAAGAGGTCAGCCGGAGGTGTTTCTGTTACCACTAGTTGAAATGGGCAAGCGCCACCCAGCGTACCGGGGTATGACATGCTCCGGCCCAATAATCCGATTTTCTCACCGGCATGTATACTCGGATAATTGCAGTTGTCTGACTGAGTAGCATAGTCGAACTATGGCTGTAATCCGACTAAACTGTGCATGTAAACGCACTGAGTGTGTAGTTCGTTAGACAAAAATCTGTAATATGAATGAAGTGTTTGCCATCTGGTGCAAAAGATTGATTTTGATAATGCTATATGTCGTTTTGGTTGCAGTGCTTTATTTTGCAGGATATATGAGGTATTTTGCAGTTTGGGTGCGTGATTTTGTGATTTGTGTTAAGTATTTTGATAAAACTTATTTATTTTGATTAGTTTGCAAAATTGTGTTTTAGCAATCGGAAAAAAACTGTAATATGGTTTCTTATGGTGGCAGCTAACAGGAAAGGGCTGGGTGACACTCCAAACACTACTCTATTCATTCTCATTACGCGCAGCTCATTTTCACAGTCTTTGGTCGGAGGTCCATGTAACCACAGGAACCTAACAGCATCTTTATCCTTTTCTGCTAATGCTATCTGCAAGAAAGCCTTGGTAATGTCTGCTGTAAAGGCTATCTGGTGAAGTCTGAATTTGATTAGCGCGTCCAACAGATTTGGGTTAAGGGTTAGGGTTAGGTAATACCTTACAGCCTCTGGTGGTTCTGCTGCTGAAGCGTTCTCTGGCACATCCTCACAGATGCCTTGCTGCAGGTAATCCTGTATGACATCATTGTACCTTGGGTACAGGGTTCCATTCATTTTGAGTCTCCTCTTGAGACCCTCGAACCGTTTCTTTGCAACTCTGAAATTGTCTGGGAGAGCTTGTCTGTCAGGTCGCCATGGTAACTCAACCTGGTAGCGGCCATCCTTGTATGTTACAGTCTGTTCAAAGCTCTGAAGAGCCTCAGTTTCCTCTGGGCTCTGGGTTTTCTCATTAACAATGCCCACTGACTCCATCTCCCAAAAGGCATGAAGTTATTTTGAGATCTGAGCATCCTCTTCCAGAATTATGTGCATACAAGTGGTGTCTGTTACACTGGATGTTGAGACTGGTCCTTACAAAGACCATCCAAAGATGCATTTTTTAACGTTAATCATACAAATTCCTGAGAGCTACAACATCTGATGATTTTTTCACAGGAGTCAGGCTCAGTAGTTCGGACATGTGTGCGCTTATTACAATGTCCTTTCTTCCAAAACGATTCTGGAGGAAGTCCACTGCTGTGTCGTAATCAGTGTTGGCTGTAACGCGTTACAAAGTAACAATACAATATGTTACAAAGTAACGCGTTACTGTACTCACATTACTTTTTTCAGTAACAAGTAGCGTAAGGCATTACTGTTCTGAATGTAGTAATCACATTACAGTTCGTTACTTACGTTACATTGCAAGGTTAATCAATTTTAACAGCATGGTCGCACGCATCACACGGCGGACTGGGGTGGGGGGCCGCCAATTTGATGACTTTCTCGCTAGATTTAGCGACTTTTCAGACCCTCTTAGCAACTTTATTTCTAAAAAGCTACGAGCGACAAATTTCGCGACTTATTCAGATCATCGGGGAATACTGGAAATATATTATATTGTAATTCACATGCTGCTCAGAGTAATCGCAGACCACGGCTCCTCTGCAGCAGTGTTGGCTCTCTCCCGTCCCGCGCGGCTGCGCAGGTGACAGACCAGTGTGTGTATGGGGGCGCTGGCTGGGGCAGGCTGGAGCGGACGCCGCGCCACTCTTGACAGTTGGAGATACAAACATTACTTTGAATTTGTTGAACGTAAGGAAAATAACTTGACTGTAAGGTGCACTTTGCCCGTGTTGGAAACTTCTCTCCACCGCTGCTAACACTACCTCAAACTTAACGAAGCACCTACAGAGACAGCACGCACACACAAAGCTTGTTGCTAAGGAACCATGGAGCAACATAAATGAGACGCCATGACAGAATGAGTAATGTAACTAATTACTTTCTCCAGGCAGTAATCTTGTAATGTAAGGCATTACTATTTTTGAGAGTAATGTGTAATGTGTAATATATTACTTTTTTGAGTAACGATTCCCAACACTGGTCGTAATCATCATCCGTTATAGTAGGGCCCGCGATCAGGCTTTTACACAGAGCGTCATTGCTATGAATAGCCGTTTCATACTTTGACCAGAACTCTTGCCACTGGCTTATTTGTATGTCTCGATTATCAACTTTGGCAGTCCAACAGTCTGGTTACTTAGTGATCCTTCTGAACATGCATCGCTCACCCACGCCCTCACAGCCTCCCGCACCATCTGTATGATCCTGGTGGCGCAAGCCTTCCATGTGAGAATGCGGTCCTGGTACTCCTGAGTGCTTGTAATCTCCTCCTCTAGCCCTTCCATTGGCGTTTCATTCTCAATGCCTTTGACTAAGTCCATTAAACTTTCTTCTTTGGTCGACAACACTGACATCATTTCAGAGGGCTTATCACAGTCGGATTCATCCTTGCTCACCTCCCCTTCAATACGAGTCAACAGCTTAGTTGTCAAGGTGCGGATTAAACCCCGCTTCCGTCTCAGTCTTTCAAAGCGCTTGGCCATCTCTGCGTCTAGCTAGTGTAAGCTAGCATTAGCCAGCGTTAGCTTCCAACTTTGAAAAAGTTCAAAATCTTATAATCTTGACTTCCTGGGTTTCAGCACCAAAATGTTATGTCGTGGAAGCTTCATAAACCACCCAGACAGATGACGTTGAAATTGAACACTTTACTGATAAACATACTGCAGTTAACAAAAGGAAAGGCGGACATATTCTCTTCTTGGACTTAGTTACATAAAAAAAATGTTAAAAACTCATTACTTCCTGTCACTTCAGCGCTTTTAAAGGGGTCACTTCAGGACACAGGACACAGTATCAAACTGCATTACAATTTGCTTTTAACAACATTAAACAATTTCACAACACTATCGTTAGCATTTGGGTAGCTTCCCACTTTCAGTTTGTTGGAGGTTAGTGTTCAGACAGAAGTGTGTGTCTTGCGCATTTTGCACAAGAGGGCAGCACTGAGCTGTGCTGATATACCTGAGTTTCGGGCGCATCCAGGTGAAGAAGAAAAAAAGACGTTGCCAGCGTTTGAATGATCAATGAATGAATGAATGAGAGATAAGTCTGCGATTGTCCGGCTTGAAAAAGAAATCCTGCTTCAATGCAAAGGAAGCTTCAGAGACGCTGTTGGTATGTGTAAGGACGTGTCTTTTTATGTTTATCCTGCACAGCTGGTTTGGGTTAACATGCACTGAGACTATAATCATTGATAATTAATGAGCGGTAGCGGCTGTGTGAGATGCTGCACAGTCAATTGTTTAGACTAAAAGTGTAATCAATGAGTGATGACTCAATCTAATGTTTGATCATGTAAACGTTTGATAATGAAAAGAGTGTTAAAATCCTTTGTTTAAAGTTTTTTTTAATCTATTTTTGCATATACATTTATATTCAATTTTGTCGATGGATTTTGTGTGGCAATTAACTACAATTTATTATGATTGTGTAGCCCCATGATTGGTGTAATTAGACTGAGTTTGAGAATGTATTTGTGTTAATCATTAATTTAATTCATTTGATTATTAATCAAAATTGTGATTATCATTCATGAAATGTGATTCAACAAACTAATTTAGTAACCTTGTGTATATCTGTTTCTTTATGATTTGTGTTGAAGGTTATGAACCTGAAACCTGAAAATCTGACAACCGAAAACTGAAAACTGAAAACCTAAACCTGAAAACTTAAATAAATACAGAAAAGAAGAAAGGAAAAAAGGAAATGAGTTGTCCATTGCATCCTCTGTTGTGATTTAGGCCTCTTTTCAAGTTCGGGAAGATATTGAGCAAAAAGAAATCAGATAATTTGACAGGTAGTTTGGAGGTTGCTTTTGTTGTTTCCCATAGCAATGGGAATTTTGAAGGCACAGACACTGTACTGGAAGGAAAGGAGAATGCCTACTGAAATAGTCGCCCAATGGCAGGCTTATACCCACAGTCTACATACAGTGAGTTGGGTGACGCAAGTTTTGCTAAACAGCCACCACTTTGGCCAAAAATAGCAATGCCAGGATAACAGTACTTAAATCTAAAATCTAGTGTTATCAGTGGCAAAGTTAGAAAATAATTGAAAAGTCATCAAACTGAATCATTAATTTTAGTTACATGGAAATATCTAACTTTAGTTTGTTAACATTAGCAATCCTAAACTACTAGTCATACCCAGTGGATAGTGAAGCCTGAAACTGTACTCAAGTAGAAGTACTATTACACTTCATAGCATAGTCAAGTAGAAGTAAAAGTAATCACACAAGAGCACAAAAGTACAAGCTAAATTGACTGGAATTATTTCAGCCACAGAAGCTCAGAACAAATCATCATCTCCTGATTAAATAAGGCAAGGATAATATTCTCAGTCTGTATCTCACAATTATGATCACAAAATATTATATAATAAATTCAGAATAAAGTTTCTTGTTGCATTCTTTGCTTGTTTTCTCCTATTTTATTTTATGATTTGACAAATAAATCAGCATATCTTGTGTATAAAAGACTGTGTCTGTGATGTCAAAGAGTAAATCAAAAAATTACTCAATTACGTTACTACCCACCTCTGGTCATACCAAGTGGTTAAAATTAGTTTAAAAAGGGGTCTGGAAAAAAATGGAATGGTGATTTTTCTTATTTACACTTTAATGTGTAGCTTTGTATTGTTTTGGTGTGAGTTTCCAAGTTTTGGACATATCCACTGCAGAGATGTCTGCCTTCTCTCACATAGAGATGAATGGCTTCCTCCTCAGCTGAGCTGTACTGTCAGCCAACTTTTTTTTAGATTAGTTAGCTAGCCTCTTGTCTATGATAGACTAGGAGGGCTATCACACTTCTTCACTTCCTTTGTTGAATGATGTGGTGTAGTTTGGTCAAAAGCAAATAGCTCCTACATGAAACGAAACACACACACACGCACACACACACACACAAACACACACACACACACACACACACACACACACACAAACACACAAACACTCACAACAACATTATCTAGATTATCTGTAGAAATTGCTGGTGAAGTTTTTTTTTTTTTTTTAAATTTAAAGGGACTGCTTAATCTCAGAGTAAGTAAATACAGAAAATGCTTCAATGTATAGTTTTGTATCAGCTATAGCATCTTTTATTGAACTAAAGCACAGAATGGAGGAGGAATAAGGTATGGTACTTTGCAAAAAGCCTTTCTTCCTTGATATTTCCATGCCTTTGCAGCTCATTTATTGGTCTCCCAAACCATCTATATAACCATTCAGCTGTGCTGATTGGCCCACCAGCTCTCAAAAGAGACCAAAAATCAATTTGAAACCAGGATCTTTACTGGCATTTGATTAAGTGTTCGCCTTGCCTGGAAGGAAAAAGGCTTGCCTTTAGTGTAATGCAAACTAAAACCTTGCTCGTCTTCACCTGACACACTCTCCTCAACTCCATCGCTCCCTCCTGCTGCCTTCATTCACCCCTTTTCTTCACCTCTGTTCACCTTTCCTGAGTTTTGACATTGACTTGGTAAAGTTGAGTTGGTTTGACTGGCGCCTGTCAAACTGACAGAGGATAAATACTGTTTTTTTATGTGTCAGTAAAGAAGGGATGGTGAAAATGAATGCCAGAAGACAGAACGTCTGCTCTGCCCTGATTCCCATGAGTCTCCCCGCTGGCAAAGAGAAGCATCATGACAGCCGCAGCCAGAGGTTAAAGCACCAATTAGCTACAGTTAATGAAGCCTCATTAGTCTCCGCTGAGGTTCACCCCCTCTTCCTCTCTCTCTTCCACTTCATTCCTTCACACTTATCTTCCATTACTGCTCAGAAATCAACCCTGGGTGACCTCAAAGACCAGTGAAGGAAGACAAACAGAGAGATGATTGACAGCGACTGACAATGAGAAGAATATCAGTATATATCAGTAACACATTCAGAGGGACAGACCAGCTAACCCTGGACGGGCTGCATTCATTTGTCAAATGGGGAGACCATAACAAGAGAATGTTAGCTAATGTTTTGAAAGTCTGACAGTCTTGGGGATGTACACAGGAACCTTAATATATCTGTTCACATTTTGGCAAATTGGTTGCATTTATAGTAAGCTTAATTAGCTTTTAGGTCATCCTGTTTGCAATGTACCCTTGGACATACAGGCAATTTATTTTGATAGTGAAGAATACATTTGATAACTGTTAGACAACTTCTAATTGATGATTTTTTTTACAGATTCATGAATTGGTTTGGCATGGGTAAAAGGCAGTTATAGTATGGGTGGCAGATAATGACTTGGTTTAGGTCTATGGTGGCACTGGCAACCCCTTACAGTTACAGCCGCCTCGATTTTCCCCTCCCATCCAACTGCCTTTTGGCCGGCATCCGGCTGCCACTCGGCTGCCAGCTGGCTGGGAGTCCCCCCCTCCTCCTGGGGGTGTCTAGTAGTTCCACTGTAGATGCGGCCATTCATTCAATTGCAGGGTGTCACCATGAGATGGCGCTTCCCTCACAAAAAACATTTACAGCATAGCGCATCGTCCAAACCACTGGGATTTTGGACTCAGATGCATAGCTTGAAGCTTGGCAAGATGGATTTTCACGTGATCACATGACCTAGCACAATCTTGTGATATAGCAAAGCCATCAGCCTCATTCGGTAACCTTCAAACCAGTCTTTCTAACACACAATTCTGCATTTATGTAGAAATGTACTCCGGGAAGCATCAATACGTTGCAATACTATTTTTAGGTGCCTAAAAGACTATTAGTGCAACTTGAAACCAGGTCAGTCTTTCTAAAGATGAAGTTTGGTGACCTTGGCAAACTCACGGCATACAACCTGAATTAAAGTCTGATCAGCCAGACTGAAAGCATCTGTTTGGGTGTTCAATGACTCTAAGATTTAGGGATGTGAATCTTTGGGTGTCTCACGATTTGATTCAATTCCGATTCTTACGGTCACGATTCGATTCAAAATCGATTCTTGATTCAACCGATTCTCGATTCAACTGATTCTCGATTCAAAAATTGATACAATGCATAGTGTGTTAAAGCTAATTATGGCATTAAAACAATACAGTTTGTGTAAGATAATGTGACTTTTAAATAAACTGATTCCAATGATGTAATCACACAAAGGCAAACTTAAGACAAAAGTTAACATCTATCTATGGTCACATTATGCTATATAAGAAATGAGAACTTCCTCCATGAAATGCGCAACAGTACAACTTTAATAGCGCAATCTGCTGCAGAATGAAAAAAGCAAGCCCTTAAAGAGTGTGTTTTGACTAGATGAATATGGGTTTTGAAAAAGTTGCTGTCTCTCTGTTTGGAAGGAAGGTGCTGGCTACACTGTGTGTGGATGTTATGACCTGCACCTTCTTTTTGTGCACTTCTGTTTGACATTGTGCCTGCAGTGCATGGCTGCCCTTGTTTGCATAGTTAATAGCTGCTTTTATACTGGGCAGCAAGCCGCCAATTTGACCATCCTTTTTGCGGCTCGGTCCGCGGATTTTGACAGACGCCGGTAAATTGGGGGTCTGTCCTGGTCGGCCAATTTGCCACCTCGGAGGGCACAATTTTATTCAACTCCATTCCGATCTAAATCCGAGACGTCGTTATGCCGGAAATTGCGTGAGATGGGCGGAGGTGTGGATGACCGGCACTGTTGTGCGCCCCACAGCTGAGGAGTTTTAAAACCAGGAAACAGCTGATCACAGCAGTCAGTCCATCACTTCATCCGCGGATGTCAAGATGAGCAACAGGACAGCTGCTGAGATCCAGGAGATGCAGCGTCTCCTCGGTCTCTGAAGCTGTCTTCGCTGTTAGCTTGTTGTTGTAGCGGCTAGCTAGGAACGGTCGCTACTTTCAAATTAAAAGCCCCCGCTAAGAACCCAGTTCTAAACTCAAGTGGTGTGCAATGTCAAGCTCTTATTTTGAAGACAAATTCCTTGTCTTTCTTTCCCCAAGCTTGCTGCAACGCTGTGTACGGAAGCCCTTGGGGGCGCACAGAGAGACGGGGGAACGTTAATAAAAAATCGATTTTTGAAGTTTATGAATCGATTCAGAATTGTGGATGATTAGAATCCCGATTCTTATGTGAATTGATTTTTTCCCCCACCCCTACTAAGATTGACTTAACAGAAGTGTAAGGCAAGGCTCAAATCAAAAAAAGGTTATCATCTTCAGAAAATCCAGTGAGAAAATGAAGGTATTGTTGTTGTGCAGACCCAGCAGTTCAGTCAGGCAATTTTTGTTTTGGCAATGTATCAAATAGGGACTTCATAGATCAAGCTCATTTGAAAGTGAAGCACATTTTTTTGAGCTCATTAATGGCAAAGTGAATTTAACTCCAAGTCGTAGAATCATCCCCATCAACCTGTATCGGGACTCTGCAGGGATGTACTGGGCAAGCTGAGCCTCAAGTGGTCAAAAGGATGTTAGAAGAAACTGTTATGTCCAGGATTGTCCTTCTACAATGTACTGACACCCTACACACACACACAGACACACATACAGCCCTCCACACACATAACTCAGCATCATTAAATCAACCTCCTGCCAGATTTTCCCAAACAGGGGAAGCCTCAGATCATTGAGCAGTCAAGAAGCTTGCATCAATTAACAAAGGGGCAAGCATGTAGGATGAACCAATGGACATCATAGTATCACTCACATCAAGGGCAGAAGATTCATGTCCTGTAACATGTGTGTGATTCAAAGCACCCCTGCTAGAAAACATATTCTTTGTGTGTATGCTGCATCTCAACATAATCTAATGATGTTTAAATTGGACTGCTTGTTATGAGTCAATATATCACACATAGGCAATAAATGAGCTGATTTACAACACGGCAAGTGGCTGCCTTCGTTAAATAAATATGGAAGAAGGCCTGACCCAATGCAGTGGGTGTGAAGTTTGATAGCAAGAAAGTCTAGAGGACAATATATTTTATGTAGTCAATACTTTTAAGGAATCTAATAAGAGGTATTAAATGAAGAATTTGGTGAAATCAATGTTTTCACTGTTTTGACATGTATGACTCCAGGGAATCACTTACAGATCTATGCAATCACCACAGTCAAGGTGGGCACCTACATTTTTTTTCCTTCTATTCCTGAGTTACAGGGTTGAATAACGGCCAGAAAAGTGTTTTTGCAGAACATTATGATGGCACTGTAAGGTTGTCCTTTTTGATAGAAAATGTCATTTTTTCTTATTCACAAGTTCCCTGATGAGGTCACAGGGGAACAATTATAGGTGATATGTGTGGTGCTTGGCATAACTAGTGTAATTAACAAAAGTATCATCACTAGAATGGCACTCAATAGAGTGCATACCTTTGCCAAGGCTCAACATTACCTTTTAATTAAATCAAGCCAAACCCAATATCAAACTTAATAGCCTTGTATCACTCTAAATTTAAACCAACTATAACTGCTTTACCACAACTACAGTTCACCAGATCAGTAACAGCCAACCACTAGGAAAACAAAACAGTGCAGATGAAATCATAATCTCCATTGTGTTGTGGAAGCCTAAGACAATTTAAATAGGATTTGTATCAAATTGTACTCACTCATAAATACCAGCCACCTGAATACATCTGATATTTTTCATCAAGATTCATACATTATTCAACCAGAAATTAACAAAATGACAAAAAATGCAAAAAAAACCAAACAAAAAAAATCGCAATATTAAAGTAGAACTGCAAGCAGTTATGAACAGGGGCCAAGTCCCCCCGCGCGAATCGGACCCCGCGCACCGCAGAGCCCACGGAAGTTGGCCCAAAAGTTCGAAAAAGTAGGTATTGCATATGTGGTGATTTAGCGAACGAAATGTGCAGCAGAAGTGGGCGTGTCCTAGGTCAGAAAACCCAGTTCTATTCAGGGAACATATGGATATAAGGTTTGCGAATGTATTATTTAAAATGTGGAAGTTACAGGCAAAAAAGCGATTGCATCCATTATAGTGCCACCTAGTGGAGTACATGTGCAATTTTTGGAATGGAAGAACTGTGTCCTATTATCTATGTACCATATACATTTCAAAGCTCTCAGCAAAATAGTTTGGCTGAAATTAATGTTTGTTTATCTTGTAATAAGCAACGCCCACATTGACCAGTCATGACAACCTTCAAGATATGGCCTCAGGATTGGGCCTACATCATACCGACCAAATTTCATAAATATTGGTGCAGCCGTTCAAGAGATATAAACTTCCCATATTTTTAGCGCCCCCTAGTGACCAAAATTTGCCAAATTCGGCACATCCCTTCCCAGTCTCATGGCAAGCAAGGATCCCAAATTTGGTGTTAATAGCATTTAGTTTGACCAAGATATCAAACAGTTGACATTTTTATACCTAGCTACAGAAATTTGTTGGTTAATAATTGGCGCATTTTTTGACCGAGCAAAATTCTGTTGATAACTTTAGATCAGTCTAGCTGAAGAGTGTACGTGCTAAGTTTCACGTAGATCGGACAAAATCCCAAGGAGGAGTTCGAAAAAGTAGGTTTTCCAGTTTTTGCGATTTTGCGAAAAAAACTTTCGAGGTACAAGTGGGCGTGGCCAATCGCAAAGTGATTCAGCTCCATTCAGGGAATCAGGGGATACAAGGTTTTTGAATGTGCGACATACGGTGTGGGAGTTATAGGCCAAAACGTGTTGCAAATGCGTTGGCCAAGGTTATAGCGCCCCCTGCAGGCGGATGTAGTTGTATGTAGTTTTTTGTGTCAGATATTCGCAGGAGTCTGGACCAACCCTCCAAATTGCACTGCCCTCCCTTGCACGGTTTAGCCTGCTGCACCACTTTTAGCCGTAGAAAAATAAAAATAAAAATCTTTATAATTACAATATGCTTCCTAGCACCGCTGGTCCTAGCCCCTCAGGCTTGGCCCCCTAATTAAAGCTGCGAGCAGCGATGATCGGGCCCTCGGAGGCCTGTTCACCTGTTACTTGCATGTGATGTTGTGGAGAAAACAAGCTGTGAATGTCATGTGAATCGGATTATGTTTGTCTGACTTCCTGTGTCCAGTGGGTGGCGCTATGGATATGACACAGTGTTGATGCACAGATATATTCAGGACGACTCCCTCTACATTCCTGAGAAATTTGGTGGACATTCAAATTGTGTGTTGAAGTTGATGATAAGGACTTGATGGTTCACAGTAAATGAGAAAATGGTTTCCACCGTCACGCCCACCAGGTATGACGTAGCCAAAAACTTTCAACAACTTTTGATCTTCAAGGCATGAGGATGATATTAAGTGAATGTGAAGACTGTGGTGTTAAATCTCTAGGAGGAGATAATTTTTGAACGCGGCATGACACTGACTTCCTGTGTCCAGTGGGTGGTGCTATAGATATTACACAGTATTGATGGACAGATGTATTCAGGGCGACTCCCTCTAAATTCCTGAGTAATTTGGTGGAGATGGGAAATTGTATGTTGAAGTTAGAGGGACTTGATGCTTCACGGCAAAGATTTAAATGGGCGGCACCACCACGGCCAGCAGGTATGACGCAGGAGAAAGCTTTTCATAACCTTTCATCTGCAAGGTCAGACGATGATTCTGACTGACTGTGAAGTCTGTGGTGTTGAATCTGTAGGAGGGCGTGAAATTATGAGGTATGACATTATATCAAAATGGCGGCCAAATTCAAAATGGCTGACTTTGTATTGCTGTGTAGATGTATTCAGGGCAACACTGTCTACATGTATGAGTAATTTGGTGGAGATGGGGCATCGTATGTTGAAGTGAGATGCTTCACAGCGAAGGAAAAAAATGGTTTCCAACGCCACGCCCACCAGGTATGACGTAGCTAAAAGCTTTGAACAACTTTTGATCTTCAAGGCACGAGGATGATACTCAGTGAATTGGAAGACTGTGGTGTTAAATCTGTAGGAGGAGATAATTTTCAAAATAGGCATGAATTTGGGAAAAAAATGCCGCCACACATCAAAATTGACGACTTCCTATTGGACTGATGGTATCGGTCCAAGAGGGTTTTTTGTGCGTCTGCTCATGATAAATGTGCGTCTATGTGCATGTAGGAGGCGGGGATGAACAATGGGGGCGCTACAGAGCCCGCAGGTCACGACCACGCCCAATGACATTAAATTAATACATTTTTTGCAGAATGAGACGTATATTCCAAATTTGGTGAGTTTTGGGGTATGTTCAGGCCCCCAAAAATGCGTTTAGTTGTGAGAAGTAATTCTTGCTCGGGCCCTAAAAAAGAGTAAAAAAGTGAAAAATGTCCTGGACCCATCCCTTTGTCAAGATCCACAGAAAAATTTATTTGGATCTATTCTGGAAGAAGACCTATTCTCCAAGATTTGTGGAAATCTATTCAGCAAGTTTTGTGTAATCCTGTTGACAAACCGACCAATAAACAGACAGAGATTAAACGTAGCTGCCTTGGTGGAGTTAATAACTGTTATCAGCCTGTAACAGGAGTTGCCATGGTGTCTTTTCATTGGTTGCAGCTTCAGGTTAGACGAGGTAACGTTAACTCGCCACACTACAAAATGCTGTGTGTGTTTATTTTTCTATCTTGGCACGCCTGCCGGATGTGATATTGGGACATGGCTAAATCCTCAATTCCACATTTGATTTCGAAGGTTGATATCATGACGTCATTTCGATCTATATCCTACTTGTCGAGACACCCCTATGATTAGCTTATGAATTCTTGAGCTGTGGCAAAAAATATCTTTTGTGGGGTCACAGTGACCTTTGATGGAAACCAGTTCATCCGAGCCAGGAAGAACAATCCCAAAACAAAATGCCTCTGGCCAGAGCTGTCGCTGGTGCACACGTTTAAATGGCACTTGTGAAATGTTGTATGTGTTTGTATTCTGTGTTATTAGGGGGCCAAGCCCAAGGGGCCGAGGGAACGCGTATGCAAGCATACGCGTTTCCTAGGACCAGCGCTGCTAGGAACCCTATTGTAATTGTAAAGATTTTTATTTTTATTTTTCTCCGGCTAAAAGTGCTGCTGCAGGCTAAACCGTGCAAGGGAGGGCGGTGCAATTTGGAGGGTTGATCCAGACTCCTGCGAATATCTCAGACACAAAAAACTACATATATCCGCCTGCAGGGGGCGCTATAACCTAGGCCAACACGTTTTTGCCTATGACTCCCACACCATATGTCGCACATTCAAAAACCTTGTATCCCCTGATTCCCTGAATGGAGCTGAATCACTTTGCGATTGGCCACGCCCACTCGTGCCTCGAAAGTTTTTTTCGCAAAATCGCAAAAACTGGAAAACCTACTTTTTCGAACTCCTCCTTGGGATTTTGTCCGATCTGCGTGAAACTTGGCATGTACATTCTTCAGCTGGATCTGACCTAAATTTATCAAAAGAATTTTGCTCGGTCAAAAAATGCGCTAATTATTAACGGACAAATTTCTGTAGCTAGCTATAAAAATCTAAACTGTTTGATATCTCGGTCAAACTAAATGCTGTTAACACCAAATTGGAGATCCTTAGTTGCCATGACACTGGGAAGGGATGAGCCCAATTTGGCGAATTTTGGCCACTAGGGGGCGCTAAAAATATGGGAAGTTTATATGTCTTGAATGGCTACACCGATTTTTACGAAATTTGGTCGGTATGATGTAGGCCCAATCCTGAGACCATATCTTGAAGGTGGTCATGACTGCTCAATGTGGGCGTGGTTTATTACAAGATAAACAACAAACATTAATTTCAGCCTAAATATTATACTGAGAGCTTTGAAATGTATATGGTACAGATAGAATAGGACACGGTTCTCCCATACCAAAAATTGCACATGTACTCTAGTAGGTGGCGCTATAATGGATGCAATCGCGTTTTTGCCTGTAACTTCCACATTTTAAATAATACATTCGCAAACCTTATATCCATATGTTCCCTGAACAGAGCTGGGTTTTCTGACATAGGACACGACCACTTCTGTTGCACATTACGTTCGTTAAAGTGCCACATACACAAAACCTACTTTTTCAAACTCCTCCGTGGGATTTTGTCCGATCTGCGTGAAACTTGCCACGTACACTCTTCAGCTGGACCTGACCTAAAGTTATCAAAAGAATTTTGCTTGGTCAAAAAATGCGCAAATTTATCACGAACAAATTTCTGTAGCTAGCTATAAAAATGTAAACTGATATCTTGGTCAAACTAAATGCTATTTACACCAAATTTGAGATCCTTGGTTGCTATGACACTGGGAAGGGATGAGCCCAATTTGGCGAATTTTGGCCACTAGGGGGTGCTAAAAATATGGGAAGTTTATATGTCTTGAAGGGCTACACCTATTTTTACGAAATGTGGTCGGTATGATGTAGGGCCAATCCTGAGGCCATATCTTGAAGGTGGTCATCACTGGTCAATGTGGGCATGGCTTAGTACAACAAATCCAAATCGGCACACATTCAGCCTTTTGCACTACCAGTGCACTTCCCACCACAGCTAATACCACGGCTCAGATGTTGGCCTGTGTCTTCACTTTTGCCCCGAGCCCGTCATCCTTTGGGGCCAACTTCCGTGGGCTCTGCGGTGCGTGAGGTCCGAGTCGCGTGGGGGGGCTTGGCCCCCGTTCATAACTGCTTGCAGTTCTAGTTTCATGTTGTATTCTGATTAGTGCATTTGTAGTTGTGGCTCACAGGAACACACACATTGTGAAAACATATTTGACATAGTCAAAAGTGTGAGATAGCCAGTGGAACACCCTTCAGGATAATGTAATAAGCGTTTTACATATGAACTTTCTTATGACTTATAAGTTTGATGACACTGATTGTTTCTTGGGCTGTAGGCACAGATAAACGCCTCTGAGTAAACTGTGACTGATTGTAGACATTGAGGAAAGACTGCAGTTGCCAAAAGCAGATATTGGCAGTTGGTTGTAGTCTGAAATCAGCTTCATTGCCTTAAAAACGAACAAATATAACCTTTCCTGTCGATGATTCTTTAAATAAAGTCCAGCTGCTGCTTCCTCAACCTGCACTACATCTGTACTGGATTTCTGAGTTTCCTGAATGTATTTCAAAAATATGCATCAATGAATAAAACGCCATCTTTATATGCATTTCACATATCAAACTTATAAGAAAGAACATTTGGGTAACATTTGAAGAATAACATTTTGACACCTTTAATTATGCAAATCCAACATTTATTTTCAACATAACCAGCATGATGATGAGATTCATATGTTACAACTGCAAGAAAACAAAGAACTACAATGCTCATGCCATCTTTATTCCAAACAAAACTGCTAATTGACAGTGTCAACAGCTCACCTGAAACTCTGTTCCTGATTCATCATCAGCTGCTCTACATGTGTAGCTTCATGCTGCTGTTTTTTCCTGTGTGCAGTGATTCATAGTTATTAGCCAGTTACCCACTATTTTAACCCTTGTAATTGCTAACATTGGTTGAAAGACTAGAAGGGCCATAGTTGCCTACGTTCACTACACTAACACGTTAATAACACTTCTCCATAGTAGAATGAGTGTTAATGTTATGCTAGCAGGCTTGCACTGTGGGGGTAGTTAGCTAACTAACAACAGCCTCGCAGCTAGGCTATGGACTGAAATATGTGCCACTAGAAACTGAATTTGAATGATCAATATTTGAAATTGAATTGCTAAACTTGAATAATTGCATTAATAAACTGAATTTGAATCACATAATTTGAATTTGTATTGTTTAATTTGAATCATTGCATTGAAAAACTGAATCTGAATATTATAATTTGAAATTGAATTTATTAGTTTAGAAAATTCAACTCTATATATGTTTTCATTTTCAGTTCTCACAATTCAAATTCAGTTCTCAAAATTCAATTTCAGTTTACTGTGACTGACATCTGGGTGGTTGAGGAAGAGCAATCGAGCGCAGATAACTAGGACTCCTCTTCGGCTAATCAGCACCTACGTAATTTACCTTGACTCAGGCATGGACTGGCCATCTGGCGTACCGGGCAATGCCCGGTGGGCCGACGCACATTTTTGGGCCGGGCTGTCATAATCCAATCAAAAAAGTTTATTATAAATCATTTTTATCTACCGTGACGGCCTATTGGTTGATTTTCTAGAAGGACATTGGGCTAATCCAATGAAATCTCTCAGCCCTCCTCTTTTTTTCTAAGTGCACAATTTATAAGGGGGGGGCCCATTGGGCCCATCTTCAATATAGACAGTGGACTGAACCAATCAGGATATAGTACGACAGTGGCCCCACCCCCTCCCCTCTCTGGCTCTCTCCTGTAACTTCTGCTAGTTTCAAACTGTAGATGCTGCAAAATGTGCTAAAATCACAGACTTGTTTGCTGGAGGGGCTGCTGTAGCCTCCACGTCCTGTGAGACAGCAGCAGCGGGCAGGAGAGGAGCAGCCAGAAATGCAGGCTGACTGACAGGGACAGTGTAGTTCAGCCGGTAAGCAGGTAGTAACGGTAATACAGGGACTGTGAGGTGATGGAGGCAACGTTAGCTCTATTAGCCTACATGTAGAGTTATCAGCGGGTCGGGCCGGCCCGACAAACCCGACCGGACCCGTGGGCTCAGGTCCGGTCAGGTTAACGTGGGGGCGCGGCAGACAGTTCATGCCGGTGTGTCGCGTTGCGCCCGCGGGCCGGGTCGGGTTGTAATTCAGGCCCGTTGAGAACTCTAATTACATGAGAATGATGAGCAATGGCGATTGATTAGTATCAATATTAATTGGTGTTGCATACCAAAATCTGGCAGCCACGGCACCTTATTCTGATAAAATATGTGTCCATTTTAGGCTCCATCATGGCATTTTAGATATTTTGGTTAAAGGTGTGTTGAAAGGCTGCATAGTAGTTTGAATTTGTAGCAACCCTCTATGGTGTTAAACATGTTTTAAAAAACTGATTTTAAAACTGCTAAATGATAAGTAAAAAGCTTTGCAATTTAAGCACTAAAGTAAATGTAAAGAAAATATAAAAGTATTATTAGCAAAAGGTTTGCCCACAATGAACAAGATGAGTAAGATGGTGTTAAATGCTTTTAAGACATAGGCTAGATGCTTTGAATAAGTTCATAAAGCAGCCTGTCTTTAGCCTGATATAACAATGTTTCAGCTTTTTAAAGGAGGGAGCACCTTTTAACCTGAAGAATTAGAATTGAGCCGCTATATCAGAGGAATACAGAAAATACATATTAGAGATTATTTCAATTAAAAGGATAAAATAATCAATTGAACTACACAGAGCAGAAAAGAGTGGTGGACATAACAAAAGACACTAAACTTCTGAGATTTAGGATGTTAATGATACATTATGCTTGAAATAGAGAAGGAGTTAGAACTATGTGTTGAGTAAATGTACTTATTTGCTTTCCACAATGGTTTTTTGATAGATTTCTAAAGTAATGATAAACTGTAAATTTCTAATAAGCCTAAAGGTGACCATTAGGATGTTAATTAAGTGAATGGCTCTCGTGTGCATCTCATGTGGATTTCCAACAGTCCAAGACTATCCAAACTATTTCCAAAACTGTCCAAGGGTCATCAACTAGGTCATGATATAACAGGAAGTGAAGTCTAACAAGACAAAGTGGTTCAAAATGAAGGTTAGAAATCTATATCAATATCACCCCGCAACTACAAGAATTTACAGTAAACCTACTTGGACTTATTTCACATGTTCAACTGCATGGGACCCACACAAAGGAAGTGGAAATGGCATCATTAGGTGAAAAACAATACGAAAGGATTTATCATGTGAAATCAAGTTTATCTAACACGTAATTTTCTTTTCATGTACATATTAGGAATCGAGGAAAATATCAACACTTAAAGAGAAAATATAATACATAGCGAGTTATTATAAAAAAGACAAAGAAAATATAATGTGTTTTCCCTATTTTGGCCATAAGCGGTTATATTGACCACACATCATTTCTCACGGCTTGCTTCTTTCATTGTCTCTACATATGTTAGCGGTCTACAGCTTTGCTTCTTTGTGAATTAATTTGTTAGTTAATTATTATATAGTTGTATTATATCGCCTTGTTGGCACCATGGGCAAACAACAACGGGACTCCCATTACGGGAGTTCCCTCCTCCATGAAAAAGCAAGCGGGGCTGTTCAACACGAATGCGACTCTGTACTCTGACTGTGTAGCAGGGAAAGCCGAGGAAGAATGTTTGCATCCTGAGCACCGTGCACACAGGTGTGGGCACCTTTAGTGGGGCGAAGGCAAAACCAGAGTCTGTGATGTACTACAACAACACGAGGTACGGCCTCCTCGACCTGGCTGGGATAGGGGAGGGGAAAGCGGCCGCAGCAGTCGGAACAAGGTGGGCAGCAGCGGAAGCAAACACCGCAGCAGCAGCAGACACAGAACCGGAGGTAGTGCCGGTCCGAAAGAGCTGCAAACGGAACTATACGTCTGACACTTGAAATGCCACAAGCCCGTGTGTGGTGACTGTGCGAGGAGAGCGGAGGTAATCTGCGGAGACTGTGTCCTAGTTATCTGCGCTCGATTGCTCTTCCTCAACTACCCAGATGTCAGTCACAGTAAACTGAAATTGAATTTTGAGAACTGAATTTGAATTGTGAGAACTGAATGTGAAAACATATATAGAGTTGAATTTTCCAAACTAATAAATTCAATTTCATTTTATAATATTCAGATTCAGTTTTTCAATGCAATGATTCAAATTAAACAATACAAATTCAAATTATGTGATTCAAATTCAGTTTTTTAATGCAATTTTTCAAGTTTAGCAATTCAAATTCAAATATTGATCATTCAAATTCAGTTTCTAGTGGCACATATTTCAGCCCATACTAGGCTACTACTCACTCTCTGGGTGGTGAAATAGCTTTGGATGTCTTTTTTCATTTTCGGTGGCATTTTCTATCAACAAAGCAGAAACACGGGCAAAAATGTTGCGACCAAACTAAATACTGATGTGAGGATTTCCTTTCATGATGTGTGTATTGATGTATTTACGTCAGCACAGTGTGCAGCAGCAGCCTGATACCTCACCATCAGTCCAGCTGTCTTGCAGCAACTCTGCCACACAGCGCGTCTTCTTCACGAGAGGCGCTTTGATACCTTCATGTGCTGAGGACGTGATCACCCTTCAGCCAATCAAATGGCAGCATATCTAAATGTGTTGCCGGGCAGGTTACACTAAAGATTGCGATGAGAGGGCATGTCGGAAAAATAGTCCTCTACATATGCTTAATATACTACGAATGAGTTTGTGAAAAATATTATATTCCATGCATTATGCAAAAAAAAAAATCATTATATGAAATTATATAAAAATATTGGTAGGGACAACTCTGTCTTTCCCAAACTTTGGTTGTGACTTGTCCCTACCGTCCCTATGCAAACTTATGCCCTTGCATAGGGGCATCAGGCTGCATCTCAGCTGGGACTGAGGTCTGGACAGTGACAGCAGCACATTTATTATACAGCAAGGTCTCAAGGTAGAAGTACTCAACTTCCTCTGCTCTATGCTTGATACATTATTGTCTACTAGGAATGTCGAGATTCACCGATTCATATCGGTGGTCCGATACAAACGTTTGCGATGCGACTCCACCTGTTGATTCAAGGTGCGTCGGATATAATTTACGGGTGAATTTGCGGTGCATCTCTTCTGGTCTCACTGCATGAAAAGTGGAATTTTCGTCAGTATGCGGCACTGTAGATTGTCGTGGAATTTCAGGTTTGCGACAATTCACAGGAATTTGCAGGCAACACCGAAAACTGCCGTAAATTGTCGGAAATTGACGTGGGCCTTGCTTGGCAGTTGTCCCCCCATGACCCCCCTCCCCCGGATTCTAGGGGAGGCTTTAACATGAAAATGCTGTGAGCTATACAAATGCAAATCAGGGTAGCAGGGGGAGTTTTACCCCAGGTGACCTTTTTCTAAAAGGTATGAACTTCATTTTAAGAAAATCTCTGGTATAAATAGATGAGGCTCAGTATAGCCTAATTATAGACCCTTAAATTTTAGCTTAAATTCATTTATTTAATGAAAGTATGCTAGATTAATTACTGTGTATGTCATTAGCAATGGCCAATGTTATGTAAAAAAGATTATTTATTCTTTTTTTTCTCTCTCCTGGGAACAAGTTAAAGATAAAACGGCAGTTGTTAAGAAGTTAAAATTGCATGACATATTTTAAGATAAATAGGATATTAAAATGGATAAATAAATTCTGTTGAAAATGTGTGACATTAAAATATAATTTCATAGGTTCTGAATGTTTCAAAAGAAGTTGAAAAATAATTCTTATTATGTGTGAGAGTTCATGACCTGTAACAGTTTTTACACTTCCAGGTTGACCAGAGCGTCAGTGAGGAGGAAGAAGAAGCGGAGAGTTAATGGCGTCAAGCAGCTTACAGTGGACTGTGTGTGTCTGTCAGCAGGGCTGTGCAGCGCACGTGCTACATTAAAACATGCCTGTTCTAAGAATTAATCTGCCCTGTAGCATGTGTGCTATGGGCAGATTTAGCCACAAAAAAAAAAATAAAAATCTTGCTCGGAATCTTGTTTGAAAAAAAAAAATCCTTCTGTGTAGAACCAAAGTAGAACGATGGTACTACGACTATTCTTCCGGGTAGTTGTAGTCAACTGTGGTCAATGATTAATGTTATGTCTTGTATATTGAACGCCAATTCCCACAATTCCTCACGGTCGCAGCTTTTACTCACGCTCTGTCCCATGCGGCTGGGTTGGCACACGCTAACGTTACTCCCACGAGTCAACAACATGAAGAGATTTTTCCAATCTGTCCACGTTGAGAACACGAAACGAACTAAAGAGACCCCAGGCACCCCGGACGCCAATGTCCACATACAACCACACACAACCATCAGCAAGGAAACAGCTACCGATACGTCCGATACCAACAACAGCATACACGAGTAAAAAGAGGGAGCCAGAAGAAAAAAAAGCAGCAAGTGACTTTTCAGAGGTGGAGGGAGCTCCGTGATCTAGAAGGATTCAAAACCAACGCAGAGTTGGCGACTTTTCTGCTTGACAGGTAATTATCCCTGCTTGATTTACACAATGTTTGATTGGATTTTCGGCCGGGCTAAAAAGCTAATTGTAATTGTTACCGTAACTTAGTGCATGTGATGTTACTGTGATGTCGCAGTCGGGCTTACGTTAGCTTGTTTCCGATGCTAATGCTATCGTTACTGGTTGGCGTTGTTCTATTAGAAAGTAGCAGAAAATATCTCTGTGAAGTGACCTGACAGTTTTTTTTTGTTTTTATCCTCATGATTATGTGTAACATTTCTGTGCTCTCACAGCTGAACTAGGTGTAAAACTAAAGCCAACTCAGAGAAATAGACTGGCCTGCATTTCTAAGTTCAAACACTTATGTTCCTGTTGTTGTTCTGCTTTAAGACATGTGGATTAGCCTTCTGCACCATGTCACAGGAGAGCATGAGTGGTCCCTCGATGCCTGTCAACATGGTCCCTTGGAGGAAGACAGAGAGAAGGAGTGGATAGGGAAGGGGTCTGCTGCCCATGAAGTTTAGTCTGAAATCATTCTCAGTGAACGCTGGCTGAAGGAGGTTCACAAGCACTTGCATTTCAGGTATGATTATGCAGAGTAATTTGCCTTTTGTGTCGCTTTTCAAAGATTATTCAGTGTTTTTATTTGCACATGTAAACTTAGAGTTCAGATCAGAAAGAAATTATTATAATTATTATTATAATCTGATATTTCCCACTGAATTTGTAGGTCAACTACATCCTGATGTATGCCAGCAAGCGTTTTAGTTTCAGCCCTCCAGTCTATGAAGCCTGAATCTTACTGGCTGGCCTGGACTACAACCACCATGTCCACAGACCAGCCAAGAGAAGTCCTGATGGCTCCATAGAGTATGTTATAAGCATAACAAATGTTATTAAGTCCATTTTATTTTCTCACCATCTCAGCCACTATGTTCTGTACCAACAAAGAATGTTCAGAAACCTGGATAAGATTTTTACATGCAACAGTGTCCTGGTTTCTCTAAACTTGGATAACATGTTTACATGTGCAAAACATAACCAGGATCCTCCAAAAACACTATCATAATCAGGATGCTAGTTAGCAGTTATTATTCAGACTGTGGCCAGTTGTGTTTAAGGTGTCACAGCTAGATACTGCCTCCCTGATGGGTACTGAAAACTATAAAAGGCACAATAATGTATTTAAAAACAAGTCAGGCCTCATCTGGCAAGGCCAAACTCAAAATGTCACACTAGAACAAGCAAGGCATCATTTTGACTGTTTCAAATCTTTAATGTAATAACTTTGTTGAAATAAAACCAACGTAACTATAGACTGTTCTCTCTTCTGACTTTTCCTAAATGTGTGTATATATTACATCCAGTTCTTTATTCTCTTTCCACAGGTCAGAGATTGCCACAGACATCGAGGCATGCTGTTGCACTTTGAAGAATAAAGAATCTTCCAGCAAAAATAAGTTTGTTGACTTTGACTGACAACTGACTGTGCATTGTTACTCTTCATACAACCTACATTGTTATATTACTTTGAAAAATAAAGCTTGACAATATTTATAGGGTTATTACTTGTTTCTTAAACTATTCTGAAGGGTATTTCAATAAAATAAGGTCAAGTGCTATGTTTGTTTTTACATTTATGCAATTAGAAACAAATCCCTTTAGAAAGAAACTTTATTAGATAAATGATGAAATCACAAATATTTTGATTTGTACATTTTGAACAATATAAAAAAAGAGAAATCTATGTACAGTATTGCACAACACTCAAAAATGCAAATGCACATCTCAGGCTGTTGGTTGCAGCATTTCCTCTACAACCATGGGCCTTTCCCTGCATCTCTGGGCTGGAGTTGGACAGGAGGTGCTGTTGGAGGAGTAGCAGGGGCTGAGTGGCTGAGGACATCACAGATGAGGCTGGGGTCCCATGTCAAAGTTTGCTCGATATGTTGCGTGCCAGATGTACATCCAAGCGTTGAATTTGCTCCTAGTAATTACAAGATAAAGTATATGTTAGTAAAACAACTATTACCTGAGATACAATGATAATTGTGTTTAGAAACAGACTATTACTACTGAGACTACGTACACGTTGAAATGCAATCCTCTGCAATCTCAAATGTCCAACTAGAGCAGTGTCATCTGTACGGAGGTCATCGGGTGTTTGTCCCACGCGACGCCCTCTTCCCCGGCGTCCACGGTCCCGGCCTCGGCCTGATCCAACTCGTCCATGGCTCCCTCGTCTACCCGTGCTCGTAGAAGCAGCTGCTGGGGTGTAACTCATCATCTGAGCCCAGTGTCTCAGTCTCAAAACTAGTGTTAATTTTCGTTAACTAAAACTATGACGAAAAATATTCGTCAACGAACCTTTTCACGGACGAAAACTAATTGAAAACTAAATAAGAAGTCTGATATGATGACGAAGACTGTGACGAAATATAACTGACACTTTAGTCAGCGGATAAAAATGAGACGAAAATGTTACGGAGGGACGAATGGAGAAGAGATCCAATCAGAGCGAATCTTTTGAGGGTAGGTTGACCGCTGCAGAAGCAGCAGAGCCACTTTAAAAAGCCGCGGCAAGCTGAACAGGCAGCAGTGTTTACATAGAAGGAAAACAAAGACGAGTTTGCGGAACTTGCACAGTTTCATGGACGTTTTCACAAGAGTTAGGTTGTTTACATGATATTTAGTTGGACAGCTTTGGTGGATTTCAGCTGACTTAGCTGGTTAGAAAGACGCTAGCGTTAACGTTTTGCCGTGCACCCGGTCCGAGGGCAACGGCATGCCTCATGAACAACAGAAATGTCAGAGCTAGAAAATGAAGAATTGACATCTGGGCACACCTCACATATGACAACCAGACCGTCCGCAAACCGTGTGGAGCAAAAACACTACCAAATTGAGGCGACATTTACAGACGACTCATCTCGATCGAGAGAGAGAGAGGACATCTTCAGTTGACACAAACTGATGATTGATTCATTGTTATTAATTACTTATTGACTGAGATTGATTGATTGTGACTATGATTGAGTCAGTCATAGTTACAGTATTACCAACAGTATAGATTATAAATAATTTATTGTAAATATTGTTTTGCTTTATTATTATTTTTTATTTCCAAACGCTTGCTTTGGTAATATGTACAGTGTAAGCTCATGCCAATAAAGCCTTTTGAATTGAATTGAGAGAGAGATTTACCACTCACTAAGACTAGACTAAGACTAAAAGATTTCAGATGACTAAAATATGACCAAAACTAAATGGTGTGTTATTCAAAAGACTAAGACTAAATCAGAATTTGCTGTCAAAATTAACACTACTCAAAACTTTAACCATATATTAATAAATAAAAATGTCACACGTTTTGCAAAGCGACAAATGTAAATAAGCTGCTAATTTACTGGTGTGACTGACGTGCTAAGCTAAATAATAGACTTTCCGAACATTATTTTTATCACAAAATTAGACTTTATTGCTAAATAAACATGTAAAGAATTGAGGAACAAGTTTCTAGGTAAGGTATAGCCATGTGAAAGTCACTGTAAAGCGTTTATATCTAGCTGTGTGGAGTGTAGCTTATGTTATTACCGATTCATGTGCCTGTTGTTTACCTGGGCTTTTCAGTCACGTGCAGGTCGCGTGCGTTGCGTGCACGCCAGCCTCCCCTCGGGGAGGGACTTCGGAGGCAGGGCAGGAGAGCAGCGGAGAGGGAGGGATCTGAAAGTTGTACTTGTTCAAATTTAATGCTAAGTCCTCTCTCTCCTCCAAGTTACCAACTGCACCTTTAACTGTTTACTTTTCTTACAAAGATAATACTTGAAGTGCAGGATAAACCTCCCCAGATAGCAATTGGACGCTGTAACAGAACAGGGCCGCAACCGCAATACGATAGAGCAGGATCTGGCCCGGCTCCGCCTCACGGACTCGTTCCTAAGTCCAAACGCACATCGGGCCGAAGCCGTTTCGGATCTGTTTTTCAGGGTTGTTGCGGATCTGTGCCAGGGCCGTTCCAGCGCCGCCTGATCATGGCGTTACAGATTCGGAGCAGGTCCGTAAAACGACTCCGCGTACCGGACCAGTGCCAGATGTGATACGATCCTGCTTAAATCACCACCGGATTCACCTTTTGCCTTATTTTCGGCATTTTTGTCAGTTAGGCTAGGCCTCAAATCTAGGAAAGACACTATCTGGCCCATGTTTGCATAGTTTTACCGAAACAGAGGAAGTGCGTTCTTCCAGACAGCCATCAGAAAAAATACGTAGGCTACAATTAAATGAAATAACTCGTTTTAATGATCAAAACACATATCAAAACAACGTGAACAAAGTCAACAAACGTATTAATGACTACTGGTGGATGGTGTCGAAGAGCAGCTTCAGGTGAGGTTTTGATATTGCTGCTGCTGCTGCTCCTGCTGTGCCAGCCTCTCCTGGCGCACGCCGCTCCTATCTGTTGACAGGGCAAACCAGCGTATGGAATGCGCCCCGATCTCTGCTTCCGCCGCCTTTGCCGTCAATGAGCATTGCGCACTGCACCTGGTGGGAAAACACAGACGTCATTAGAGATTAGGTTGAAAGAAAAATTTGGATCAGTGCGACAAAACAGGCCTACATGACATTTGCTCAAAATGAAGATTAGCCCATCGTTCTAATTACTTCTATAAGGTTCCTCAAAGGCGTGCGTGTTGTTGCAGGTCCCAAGTTCACGTCGGTATTCTTTCCGAATCTGTGCAGAGAGGAGGTTGAGTGTAGCCTACAGCAGGCGCGTCGTCAGACCTGGGCATCCGAATGTTTGGGGAATAGCCCCGGATCTCTGTGCCTTGAAAAAAAAAGACATCAAATATAATTGCCTAATGGTGAAAGGTTTTTATGTGATTGCATATCGAACGGCCAACAGCCACAAATGCGACATTGTCACCAGCGCAACATGCGCAGAAGCTGGCCTGGCTTTCCTCATGGAATATGCCATATGTGAGCAGAGATATCAATGATCGATATCTTGGTTAGGGCATAACAGTACGCTCTCCACATCCCTAGAGTTAGATCGGGTCAAATGATATGTTTCTGATTGGACCAAAGTGTCAGTTGGACTTCAGAAAGGCCGAAATTCAACAATACTAACGGCCGTAAGCGGTCATTGTGACCGCTGGATTTAAACTCTATAATATCTCATGTAAATACCCAACTGAGTGATGAATGCATTCACTGTGTCGTGATATTTTTAAAAAAAAAACGAAATAACACCAAAATGTACATTTTAACAAGTCCAACTGTGCATTTATCAATTTTCATATCATCGCACATAAACCGTAATTATTGCATTTATTTACCCAAGATTTTAATAGAGAAAACCCAGAACAAGAAAATTAACAATTAAAAATAACTTATTTGATTATGAAACATTTTATTTTAACACTTAATATATAATAAAATAAATAATAATAATCGAAAAAGCTGGAAACGAGCTGATCTAAAGCAAAAACAAAGAAGGAGCCGTTGTGATCACTGGTCACAGTCAGATTACCTCCGCTCTCCGCACAGTTACACAGGGCTTGTGGCATTTCAAGTGTCCGACGTTTGGTTCCGTTTGCAGCTCTTTGGACCGGCACTGCCTCCGTGTCCGTGTCTGCTGCGGTGGTTGTTTCCGCTGCTGCCCACCTTGTGCCGACTGCCGCAGCCTCTTTCCCCTCCATGTATTCTGCCCTCAGCTCCTCTGCAGCTGCTGCAGGACTTTCCTCCGGCTCTCCTGCTGCTGGTGCTCCTTGAATAAGATGCGGGCATTGATCCCAGCCAGGCCGAGGATGTTATAGAAGACCGCAACCGGCCATATTCGCTGACACAGAACCGGAGGCAGTGCCGGTCCGAAAGGGCTGCAAACGGAACCAAATTTCGGACGCTTGAAATGCCACAAGCCCGTGTGTGGTAACAGTGAGAGCGGAGGTAATCTGTGAACATAATCACAACTGCCCTTTTTTTGTTTTTGTTTTAGATTAGTTCGTTTCCAGCTTTTTCGATTATTATTACTGTTTTATTATAAAGCTTGTGTTAAAATAAATGTTTCATAATCAAATAAGTTAGCCTACTTTTAATTGTTGATTGTCTTGTTCTGAGTTTTCTCTAATAAAAATCTTGTGTAAATATGCAATAATTACGGTTTATGTGCGATGATATGAATATTGATGAATAATTAAACTTGTTAAAATGTACACTTTGGTGTAATTTCGTTTTGTTTTTTTTAAATTGGCTATCATGACACAATTATGCATTCATTACTCAGTTGGGTATTTAACCGCAATACGATAGAGCAGGATCTGGCCCGGCTCCGCCTCACGGACTCGTTCCTGAGTCCAAACGTACATCGGGCCGAAGCCGTTTCGGATCTGTTTTTCGGGGTTGTTGCGGATCTGTGCCAGGGCCGTTCCAGCGCCGCCTGATCATGGCGTTACAGATGCGGAACAGGTCCGTAAAACGACTCCGCTTACCGGACCACCCGGTATTTTATTATTTAGGCTACATGACAGATTATAGAGTTTAAATCTAGCGGTCCAAATGACCGTTTACGGCCGTTCTAGTAGTGTTGAATTCTGGCCTTCTGAAGTCCAACTGACACTTTGGTCACAGGGGATCCGTTGACAGCGGAGAGTCAGCAGCTGGATTTTGCGCCCACGGTCAGTAGTATTAGGCAAACAAACGAACAACAACCATCCCGACCATTATTCATTGTATTATTACTTTTGTGGGAAGTTATTACAATAAAGATTTTCACGTCCCCACAAATAAATCCTGCAAAATCCTGCAAAATCTCTCTCTCTCTCGGTCTCTCTCAATTCAGTTCAATTCAATATGCTTTATTGGCATGGATGTAACATAGA
Organism: Diplodus puntazzo; assembly: GCA_963678695.2. NCBI lineage: Eukaryota > Metazoa > Chordata > Actinopteri > Spariformes > Sparidae > Diplodus > Diplodus puntazzo. The sequence goes on along the minus strand of OZ023170.1, from coordinate 9,694,872 downwards.
CAGTGTTGCCAAATGGTCAAGTAGCCTAATAATAAATTATAAATTAAAAATAGCCTAAATAAATAAATAAAATAAATCAATAAATAAAAAGCATCACTGTCCTGCTCAAATGACTTTTGAGCATGCCCTATCGGGTAATATTGCTTAAATCTATACTTTGACTACAGGCTAGGATTTTCGAGACTATTGGCCGTATAGGCTATATGTCAAAGGCGAATTACAGGCAGCACACTTGCACAAATACAATCGTTTTCCCTCAAAATATCCATGCAACTACAGGAATATAAAACGTGTCATCAATGTTGGGGTCATATCAAGCGGCCGCATGTTCCAGGTGTATCGGCATATAGCCTATGCAAGTGCTCAAATGTGAGGAAGCGTGATTAAACCTCCCAAAACTCGATGTTCATTTGCAGCGGTCACATCATTTCCGAACACGCAGGCACGTCGTCATACCACATTGCCTCCACTAGCCAAAATATTTTCCAATAAAACCCAAAGGTCGCCTGCAGAATGACGATATAAGCCATACACACGTCGTTTTGATTGTAATTGTAGGCTACCAGCTCAACATCATCTGACAGTGTCACTGATGCAGCTAGCATAAGTTCTCTGACCGCCTCACAGCAGAGGGCAGCGAGGTTTTTCTTCTGCTAATGCAAGGAGGCGGTTAGAGATCTATAAGCTGCAGGTTGTAGCATCAGTGACAGTGACACTGATGGCAAGCTGGCTGTATACAATTGCAATTAAAACGAGTGTTTAAATGGTCGGTCAAAGTGTAAAATTAAGCTCACAATGATGCAGTGAAATCGGAGGCTCCATGTCGTTTTCATGAATGTGCGCCTGCAATTCTCAGCGCTATAACAGGAAAAAGCTAAGACCACCTTTTAAAAATCAGCACATTAGCGCAAATCTATGCCATGACATTAAAAGTTCACTCGGTTAGCCTATAACTCGGTCAATTCTGTGCGACACTTTTCACAAGCGCTATAGAGGCTTTAACGTCAAACAGCTAGCTAACACCGACTCCACTGTGGTGAACAAATGATTAGCAGCACTTTAACTTGCTATCTACAAAACCAACAGCTTTTCACTTGCACAATGCATTTAAGGTATAGACAGTAAATTAGAATAAACACATAGAAACTTACTTGTAGTAGCATGGTCAGTTCGAAATGTCCGATAGTTCAGAGGAACAGATGAATCTGGTGTGAGCATGTAGGTCCGATGATTTTTTTGGGGGGCGCTTCTGGCTGAGGTCCGTATTACGGATGTGGGCCGTTTCTGTATGACGACAGTCCAGCGAGACCAACGGTCACTTGGCACTTTGGCGCTGTCGTAAGACGGACCTGAAACGGACCTGTGCCAATGTCAGCATCTCTCTCCCTCTTCTCTCCCAATTCGTGCATATTGGGGTCCCTGGGGTGCCTGCCTACTTCAAGCATCTTTGTGATGGACACATTGTGCATGACAAACAAAAAAGTTTGGCTTTGGCATTATTTTTATTTAACTTAACTAGTGAGAACAAATACTAGATAACTGCAAGGATGAATGTTTTTCTGTATAAATATAGGCTGGGAGATAGGCATATATACCGAAATAACCGGTCTGTCCAACTATTTCTATAGCTGGGACATTTTAAATGGGCTAAATTCATTGTTAAATGCAGTCGGCTCAAATCTGTATCACAGACTCGGTCCACACCGGTGAAGCCTATGTCAAAACAGTGTCGGCTAAAATCCGTATTGCAGATATGGGCCAGAGCAGTTTTTAGCCTTTGTTGAATGCAGTCGGCTCAGACCTGTATCACGGATTCGGGCCACATCAGTGTAGCCTATGTGAAAATAGTGTCGGCTCAGATCTGGATTGCAGATTTGGACCAAATCAGTGTCAGACACAGCTAATGTCTTTCGGTTACCTGCTGGAAAAATGACCTGGGCCAGATCTGTAAAGCGATAGAAATACGAAACTGATGGCAGTTGGAATGTTTAAGCTGAAACTTCTATCTGGCACGGATCTGGTCCACAATCAGAAAACGTATCTGTGCTAGAAACGGAGGCAAGGGGCTTAAAACGGATCCGGGCCAAATGTAAAGGTTATCTGGGTCTTGCTGTCTGTCGATGTGCAATAAATATCAAAGGTTATGTACAAGAACCTGTCTGTTCTACTCATTTCAACTGACTTGTGAAAACCGCTCAAAGAAATCCAAATTCTTTGACATATAGCAGCTTTTTTTTTTAACAGTAACACAAATAGTTACTTTCCCTGGTAACGAGTTACTTTTATTATTGAGTAATTCAGTTACTAACTCAGTTACTTTTTGGATCAAGTAGTGAGTAACTATAACTAATTACTTTTTTAAAGTAACGTTCCCAGCACTGGCTACTGCTAACGTGAGTCGTCCAAAAACTCTCTTTTTAGCAAACTCTGTGTACACAAATAATGCTATCAATGCTCGTGTTCATGTGTAGAGACCCTGGTGATACTACGAGCAAAGTTTCATGTTGTGTCGAGCCTTCTTAGTGTTTTAAAAATAGCGATTTTGATGCTAGCAAAAGAGTGCCCCTGCATTCCATAGAAAATTAGCTTGCCCGAAAACGAAACTACGGTAAATCTTAAAAATGCCTCTTTCGTCGCAATTATGCTTTTACATGTAGGTTTGACTCATATACATTCACAAATGAAGCCTGGGTTGCTTTTTGGGGAGAGTTTCACTTTAACAGAGGACAAGATCAAGGATATTTCACCCAACGTTGATGTGGAATAAAAAACGTATTTTCCATAAGTAGTTCAAGATTCAAATCACTGCATGAAAAGTGGGATTGGCACTGTAGATTGTCGTGGAAGTTCAAGTTAACAACTGCACACAGCAATTTGCAGACAACACCGAAAACTGCCCTGAATTGTCGGAAATTGACGTGGGCCTTGCTTGGCAGTTGTCCCCCCATGACCCCCCTCCCCCTAATTCTAGGGGAGGCTTTACATGTAAATGAAAATGCTGTGAGCTATCCACCTTATTCCTGACTTTGTGAGTTTACCCATGGTTCATAGTGGTATTCGGTTACGCTCTTCCGGTTGAACTGCCTGACCTCGGTGTTTACGCTAACGTAGCTGTCATACACAAAGAAAGCGACAGAATGGATAAAAATCGGAGGACGGTTCTCACAGTGCCTCACCCGTCAGTTCGCATGGAGTGGGCAGATGCCATGAGGCATTAGCACGACGTTAGCTACATCGTCAGTTAATTATCTTATATTTTCTGAAGGTGTCGACGGCGGAGAATTACGCAGTTACAAAAGCACAGAAGCATACAACTACCTGCACAGTAACAAAATAGGGAAAGTACTGTTGAAGACACAAAGCAAGTTTATATTTCTGAAGGCAGCAGTGGAGTCCAGCCACAGCGTCAATCAAGCTAAACATACAGCGTGGATAATGCTGAAGGAAAGTGGAGTCGTGGAGACAGGCGGCTGCTCGGACATTGTCGGGTTGGGGAAGTCATGCAGTCATGCAGCAGCTATTCTGTGGAAGATATTCATAAACCCAAATATTTATTTTAGTGTCAAAGCCACGAGCCACGCTAGTCTCCGTTCCTCCTTCCTCAGCATGGCGTGTAGGGCGCAGGGCATGGACATGTTTGTCTAAGTTGTTGATGTACTACACGAGACATTTCTGAAAAAAACTTCAATTTTCATGAATTGTTGTGGCAACCAACAACGGCACATGTTGTACCTGAACTCATTTAACTACTACACTAAAGACTAAAAACAATTTAGCACTTATGACCTAACGCTAGTTGTTTAGGGCTAGCTTGGCGGCAGCGGTCAGCCATGCAGTTGCAAGGCAACCGGAAACAGAAAACCGCCGGCGGAAGTAGTTATCTGTCATGGCAGCCCCCATAGGCTTCCGAGGAAACAGGTGGATACAAATGCAAATCAGGGTAGCAGGGGGAGTTTTACCCAAGGTGACATTTTTCTAAAAGGTATTAACTTCAATTTAAGAAAATCTCTGGTATAAATAGATCAGGCTCAGTATAGCCGAATTATAGACTAATACATTTGAGCTTGAATTGATTTATTTAATGAAAGTATGCTAGATTAATTACTGTGTATGTCATTAGCAATGGCCAATGTTATGTAAAAAAGATACACAAAATCTTTATTTTTTCTCTTTTGGGAACAAGTTAAAGATAAAATGCCAGTTACTAAGAAGTTAAAATTTGCATGAAATATTTTGAGATGAATAAGATATTAAAATGTATAATTTCTGTTTAAAATGTGTGACTGTAAAATATAATTTCATGGGTTCTGAAAGTTGAAAAGTAATTCTTATTACACTTCAGAGTTTATGACCTTAAAGAGTTTTTACACTTTCAGGTAGACAGGAGCGTGAGGAAGAAGAAGCCGAGAGTTAATGGCATGGAGCAGCTAACAGTGGACTGTGTGTGTCATCAGTGTTGTGTATTATAACTAGCTCGCGGCACGGTCATTGTTGAGAGGAGATCTGCGCTTACGGGAGGAGCTTTGCCGGGTCGCCACGGAGAGCGCTTCGCTGCCGCAGAGGGACACGGGGGTTTATCGCTGCAAGCATTTTGTTTTCACAGACTAACCTCGCCTCATAACGAGGTTGTGACCGCCTATTTGCTCGGAGCTATGTCTGCAAGTCCAGATTTACATGATGCTGATAATGACGCCATTGTGTCTAAGTAACTTTTGCTGTTTTCTCCTTCCTTGTTTAATTTTACTGTGACTTACGTTTTTTTTATTCACACCACTCTCATTTAATTGTTTTCAAGCGGCCTGTAAGACATATTACGAGACAGTCCGCAGAGCCTCAGGTACAACCAACCAGATCTTGCATTGCAGGCGGAAGCTGTGAAGAGTTCAGCTCGGAGTCGATTGAAAAGAAAGAGGGTAAGACTTATTAGATTAGATCCGTTTTTGGTCAATGTGACTATTTTTCAGGTGCATTAATAGATGTGTTGTGTCCATACGCAGTGCATCGCGCAGTGCTGATTGTTTTTATTGATTGTTTGTACAGCTGCTGGAAGTGAGACAGAGTGTGCTAGCTGAGGATGAGGTGGACCTTTGGAAGTGCGTCACCATTGACCTGATGTCTGATGAGAAAGACGGCGGGGTGTCTGGATGAATTGTGCGACCTCCGTCCATTCGCAGCCAGGAGCTCACCGAGCTCTGTGCCACGCTGCAATCAAGGTTAGAGGTAATTCCAAAGTACAGTGCAACGCACCACAGGCGTGCAAAATGGACCGAATTCAGACAGAAGGCCGCCAGTTACCTACAGCTTCGAGGTGGCAAACAGACACTTCACGGTGCTGTAGGATTTTGGGCTTCTCGTGAGCTTTCCATTTGTTGTGTGGGCAGATCTCCTTCGCTTTGTACACAGTTGTGTGTTTGTGCTAATAAAGCTCTTTTTTTGAATAAACAGAACCTTCCTGTCGAATTTTCCTTTCCTCAATAAATTAATTAATGTCCTTGATGATATCATAAATATAAATATATAAGTATACTGGAGTTTACATTTATAATGACCCAGGGTGACCCAGGGTTTCCTCACTCGAATCGAGGGTCTAAGGACAGAGGATATCGTTCACTTATGTTGTCGTACTTTTCGATCTTATTGTGCTTCGTCTTCCTGATGTTACTGTCAGCGAGGATTGGCACATCTATCTCAACTGTTCTCTTCTGCTCTAAGTCAACCACAGTCAACGTCTGCTGGCTGATGGTCAGCTCACTTTTCAAGTTATATCCATGGCCTTATATGCTTGGGGTGTTGTTATGACTGGAAAAAGACCTACTCATGAATCAAAGATTCAGATTTGCACAGTGTTGGAGGAAATCCTCCGATCTTTTACTTAACAAAAAAAGATGCAATACCACAGTCTAATAATACTTGGTTACAAGTAAATTTCTACATCAAATTTGGGTAAATGTTGAATTTTGAAGTACTTATGGAAACAATATATTTATTTTTTCTCACATCATCCTTTACTTTGAAATCCGTAAGCATACCTTCGTGATACCTTCAGTTTATTCCGGGGAATAATTACTGTAAATGTATTGTAATTTTCATGGGTCTGACTGCGAGACTGCAGTCTGCCCCACAGTCACTACCAGCAGCTCCTCAGAGCGGTTTCACGACGATTACCATAAATGTTAGTAGATTGGCGCACTAGAAAAAACGTGCGGCTGATTTGACCAAGCAAGCGCGAACCACGGCTGGCTTGACCGCAGTTATACAACCCTGCTTCTCTTAAACGTGTTTTCAAAGTGCTAACACTCATTGTTATGCTATGAAAGGTTGACAGCATATCAACTATCACCTCATATGTATGTCCCGCATCAAAATAATCCTTGATAACTTCTTCGGTGGTACCCATGTTTACATCCGAGCCGTGAACTACCTGGTGTGGCGTAAAGCAGCCCTTCCCACCTGTTAAAAAGACGGACGCACTTTCCTCCAATCGGCATTGATCCGTGTCATAGAGGGTACCTACCTTTTCCGGTAGAAGTTCATGTCGTTGTGTGTTTGTTAATGTGATTGTGTTTCTGTTAATGTGGTTGTGTCTCTGTTAATGTGGTTGTGTTTCTGTTAATATGGTAGTGTTTTGTTAATGTGGTTGTGTTTTCGTTTTTGTGGTTGTGCTTTTGTTTTGTGATTGTGTTTTTGTTAATGTCGTTGCATTTTTCTTTTTGTGGTTGTGTTTTTGTTACAGTTTTTGCCCGTTGCTTGAACACTATAGACCCATGCTTAGACTAAAGTAACACAACTTGAAGCTTTTGTTACCATACCTCAAACGCATGTACCCATACCTTAAACCAGTGGTTCCCAACCTGGGCGGCGCGCCTCCCACGGGGGGGCGCCAGAGATCGCAGGGGGGGCGCACGACTTTGTCTGCTCTGAGGTTGTGAGGTTAAAGTTATATTTGTGCAACCCTCTGAGGTCGATTGACGCGCCGGCACGTCAAAATCACGTGACGTATTTAAGATGACATAGCAGCAATATGGACCCTCAGTGAGTCTCGGTTCGACTTATGTGTTGGAGCAGCCTTCAAGCTGTGTACCAGTTTTTAAATTGTGTTGATAGGCCAAGTAAAACCGGACTTATGATAAATAATCTACGGCACGCTTTTTCGCTAGCATTACGTCACGTTTGCTGCGCGTTTGGTGCAGGAAGAGACGGTCAAAACGGACTTCTCTCACGAAAGTGTCGGCAAGCAAGAAATGTTTGCGAGCGAAAAAACACGTTCCTATTGGTGGAAAAAGGCACTACACCAGCCAATCACAAAATTACATGGCAAGACACGTGATTTGGTTGCTGGGGGACAGGAGGAAGTTGTGGAGGGACCGACAGTGACGGTGAGAAAGTTGAGAGATGTGTGTCAAAATGAAAAAATAACCGTACAGTCACACATGTGAGGTTGTGCTGAAAATAATGACACCAAACAAGGCAAGATAAATAGTTTTTAAGGTGAAATATAATGGTAAAATCAAAAATAGTCAAAATGGCCAATTATACCCTGGACTGTATAAAATCCCAGTAACACACCCAATCAAAACTATCTATAATCCAAATTGAAACATATTTCTTGGTCCACATTTAAATTCATTAAGCTATTTATTACCAACACCCCTATGAGGTACACCTGATGACACAAAAAGGAAGAAATGTATCTATATATATTGTAAAACTAGGAGAATATAACTGTTGTTTATTTTTGCAAATAAAAGTTTGTAATTAATCACTTTATTCTTTTAGTGAATGCGGGTTGGGGGGGCCAGGCTTGTCTTGGACACAGGCAAGGGGGGCTTCAACGAAAAAAGGTTGGGAACCACTGCCTTAAACAAAAGCGCTGCTTTGCACTTTAGTTGCAATTCTGCAACACACTTACTCCTTTATGCAACACACTTGGTCCTGCATACTACACTCTATTTCATACATAAGACACTTCGTTCAAAAATGAAATCTCAGGGTGCCATTTGGAAAACACATGTATCCAAAATACAAAACACATCAGGTAATTGCAACCACTCAAATACACACCTGAAGCCACTTACTTGCTAAACTGAACACCAATCAGCCAGCTACAGAAAGCCCTCAGTTTAGCCATTTCAAGAACTTTGCAAGCATGGATGGAGGGAGAGCGAGAGGAAGAGGATGAGGAAGAGGAAGAGGAGGAGGAGGACAAGGTCAAGGTCAAGGTCGAAGAGGCCATGCACGGACCCCTATTTCTGATGATATAACAGTAACTTTGGTGGACCATGTCATCAACCATGGCCTGACTATGAGGGAAGCTGGGCAGAGAGTCCACCCACATCTAAGCCGCTTCACAGTGGCATCTGTAATAAGAACATTCCGACTGGAAAACAGGTATGTCTTCACCTCTCTACCTTCTACTCTACTCAGATGGTATTTACAGCACTGTACTACAGTATATCACATTACCACATCACGTGTACAGGGTATTGCAGGGTGCTAATGCTCCTTTTGCAGCCAAAGTGGTAGTTTTTGTGAAACATACCATGATTACTTATATTGAGATGTTTCAGTACAGTGGATGATACAGTATATACAGTAAAGTACTGTAAGAAAAAGAAGCAAACCAATGACAATTTGTGGTTGTACTTCTCTAGAATGACTAGAAGACCTTCTGGGGGAGGACGCCAACGCCTGTTCACACAACAGCAGGAACTTGCCATTGTGGACTTAGTGAGGGCAGACAATGCCATCCGTCTCCAACAGCTACGACAGAAAATACTTGCAGACAGGCAAGTGTTCAACAACATAAACCATGTGAGCATCACCACCATCAGACGCATCTTGGGAAAACACAACATCATCATGAAGCAGCTCTACAGGGTCCCATTTGAGAGGAACAGTGTCAGGGTCAAAGGACTTCGATGTGAATATGTACAGGTAAGTGTAACTGTCCTTTACATTTACAATGCAGTATTGGTGAAATCCAGTAGCAGCTGAATATGTACCATATCAGTACCACATGGATCCATTCGGAGAGCCAACAGGTACCTGTGTGATGGGGTGGGGGTTCTGTATGTGTAGCACTGTAGTAATATGTTTTCTTTTTTTTTGTTACAGAGAATCTTGGCCATGGCTGGAGCTGCACAGCCTCATGAATTCATTTTCATTGATGAAGCTGGATTCGACCTGAGCAAAACAAGACGACGGGGTCGTAATGTAATTGGCCAAAGGGCAATTGTGCACGTCCTGGGGCAGCGCGGGGGAAATATCACATTGTGTGCCGCCATAAGCCTTCGAGGGCTTCTGCATCATCATGCAAAACTAGGTCCATACAATAGCCAACATATACTCACATTTCTAGATGCTCTCCATAATATAGTTGTACAGAACAGACCAGATCAGCCCAGGTTTGTGGTGGTATGGGATAATGTCAGTTTCCATCGGGTTGCTCGGGTCCAGGCCTGGTTCACCAACCACAATCAATTTGAAGTGGTATACTTGCCCCCTTACTCACCATTTTTAAACCCTATAGAGGAATTCTTTTCGGCTTGGATATGGCGTGTGTATGACCGCCAACCACATGCCCGCATGCCTCTTCTGCAGGCAATGGAACAGGCCTGCGGCGACATTCAGGTGACAGCAATCCATGGATGGTTTCGACATGCAAGGGGATATTTTCCCCAGTGCCTAGCGTGAGAAGACATTGCTTGCGATGTCAATGAGGTCCTGTGGCCAGACCCCAACAGACGGCGGGATCCATGAGCCCACATATGCACAATTGCCATGATTTTCTGTGTTCACAGTATAGTGTTTTTTTCTATTATTATTATTTTTTTTTGCTTTATCTGAATTCATGTTACTGCAATGTACAGTGCTACAATGTACAATACTGAGTAGGCCTATTTGCTTTTTTGATTGTTTGAAAATGTGCCTCCTGAAAATGTGCCTTCTGAATAAACAGTGAAAATCAAAGACTGCAGTGTTTTATATAAAGTAGACTAGTGTGTTCCCCCTGATCTGAAAGTGTATGCATATGATGCAAGTATGTGTCATTTTGTCATCAGAGTTACATTTTGACAAAGGATTGTTAGGTTTTGATAGCAGAGTTTAGGTTTTGATAGTAGAGTTTCAATTTGACACAGATGTGAATGGTATATTTCCCAGTGTTGTGTCATGTTTACTTGTGTGTAGAGTTTTGGCACAATGAGCGAAGTTTTGCAAAATGTGTTCAGGCAACAGCCAAAAACTGTAATGTTGTTGTGTTTTTTTTTTGTGGTTGTGTTTTTGTTAATGTTGTTGTGTTTTTCTTTTTGTGGTTGTGTTTTTGTTAATGTTGTGTTTTTGTTAATGTTGTTGTACTTTTGTTTTTGTGGTTGTGTTTTTGTTTTTGTGATTGTGTTTTTGTAAATGTTGTGTTTTTGTAAATGTGGTTGTGTTTCTGTTCATGGGATTGTGTTTTTGTTTTGGTGGTTGTGTTTTGGTTTTGTGGTTGAGTTTTTGTTAATGTTGTGTTTTTGTTTTTGTGGCCGTGTTTTTGTTAATGTTGTTGTGTTTTTCTTTTTGTGGTTGTGTTTTTGTTAATGTCGTTGTGTTTTTCTTTTTGTGGTTGTGTTTTTGTTAATGTCGTTGTGTTTTTCTTTTTGTGGTTGTGTTTTTGTTAATGTTGTGTGTTTTTCTGTTTGTGGTTGTGTTTTTCTTTTTGTGATTGTGTTTTTGTAAATGTTGTGTTTTTACGATTGTGTTTGTGTAAATGTTGTGTTTTTGTTAATGTTGTTGTGTTTTTCTTTTTGTGGTTGTGTTTTTCTTCTGTGATTTTGATTTCGTTAATGTCGTGTTTGTCTTTTTGTGGTTGTGTTTTCTGTTTTTGTGATTGTGTTTTTGTAAATGTTGTGTTATTGTTTTTGTGATTGTGTTTTTGTTATTGTCATTGTGTTTTTCTTTTTGTTGTTGTCGTTTGCCCTTCAGGGCCACCGTACTGTATCACAACACAACAACTTTGAAACAAATACTTGTATTATGTACTCTAAGTCCAAATATGAGTGGTATTAAAGAACAATGTAAGTCAACAATTTAACAGTAATTCCTTAGAACACACTCATGTGATATCAAGGGAGCGCAATACTAAATCAAATGTAAGCTAATCTTTACTAAACAAAAGTTTTCTCAGATGCTTCTGTCTGCCATGGGAAGGACTGTGTTTAAATCTGTTCTATTAGCCTTTTTAAAAATGCTTTAAATCAAGAACATGAAGCAATGAAAAGGAATATGAAATGTCTGAGAGCTGATAGGTCTGAATTATTGATCTGTGTGGCTGTCAGTCAGTGAGAAGCTCGTATTTGAGCTGCAAGGTTGAGAGGATCAGAGGGCTGTCTCTGTTTGCTCTGTTGTTAGCACTGCCAGTCATCCTCACAGTGCACATTCATCTCCATTCAATATGCTGTCACGGTTCTATCCTTGTTCACGTGTCATATCCCCTGAGCTCATTACCCTGCCAGCATGTATACACACGAACACACGCACACACACACACATACACAAAGCACAAGCACTAGTGCACTGAGGCAAAAAAAAACATACTTTTGTTTCATTATTAATTTGCTTATTTATTCATAGCATCAATGAAACATGGTGATGGGTTTGCAGACTGATAGAGCAATACTGAATCAAATGAGGATCAACAAACTGGGTTTAAAGGAGATCACACCTCACACAAATTGCCAGTTGTTTTGTTCACGCCACCTGGGTTAACATAGCGTCAGATCATGACAGGCAGAGCGAGTCATGGAATATCTTTCATATGGTGAATTCACTCAGACTCTTACGCGGAATGGCAATGCGACAGATGATGACTATTTAGCCTTTCACAGTTTAGCGGGACTGGGTGAACTATGGCTATGGATTAGGATACTCAGACTGAGCTCCACTTAATTCACTCAGAAAAATAATTGACGGAGAAATCCATGTCATAGCCAGTGGAGACCAAAATGTGTGAGAAACAGATTTTTTTTTTTTTGACTGAATTTACAGAATTTATTCAAGACCAAGATGGGCCAAAGGGCCAAACTGGTCCTGTGACAACCTTTGGTTTGACCAAGGGCTAATTTTGATGATGTGCATGTCAAAATGACATTTTTCACTTCATGCCTAAAGGCAGATTTGACACATCTCTGAGTCAAGGCTGGCTGATTTTTGACTGTTCGCATTTGATTCACACTGTTTGCCATTTCATCTGATGGTTGAACTACACTCATACAAGTGTCTTAGAAGTGCAATATCATGGGGAGAGAATTGTGTGATTAATATAGAAAAAAAAATGTATTTAGAAAGAAGTCTGTGTCATCTAAATTCATCTTTCATTTTCAATTAATTAATATGAAACTTTTATTCAGGGTCCGACAAGGAAAAGTTGTTTTTGATCATATAAAAAACAAGAAGAAAAGAACAGAGGAACACTGTTCTGTTGCATCCACTATATTACTTTGTAATCTTGTGAAAATTTAAGTTAAGATTCATAAAGAAAGAACATATCCTGGGTAAATTCATCATACCATAGATTTTTGCCTCTTCATGCTCTGATATGACCTGTAACACTAATGTTAGCAAACTTTCGATATTGCTGAGTAACTGACATAAAAGTCACTTGGCTTGGTCACTTAGTCAACATTTTGACTAGGAATGGATCATGAATTTCGAATATTCGTTAAATTAATAAAGATTCGAACAGTTTATGTGACTATGGTTTTGTTTGAAAACAAATATTTTCCATTGTATTTTTCCTTGTTTTTACCCACACATTATATTGACATCTAACGCGCTATTACAAGCCTCGGTTGATGAGCATTATTATTAGCGAGCTCTGATAACATATGTAGCACGCTCTTTTCCATACAGCAGCACAGTATAAGCCGGAGCTGCTATACTGTATGCTATAGAATATACAAGGCAGGTTCGACTAATTGAGTAAATGCCGAATAATTCCCAATGACTATCGAATAGCTTTTTTTGGTTGAAATTCTAGTTTTGACTAGTCTGTACTTGTCCTGTTAGATTACATATCAGTGTGCCACATAAACATATTTTTTTTACATGGTTTTGTCAAAAAAGTAAATAATCAATAGAAGCATAATGAGTCCACAAACGAGGATATTTGTTTGCCACAGCAGCCAAAGGACAGTTGAACAATTTAATTAAAAGGTAAGAAATAGAATAGACTTGTATAAACCCATAATATTGTACAAAATCAACATGTAATTCTAAACAGTGTAGTTGTGGATGCTTATTTGTTTCAATGTAAGAGCAGCTTGTTGTCATTGAGATCACAGTTGAGCAAAACTAACATACAGTATGAAAGCCACAAACAATAAAACTACTCTCTTGTGTAGTGTGTCCCCACTCTAAAATTCTTAACCTGCGACTGGTACACAGTGTCAAAACATGTGCACACATCCAGTCATCAGACAGTGAGACTATGCAGAAACACACCCAGTCTCAGCTCAACTGCACATTAAGAAACACACACTTTCAGTCACACATCCACCCTCAACACAGAAGACACACACACACACACACACTCACAGATATATACAGTTTATCATCTTTATCCCTCTCTGCCAACAACCTACACACACACACACACACTTGCAAATTAACACTCTGCTGCTATTCATCATTTGATTCAATTAAGCAGTGGAGGCAAAGGGATCAGAGCCTATGGGACAGCATTTTAAATGGCCACAAAACAAATGAGCTGAGGTGCCGCCACGGACATTTAAATGTAACGAGGCTTGCTTGTCATCGTCACTCTTTTACCAGCCACTGAATATAAGCCATTTTGTTCACCACTTTCTGTCTTGCTCAACTTTATCTGTTTCTTTTTCTACCATTTTCACTTCCCATCAATCTTTTCAGAGTAATCTCATGATAGCAAATGTTACATATGCGCTGGCGAAACTCTCCATCTGCCTCACCTTACTTCCCCTGCTATGATGTTTATTCTTCATTCATCACATTGTTTGTCATCTCTCTATCCTGGCAGAGAAAATGCAATGTGCCCCGTCTGGTTTGCAGATTTCAGGCGAAGCCTTGGGATCCCAGAGTTTAACACGACTCCCCAAACACATGAATCATTGGCTCTTATTTATTCTGCAGTTTGGAAAGCGCAGGCTGCAATGGCAGGTCATTTTGGAACATAATGCACACGGGGCCAATAAAGCCGAAAAGACTTTAAATCTAAACATGCGTTTTTTGCAAGCCGTGATCATAAAAACTATGCAACCGTCACATACAAACAAAATTAACTATATCAAATGCTTTGAGTCATAGACACATTTCAAAGCATAATAGGCAAGTATACCCTTTGAAGAGTGACATAAAACCTTTGCTAACTTTGAAAGTTTCTTTATCAAGTCCCATATGGGAAATTAAAACATTTAATCCTGGCTGTTGCCAAATTCTCATTACATCCCCTTGACAGCAATGTAGCTATAAGTACAGTTAAAAGTGTCTTTCAGTAATGGTCACTGCAAATATTTGATTTTGTTCCTACCAGCTCACAGGCAAGGTGAGGCATCAAGAAAGGCGGAGAGGGTCAAACACACATTTATTTTAGCAACCAATCATTTTTCACCATAAACCTATATTCCCTCAGCTGCTCGTCGCTGTATTGTGGCTCGTACAGGTAGCCGCGGACATCTGACTCGAGCATCACGGTCTCGAAATCATTCTCTTCGTTGTCTGAAATATCATATTGCATACCGTCCGCCATCGTGGGTCAAACCTGGCTCTACAGCGTCTGTTCGCTTAGCAACAAAGATGGCGGCTATGTATTTTCGTTTTTGCAAGTGAAGTCCCGCCCATTGGTCTGTGATAGGTCTGTAGCGTGAGTGGGTCCCACCTCTAGCCCCCACCCTTGGAAAAATGAGCGAAGCGTTTGTAGTCTTACGACCTCGACACAGATATAGGACTTCCTGCTTTCAATGACGTAAAATGACGATTTTTACATCATTGAAAGCAGGAAGTCCAACACTGAAATCTCTAGTTCTCCCGTCTCAGGGCAAACTGAGGGAATGATGCACGACCATTCAAAAACACGACTGTTTTCCTGAAGATACAAAGCTTAATGCAAATCGGTGAAGTGTCCCTTTAAGTAATAAATTTCATTTGGGCTTGACAATAACATGGGAAAGATCTATTGTATGACCTTCTTAGGCTATTTGGGAATAGTTTAATAGTTATTCAAGTTATTCAAAAAATGAAGAAAAATAATCATGTTTTCAATTAATGTTTTGCAGCTGTCTACCAATAATCGAAAGAAATACATGTTAGTAAGTCAGTGATAACACCTTTTTGTGACAATACACTTTCTCTGCAATTGTAAATGTTGAAAATAATGTTCTTGATTGACATGCCCAGTAAATTAATGTGTCAAAAAAACATTAATAAACTGCATATGTTTAAATCAGTGGGACATGACATCACAATAGGTAGAGTGGTCAAGCAGGGGTGAACTTTAACAATATTAGCTATAGACGGCAAAGCTTGTTTTGGCACTAATGTATGGGATTCATTGTGTGCATTAATAACAACACAAAGACTTGTGGGACAACAAACCATCAACGATAAATGCAACCCAAAACTATTGTCATACCAAGAGCCACTATGTGAATTGCTAAGACATATCACTTAGCACTAAAGCTCTAAATGTTGTGGAATCAGGACTATTGCTTGTCCTGAGTTGAAGATAAAATAACTTCTTCTGTCAGTTTTAATGACACATCGATGTACGGCTGGCGTAATGGCGGAAGTGCGTAATGGCAGTGTGTACCGGCAGTCTGGCAGGTCTTGCTGGAGCTCACACAAACAATATTGCCAAATTTGCCTTCCTACAAAAAAACGTAGATTGATCGACATAGTTCAAAGACTATTTGTTTTAAACTATGTGTTTGCACTACTGCTTCTATCCATGCGAAGCTGCCATTCATGCCAACAGCAACCTGTTTGTGAATGCGACGTTCGTCGCGGCTTCAATCACATTCCATGGAGCTAATATGTAACCTACGCCAAAATTCTAAACAATGGCCATGCTACCCAACCAACAACCTGGACAAACACCCGAGGAGCTGAAAACTCAAAACAACCGCACAGAAAGATCATCTACCTGATGGCAATCCTCCTGCTGGTGATGTCCAGGTAAACCCGGGGCCTCGCCTGGCCTCTGCTTGTGATCTGCTGCCCTCTCCGGGTGCATTGGATTTTTGCCCTGCTCTGGCGATGCCTCCGTTGACGTGTGGAGGTGCCCACGGGGGACACCTGTTGCGGAGGGGGGACAGCGGTGGCGAGTGGAGTGCTCTGGTTGCTCCCTCCTGGATGGGGAGCAGTGTTCTGTATGTGGCGCTTTACTCTGGTGCCGACGCGCGGTGCGCTCTTCCCGCTATGGATGCTGCAGCGACCGCAGCTGTCGGGGATTCGCCTCGGGTGCAGTAAGGTGAACGCTCCTATCCATGAACACCTGGTAGCGGTGAGTTCCAAACTTTGACTGCTCCACCCTCACCAGAGAATAGGCCCAATCAAACTGCGAATCCCGTCACACAGACTCCTCTCATTGGGGACTAAACCCGGCGATCAGGAAACATCGAAGAACAAACTTTTTTAAAACTCTCAATCACGCAAAACTGATCTGGGATCCACGATCCAAACCCAAAGGATTACTCGGCGGACATATAAATATACGAAGCATTGTCTCTAAAAGCAACCAACCTAACTTTGACTTCCTTGGTCTTTCTGAAACATGGCTTAACGAACGCTCACCCGAGGCTGCCTTAGATATACCTGGGTATAACATGTTTAGAAGGGATAGAAACAAGGGCAAGGGAGGGGGTTTGCTAGTATATGTTAAAAACACAATTACATGTAACCTCATTGAATGGTCACAAGAAGTAGATATGGAGTATATTGGGTTGAATATGTCACTGTCTCATCAAATGTCCTTCACTGTAATTTGCCTATATCGGCCTCCATCATCCAATAACATATTTTATGAACATCTCCATAGTATTCTCAAGCAATGCAATGATAAAAAAAGAGTTAATACTAATGGGCGACTTTAACCCTTGAGGCACCTTTAAAATGAACGTACAAGTTTTAACCTCGGGACCCAAAATGGTCCCTCTTTAAAATTGTAATAAAAATGTCATATATAAATATTTTTTTTCACTTTCACCGCATCAAATCTTTTCAACAACTTCAGATCTAACCATAGATATAAAGTTTTTATGATTTTGTTATGTTTTTTTATGTTTTTATGCCCTTTTTATCATAAAAACACCAGATTTTTCTCAATGAGAAAAACAGAAAATTTGAATATTTCTAAAAATAAAGTGCAAAGTGGAATATTTAGGATGAGGTTATTAGAGCCTTGACTAGGTCAATAATTGATAACAACATTGACTTTGATGCATTATTATTTTTGGAGCAACGACTGTTTATTCAACAAACTTACAAGTTTTAACCTCGGGACCCAAAATGGTCCCTCATTAAAATTGTAATAAAAATATCATATATAAATATTTTTTTTTCACTTTCACTGCATCAAATCTTTTCAACAACTTCAGACCTAACCATAGATATAAAGTTTTTTATATTTTTTTAATGTTTTTTTGTGTTTTTATGCCTTTTTTGTCATAAAACACCTGATTTTCTCAATGAGAAAAACACAAAATATGAATATTTTTCAAAAATAAAGTGCAAAGTGGAATATTTGGGATGAGGTTATTAGAGCCTTGACTAGGTCAATAATTGATAACAACATTGATTTTGATGCATTATTATTTTTGGAGCAACGACCGTTTATTCAACAAACTTACAAGTTTCAACCTCGGGACCCAAAATGGTCCCTCATTAAAATTGTAATAAAAATGTCAGATATACATTTTTTTTTCACTTTCACCGCATCAGATCTTTTCAACAACTTCATACCTAACCATAGATAAAAAGTTTTTTATACTTTTTTAATGTTTTTTTTATGTTTTTATGCCCTTTTTGTCATAAAACACCTGATTTTCTCAATGAGAAAAACACAAAATATGAATATTTTCCAAAAATAAAGTGCAAAGTGGAATATTTAGGATAAGGTTATTAGAGCCTTGACTAGGTCAATAATTGATAACAAAATTGATTTTGATGCATTATTATTTTTGGAGCAATGACCGTTTATTCAATAAACTTACAAGTTTTAACCTTGGGACCCAAAATGGTCCCTTATTAAAATTGTAATAAAAATGTCATATATAAATATTTTTTTTCACTTTCACTGCATGAGATCTTTTCAACAACTTCAGACCTAACCATAGATATAAAGTTTTTTATATTTTTTAAATGTTTTTTTATGTTTTTATGCCCTTTTTGTCATAAAACACCTGATTTTCTCATTGAGAAAAACACAAAATATGAATATTGCCCAAAAATAAAGTGCAAAGTGGAATATTTAGGATGAGGTTATTAGAGCCTTGACTAGGTCAATAATTGATAATAACATTGATTTTGATGCATTATTATTTTTGATCTAGGTGGTCCACAGCCCCTTTGCATCTGTTGTAATCCAGGATGATCTGAGGTTTCGTTTTCCAGATTCCTGGACCTCTGGCTCCCGATGTCTTGAGCTCAGAACTAGAACATTCTTGCCTTTCTTCAGGACATTAGAAACAGCAGTCCTGTTGCGGGTGAATGCAAATACAGAGTAAAGCACCTCTCTGTGTCTGATGTTGAGCAGCTGCGGGGGGAACTAGAACATTCTTGCCTTTCTTCAGGACATTAGAAACAGCAGTCCTGTTGCGGGTGAATGCAAATACAGAGTAAAGCACCTCTCTGTGTCTGATGTTGAGCAGCTGCGGGGGGGGGGGGGGGGGTGAAAAAAAAATTGTCGGTGGTGACTGTGTGGCCCTCAAGCTGAGCAGTGAGTTGAAGTACCACCCGCATCCCTTGGTTGTGCTCTCTAGGTGTTGAGGCAGGCTTCCCTGTATACGCTTGGAGCCTCCAGGCATACGTGGTCTGCACGTCACAGAGAGCCCAAATCTTCAACCCATACTTTGCAGGTTTGGAGGCCATACACTGTCTGAATGAACAGCGGCCCCTAAAAGGGACCAGCTGTTCATCAATGCATGTGTCCCTCCCTGGGTTAAACAGCTCAGGGAGGTGGGTGCTCCATCTGCTCCACAGGTCCTTGATCAGGGCCAGCTTGTCTCTTGTGCAGCGGTCTGGCCAGGACAGTCTGTCATCGAACCTCACGGCTGATCTGCAAAAATCTCTTCTGGGACATTGTTGCAACAAAAATTGCACGTCCCGTCTCATTGTCTCATTGTCTCATTGGTTGACTCATGCTGTGACCTGAACATGCCTGCCAATATCAGTAGCTCCAGGTAGGCCTGCAGCTCCTCCTCACTCAAATCTATCCATTCATTTACTGACCTCCTCCCCTGCGGGTTTGTGAAGTGCAGAATAAGCTGCAGGATGTCCTCAGGGAAAAAAAGGTCAAATGCAGTCTCAGTGCTGCTGATTCTGGCAAGTGCGTAGTACGTCGGCCCTGCAGTCAAGATAGGAGGGGGAAAGAACGGCAGGGACTCTTTATGTGTGGGAGACCACAGGAGTTTCCCATGTTTGGTTCTCCATGGGGAAGTGTTATCCTCCATTGCCTCTTCCTCCTCCTCTTCATCCTCTTCCTCCTCCAAGCTGAAGGACCCCTCTGTGCCTGGCAGGAATTCCTACCCTGATCCCTCCTGGCTTTCAGATGAATCCTCACTGCTGGTAACATCTACCTCAGTAACATACTGCTCACTCTCACTGCAAGGCTGCAACAAGAGCCTCCTCTAGTTTCTCTTCATGGCTGGCTGCTGGAGAAATAACCAGCCAGACAAGGCTGCAAACTATTCTCACAGACTTCAAACATGCACCTGCGTAAACTATGGAGGACTGAAAGTGCCACAATTAAATAAATAAAATAATAAAATAAATTCATGAAGCACTGCAACACAGGACCATGAATTAATTAAATAGTGAAATAATTATATATTTTTTTTTACATCAAATGAATTGATATATTAATGAATTAATGACACATTCAATTCCAATTTTAATTAATTAATGACACGTTTAATTAATTAATGACACATTAAATTAATGATTTAATGGTGTATTTATTTATTTAATTGTGGCACTTTCAGTCCTCCACAGTAAACATGCTGTGAAACGCATCCAACAGGAGAGGTGGTTCTCTGCTGATCAACAAACAGCAAAAACAAAAAGCAAACAGCTCATTTGCCCTTTGATTATTCGGATTTCACACACACACACACACACACACACACACACACACACACCCACAGACACACACACACACACACACACACACACATACACACTCTTTTATATCACTCCCATGAACCAAGACCATTTTTATGGTGTTCAGTGTTTTTATTGCCATGCATTTTGCAAAGTAAGAGAACCAGGCCTCCATTTAAACTGTATGTGATAAAGCTCTGCTGGCCCTGGGGGCTTGGGGGGGGTCATCAGACCTAAAACCTGTTTTCCCTGTATTTTGAAGGCAGTGGCTTAGCTTTATTAGGTATTCATGGAAAAAGCATTATAATATGTCAGGAATACAGTATATCAAAAATATGTGGTTATAATGGGAGTCAATGTGTCCAAATCAGGCCCGAGGTGAAAGAGTGTAGGTATACATGCGAATCTCCTCTTCTACACACCTTACAAAAGAGGGGATCTTGGAATTTTAAAAGTATTGATAAAAAACAAGTCCTGGTCAAGTTTCATATAATTAGCCTTTAAACTGACCGATATATTGAGAATCAAATACCTCAAAAAAGCAGAGTGTACACGTTTGGTACCCCAAGGTGCCTCGAGGGTTAATATAAACTGGGGGGAAAAAACGGAGAGAAAAAACTTAGAGAGACAACAAACAAGTTTAATCTTTCCCAACTGATACAAGGTCCAATAAGAATCAACTTTGAAAATGCTATAAAGCAAATTGACTGGTCTGATCTATTAACCAGCGAAGACATTGAGAATAGCTGCAGCACTTTTTTGACTACCATTAACGAAATTAGTGTAACCTTCACACGGAAGGTGAAACATAAACATGGACAAAAGAGGACCCTACCATGGCTAAATGACACTCTCTGGCAACAAATGAAAGAGAGAGATTTTGCTCTAAAGAGGGCTCTAAAATCAGGACATAGTAGCGATCTTACCTTTACAACTCCCCGAAATAAGGTATTAAGGTATTTCAGAAAGGCTAAGGCAGATTTTTTTTATCAGAATTATTAATGAAGCACACGGAAATGGGAAACTTATATGGAAAAATCTTATTAAATTAACTTGTCGGAATAAAGAACAGAGAACAACTTTACCTGAACTCAAAGTGAATGAAATATTGACTCAAGATAATGATATGATGGCAAGTACATTTAATGATTTCTTCATAAAGTCAGTCGAGGAACTGACTCAAGGTATCCTAATTGAAACTGTGCCATCTATCCCCATTGACCATGCTAAACCTGTCTTTGAAATAAAGGAAATATCTGAATTAGAGGTGAAAAAAATTATAACCTCCCTGAGGATCTCAAAACCAAAGGATTTGTATGGGTTGGATACCACATTTTTAAAATCACATAGGGACGCCCTTGCTTGCCCCATCGCACATCTGATCAACCTATCAATTAGGCAAAGTACTTTTCCAAGCACCTGGAAAATAGCAGTGGTATCTCCGATCCATAAGTCTGGTGATAAAACAATGGTGTCAAATTATAGGCCCATTAGTGTCCTTTCAGTGATATCCAAGGTGTCAGAAAAATGGGTAGCAGAACAACTGAAATCACATCTAAATTTGGGCCACACCCCCTTACACCCAATGCAATTTGGTTTTCACACAAACCGCTCTACAGAGACAGCGAACTGCTTCTTCCTTGAAAACATCAAGTCAAAATTAGATGGGGGTGGTGTAGTAGGTGCAGTGTTTTTGGACCTTAAGAAGGCTTTTGACACTGTCAATCACCAGATACTTTTCATAAAATTATGTAATTTTAATTTCTCAGCCGATGCCATAAAATGGATGGAGTCATACTTAACAGGAAACAAAGTGTACACATTGGTAATTTTCATTCCTCATACCTTGACTGTAATATTGGTGTACCCCAGGGGTCAGTATTGGGCCCTATCTTGTTTAGCCTGTGACTTACCTTAAGTCTGTCCATCTGTGAATATGCAAATGTATGCAGATGATACAGTTTTCTATGTGTATGCAAAAAGCAAACAACAGGCTGCATCTAAACTAACTGAAGCACTGGTCCACGTTTCTGATTGGCTAAAAAGGTCATGTCTACATCTGAACATTAACAAAACAGTCTTTATGTTCTTCTCTCAGAAATCTAGTGCACAGCAAACTAATGTTTTTTATTAAAGGCCAAAAACTCTTAGTTGTGTCTGATTTTAAATACCTTGGTATCATTTTAGATTCTAATTTAACTTTTAAAAAACATGTTAAAAAGGTGGCTAACACCATCAGATTTAACCTGGCTAATTTTAAACACATAAGGCTATGTCTAAAAACAGAGGCAGCCAAACTCTTTATGCATGCCATGATCTTTTCTCACATATCATACTGTTTCACAAGCTGGTCCCAAGCAAACATGACAACTCTTAAACCAATAGAAACCCTTTATAGGCAAACCTTAAAAACACTAGATCAAAAACTTATCAGCTATCACCACTGCAATGTTATAAATAAGTACAACGTATTTAATTTAGAAAGCTTTTTACATTATCTGGATGCCTGTCTTATTTTCAAAATATTACATGGGCTGGCACCTTCACCACTGGGTGAGTTTATACAGCAGAAAAACAGCAGTGGCAGGGCAACTAGGGCAGCTACCAGGGGAGACAATATAGACGTAGCAAGTTTGGCCAAACAGTCTTCTCAGTACGGGCCACAAATTACTGGAACTGCCTTCCTATTGAACTTAGAGAAAGCACCAGCTATCTATCATTTAAAACAAAACTTAAGAGATGGATTAAAACAACCAAAACTGCAATCATCAATAACTGACCTACTTCATCTTAAGTGCTGCACTTCTTTGTACTGCACTTATTCTTTATTTTTATTTTTCATGTCTCTTTTCTCTCTCTCTTTCTTTTTTGCTTTCTATCCTTCTTGAATTTTTTTTCTTTTCTTTCCCACCAATGTAATGTGATGATGTGTTGATCTGCCAAGGGACTACAGAAGGTCGTAGAATTAGCTTTTTTGCTAACTCTGGCATATTACATTTTGAGTGTAAACTGAAAATGTCAATTGATGTGCATTGTCCCTTTTAAATAAACAAACAAATAAAAAAAATAATAAATGACTTAATGCTGACAACAGATAGCCCTCTGGTAAATCAAAACAGCTATAGTACTCCAAGTAACTGGTGTTTATTGGAAGCTAATACCTGTTTAAGGCTAAAAGGATTTCACTTTTCATAACTCTTTTTTTTTTAGCAAAATCACTGTTTATGTCTAGTTCGGGGTCTCCTGCACTTCACCTCTACAGCATTTCAATACACACACTCACAGTTGAGCTGCTTTCATTTCATAATGTCTTTGGTTCTGATGCCTGACAATCAAAAACATGATACCAACAATAGGTTGTTTCACTTCAGAGCTTTGTAAAGTGTGCTAAATCACTGCCAAAACTAGTAGTAATACTGATGATATCCACAACAGAAATTACAGTGCCAATGTTTTTCCTGAGCATTTGTCACAACCATGTCTTCTATTAGGGATGCACAATATAATGTATCGGGGTGGTAATTTATATTTGGATATTGGAAAGTGTATATTAGTTGCTATCTATGAGTAATGATGATAATATGGAGCTGAATTGCTATCATGGACTTAACAAGTGCAGCATCTCAAAATAAACACAGAGGAGAGGAAGAAGCAGAAGAAGAAGGAGAAGAATTCAGAGAAGAGGGAAAACATCCACCAGGTTCAACGCAACAAATCTTATAAGAGCTATGGAATATTACATCAGCCATCTTATTTTTTTACCCTCTGGTGTACATAAACTAGAGGTCTGGAATTATTTATCAGTTAGCAGTATAACCTGAAAAATTGCATATTGTGCAACCCTATTTTGTATAATACACTCAAGCTCCATTGCTTCATCTGCACAGAACACATCCAGGCTAGTAACATGTTTTTTCTTGTTAGCGAAACTGTTGACTCAATGTCTTCTCAATTTACCATGATGAAAATTGGAAAAATGCTTACAAAAATAGAAAAAAGGCTACCATTTAAACATTTTCCAGACTCACGGTTCCTACCACACACTGTAATAAGTCTTTCAGTGGTATTGTCCATTTTACTTTATTTTTAAAAGTATATTTATTCCAATAAATCAATTTATTTTTCTTTTTTAGTTTTTTGAGTTATCTATAAGTAAAAAGTGGGAATATTTTCGTAACTCACTTTCTTATGTGATAAAATTAATTTGATTGAACTTCAACATAAATTGATTTCACAAAACTCAGTTTAAACGTTTATATCAGACGTAAAACGTCATCACCCGCTCACCTGCAGCAACGGAAGAACAAGCCCGGGCAGGCAGGCTTCACTGTCCAATGTCCCAGGATGTGAAGACACGTTTTTTCGCAGAGCCTAAGGAAAACGCTTTACCAAACTCATGTAAGTAACAATTTATATTGTTAAAAGTCAGATTTTGCCGGAATTTAAATTAGTAAATGTGCAATTTGCAAAAGCATGGCTCTCTTTCCTAACGTTATATTTTGCTACTTTTCCCGTTGCCAGCCGCCATTTCAAATGTGCTCTTACCACCAATAGCTCATTAACTTCAACCAAACACTGTTTATACCTGTGCAGTTTATAATTAGCGTTTTCTTTGCGTGGTAGTTTAATATTTTAAAGATATAGTGACATGTACAGAAAAATATTGGCTTTTCGACGTCGTATTTGGCAGTGTATGCTGCCA
The DNA here is from genome assembly GCA_963678695.2 of Diplodus puntazzo. Classification (NCBI taxonomy): domain Eukaryota; kingdom Metazoa; phylum Chordata; class Actinopteri; order Spariformes; family Sparidae; genus Diplodus; species Diplodus puntazzo. Next base: position 9,669,842 of record OZ023170.1, on the reverse strand, counting down.
CACACACATACACGAAGGTACTGGCAGGCGAGGGATAATCGTTTGGTGGAGCTGAATGTGGTGTGTTTTTTATAATCTTCAATCCTTTCTGCCATTGTCCTTGTTAAGGCGGTTATTTACTGCAGCGTGTAGTCTTCTACTGCGCATGGAGGATAAGTAGAAAATACTCGACTTTATCTTTAGCCTCTCGGCATATTTATTTCACGGTGAAGTGCGGACCGATGTGCCACCTTCTCAACAGCCTGGCTAACACAGAACAACTGGGGTCCCGGCAAGATGGCGTGTTGAACGGCAACCCGATTCAGAGACTGCAACGAAATTGTCCCAAAATATAGTCAAAGAACACTCAGAAAATTCAAAATGAATCCAAACAACGTATTGAAGCCTGCTAAACTGATATTGACTGGTGGAAATGTCACAATGACCCAAGAACCGAGCAATTTGGAGGTAATGCTGGATGATTCGGCGCTTGCCGGAGACCATGACTATGCTATGGAGGCTAGCATGGCTAACCAAACCAAACGGAAAGACGTTGGGTCCGCTCCAGCGACTCCGAATAAGCCTCCAGCCGGCAAGAAAAGTAAAAGTCAGCACGATGCGACGGAGGTGTCTAACTTGACCATACTAGAAGCCATTCGAGGTATGGAAAAAAACTTTGACGAGCTAAAAGAACAAGCTAAACAAACTAGCTGCATGCTTGCTGCATTGACAAAAGCGGTGCAGTTTAATACTGAAGAAGTCAAGGAATGCAAAGAAAAAATGAAGGAACTGGAAAAACAACACAAACTCCTCAAAAATGAAAATGAAGAACTCAAAGTGAGAATCAGGGAGCAGGAAAGATACAAGATGCGGTGGTGCCTAAAGCTTAATGGTTTGGAGGAGAAAAGTGACGAAAACATCCGAGCAGACACCATACAGCTCTTAAGAAAGATCGCTCCTAACTTAGAAACACGCCAGCTTGAAGACGCCGTTGACGTCGTACACAGGGTCGGGCGAAAAGAAAACAATCGAAGCAGACCTCTGGTGGTGCTGTTCGTACGGAGGTTGGTCAAGGAAGAGATCTGGCGCAGAAGCAAGGATTCCCCGGTGTGCAAGGAGAGAGGCGTCCGCTTCGCGGAGATGCTGCCGCTGGAAGACAGAGAGGCGAGGAAAAAGCTGTGGCCACAGATCGAGAAGGCTCGACGTGAAGGGAAACGAGCCTACTACCGAGGACCACACGGATACATAGAGGGCCAAAAAATTGGTTGAGGATAGCCAGAGTTTGGATACACAAGTGTACACAGTGAGTGAAGAATGGTAACATGGGACATAGTTGCTTGTTAAATAGAGTAAGTCTAGTTTCACACTTCTAAGCACTTTAAGTTTTATTGTTAATTTGTTGAAGTTGTTCGTCTATTTTGTCGAGAATGTTCAATTGCACGATTTCATTTGCTTCCTTAAATGTGAGGGGTCTTAAAGATCTGGTTAAAAGAAAATCCTTATTTCTATTTTGCAAAGGGCGGAATCCACATTGTCTGTTACTACAGGAAACTCATTCTTCTGACACAGATGTGAACTTTTGGACCAATATGTGGGGGGATCGGATATTGTTCAGTCATGGAACCAGCAGGTCGGCTGGTGTTGCTATTTGTTTTGATAAATTTCCAGGTGATATAATCACACACAGAGCAGATAAAGAAGGTCACTGGCTAATAACAGTTTTGAAGGTTGAAAGTCATTTTCTGATTTTAATCAATATATATGGTTACAAATCTGTTGCCCAAAACAGACAAATGCTTGAAAATATTACTTCTAAGATAACAGAGCTAAAAGTACTACACCCCACTGACTTTATTTTAATGGGAGGTGATTGGAATATGGTGCCCGATGAGTGGGAAGATAGATGGCCCTCCAAATTTGATAATCATCATTTTAATCCCCTTATGGAAGAATTCATCAGAGATAATAGCTTAGTGGATATTTGGAGAAATCAAAACCCGGGGAAAAAACAGTACTCCTGGTACAAGCCTAATGGTAATGCTAAATCTAGAATTGACTACTGGCTCGTTACAGATATACTTGGAGGACATGTCTCAGAAGCTGTGATTTCCAAAGCTCCTTTAACGGATCACTGTATAACCGAAATAACATTGAATTCAATTTACAGGAAAAGTAAAAACAAAGCTTATTGGAAATTTAATTCTAACCTACTAAAAAATAAAAGTTATTGTGCTAAAATAAAAGAAATTATAATTGAAATTGAAAAGGACAAAAGCATAAACAGTTTTGGTAATAAATGGGAATATGTTAAATATAAAATTAGAGAATTCTCTATTAGATTCAGCAAAGAACTAAACAAAGAAAGAAGAAGGGAAGAAAACAATTTGTTCTCTGAAATCAGTCAATGTTGCAGCAAACCAGATCTGACTAGTGAAGACAAGGAAAAATTACTGCTCTTACAATCCAAACTTGATGATATCTATCTGAAGAGAGCCCAGGGTGCTTTTGTAAGGTCAAGAGCAAAATGGATGGAGGAGGGAGAAAAAAACACAACATACTTCAGCAGGCTTGAGAAAAAAAGACAGGAAAATAAGGCGATAACAAGTTTGTTGATTAATGGAAGAGAGTGTAAGGAGAACAAAATTATTGAAAAAGAAGTTTTTATGTTCTATAGTAATCTTTACTCGTCTGTGTACTCTCCCATTGACTCAACCAACTTCTTTGACCAAATTGCAAAATACAAACCAAACATTGATGATATATTTAAAGAAATTTGTGATTCGGATTTAAAAATAGAAGAATTAGATGCTGTCATTTTGAAATTGTCTCAAAACAAATCCCCTGGCTCTGATGGGCTCACTGCCAATTTCTACCATTTCTTCTGGAAGGATATCAGAAGTTTGGTGTTCAAAGCAATTCAAGAATGCATTGAAAAACAAGAACTAATGCCCAGTATGAAACAAGGTGTGATAACACTAATTCCCAAACACAGCAAAGATAAAAGAATATTGGATAACTTAAGACCTATCACTCTTCTTAATACTGATTATAAACTGCTTTCTGGATGTATTGCAGCTAGAATGAAAACAGGATTGTCAAAACTTATTGATGAAACGCAATCTGGTTTTCTGGGTGGACGATCTATCCACAACAACATAAGACTGGTTTTGGATTTGATTGATTATAGCCATATATTGTCAAAAGAGGGGTTCATCCTCTTCCTAGACTTTTATAAGGCTTTCGATTCTGTGGAACACCCCTTCATACTAAATACTTTAAACTACTTTGGTTTTGGTCAAAAATTCATAAATCTGATAGGTATGTTATACAGGGACATTAATAGTTGTGTGGCTTTGGAACATGTTACATCCACAAGGTTCCAAGTCAACAGGGGTATTAGACAAGGTTGCAACAGCTCCCCTTTGCTATTCATTCTAGTGGCCGAATTATTATCAATTATGATAAAAAATAATGGTATAGAGGGGATAGACATTCTAGAAAGGCATATTATAATTAGTCAATTTGCAGACGATACAACATTATTTTTAAAAAATGAAAGACAAATTTTCAAAGCATTAGATTCCATCAATCAATTCTCCCAAGCATCAGGCTTAAAACTTAATATTGATAAATGTGAAATATTTGCCCTTCATGATCAGCCAGCACTCTCAATATGTAACATTGCTATTAAAACGCAAGTCAAATACTTGGGCATAGTTATTACCAGGAATAAAGAATTAAGGGAGAGAGAAAATATTTATAAAAATGTTGATAAATGCAAGACCATTCTGAACTCTTGGTTACAGAGAGACATCACTGTATTTGGAAGGGTTTTGCTCTCTAAAATGGAAAGCTTGTCGAGAGTTATTTATCCTGCTTTCTCACTCGAAATCTCAGACAAAGTAATCAAACTTATCAACAATATAAACTTTAAATTTATTTGGAAAAATAAATGCCAGTATATTAGAAGAGCTGATGTGGTTAAGAGTATTGAAGAGGGTGGATTAAATGCTATAGATTTCTCAGTTATGAATGGTGTTCTAAAATTAAAATGGCTCAATTCTTTTGTTTTGCACAAAGACTCATTTTGGTTTAGCATTCCTAATGCAATCTTTCAAAAAATGGGAGGCATTGAATTTTTATTGCGTTGTGACTATGATATTTGTAAACTGCCTGTGAAACTCTCAGATTATCACCAGCAAGTTCTCCTCTACTGGAATTTATTGTATAAGCATAATTTTACCCCCCACAACTCACCTTTGTGGAATAATAGATATATACTGACCACTACCATTGTCATTGTTTTTGCGGACCTGGTTTGATAAAGGAATTTGGGCTGTTTCACACCTATTGGATGATCATGGCAACTTCCTAACTCATGAGAACCTTTGTGTTAAATATAACTTTCAATGCTCAACTATGGAGTACAATAAAATAACTAAAGCCATTCCGATTGCCTTTAAAGCAATGACTCAAGAACTGGTGATGCATTCAAATGTCCCGGAAATGAGATCACTATATGTGGAAGGAGTCAGTTTAGGTAACAAGTTGTTCACTAATAAGCTTATTAGAAATTTTCTGACTGCACAATACTACCCTTATCAACTAAAAAGAAAATATGTTCTGAAAGATTACAGTGTTGCAGAGGCAAGAAAGATAAGGAAACGATACTTATCTTATCCAATCCCTCATAAAGCAAAAGAGGTCACATTTAAAATATTAAATGATATTTATCCATCAAACCACTTCTTACATATGAGATTTAATTCGGATAATAATTTGTGTGGATTTTGCGAGAGCGACATTGAAACGGTGGAATATATTTTCTTTGAATGTGAACATGTTATACAATTCTGGGTATTATTTCAAAGCTGGTTGTTAACCAAACAAATTACTCTGCAGCCATTAAACTGGATGTCGATCAAAGTTGGAGTGCAGTTAGAGGAGAAGAACTTGGACTTCTTGGTGAACAATTTGATCATGCTTGGAAAACATTTCATTCATAGATGCAAATACCTCAAAGTGAAGCCCCACATTAACGGATGGAAGAATGAACTCAAAATATACAAAAAATCCTTGTACTATATGACAAACAAAAATGCCCAGAGACTCTTTTCTTTATTGGATTTATTTACCCTCCTAGAGTAAGACCCTCACATTGTTATTTTCTTTTTCTTTTCTTTTCATTTGTCAGATCAGCTGGTTCAACATCCTCAATTATTGTATCAACAATATGCCTCAAATGTTTGTAATTTGATGATTCTTCAAATAAAGTATATAAAAAAAAAACACAGAACAACTGGCGCTCAGTAGGAGCGTGGTGACGTCATGTCATGTACGTACCGTAACCCTGTCACAATAAAGCAGTACAGCATATCAGTCTACTGTAATACAGGGAGTTACAACACAGTCCTTATGAAAAGGATCTCTAGTGTCATAAATAAGTGTTTTTCAACTTCCACAATTAATATTTCGTCGCCCGTGGTGCCGAATCTCCGAGACCCTGGCGTAATGTTGATGTGAAGTTGTGATAATCTATATGAACTCCGTATTGTGTTTTATTTTGAAACGGGGCGGAAGTGTATTACGTTGATTCTGTGTCGGGTTTCCTGTCTGGTACGATCTGCTCTGTTAAGCTTCACGCGATTTAGCAACGGCTCCGTTAAAAATAGAACTGCAACTGTACAATTAGCGCGATATAGCGCATTTACTGTTTATTAGCGGTCAAGTGCGACCTGTCCATGCGCCCGTGTGTGTGTATGTACGTGTGCATGTGTGCGTGTACGTGCGGTGCGACGCGAGAGAGTCGGCAGGTGGAGAGGCTGACTGGCAGAGGTGAGCGATGGTGAAACGCTCTTTATTTATTTATTTATTTATTTATTTCTGTGAGAGACTGTGGCAGGCCTAATGGGAAATACTGAGGTTGCTGTATGGTATTTTTGTAGGCCAACCCGGAAGTTCACCCTGGCTCCTTTTGACAGGAAGTCATTTGGGTTTTTACATGATGTTTGGAATATTGCCTTAGAAAACAAGCTCTGTGTGTCACATAAATCATTCTTTTATGTCTTGTTCAGCAGGATAATCCTTCACAAAATAGTATATTAGGGTGTAAGAAAACTGATCTGAAGGACTCTCATCAGGCTTATATCCAAGAAGTTAGAGATAAACCATAACTTGTCCTTTTTTCTATCTCTCCAATGACAGATGGGATGGCCCTGTAAATTGTGCAGCACTGTTGTACCAACCAAGAGTGACATTTTAAAGCATTACAGACTGCACCATGGGACCTTTGGACACAGCCATGCCTTGCCTTGCATTCATATAGATTGCCCATGCTCTTTTAAATGCTGGAGTTCCCTCCGCTCTCATCTCTCAAGATACCATCCAGAAGTCAAATTCCTCAACTCACCTCAAGTAAGCCCTTCATTCACCTGCCCTCTGTGTAAAAAAACCTGGATTTCCTAATGAAAAGGATTTTTTTGAACGCATAGGCAGGGGCAATTCTAGGATCTGACGTTTGGGGGGGCTCAGCCCCCAGGAAGCAGCTGACAGATTTTTCATAAAAGCATGACTTGACGTGCAATTCTGATGTCCAAAGCACATTTATGGAGTAAAAGAGAGTTATTAGACACAATGTTCACAAAATGTCATACTGGATAACTGTCCGGACCTTATGATGAAATGCAAAAAAGCTACAAAATACTTGAAAAGAAAATAAATGTAAAAATCTCTTCCCCAGGCATTATTGTATGATATGTATTGAGTGTTGCCTATATATATATGATATATGAAATGTTACAAAAAATATGACATCCAGTGGATGTTGTCCTTTGGAGCAGCTTGTCCCAAAACTGGTATGTCAGCCAATGTCATCCAGGATAACAAGCAATCTGGAGCAAATTTATGGGGCATTATGGGGCACACATGATCAGACAGGAAGTTAGGCCATCAGGAAGACCCAAAAGGACCCCAAACAATGGTGAAAGGTTAAAAAGTCTCTCTTAAAATGTGCTTTGTTTACTCTTTTCAGTCACTGGTACACTATGTAGTAAAATCCTGTGTCATATGGGATAACGCTAAAAAACATATTCTGAAAATTCATTAACGTTATCATTATCGTTATCCAGTATGACACTTTTGACTGGTGTCAAATAAAATACATTTTTTGAAGATGAGATTTTAAAAATGAGCAAATAACATCCTCAACAAAAGATAAAAACTACATTGATCTGCAGGTTTAACCTATTTACATTTTTGGTCAACTTGAAACCTTATTCGTCACTGATTATCCAACTGTGATCTATGTAAAAGTTCCACTGACATACAATCCCCCCACTAAATCAGCCATTTCACCAGATGAGAGTCTAATATCTTCCTAAACCTGTGATGTATAACATTAATGATTATGGAAGAACAATGATCAACTTTTCTCCAAAAAATAGAAGATGTAAACTGAGGAGAAGGCTCAACTGACCACAGCTGTCTGTCTGTAATATTGTGCTCCGATACGGTTTTGCAGTGCTGCAGTTATACGTGTGTGTTATGAAAACAACACAAAGTGTTCCCGACTGAAGGATTACTACAAGAACTTGTGTTTGTCTCTTTTTTTGAGATTTGTGTGCTGGTGTCAACACAGCGTGTTTTATTTTGAAAAGTAACTGGATGTTATATTGTTGTTTCTGTGCGTGTTCCTGTCTGTTCAGTGCTAAATTCCACTGAATTGCTGCGTCCTGCTCCGTCTGCCGAAATAAAAAGTCCTGCGTATCTGCTCCGGACTGCTGGAGCAGATATGCGGCGCAGCGGACCTGGTGGAAGTTAAGACATTATCTAAAGTGAAAAACCAGCTCAGCTCCGCCACGCAGCGGACACGTATCAGGTTGAATCACGGAGTTCGTTTCGCCAAATTGTTCGCTGAAAGTGAAACCTTCTCCTTCTGCGCTCAGAACAACTTTCGGACTCTACCCCTCCACACATTAGCCACTTACAGTGCCAGTCCCTGCGCATTTCACACACATTGGCCTGCCAGCTGTTATTCTAACAGATTCACTAGGTCGCAGTCTGAAGCCCAGGATATATGATTTGTGGACTAAAGGATAGGATGGGCTAAGGCAAGTTTTGGATGGGCTTGAGCCCACCCAAAACAGGGCTAGCCTCGCCACTGCGCATAGGTCATCATCTCAAGAATAATGAGACTGTGAAATGTGTCTTTGAAGGTTGCGATCACCAAACTAATGTGTATGGGACTTTTGCAACGCACAAACACAGGAAGCATACTCCACATACGTCACAAGATTTCAAACCAGGGGTTATCTCCGAGTTACCAGAGGAAGTACTTGATTTTGAAGCCTCTGAAGAGGGTGGTGACCACATTGGTTCTAATTATGAAGGTAGTAGCACTAATGCACACTATGAAGAGGAAGATGGAAGCAATGTCGTAGAGTATATAGCGTCCCTCTTGTTGAAATTAGAGAGTGTTCATAATGTTTCAGTTCGGTGCATTGATGAATTGGTTGATGATCTTCACTTTATAGCAAGTTCTGCCCCCATTTCTTTAGTTAAAAGTGTTATTGTTTCACACTTTTAGAAAAATAACCAAACCATTGATGACACTTTTGTTACATCTTTGGTGGAAGAATTGTGCAAATCCAATCTCCTAAGCGCAGCACTCAGTAGTATTGGTCCTCTGTCCTCATCATTCAAGAGACGACAGTATTATAAAGAAAAATTTGAAGTTGTTGAGCCTGTTGAGTACGTTCTTGAACCAAATGAGAAGAGAAGCTTCCAATATATCCCAATTCTTCAATCCTTGATTCAGATTTTGGGTAAAGAAAATCTTAGAGGAAAAAGTTCTAAGTAAAGAACAGAACAGGCCATCTACTAAATATGAATCATATCGAGATGGTACAGTCTTTAAAGAGAATTCTTTTTATTCTGAAGAACTAAGAATTACACTTGTACTGTACGTTGATGATTTCGAAATTTGCAATCTGCTCGGAACATCAAGAAAGAAGCACAAGATTACAGCTGTATACTGGGTGTTTGGCAACCTTCCACACTCATCTCGATCCACTCTCAGCTCTGTATACTTGGCTCTTTTATGTAAAGCAGTTGATATCAAAAGATTTGACTATGATGAAGTGCTTGCCCCTTTGTTAAAAGACATTGCTGTCTTGGAGCGTGATGGTATCTACATTTCCTCTGTTGGACAAAATGTCAAAGGAATTGTGTTTTGTGTAGCTGCTGACAATCTTGGGGCACACTCAATTTGTGGACTAGTGGAAAATTTTTCTGGACCTTTCATTTGCCGATTTTGTCTTGGACAACGATCAGAATTTCGAATAAAGGAGGTGAGGTCTGGTGTATTTCCTGCTTGCACCCAAGAAGCACATGCCGCTCTTGTATTGACGATCAAAGAAAACCCTGCTTTGACACACTGTTTTGGTGTAAAAAAGGCTTGTCCATTGACTGAAAATCTGAGCTTCTTCCACTGTGTCACTGGCTACCCACCTGACATATTACACAACATTTTTGAAGGGATTGTTCCCTTGGAACTGGGTCTGTGCTTCAGTGTTTTCATTTCTAAAAAATATTTCACATTTAGTGAACTTAACATGCCATGACATACTAGACTCACTTTTTGCCTGAAAACGTATACTAAAGCCCTTAATATCTTAATTAACAGTCAACATTTGCTGTCTTACAGATTAATGAAGAGTTCCGAAGGTGCACTGCTATTCCACTGGAATCAACATTTATGTCCCAGCTGGACAGGTACACTCCAAAGCTCCTGGAGCTCTTCAGTGCAAAAGGAGGAGTGACTGGTCAGCGCATCAATAACTTGGTGATGGAACTGATACAGGTGGGTTAAAAGTGGTTTAAAAGGTTAAAACTGACTGTAATCATGCCCTAAAGGAATAATGGTATCACAGATTTGAAGTAAAAATTCCCAACAAAATTCATTTATTTATTATTCTTTTATTAAATCTAGGACTCAAGTGCCTCTGCAGTGAAGAAGAGAGATGTGACTCTGAGATGCCTCATAGAGTACATGGGAGAGAGTGGACAGGAGATAATCTCTGACTACTGTGTAAGTATTGTTTAAAAGCAGGTTTGGATCAGTCTGATGTACAAGCTTAAATTGGGTTGACTTTTATGTGAACTGACTGAACCAGCAGTTATCAGGTGGATGCTTCACCTCCACCTGACAACTGCTGGTTCATTTAGTTTAGCAGCTAGTTGGCAGGAGCCCCAGGATAGCCGGTTAGCACAGCACCACAGAGTGATGCCTTTCTGTCTTGTGTTTCTGTTTCATTTTAGTGTTACTGTTTGTTTTTGTTTTAATTTCTAGTGGTTCTATTCAGGTTTTTATAAGCAAATTGAAAATGCCAATAAAAGGCATGTGGCTGGAAATGCATCTATTGTATCAAATTTAATGTACAAGATCTCAAATTGGAATTCAAAAGTGTTCAAAATGATCTTCACAAAAGTAATCATATATTAAATATAAAATGAGATTGTTTTTTTTTTATTACTGTTTTTGTATCTCAAAGGGAACTGCAGAGACCACTGTTCAAGAGGACCTGAAAATTAAGAATATGAGCATCTACATCTGTCGTGAGCCAGATGCAGTAGGAATCGTCATTGAGGGAATACCAGTCCTTACTCATCTTGGAAACCTGGCCAAAGCATGCTGCCTACTCCTGGGGTTGACATATGCACTTAATCTTGAGTATCCATCCAAACTTTCCAAAACATTTGAGGTGTTTCAAAGACTTTTTGTGGGACTCGACACACTGCACCCAAAACCAACCCCCAAATTCATGACGCTCAAAAACAAGCTTCTTGCCTAGGCAGTCAACCATGACTGTCAGCTTGCACTTATAAACAGCTATTTTCTTGTGTCTGTTCAAGATCATTATACATTGTACACTGAGTGGAATTCTTCAGAATGTTGTAACGGTTTGTCCTGTTCAGGTTTTATACAAAGCTGCAGGTCATCGTTTCTGGTGTGTAAATTGTTACGTTTTTTATGATTTATAGACACTAAATTGCCCCACTGTGAAGCTGTAGCTGGTCAGAAGGTGGGATCTGAGTTGTTTAAGTTAAGATGCTTTAATATGATGTACACAGTAAAAAACTGTACTCTGAATGTTCTACTAAGCAGCATATAATAATCAGAGGTCATGCATTCTTGTATGCACTAAATTCAGATGTTCTTGACTGTTTATGTGGTGCAGCTCATTGCCACTGTTTGGATATGGCTTGTGAAGATGTTTTTATATTATCTACATGGTAAACAAACAAAAAAAACTGCTGTGAAGGCGTGCAAATGTTTTATTAATAATATGTACACAGTAAAAAAAAACATATATAATCTGCAGGTCTTTTTTTTAATGTTTTATACACACTAAATTGCCCCACTGTGAAGCTCCAGCTGGTCAGAAGGAGGGATCTGTGAGTTGTTTAAGTGAAAATGTTTCAAAATATTCACACTGAGACACTACTGTGAAGGTGTTCTGCTTGTGAATTGTTACTGAAGTACAGATAATCTTGATGTTAAATTGTTTTAGTAGGAAACTGTACTGTAGGAAACTGTACTGTTAATGTAATGTAAAATCTCAAGTAAACTTGAGATGCTGAGGTCATGCATTCTTTTATGCACTAAATACTGATGTTCTTGACTGTTAATATTCTCCAGCTTATTGACACGGTTTGGATATGGCTTGTGAAAATGTTTTAATATTAAGTATACGGTTAAAAAAAGAACTGTACTGTGAAGGTGTTCTACGCAGCACTTTAAAAAGTTGAGGTCATGCATTCTATGCACTAAATATAGATGTTGACTGTTCATACTGTCCCCCTTGCCACTGTTTTGATATGGTAATGATTTAATAAAGGTTGGAATTTGATATGTCTTGATTTTATTATTATGCTAACTAGGGCTGCATGAAAAATCGTTAAAAAATCACGATCTCGATTCGCACATACATGTGATCTCATTTCAACACACAGCAATTCTGAAGCATTTTATATCTGGAGCTACAGCTCAAACAAATGCTCCTATTTTCCTCCCGGATTTTTTGAAGCGCCCCCAAACGCAGCACTGCCACTGCCTCCTCCCTCAACCTGTGGTAAAGCATCATTACAACACGTTATTCAGTGGAGGAACCCGCCTGCAGTTGAGTGTTTGGGAGTGAGTGAGAAGCCGTTTTATACAGGGCTGCAAGCCGCCAATCTGCCCGCCCACTTGGCGGCTCGGTCCGCAGTTTTAGACAGAGGGCGGCAAACTGGGGGTCTGTTTTGGTCCACCGATTTGGCGGCTCGGAAGCTACACTTATTTCCGGTTCGCCTGCTATCTAAATCCGAGCCGTCAATGTCCCGGCCTCTGCGTGAGGTGGGCGGAGGTGTCGATGACCTGCACTGTTTCTTTCACCAAGAAACAGCTGATCACAGCAGCCAGTCCATCACTTCATCCGCGGACATTAAGATGAACGACTGGACGGCCGCTGAGATCCAGGAGATGCTAGCGTCTCCTGGAAGCTACACTTAGCTACACAGGAGATGCTAGCGTCTCCTTGAAGCTACACCTAGCTACACAGGAGATGCTAGTGTCTCCTGGATCACTAGCTGTTTGGTTGTGTCCGCTTGTAGCAACAAGCCAGGAACAGTCGCTACTTTCAAATTAAAAGCCCCCCGCTAAGAACCCAGTTCTAAAATCCAATGTGATGCAATGTAAAGCTCTTATTTTGAAGGCAAATTCGTTGTCACTGTTTACAGCCCAACTTCGAGCTTCACGTCATGTCACATGTTTACGCCTACCTCAGAGCCAGCTTTTGGAAAAGGAGGAATATTACGCCTCCGTTTTAGTAAGCCGATCACAGCAGCTATCGCATATCACCTAGCCAAGATATGGCCCCAATAAACACTGTACAACATGAGGTATTAAAGGATGCTCTCTCATCTTGGAGACTACATTTTTTTTTTACTTTTGTAAAAAGAATATCTCATCCAATGATAGAACTTGAACAAAACAAAAAACAAACATTGCTTTGGCAGAGGCATAGTAGTATGCCTCTGCCATACTACAATGTTTTTTTTGTTCAAGTTCATCAGTGCAATAAACATTTTGTGAAAAAAAAAATCGTGCCAGAGAATCGTGATCTCAATTCTAAGCAAAAAAATCGTGATTCACATTTTTTCCAGAATCGTGCAGCCCTAATGCTAACTAATTATTTTAAGCAGTTTCCATTTTCAAAACAAAGAAAGGGTGAATTGGTCAAAATTAATAAAATAGAGTAAAAATTATTTTTTCATTTATCACTTATTTTAATTAAGTCTTGTGTGTTTAGTGTGCTGACCTCTTTTACATTGATTTCACTCAATTTCTTGGCTTTTTCTGTAAACGCAACTTAATCTTTTTGCATACATCAAAATGCATATTATTAAGTTTTCCTCACTCAAAAAACCAATTAGTTGACTAAACTTACAAAAAGTGGTTGGAAAATGTTGCCTCATTTTTATTGAGTTAGATCTAGGCAACAGTTTTTACAGTGCAGCACACCACATGGTGGTGTAGAAATTTTTCAAGATATCACATTACCGACAGTTTCCACAGGATTTACGCTTTTATGGGTTGGAAAATAGTAGAATCATATTTCTAGAAGCAAGATTGCATTGAAAGCTAAAAAAGCGAGAACCGTAGAACCGTTTAAGACTAAAACCATTTTTTTTCACAGCCATAAGTTGACATCTCAGTTCATTTAATTGATTTATGATTAGTACAGTAAATGGTTCATTCTCCATTGATAAAGTTATTAGTTATAACTTATAAACTCTTGATAAAGGTTGCCTAAGTAGCTATTGATTGGCAGTGGGAATTGGGCAACACTGGTGGGTTATTGTTATTATTGGCCTAATGTGTGGCCAGTCCATAAATTGGTTTTGCCTCAGCCTACCTCAGCACGAGGCAAATTGTCGCTGTTGCAGCTGAAGAAGGACTGGTATAAAATAAGGAGACTTGTTTTTTTCTCTTGTCCATTGTCACTGTCAAGATGTGTTTGCGCACTCACTTGCATTCACATTTAAGGACAAGACTAACCCTAACCCACTGCACACACACACACACGCACACGCACACACACACACACACAAAATAATTCTGGAGTGTAGTCTTAGTGTAGTGTAGTGTAGTCTTAAAGCAACACTATGTAACTTTTATAAGGGATCGCAAAGGGTCAGACCAAATCATTAGCTCAAAGCATTGGTATTTGACATCCTTGGAATAAGATGATAAACTATATTTATCCAGAATCACTTTAAAAGCAATAGAGAACCTTTTAGCATCTACTTAACATGCTGAAGTAAATACTGATGGCGCAGTGTTATGGCTGCAGCAAAAATAGTACCATTGGCGTACCGATTGGTTCCCTGTAAGTCTTACTCTCACTATGCTGTCCAGTCTGCCAACGAGCTGGATTGTTTCTCTGAAAAATGAAAGTCAAATTACTGCACAAGGGAGGCACATCTGCCATTGTGCTACTAAAATAAAAGAAGAGGCATTGTCACTATCCCAGGAAAAGAAAGTTAAGGGGGAAAGTGGTAGTAACCAAGGTAAAACAAAGGTGAGCAGACAGGCATTTACCCAACAGAGTGTGGCTGTGTTGTCTGGTCCCACACTAACATGTGTTTTTTGTTAGTGCTTAGATTCAAAGAAGTTCAAAACCTAGTTCTTCCTGCTAGATGTTACAATCATGCTGTAAAAAAAAAAAGAAAAAAAAAAAGCTTGAATATTAAAAAAAAAAAATCATCAAATTATGGTTGAGTTTGCTGATAACAATTTGATTGTTTTTTAATGTGTGTAGAAACGAATGGTATGTAGTTATTATTTTAAAGAAGAGTCCAACAAATTGTCTGACTGTACACAGAAGTTATAACAGTCACCTCTTAAGAACTTTCTCCAAGGGTCAGTCTGGCCCTGATGTCTGCTTGGATTCAGTGGGACATACTTAAAAAAAAAAACATACATAAATAAAAATACATAACAAACATCTTAAGGGTCTCATGTGGTAGAGTCAGTATCACAAGAAATCTAATTTAGAGACTAATGCATATGATAATAAAATGATAAAAAAGACAAAGAAAAAAAGCGAATTCTCTTTCACACCACATGTACTTGTGTACGACATATTAAGCCCATGTATCACGGGAAAAAACATTATCTGGTTTTAGATGTCTCAGCCTCCCTTTAAAAAGTCAGGGAAAATTACTTACTCTTAAAGTGCTACTTCATTTTATGACATTTTCCTGTAATATAAAACAACACAATAGCCTTCACAATGTCCTTTTGGAGTGTAGCATATTTTATAAACTTCTTAAATCTTGTCCCTGACAAAGAAATGTACAGAAGTCACACTCACAAAGCATTAGCAGAGGAAGGTATATTTTCCGATCAGCGATTTTATAATGCATACAGATCTTGTAATTGGACTGTTGCGAAGAAAGACTTATTTTCCTTCTGTGCACTTCTTCAAGACACATGCAGTAGCCCCAGCTGAGTGACACCGATAAGAACAAAACAGCAACACAAGTCCTCTATATTGGATGCTATAATTGAACAATAATGCACTTTGTCGTTCCCCACACCTTCCCCAATCGTACAGGACCATTTTGCTGTAGCTGTAGTGAATCTGTAGAATTGCTGTTTGTCTGCGCCATGGACTAAATTGTTTTCAGAATGAGAACCTTGAAAATTGGCAAAGTGGCGCGTGTGTGCACCGGATGTATTATTTTAAATGTAGCTCAGGACAGATAAGAGGACATAAGCTGGGAAATCCTTTTCAATAGATGTACAGTCATGCAGTACAGGACGCAATAATGTGTTGTGTTGTCTAAGCCCGATATGACAGACTTTCCACCTTCAAATGCTATTTCAGAAATAAAATAACTATCTATTTGACATTGTGCAAGGTAGTGAAGCAGATCTTCTGGCAGCCTTCATCTGTTTGTCTGAAAACAGATTGACAGCTTGGCTCGGCAACTGACTGTGTTTTGTGCCGTCAGCGTAACATTTTCATCTAACATTGCTTTGATACTTGCTGTTAAGCCAATTGACACGGATAAGAGTGAAAGATGACTTTCACACTGGCGAATATATTATTTATATTATTTGTTTGGCAGGGCTTTTTTTTTTAAAGGAAAAAAACTCAAACACATACACACAGTTGCAGTAATCAACCTCATTAAAATGCCTCCAACATCAACACTTTCTTTTGTATGTTTGTAAGCATGTGTGAAAGTAAGGGCCCTAATTATATAACTTTTCTGTGTCGTTTGCTGCGTTTGAAAGATTATTCTGTTTTGTGGGTAAAATGTTTTGTTTGCTGTGTGTAGTGATCAGTAGTGTACATTAAAAATATGTAATCCCAGATATTTAGCCCTGACTCTCAGAACGTTTACATGCACAGCTTAGTAAGATTACAGCCATAGTTCGACTATGCTACTCGATCAGACAACTGCAATTGTCCAAGTATACATTCCGGTGAGAAAATCTAATTATTGGCCGAAGCATGTCACACCCCGGTACGATAGGTGGTGCTGTACCCATTTCATCTAGTGGTAATAGAGCCACCTCCGGCTGACCTCTTTACGTCACCAGCAACAACAAACTCTGCATCGGCATTCAAGAAAGATGGCGTACAAAGAGTGACATGAAGCCACAGCTTTGTACATTTCGTATATGGTGTACATGATAATTACACAAACTAGATGCCTGCACAGAACGCAGAATCTGAATCCAATCTGATGGAATTTATACATGCAGGAGTAATGCGACTATTAATCAAATAGTCTTAAAATAGTCTTTTAATCCGACTATGAGAAATCCGATCCGGTCCGTTTTTAGTCAGGTTAAGGTGTATACATGCATCTTAAAAATCTGATCATAGTCGGACTAACCCAGTAATTCGGTTTTCTTGAGTGTCATGTAAACGCACTGACTGTTCCTTCGGAGATTTCCTCTACTCTCTCAGTATCTATGCCATGGAGCCATATCCTATTCCTGGCTTCCTGGATGTCATAGAAAGAACCGCCTGGCAAATATATACATTTGTATTCAGTACCGCTTGCAGTCAAAAGGAGAGGAGTCCTAACGAAAAAGATCAATTTTCCAGTTTTGGATCTCAGCTTCCATCACCCCCCCACTGTCTCTCCCTTTCTTTCTCTTCCACCCTCAGTTTTTGTTCTGCCCCGCTCTTTCCATGGAATTGGGGTAAGATATGTGAAAAATTGAGAAAGAGATGCTGGAAGATTGCAAAAGGGTACAGAGAAGA
Organism: Diplodus puntazzo; assembly: GCA_963678695.2. Taxonomy (NCBI): domain Eukaryota; kingdom Metazoa; phylum Chordata; class Actinopteri; order Spariformes; family Sparidae; genus Diplodus; species Diplodus puntazzo. Next base: position 9,652,536 of record OZ023170.1, on the reverse strand, counting down.
GAGATTCTGAAGGAAAGGATTGGCTTGAGTGTATCAGAGAGTGAAGTGCAAACAGTGGCCCCTTTCACACAGAGAAGCCGCATTATCACTGCAGCGGTGGTTTGCCAATTGATAATAATAATAATAATAAATTAGGGCTGTCAAACAATCAATTTTTTTAATCGCGATTAATCGCATTTTGTCCATAGTTAACTCGCGATTAATCGCAAATTAATCGCAATTTTTTTGGCACATTTTCTACTGTTCTAAATGTACCGTAATGTATTTTTTTTCATGTTCTTAATACTTTTAACAACATAAGAAAGGTCAAATATGCTTGCATGCAGGAAAATGAATCCAGGGTTGTCTGCTTTTGGCGAGGGGGGGCGACGGGCTCTCTGCATCTGCCATCTGTTTGGCTTGCAAGTGGTGTCCACTGACACTGTACGTTTTTCTTCTTCGCCTTTTTCACGCAGTGTGCTGCTTTCTGTCAGTCAGTATCACACTGATGATCGCCATGGCTCCGTAGCAGCAAAACAATAAAAAGTACGACTTGAAATTCAAACCTTCTGTCATGATATATTCAGAGGAAAACTCGGGAGAAGCAGCCGCTAGACGTTTCTCTGTCGACCCCAAAAGAGTGAGAGAGACTGAGCTTCAGCGTCTGTCCGAGGAGGACAGCAGCAGGACCAGGCTGCCTGCTGGAGGGAGGAAGAAGGCTAGCGAGGAGCCTGAGATAAACATGCGGGGATGAGTCATCAGCAAACGGGCATGCCACGAGAGAGTGTCCCGCAAAATGATCAGGGCGATGGAGAAACAAATGTCCGCCACCATGAGTGACAGCAGAGATGAGGAGTTTGCAGGGAGTGCTGCTTTTAAGTCTGCCGTGTTTTTAACGAACCGCCAACCCTGCTTCTTCTTCTTCTTCTGCAACCCTCTGTGTCAAGACTACGGGTGCCGCCGACGGCCGTAAATCATACAATGCGCTTTTTTCCTTTTTTTTTTTGTACTGAGCGTTAATCGCGCGTTAAAAAAATTAACGGCGTTAAGAGGACGTTGCATTAACGCGTTATTAACGCGTTATTAACGCGTTATTAACGCGTTAACTTTGACAGCCCTATAATAAATGCTTTATTTTTGGATAGGGACAGTGCACATTAATGAACATTGAAAACATCTCTGTAAACATGCCGGATTATAGCAAAGCTGCTAAATTGCATCCGTAGTCCCTAATAAAATAACAAAATACAAATAGAAGAGACAGCAAATAAATAGATGAAATACAAATAGAAGAGACAACACACACACACAACACAATACATTTTACACACAATTCTCCGCTGTTGGTCATTCACACAGAGCCAAGCAGCGCTGGCGTAAAGATGAACCACTGTGTGATTCACACAGAAAACCGGCGCTGCAGCTCCTATAGAAGCGTGACAGTACACATCATGATGATGACGTCTGTGTGTTTTCTAGGTGTTTCCACAGGTGTCCTCCTGTCAATCTAAACCCACAGACTGTTTATAATCATGTGGATAAGTGTCAAAGTTACGTTTTTCTCTCTAAATTATCTAACAACATAATTGCCATCAGTAAACTGGACGCTGTCTGACTCTGTCACTTGCAGGGAGGGTGGCTGTTTTCTGGGGGAAAGTTGGCTGAAGTCTCGGTCGGGAGGGCTGACTGTCTCTGTGATTTTTTTCCAACACAAACACTTGGTATGTAAAAGTTATTTTAGATGCTGCTTTTCGGGAAGAAATGTGACGAAGAGTCGGTAGGACAGGCGGCAGGACGGTCGAGAGGACAGGCGCCTCTCCGCGTATATCTCCGGTAGTATTTTCCTTATATAACCTGCCAAAGACAGTTTGTGGGACATTTCTCTTTATTTTGTTGAGTGAGGGACCCATGCAGTTATCAGCGCCAGAGCGAAATTTCACCTTGCAGGCCCTCGCAGTCCATGCGCGTTGGCGTCTGCTGCCGTCGGGGCATGCGGACGTTGGGGTTTGGAAAAGTAAAGCCCTATTCGCATGGGACTAGTAATACCTGGGGACCTCGTGTGATTTAGAAATTACCCCACCACGTCTTCGAAGCAAAGTCTGTGTTTTAACTTGAATTTACTGAGATTATCCCCTGGATCGATCGCACTGGAGTCCTCATTGGAAAAGCATAACGGTTAGATATAGATATTTTTAATATAATAATAACTGGTGAGCCTGTTGAAAGGTAGAAAAATGTTCCTTACCGCATGCTGCCATGCATGTCATCCATCGAATCAAATTTCGAGATTTTGCTCTTCTGATGGATTTGAGCTTGCTCTTTCTGCAAATGGGTCTCCATGCTGTGTACCTAGATGAGCCTCCTGAATTTGCACCCAAAATGCTGTCAAAACTTTCATTTATAATTGCCAACGCAGACTCCATAATTCTTGAACGGGAAAAAGGCAGAAAAAAAGGCGTGGATAACACGAAAACCCTTAAAAAAATGTTTTTAAAAACAAATTACAGAGATACTGATTCGCACAGGACTAATATTATCACATGACCTCTGTGTTTGGCGAAATATGGTAGGTCATTTGCGGTGAATTTTTACTTTACAAATTACGGACATGGCAGATTCGCACAGGATTAAGATCACAGACGACCTCCGCAATTATTACAAATTACTGGAGGTCCCCAGGTAATACTAGTCCTGTGCGAATAGGGCTTAAGAAGGCTGAAGGAGCTTAAAAAGGTGAACATTTTCTCTGGCTGCACATATGCTGGAACAGTAGCACAGCCAAAGTTGAAAATGTCCCCTTAAGAATGAATGGGAAAACGCCTCCCAAACCCCTGCAATTTTTGAAAAAAATGTAATGGTTATCACCAAAATATTTATATATTGAGTAAGAGGAGACATTGCTGAACTCTGTGATGTGTTTTTTTATTTCTGTAGAGTGAAAAATGAGGGCGGCAGAGCGAGAGACAAAACAGGCACCGTCTGCTCTCCTCCAGAAATCTAGGCTCAAAATTAACATTGCGGCTTATGGGGGAGTTGCTGGAGTGCTTGTCGCTCTAGGGCTTCTACAGCCAAAAGTGTAAGTCCTACATCTGAAATATGACCATCACCTGAAAGCCAACACGATTTCATACATTCCTATGTGTATATATTGTCTATGTGAAGTAAAAGAAGTGGGATCCAAATCAAGCTGAAGAGAATTTTTTCTCCAGTTTTTTGAGCTGCTCTCCACTCTAGCGATGATGTCACGCACTCTAGCTCACACAATACACACCAATTATAAAATCAGAAGACGAGCTAAAAATCCTCAAAACTAAAACTGTGATTTCAAAACCGTACAAGATTTTAAAAAACTGAATACATGCCTAATAGCTCAAGGTCTTATGACTCTTTAAAAGGTGGAATGGTGTCTCTAGCTCCAAGTTTGAGGGACAAGAAGAGGTTGAAAGTCAATGAGTTTTGAAGAAAATTTGAAGATTTCCCCATTCAATTCCATTCACAGTAATTAGACTGCCACCAGAGCACCACCTATTGGCCGATTTGCACAGAATTTCGCACAAAGCCTCATCGGGCAATGGAACACAATTAGCAAAAGTGTTGTGGTAATCGGACTGTATTTGGTCAAGATATGAAGGACTGTCTGTTTTGAACAGAATGTGCAGGAATTTGTTGTTGTATATTTTGACAGATGCTTCATGCAAAGTTTGGTGCAATTCGGTCAAATCGCCTAGGAGGAGTTTTCAAGCTGTTAATTTGTTGCGACTTTGCTATTGGAAAGTTACCGTGGAAGTGGGCGTGGCCTAGACCACACAATTCACCTGAATTCAGCTACGATGTAAATATAAGGTTTAACAATGTGTGACATATTATGTGGGAGTTATGGGCTAAAAACCCTTTTGCGTGGAAAATAGCGCCACTTGCTGGTTATTTTTGGTGTGTGAGTTACAGGGGCCATTCTATAGCACCTCTATGAATTTTATCTACACACATATCATGGTGTGGGCACAGTGCCAAATATTAAACTAGATGGCCACCAGAGCGCCACCTAGTGGTGGATCAGTAAACCCTTCATCAGCTGTCCGCAGGAGGGCACTGACAATAATTGTACTAAGTTTCGCGTTAACCCGATGAACCGATGTGGAGATATAAATTACTTCAATTTAAAGAGCGCCACCTTTTGGTCATCGCCTACAATTTTGCACGGGGCCTCAGGGGCTTATGGGGAAGTAGTAACTTGAGTTTCATGTCATTAGACCACACCAATGTGGAGATATACAACACTTCTTGTTTGGAACATAATCTGCAGGAAGTTGTTGTTTATTAACTTGAGTATTCTTTGGAATATCAAAATTTTTGTAATAAGTTTTTGTCCGGAGGGTACACAGATGCTGTGTGCAAAGTTTGGTGCAAATCAGTGAAATCGCCTGAGAGGAGTTCGAAAAAGTAGGTTTCTGATATTTTGCGAATTTCTGATAAAAACGGGAGGTGGAAGTAGGCTTGGCCTATATCACGAGATTCATCAGAACTCAGGAAACAAGGGGATATAAAAATAAATTTTTGAATGTGTGACAAAGTATATGGGAGTTATGCGCCAAAATGCACTTTCCTTGCTTATTGCGCCACCTATTGGTGGAAATTCAGGACGAAAATAGATTATAAAATTTTTTGCCAGGTGTGACTTATATTCCAAGTTTGGTGAGTTTTGGGTTATGTTCAGGCAGTGAAAAATGCGATCATTTTGACCTAAGAAAAAAAAGAATAAAAACAAACTAGAACTGCCAGCAGTTATGAAAGGGGGCCAAGCCCCCCCGCGCGCCGCAGAGCCAGAGAGGGGCAAAAGTGAGGACACAGGCCAACGTCTGAGCCGTGGTATTCGCTGTAATGGGAAGTGCGCTGGAAGTGCAAAAGGCTGAATGTGTGCCGATTTGGATTTATTGTAATAAGCCATGCCCACATTGACCAGTCATGACCACCTTCAAGATATAGCCTCAGGATTGGCCCTACATCATACCGACCAAATTTGGTAAAAATAGGTGTAGCCGTTCAAGAGATATAAACTTCCCATATTTTTAGCGCCCCCTAGTGGCCACAATTCGCCAAACTCGGCTCATTTCTTCCCAGTCTCATGGCAGCCAAGGATCTCAAATTTGGTGTTAATAGCATGTAGTTTGACTGAGATATCAAACAGTTTACATTTATATAGCTAGCTACAGAAATTTAATCGTTAATAATCTGCGCATTTTTTGACCGAGCAAAATTCTTTTGTTAACTTTAGATGAGGTCCAGCTGAAGAGTGTACGTGCCACGTTTCACACAGATCGGACAAAATCCCAAGGAGAAGTTCTTTTTGCGAAAAAACTTTCTTGGCGGAAGTGGGCGTGGCCGATTGCAAAGTGATTCAGCTCCATTCAGGGAATCTGGGGATACAAGTTTTTTGAATGTGCGACATACGGTGTGGGAGTTATAGGCAAAAATGTGTATGTAGTTTTTTGTCTCTGAGATATTTGCAGGAGTCTGGACAAACCCTCCAAATTGCGCTGCCCTCCCTTTCACCATTTAGCCTGCAGCACCACTTTTAGCTAGAGAAAAATAAAAATAAAAATCTTTACAATTACAATAGGGTTCCTAGCACCGCTGGTCCTAGGAAACGCGTATGCTTGCATACACGTTCCCTTGGCCCCTCGGGCTTGGCCCCCTAATTATGTGATTCAAATTCAGTTTTCAATGCAATTATTCAAGTGTAGCAATTCAAATTCAAATATTGATGATTCAAATTCAGTTTCTAGTGGCGCATATTTCAGCCTATGGGTGACATTCCATGTCACCATGGCTAGAGTCACCGTCCGGGAATTGGGTCGTCGGGGCCCCTGCTCACGACCACAACCCAAATCACAAAAGCACCGGCCCCTTCTGAACCCTCCTGTGGGTGGTGAGCCTACTGGAGGGCGGGCCCACATTGCTCGTTCGGGCTGCGTCCGGCCGGGTCCCGTGAAATTCTCAATCAAATTATCTTTAAAGTCCGTGTAAAGCAAATTCAGCCATTTTCTTCTAAACACATTAAAAAGGTCATAAGTATTTCCTTAAAACATGTAAAAAGCATTCAACCACTTAGAATTTAATTTTGGAGCTAGGCTCACAAACTGTGTTTCACTATTTCTGTGTTCAGGATTTAATGGCGGGTCAGAAATCATGGTCGCGTTACGTAACGCGGCTATGATGATTTGCATAAACCCCGCCCTGCTGGAAGCCTATAAATACATTAAGCGCATTACCTTCAGAGGTTTTTCAGCTTGCTGTCCAGTCTTGGATAGCATCTCTTAGAATAGTTTGCAGCTAGCTAACCAGTCAACCAGTCAGCTAAACAGTCATGTCTCCTCCACATCTCTCCCTCATCTTTCCTGGATGCCACAGTGTGCAGGGTAACGGCGCCCTAAGCTTATTTTAGTTTCCTACGGACGACAACGTAAGGAAACGGTGGATCGATTTTGTCAAAAGGAGCTACTGTGGAGAGTTAAAAATCACCACCAACACCGTCTCTGCAGTGTCCACTTTACCCCCAATAGTTACAGCAACTGTCACCAGGTAAAGTCTGGATATCTGAAGAGTCCGCAGACGCTGGTCCGTGTGGCTGAACCGGCCCTCTTTGTCCCTGGCTTGCATCCTCCCGTCCCGCCGGGACGTGTTCTCATCTCCGCCGCGGGCATTATGTGCCTACCTGCGACCGTCCCGCCGACAACGGGTGCTCTCATCCCCACCACCGGCCAGACTTTAGGTTCTCTGCCCGAGCCCGACCCTGACGCGAACCGGACCGCGGGCCGGCCGGGATATTTCCGACAATTTCCTCCCCTTGATCAAGCGTGTGTGTGTGTTTGTAATAACTCTAAATAATGACTGTATTTCCAGCTACATAAGGTGCATCTCTCTCCTCCCTCCATGTTGTCTGTGCCGCTGCGTGGTTTTACACGTGAGTGAATGTCCTCATGTACAAAACGTGACTTCTCGCGACCGTGACGTCACTCCCCAAGGCACAACAAGAAAGCAAAAATGTATAATTTTACTAAGGAAAATGACATAATTAATAGTAACGCACAGTGATTTGAGTAGTGATAAGTACATTTAATCTGATTAGTGGTTTGATTACTCCTCACCAGGGGGTGAAGTAAACTTTTTTGGCCACAAGCCACTGTGGCGGGTGGATTTTGAAATCCACCCGCCACAGTGTTTTTTTACCAGCCAAAATTGCTTTCTCCGAGCCATACATACGGCAATCCTGACAGTACATTTCTTCTGTTGTGAAGAAACACTTGCTCAGTGTTGTGTTGTCTTAAGGCCCCCACACACCACCCAGACGTCCAACTGCCTTATCCGACCACTCTATTGCCTCTCGTCTGACCCGTTCGGCACAAAAGTTGCACTGAAACACACCACTTTGACGTGCTGCCTTCTCCACAGTAGCGTGTTTGTTCTGCGCTTGTGCGAGATGCAATAAGCGGCTGGCGCTTGTGTTGTGAGTTGTAAACGAGAGGCTTATGCACGCAACTCTCTTTACTTTCAATCAAAACGAAATTTAACTATTTCAGACTAAAACAGCTGCATACTAAACATGCAGCGACGCATTACCAAACGAACACATATTAATTCGTCCTGAACGGACATAATAACAGCCGGTCTCGTGCCAGTACTGCAAAGCATGAAAACGAGGAATGATGGAACGGAGTCCATAGAAAAACAAAGCGCACACAGTATTCCGCCCTCCCACACACCGCGCTGTTTCGCTAGCACACCGCCAATCAGAACGGCCATTCAGCTGGCTACCCGCCAATGTGGCAGGTAGATTGACAGTTTCACCCGCCAATCACAAAAGTTACCCGCATTTGGCGTGTGGGCGGGTGCCAATTTCATGCCCTGCTCCTCACTGAAAAATGAAGCTCAGCGCAAATTCATGCAGGACACGGAAGTCATAAGCCCCAGCTGTAGTCAGCTGACAGCCAGCTGATCAGATCAGCTCCAGTCTCCGGTCAACCAACCACAGTCACTCTTCCAAATTAGGCGGTCCATTTAAACCCAAGCCGTCATTCACTGATCTCTCCTTCGACACTGCTGCACGCACATCGCCGCTGCTGGCAAGCTTGCCACCACCACCCCAGCCTCCACCTGCTTATTCTGAGTCTAAAACGGCTCAATTTATCAAGTTGCTACACCTCTACTCCTGCAGGGGTATGCATTGCACTCCCCAGATTGACCTAGCATGCTGCTAGTCAAATCCGGGGAGCTCCTTGAGCGGAGCCTTCAGCGCCAAGCCTAACTGTATATCATTTGTCGCAATAAATGATTTAAGCAAATGACGAGAGTGTTCCTGAATGAAAAGTGGTCAGATTAGAGTAACACCTTACCGGCATCACTGATTGTGTAGTGTAAGTGCAACATGGAGCTTGAGAATGTCCGTTGTAACAGCCCACATGTTAAAAAAATGTCCTGTTTAAATCGGGCTTGGGCTCATAATTACAGTTAATGCAGGGTTCTCCTCAGAAATTTGAAGTGTGGCGGCGCACCGTGGGCCGGGGGGAGACGGTCTTCTCGCATCCTCCCGTCCCGCCGACAGCGCATGCTCTCATCCCTGCCGCCGGCCAGACTTTAGATTCTCTGCCTGAGCCCGAAGCGACCCTCTCCGTCCCCGGCTTGCATCCTCCCGTCCCGCCGACAGCGCATGCTCTCATCTCCGCCGCTGGCATTATGTTCCTGCCTGCAACCGTCCTGCCAACAACAGGTGCTTTCGTCCCCGCCACCGGCCAGACTTTAGATTCTCTGGCCGAGCCCAACCCGGCCGTTATCCCGGTCGTTATCGCCGTCAGCCAGGGAACGGTCGGACGCTCGTCACCGCCAGCGGGAGGCGGGCGCTTTTTTTTTCACGAGAAGACCGCGGAAGCCCACAAACACCCACTATAAAGCAGCTAACATTGAGGATGAGTATAGCGTCGCAGCGCTGCTGTTCCACCGTCTGGGGAGAACCCTGGTTAATGTGTCGGCCCGGCCGGCTCAGACACAACGTGCACGGGCAATTAAATGCTTGTTGCTGAAGGTGCAAATCCTGAAAGTGATTTTACATCGTGCATCCTGTCATGTCCATGTAATGTTAGCAAATGTTATTGCATTTAATCATGACATGATTTGGCCTCATTCCCTGAGCGGAGTCCATCTGACAGCACAATGATAATCTACAGGTTATATTTTATGTGCACCAATATAGCTATTACAAGGAATTCTATGTAGACTGGGGTGTTATGTTTGTGTGTAATGTAAAACATGGGACTGTGAGGAACGAGGCTGAGCACTATCAGTGTCTGACTCAGAGTCAGTTTCTGGCTCTGATGGCTCAAACAAGTCGGGCTGGGTCCATCCGATGATGCTGCTAGCTTCCATTGTTACTGTAGGTTAGGTCCTCCTGCAGTACACGGAGGCAGCTCCCCTCCTGCGTGGGCATGGCTCCAGCGCCTCTAAGTGACACGCCCCCAGCGTTTCACAGCAGAGAGGAGTGCTTGTTTTTCCATGATTTTGAGACCTAATTTTATATACTTGGCAATTTTTTTAATCTTTCAAATTTGGCTCAGTGGTCAATGACACATGTTTCTGTGGTATGACAAACTCATAACACACATTTATTTTTGCTTTACACGGACTTTAATGTCAAATTCATTTCTAAATTTTACAGTGCATTACATGACACATAAAAAGGTTGAAAAAAACATTGATTTCGTACTCCCCTGCTCCTGTTTGGTCTTCTGGTCTGTTTTCCACTCATGTCTTCTTCACTCTTACATTCTGTTCAGTCTACTTCAGCTGCATTGAAATATTAACCAAGGCCCATTAAACTCTAGACTGCAGCAAACACATAGAGCACAGGGCAGCATTTACATCTCTCAAAAGCTACATGACGGAAAGTTTAGAGAGCGGTCTCACTCCTGGGTGAGCCAGCAGATGGCGGTTTGAGTCTGTCTGCGCTGCCTATTGATTCACATTGGTGGATCCAGGTCAGGTCAATCCATTTAGAGCCAGCATGTGAGGGGCTGAGAGCAACAGTGCTGATCCCAATGGGCCTTTGCCATGCCACAGGAAGACAAGAGCCCAGCTGGGTGGAGATTATAGGTCAATGGCTGTGATCAGTGCTAGGTCAAAGATGATCATGCTAATGTAAAACTATAATCTGAATAGACTGTGCCAATATGATTTATCACATGCTGTAAGGACTTGTCACAGTAGCATTGTCAAAGGAATATGCTTTATCAGGGACAGAGCAGAAGCATTTTCAAGGTAAAAGTCTCGGCAATGTAAAGACAGCGACAAGGCCAGATGTGGCCCTGGGGCAAAAATCAGCTGTTGGGCACCTACATCTTTCCTTCAACACTCTGTAGTCTGTAACAGACTTATTTCAGACATAAAGTGAGAAAATCATTTCCTCTTGACTTTGAGGTCTGTCAATGTGAGTTGTCTTCTATGGTTAATGTCTTTCCATAGTCAGGTCTCAGTAAGTGAGCAAAACTGAAAAAATGTCTTTGTGTTGATTTTCAGGTACAAAAGAATACTCAGAGAAACTGGATGAACTGTGGTGGTTATGGATTCTTACACGATTATATTCAGTAACCCTTTGTGACTAAAGATGATGTAAACAATCAAAATAAGTTACTCCTGCCTCTGACTGAGTGTCATGCCCCAGCATCCATCTTTCCGATGCTTCAAATGAAGCCTGTTGACTTAGAAGTAGAGCACTGTTTCCATATGAATGCATAGGTGGACTGAATCTCTGAAGTGGAACCCAACATCAATAACCCTCCAGCTAGTGTTCTAACCTCACCTCCGACTGTCCTTGGTTCATGGTTGCACGGTACACTCCAGTCGCCTTATCATCCCATGCTCAGGACCCAGATCAGTGTCTGGGCAGAGGATAAAGGAAAGACTGTTTCTCTACAGTACTGAATACATGGCTGCAGGGGGAGTGGGAAGAGGGAGAAAGAGGAAACAACAGGGGACTGGCTGGTCTCATGTTGCTTATGCTGTGGTTTGGCTGGCATAGCTCTCAGCTCTAGAACACATGCTTTTTGTGTCAAGCTGTGTCAAAAGGTCAGTTTCCATGTCTTTTATTTTTGTTTCAGGAAGAAAACCCACAATCTGTGCTGATGCCCTACAGCTAAACTCGGCTCACCAGCGACATTAGTAGATGAGCCATATACACAAGAGAGTAGCTTAATTTCCATAAGTAGTCCAAGATTCATACACTACTGAACTTAGAACTTCCTAGACTATGTGCATGAATAATATGAAGTACTTTTACTGTCATTCCCCTGCTTTACCTGCTTTCTCCCATCCCTGAGACCTGTAACACCGGCATGGATGGCAAATCATTAAAAATGTACACTGCACTTCTATCATGTTGTGAAATAAAAGCTAATGATTTCATAGTGATAGATTTAGATTGATAGATTTTCATCAGGGTCTCTGCACATGAACACAAGCATTGAGAACATTGTTTGTGTACACAGAGTTTACTAAAAAAGTTTTTGAACAACTCATGTCAGCAGTAGCTTCTTCCTCTAGCCGTCGTCATGGCAGCCCAGACGTACACAGGGATCCACACGTCTGGGTAGAGTGTATGTGGTTCAGTTGAGCTATGTGTAGAGATCCTGGTGATACTACGAGCAAAGTTTCATGTTGTGTCGAGCCTTCTTAGTGTTTTAAAAATAGAGATTTTGATGCTAGCGTAAAAGTGCCCCATGCACTCCCATTGAAAATGAGTTTGAGCCAAAAATGAAAGGATTTTGACAGAGGATTATTTGAAAAGTACAAAGTAAAAGTACTTCATATTATGCATGCAAGTAGTCTAAGAAGTTCTAAGTTCAGTTGTGTATGAATCTTGGACTACTTATGGAAAAGAAGCTTTTTATTCCACGTCAAAGTGGGGTGAAATATCCTTAATCTTGTCCTCTGTTAAGGATTTTGACACAGGATTACTCGACCAGTACACAGTAAATATACTTCATAGTATGCATGCAGGTAGTCTAGGAAGTACTAAGTCCAACAGTATATGAATCTTGAACTACTAATGGAAACTTTTTTTTTTTTCTCATGTCGTCCTTTACTTTGAAATCTGGACACATACCTTCGTGATTCCATCAGTTTATTACCGGGAATAATGACTGTAAAAGTCTCGTATGTTTCATGGGTCTGACTGTGAGACTGCAGTCTGCGCCACAGTCACTACCAGCAGCCTTTCAGAGCAGATTCACTACGATTACCGTAAATGTTAGTAGATTCACGCGCTAGAAAACAACGTGCGGCTGATTTGACCAAGCTAACGCGAACCACGGCTGGCTTGACCGCAGTTATGGCTCTGAGTGACTTTTCATAATAAATAAAGTGTATATAGCAGCATGGACACAGCTAGTTACTTAGCCATGCTGCTGCTGCCCCTTTATCAAGCAGGCAACCAGTGACAGCACTTGGTTTGGTCTTCTTCTTCTTCTTCTTCTTCTTCTTCTGTTTAATATAACAGCGTCTATCAATGTTGCATTAGCGCCATCTACTGGAAGACACACACGAGTTGTGAATTGTGTGACACAAAACGGCGTGGAAAAACAGTCCCAAAAAGATCCACAGCAAAAGATGGAGATTCACAAATATATTTCCACTGAAAAATACTAAATTGATATGCAAATGATGATATCCAGTGATGAGATCCAGAGATACAAATTTCAGATACAAATTACTCTGGCACAGATACGGATCCAGCTTTGCGGATACAAATCCCTCTGCATTTATTTGTGAATAATATTGAGACTGTTCTAGCTCCATAAACAATGGCGGACTACACGCTTGTGTTCATTCTGCAGAAGATATTGAGCCTATTAGGGCTACGAGGGCAAAATATTATGCTCCTCTGCCACTACGTTGAGCAAAAATGGATTATGAACAACCGCATACGCCACATCATTTTAGATCCACCACGAAGGGCTACCAGGAGAAGATGTTGGATTAGAACTGGCAGTTGGTGGGACAACTTCGTCAATGGCGTTGTTGTGGACGATGAATGGAGGGAGAACTTCCTCATGTCAAGAGCATCTCTCGTGGCCCTGAGCGAAGAACTCCGTCCATACATGGAAGGGCAAACAACAGTAATGAGGGCACCAAATGAGACGGTCAAAAGGGTTGCATTGACGCTCTACTACTTGAGCGACAAAAGGCGGCTACGGAAGACTGCTAACGCATTTGGCGTGTCGCGACAGGCTGTGTCCATCGTTGTCAGGCAGACCCGCAAAGCGATCGCTATCCATCTTGATCCAAAATACATTAAGCTGCCTTTTACGGAGCCCGATCGTGCTCATGGCATGCCATAGTGTTTGGGAGCGGTCGACGGCACCTGCATCGAAATAAAGCAGCCATCTACCAATCCATGAACTACATCGACAGGAAAGGCAAGCATTTCCTTAATGTACAGGCTGTCTGTGACTACAAGTTCAAATTCATCGATGTCGTGTCGAGTTTTTGCGAATTCAAAGCTCAGCTCATACTTTAAAACTGGCAAGATCCTTGCTCTGAAAAAGCAGATTGTGGACAACGAGGAGGCCATACCAATTTTCCTTCTTGGTGACCCAGCCTACCCTCTGCTGCCTATCTTGATAAAGGAATATTCCAGTGTTGGCTCCTAACCTCACAAAAAATACTTGGTCTATGTTTGTGTAGGGCATGCATGGTCATCAAGTGTGCTTTTGGTCGCCTCGAAGCCAGACTTGCTGCACTGAAAAGGCCTATGGACATCAATCAGCAGGACCTGCCCCATGTAATTTATGCTTGCTTTGTTCTCCATAACTTTTGTGAAGACAGTAAGGAGACTGGGGCTGATCACTCTGTGTTGGGAACAATACAATGTGATAACGACTTGCAGCCGTCTATACAACATAACAACTACATCACGGACCAAGGACGAAATTTTGATTTCAGAGGCCCCAAAGGATGATGGACTTGGGACAAAAATGAAGACACAGGCCAACGTCTGAGCTGTGGTATTTGCTGTAATGGGAAGTGCACTGTAAGTTCAAAAGGCTGAATGTGTGCCGATCTGGATTTGTTGTACTAAGCCATGCCCACATTGACCAGTAATGACCACCTTCAAGATATGGCCTAAGGATTGGCCCTACATCATACCGACCAAATTTTGTAAAAATCGGTGTAGCCGTTGAAGAGATGTAAATTTGCCATGTTTTTAGCGCCCCCTAGTGGGCAAAATTCTCCAAATTCGGCTAATCCCTTCCCAGTTTCATGGCAACCAAGGAACTCAAATTTGGTGTTAATAGCCTTTAGTTTGACTGAGATATCAAACAATTTACATTTTTATAGCTAGCTACAGAAATTTGTGATTAATTTGCGCATTTTTTGACCGAGCAAAATTCTTTTTTTAACTTTAGATCAGGTCCAGCTGAAGAGTGTACGTGGCAAGTTTCACGCAGATCGGACAAAATCCCAAGAAGGAGTTTGAAAAATTAAGTTTTGCATATGTAGCGACTTAGCGAACAAAATGTGCAGCAGAAGTGGGCGTGTCCTATGTCAGAAAACCCAGCTCTATTCAGCAAACATATGGATATAAGGTTTGCGAATGTGTTAATTTAAATGTGGAAGTTACAGGCAAAAACGCGATTGCATCCATTATAGCGCCACCTACTGGAGTACATGTGAAATTTTTGGTATGGAAGAACTGTGTCCTATGTTGAAGCTCTCAGCATCATAGTTTGGCTGAAATTAATGTTTGTTGTTTATCTTGTAATAAGCCACGCCCACATTGAAAAGTCATGACCACCTTCAAGATATGGCCTCAGGATTGGCCCTACCGACCAAATTTGGTAAAAATCGGTGTAGCCGTTCAAGAGATATAAACTTCCCATATTTTTAGCGTCCCCTAGTGGCCAAAATTCGCCAAATTTGGCTCATCCCTTCCCAGTGTCATGGCAACCAAGGATCTCAAATTTGGTGTTAATAGCATTTAGTTTGACCAAGATTTCAAACAGTTTACATGTTTATAGCTAGCTACAGAAATTTGTTTGTGAATAATTAGCGCATTTTTTGACCGAGCAAAATTCATTCGTTAACTTTAGATGAGGTCCAGCTGAAGAGTGTACGAGGCAAGTTTCACACAGATTCGACAAAATCCAGAGGAGTTCGAAAAAGTAGGTTTCCAGTTTTTGCGATTTTTCGAAAAAACTTTGTAACCGGAAGTGGGCGTGGCCAATCGCAAAGTGATTCAGCTCCATTCAGGAAATCTGGGGATACAAGGTTTTTGAATGTGCGACATACAGTCTGGGAGTTATAGGCAAAAACGTGTTGGCCTAGGTTATAGCGCCCCCATGAGGCGAATATATGTAGTTTTTTGTGTCTGAGATATTCGCAGGAGTCTGGACCAAACCTCCAAATTGCACCGCCCTCCCTTGCACAGTTTAGCCTGCAGCAGCACTTTTAGCCGGAGAAAAATAAAAATAAAAATCTTTACAATTACAATAGGGTTCCTAGCACCACTGGCCCCCCCCAACTAGAACTGCAAGCAGTTATGAACGGCGGCCAAGCCACCCTGCGCGACTCGGACCCCATACACCGCAGAGCCCACGGAAGTTGGCCCCAAAGGATGACGGCTCCGGGCAAAAGTGAGGACACAGGCCAACCTCTGAGCCGTGGTATTCGCTGTAATAGGAAGTGCACTGGAAGTGCAAAAGGCTGAATGTGTGCCGATTTGGATTTCTTGTAATAAGCCACGCCCACATTGACCAGTCATGACCACCTTCAAGATATGGCCTCAGGATTGGCCCTACATCATACGAGCAAATTTCGTAAAAATCGGTGTAGCAGTTCAAGAGATATAAACTTCCCATCTTTTTAGCGCTCCGAATTCGGCTCATCCAAGCATATGCGTTCCCTCGGTCCCTCGGGCTTGGCCCCCTAATAATAATAAAATAATAATAATACATTTTGTTTATCAGCACTTTCAATAAAACTCAAAGACACTTTACAAGATTATTGAGAGCTTTGTAATTGATGAGGAGGATCTTGAAGTTGATATGTTGCTTTATTGGGAGCCAGTGAAGGTGTTGCGGGATGGGTGTAACGCATTTCTTTGAGTACAGTAAATTACCAAATAATAGCCATGTTTCAATTAACCACAGGTTCCCCTTTAAATGCGGATGCAGGTGTATATTTTGATACATAACCGCCGGTTCCAAATAAATGCAGAGTCTAATTTATTTATTTATTTTTAAATTAAGGAAGAAGACGTGGCCGCTGACACTGCACGTTTTTCTTCCTTGCCTTTTTCATGTATTGTGCTTGCTTTCGGTCAGTCAATATCACATTGATGATTGCCATGGCTCCGGTGCAGCAAAACAATAAAAAGTTGAAAATTTCTGTCGTAAAATATGCAGAGGAAACTCGGGAGAAACAGCCGCTAGACGTTTCTCTGTCGACCAGAAGAGAGTGAGAGATTGGCGGAAAAATAAAACGGAGCTTCAGCGTCTGTCCGAGGAGGACAGCAACAGGGCCAGGCTGCCTGGTGGCAGGAAGAAGGCGAGCGGGGAGCTGGAGATAAATATGCAGGAATGAGTTATCAGCAAACGGGCGGAGTGTCCCACAAAATGATCAGGGCGATGGTGAAACAAATGTACGCCACTGTGAGTGACAGCAGAGATGAGGAGTTTGCCGCGAGTGCTGGTTGGCTGAATCGTTTTGTCCCCCGCAACAACTTCACTTGCAGAAGACGCACAACTATTGAATTAAACGCCTGGTCCCAAATAAACGCCTGGTCTGCTAAGTGATTGAAACAAATAAACGCTCCAGCTATTATTTGGTAATTTACATCCTGGCTGCACCTAATTACCAAACACACACACGCCATCACGCATGCACATACGCACATGGACACCGATTCAAACGTTAATGTAAATGAAACCTCTGATATTACAATAGATGTCCCCTGTGTCCCCCCCCAAATTACGCCCGTGTCACGGACTGTAACGAGGGGGAGGGAAAGAGAGTGAGAAGAGCGCTCACAAAGTACCTTGACCCTTAACAAAAGACTGGCCAAGACTGTGAAAAGTTTACTGATTGTCATTTTGAAAGTGTTGTGAATGATGTGTGTCTAGTGAAAATAAACAAATGACTGCCATCACTTTTGCAAATCTTTTTTTTTTTATTGAAAAGTACTTTTTTTTTTTTTTTTACATGTGCAAATGTAACAATGGTCCTTGTGCAAATTTAACAAATAACTGTCCTGTCAGGAGACACACACACACGAACTGCATTCAAAGACACCATAAATGTCCGCAAAGTGCAATAGGGCACCAAAGTTAAGCACAGTGCAGTCACTCCACATCGTTTTGCAGCAGTGCTCTTCTGAATGAAAAGGCGGTTTCATTCTCTGGGCTGCGTGTTGGTGTAGGTGTGTATCGTCCAGGTTGGTATGCAGGCTGATTGGGTGTAGGTGTGTGCAGAAAGGCTGGTGTAGTGGGGTGTGGTGTTGTATGAATGTATGCTGGCGGGTACCCATGGAACCGTTCGCTGCTGCTGTGGGGGTGAGCAAACTGGGGTCTGAGCAGCAATTCCCTCATCAGGGAAAAGCCATCCTGTATGGTGCTAATGATATTAGAAATGTTTGTGTTTATCTGCGCAATGTTCTCTGAGTGAGTTCTTGCTGACTCCTCAGTCAACTCCAACACCCTCCTCTTGATTTTGAGATACTCCTCTGCTAGGTCAGCCTGAGCTTTCCTCTTTAGTCGGTCCCTTCTGTGGCTGTCCTGACTGTCCTAGAAAAAAACAGAGCAGAATTACAAAAAAAGTTAAGGCCAAAACTATGTTTTGAATTATGAATTATATAAGCAACACACCAACACACATATGCATCCATCCTAATGCCCACAACAAACGGCACTGTAGCATATAGCTAGCTAAGCTTGAAATCATGAGTCTACCTGGAGCAAATCCCGGCGCTACTTCACAACTGCGGGAGGAAGACAGTCGAGGGATTCTGTTGGTGACTTTGGTTAGGCAGGCATCTCCTCTGTCGTTGTCGAGGACTGCAACGACGACTCCGCCAGGTCGCCCGTCTCGATGCTTGAATCGATGGAGTGTGTAGCAGGCGACCCACCCCAGATCTCCTGGCAAAGCTCATACAACAGCATAACCACCCGTCCTTGGCCACTTCGACATCTTGTGTCCACGGCCCGTCTGTATTTGCCATGGCGTCGTGAGGGAAGTCCTCTGTTGACTCCCTCGGATACTGTGCCCGAAAAGCGTTGGTCAAGTCTATATATTTAGACTGGCACAACTTCCAGTCAACATTTTTTTGTAACTTAGTCGCCTTGTAGTCAAGTGTGAGTCGCAGCAGCAGTTCGACCTCATTATCGGTCCACACAAACGATCTTGGTTTCTTTAAACTAGCCATTGTTGTCTTGGACTTGTTGTGTTCGGTTTCTCCTTCTACTGTCTGTTTGTATACAGAGCGCAAGCTTTATGCGCATGCTCCGTCTCTTCTTGTCCGTTTTTGTCTAATTTCTAGCGGCACCTATAGGCCTGGAATTTGAACTACAGTGTGTTGAGTTGTTTAAAGTGGATCCGTTTGGACGCAAATATTCTTGAAACGATGCCAAGGAAGACGGAGGAAAAAAGGGTAATTTTGGTACGTGTGGACATGGTTTACGACTAGGTGAGGCCAGGTGTGAATGGTTGTTAAACTGACTGGGGAGAGAACTCGGTAAAGCATTGTGGGTGGGTGATAAGTAATGTCTAAGGCCACCTCCTCAGTTCAAAGACAGTCGTTCAAATTGGACATAGATGGATTCCTTTACTTCTCTTTCAAACCATCTGTCTATTGTTTACATTGCTGTCCTCAAAGTCAGAGGGGAAGCAGAAGGAACAGAAGCACATAAGAGAAGCACATAGAGGGGAGGCTACCCAAACTGGACCTTTGTCAAAACCATTAAAAGATCCAGAGCAGACAGAGAGGAGGAGACAAGAGAATGTAACAACATTGTCATTCCCTATGTTGCGGGAACATCAAAGAAACTCAGGAGGATCTTTAATAAACATCATATCCCAGTTCACTTTAAACCTACCATCACACTGAGGCAGAAACTTGTCATCCTAAGGACAAAACACACAGGCATAAACAGAGTAATATAGTTCATCCTGTTCAATGCAATCAGGAATGCACATTCCTTTCAGGACAATAATGTAAACATCTTGGCCAGAGAAGACAGATGGTTTGAAAGAGGAGTAAAGTTATCCATCTATGTCAACCTGGAACGACCGTCTTTGAACTTGAGTTCTCTCTCCAGCCAGCTTAAAAACCATTCACACCTGGGCTCACCTAGCCTTAGCAACCCACATGAAGGCTGGCTTGACCAACGACCCACAAGTGAATATTTGCATCCACACGGATCCACTGAAAACGACCGAAAACGCTGTAGTTCATATTCCAGGCCTATAGGTGGTGCTTGACATTCACCAAAAACGGAGAAGAAGAGACGGAGCATGTGCATTAAGCTTGCGCGCTGTAGACAGACAGTAGACGGAGAAACCGAACACAACGAGAAGAAGAAAATGAAAATGGCTAGTGCAAGGAAACCAGAATCGTTTGTGTGGACCGGTAATGAGGTCGAACTGCTGCTGCGACTCACACTCAACTACAAGGCATGTAAGTTGCAAGATAGGCTCAATATCTTGTGCGGCACGAACAAGAGCATGTAGTCCGCCATTGTTGTTTTTGTTATGAGACGTCGCGGGGTGGGGCAATGGACGGTCGGCCAAAACGATGCAATACATGAGCGTTTTAGCAAAAGAGCATTGTCGTCTGGATGGGGCCTGAAACTCAGAGCTCACACATGTCCTTAAAGAAGCATTTCACCGGTGGAAACATTAATCTTTATTGAAAGAGGGTCATATTTGTAGTCAAACTGTAACATAATTTTCGAATTGTGTGCATATTTGACCGAGAAAAGGCAGAAAGTGACTTTAGGGTGCATTTGTATGAAAGACAACAACTCCCACAATGCACCACAATGCACAGCTCTGCAAGCCACTCCCACTAATCCGGCACACCACACATATCTCCATCCGCTGTAGATATTTCGTCGCGAACAAACTGGCATCTCTGGAATTCACTGCAGCAGACAGAGTCCAGTTCGGTGTCCATAGGCGCACAGCGAGAGCACCACCAGTCCGCCCCTGCTCGAGCCAGTCCGGGCTCCTCGTACGGGACAGGCAGGTCTTCCGCCTCGGCTGCAGCAGCCGCCACAGCCGAGGCGGAAGACCTGCCGCCTCCATCTCTCTCAGCCCGTACAAGTAGCCGCGAACATCTGACTCGAGCGTCATGCTTTCGAAATCACTCTCTTCGATATCTGAATGATCATCTTGAATACAAGAGTACAAGCCTGGCTGCACAGCGTCTGTTTGCTTCGCGTCCAACAAAGATGGCGGCTATATATTTTCGTTTCTGCAAGTGAAGTCCCGCCCATTGGTCTGTGATAGGTCTGTAGCGTGAGTGGGTCCCACCTCTAGCCCCCACCCTTGGAAAAATGAGCGAAGCGTTTGTAGTCTTACCCCCTCGACACAGATATAGGACTTCCTGCTTTCAATGACGTAAAATGACGATTTTTACATCATTGAAAGCAGGAAGTCCAAAACTGAAATCTGTATTTCTCCGTCTCAGGGCAAGCTGAGGGAATGATGCACGACCATTCAAAAACATAACTGTTTTCCTGAAGAAACAAAGCTTAATGCAAATCGGTGAAGTTTCCCTTTAACGACTCTGTGAGAAGACATCCACACAGAGTTTAAAAGCCTGCCATCTCACCTCCAGCTAGTTAGAGCTGAGGAAGCCTATTGGATGAGAGGTGAAATGTCCTCAAGAAACTGAAACAAGTCAAGTTGGCTACGATACAGCACGGAGAGATACCCATAAAAACAATTATAAATATCATATTTCATGTATCTCCCCTAAATCCCTCTAAAGCCACAGACTGGACCTTTAAAAGTACTGTCTGGAATGGAAATCTGGACAGATCAAGGTATTTTCAAATACTAACCTTTACCAAGTTTCTTTCCCATAACCACAATTTTTTTTCTGCACCTTTACCACACATTGTAGCCCAGCAAGAGATGTTGTAAAAGTGTGTTTCAAAAACAGTGACATTGAATGTAAAGCCAGATCATACATTACAAAACCGTCCATTACCAACGTCTTTGTTGGCCAATACAGCTTCACCCTAAAGTTAGTTTGTACAATAGTATTGTTTTTGGCAATGCCCTCTCTTATACTCTGACTAAACTAAACTGTGTACTTGTGTCACTGATGCAAAACTGGTATTAGGATTGATTTGGCTTTAAAACAAATTAAACAGAATTTGTCCCGATTGAATCGTTAGTATCAGTCAAGGGAAAATGAATTGGATGTTTGATGTATTTATGAGCATGAGTTAAACTGCATGTTCTTTTGAATATTTTTTTAGGTAATAAACAGAGGTACAATGCACAAAATAATCTTCCGTCTTATTCATCTTCCATCTGATACTTCAGGTTATTTTCCAGTAACACAGCGGCTTCCGTTACCTGTGAATTGCTTTTGCCGTCAATTTGTTCATAATTACTTTCAAGGCCCCCTTCTGATAATGCCAGACAAAGATGGTAAATTTGCTTAAAATTCTTTTCCGCTTAACATTATAGTTTTGTTCTTATGGAAGTGGACAGTAAGAGAGAGATTATTGAGAGACAGGCAGACAGCTATTTTACTGTCAATCACCCCAAAGAATAGGATAGTCTATATTAAATTACAAAAATTGCTCTTCAACGTTGGGATATCATCTGAACATAATGTGACCATATCTGAATATCTTCCCTTTCTCTTTGAAGATCTTTTAATTTCCAGTCACTGAAATACCGAAAGTAAATCTGCTGGATCATTCAGCCCATTACTCTTTTTCCCCTTGTTCTTCCTTTTGAAACCTTTTTCCTCATGTCTCTTTACTCATCCTTTTCTTCACGCTTTGTTCTTTTGGGCTTTGTTTTCAATCAGCTTCATTCTATTCCATCTCTGTAGGTCACTCAAGTCAATTTCAAAACTACTGTCAGTTTGTTATTGCTGCAGTCCAGGGAGTTGTTGCTTTGTAGCATTTGTGCATCGATTGTGTGGGTTCCCTTTCTATTGAGACTTGTACTTTACTGTATTAATGAAGGTCTTATTTTATTTATTATTACTCTAAACTAACTGCTGTACCCAGTTTAACCAGTGTCTATCCCAAGACTTGGGACCAGTGGCGTCCCGTTGTTTTGGGGAAGACAGATTGAGTTTACATCCCATTTGTGACCAAGACTATGGAGTGATTTGTTTTTAATTTATGTAACTACCATGTAAGCAAGTGAAGGCACCGCAATGATGTAACCTTCATCACTTATGTTGCATGAGTGATATCGCCTATGCAACGATATGTATGTTGTGTATGTTACGTATGTTAAGTAATGTATGCTAAGTTACTTTTGTCAGGTTACATGAGTTATGGAACTTATGGAACTAACCAGGCTGAATTAAGTTATTTAAATTTAAGCATGATCTTTCCTTAACCTAACTAAGTAGTTTTGGAGCCTCTACCAAACTAAATAGTGTGCATAAACCTAACCAAACTGTGACCGCAAGACATTTTTGCCATTCTAAAAGTCATAATATTTCATTGTATGTGAATTGTTTGTAAGCAAGCTAACTTGCTAACTTGATGATTGTAGCACTTGAGAAAAGCGTATAGGTGCATTACTGTCCCTTACTGGAGCTGGTGATGGTTAGAAAAACTAAATTCTCTATAATATTCCTGGTACTTAACTTTTAGTTTAGTTAATTTCTCAGAGAATAAATCACGGACCTTGATGAAAAAAATCTGGTGTATTTACTAGGTCTCAGGTATTTATGTGTCAGTACAGAAGGGGCTTGTACAGCATTGCATTGGATATGCATTCTACTGATTCTAGTTTAATAATGTGATTAACTGCCTTTATCATACCTGTTGCAATTTACTAGTATACGTCTGACAGTTGCCAGTTTATTACAGCGTATGCATAGTCCAGCATGATGCAAAGGTAAGGTCAAAGCACTACCTTACCACTAATACTTTTAACACCTACAGATGAAATAAAGTTGAGAAAAACAAATGTTCTGGAGTCCTGACTCACCTGACAATGTGATGACTACATATCAAGAGTGAGAAGTCTCTGACAAGTCTTGTCTTGGCCCACTTATCCATGGAGTATGGCTCCTCTGTTTGCTCTGAGATGAAATTAATGAAGCTGTTAAAAGCACATCCTCTGGGACCGAGAGAGTATATGAAGAGTCTAAAAAACAGACTGCATTATTATGCATTCTATTCTTAAACCCTCCTTGCTGATCTTGTTACTTAGCCATTCTCCCATA
This sequence comes from Diplodus puntazzo, assembly GCA_963678695.2. Classification (NCBI taxonomy): domain Eukaryota; kingdom Metazoa; phylum Chordata; class Actinopteri; order Spariformes; family Sparidae; genus Diplodus; species Diplodus puntazzo. Next base: position 9,629,084 of record OZ023170.1, on the reverse strand, counting down.
ACTTCTAAGGCTGATAAAGATTTGAAGTATTTGCAGGCTGCTAAGGCAGAGGCAGATGCCCTTGGCCAGTTCGTTAAGTCTTGATATCTCCTTCTGACCCCTTTGCTCTTTGTATAAAGAAATGTTTAAACTTTCTAATCCACCAGACAGATGCCATCACCTGTGGTTGATATACAGCAGTGATGTGCAGATCAATACTGAAATACCGATACCTCCAATACCAGATCTTTATGCTCTAAAATCGATTCTCAAATCCAAATATCAATACTTTTGATACTTCAGTCATTTGAGGTAATGTATATCATTAAAAGGAACACAGTGGAAAGTAACTCAATTATTGAGATCTTGTCTAAATGATACACGGTTGGTGGGAACTACTTTTTCTTGCACCTGGGTAAGTGCGTAATGCGTAAGCGCAGCGGCACGCTGCTCAGTCAGTCACTTAGTCTCGATCTGTAGACACAATGGCAGAGCGTAAACGGAATCATGTGTGCAGGTATTTCAGCTCCACAAACAGCCACAGTGCGGTTTGTGATGTTTGTGAAAAAACAGTAAGGAGCTATGGCAACACAACATACCAGATCAGATTAAACCACAACACAGAATACGAGGCATTTATGATGAGGCAGACAGAAGAGGAGAGCACGGTGTCAGGTGCTGCAAGACAGACGTCTCTGGCGGAGTCCTTCGCTGCTGCAGGCAGGCACTATCCAGGTACAGAGGAAGAAAATGTGGAGCTTTAAGCGGCGCAAAGCATTGTTACTGTTGGAGTTTTTCAAATGAATAAATATGGTTATGAAATAAGTAACGAAATAAATACATGCTTCAACAAATAGCTGCATGAGTTCAGCTTAGCGTAATAATATGTGTATCACTGAGATAATTTCACATAGGCAAAAAAGCCTAGATTTATTCAGGTAAGGTTTCCTAAAGAATTAATCATTTAAAGTGGATTACATAGACTAGGTGTCATTAAATTATACAGATCAATTGCGATAAAACAGCCACGGTGAACTTAGAAAAATATATGCTAGAAAAGTTGGATAAGAAATAATATTTTATCTATAAAATATATCTATTATTATTTACAAATCAGTCTAATTTGCTTGAACTGTTAAATGAATATTTTTAAATGTAGGTATTGACAAACTTGTGCAATTGTGGCATTTATTTATTTAATTAAATGTTTTATTTTCACTGGGTGACTCAATTTCAATTTGATTCACCCAGTATAATGAAACAAGCAAGTGTTTGTATCCCCTTAGTGTAGGCAATTTGGAGAGACTACGTACATAGTTGAAAAGTTAAATAAGATTAAGGATTCAGTGCAGAGTAGCCCCATCATTTGTTTTGCCCTGTGATTTTAACATGAATAAATAAATAAATAAATTACTCTGATGTCTTGTATTCATTATGAAGCTATGATTTGAAATACACGGATCGGAAAGCAAATCGGTGGTATCGAACATCACTAATATACAGTATGTCTCTGGTGTCATTAGTGCTATGCCCTCTTACTAAGTGAATGCTTAAATATTTCACTTTTTACCTTTACTGTCCCTCCTGACTTGGGCTGAATGCCCCTGGAACTTCTTTTATATTTTTCTCCTATGCTCTGTGCCCTTCTAGAATACAGGTGAAAGGGGGGAAATAATTAAATTTCCCCCGCTCAAGTTATTTTTTTGTATTCAAAACCTGAAAGAAAAATGTAGGAGTTGCACTTTTAATCAATCAGTAAAGGGAAGTGCCTATACATGATGTGTGTCAAACAAATAAGGAGAACATAACACACATCAAAAAGCAAACAGCAACATTGTGGACTAGAATTTATTACTTGTCACTTGATTTCTAGATTGAGTTATTTTGTTATGTTCAGATGAAAGAGGTCTTTCGACATTTATTTGCTGTGTCCCAAGTCAGGGTCTGCATCCTTCGAAGGCCACGTCAACCGTTGTTAAATGGGACGGTCTAGTCCTCGGAGCATTTCGGCCCGCGAAAGTGACGATCTACGCCATGCTATGTTGCCATTTTCTTTCTTTCTTCTTTTTCGGGCATGCAAAGAATCTTAGGATATGGGAGGCCGCATTTGTGCGGTGCATTTTTAGGAGCCATCTCGTGGCGTTGTGAAGTAATTGGCCTTGAAATGCGGCCTCCGAAGGATGCAGACCCTGAATTGGGACACAGCAATTGATTGCGAAGAGAAGGAGAGACAAAGAGAGTGCGCAAAAGTTGATGTGGTTCATTATAATGTGAAATTCCTTTGTTGAGACTGTGACTGACATACTGATAATAAGTGTATTGTTATTTGAATTCCCGTAGACGTAACATGAAATATTTTGCTCGATACCAACTTTACTTTGACATGATAACTTATTGTCCAGTCTGTTATTGGTTGACTTCAATAGAGCCTTATACAGTATAAGCATTGTTTTTCTGGGTTAGGCTCGGCAACTACCTGCAACACACCATGATGCTTCTTGCTTTATAATGTTTCATGAACTTTCAATCCAGTCCAGTCTCACGGCAAAGTATGTGCGAGACCCTCCAGTCCATTAGGGGGTTGTGTGTGACAGTGTGCATCACCTCTGCATGACCAACCACCATTGCTGATGAAAATCTATCTGACATGGCTCGAGCAGAAATGCTCAAAGAGGAGGTAATGTTTTTAAGTTTTATTCACTCTCTAACACTATCCTAGTTGTTATAGCGACAAGCGACCAAATGAAAGGCAATTTTTGGAAAGATCTGGGATAATGCATGTACACAACTCAACAGCATATAGGTCTAGTCATTTTTATACATTTTAATGCATTTTAATCCTGACTTTGATTGACTGAGTCTGACAGATTCTCATTTTTCTTGGTCTCAGTCTCTTCCAATGTCCCTGAGGGAATCTTTAATTCTGAATGAATGGCATTGAAGATTTACTTTAGATTTGCTTAAGTTTTTTTTAAAGCAAAGTAATTGAAACACCGCAAACAGAAGTCTGACCTTAATTCTACGGTGGCTAGCAACAGATAAGTGACATTAGAAAAGAAGCTTTTTTTGGTCTGAAATCACTTTTAGCATATGCCTGGACCTTCATTTTCAAGAATCACTCAGCACTCAACAAGAAAAGTTCTTGTGCAAACACTTGCCCAGCTGACAGCCCTCTAGAGACAACTATTCAAGAAAAGTGCTGAGGGAGAGCACACTGAGCTTCTGGACTCAAAGTTAATTTACAACTCCACTGGTGTTTAAGTGTGTCAAGGGTCCTTAGGAGCCCTCTCCTGCAAAGGGTTTTGAGCCGATCTTTAATGGAGCTCTCAATGATGCAATGGAGAGAGAAAAGGAGGGTGACATTGTCTCTGTCTGAAAACTCACCTCCCTCTAATTGCCTCAAGTCCTATTGATTACCCGAGGCCCCTCAAACCTTTTCTGTGTGATCCCTTCATACTGTGTGTAATCCCCTCACAGAGTTTACAGACCCACCCGGTTGCTGTTTTCTAATGTGATTAGCAGTACTGATCAAAGTGTGCTTATGTGTGTGTGTGTGTGTGTGTGTGTGTGTGTTGTGCTCACCTAACGGACGTGATCGCTCATAATTTGGACGCTTAAAAAAGGAAGTAAACACGTGGCTGCATACTGATGTTTAGTTAGGATCAAAGTGTTTGATGATCAACTCCGCACAGAAAGTCCACACAAGCCTACACACACATAGCCTGCATCCACTGCCTTTAACACAGACCTACCCTACAGCAACATCAATTCCAGTGAGTGGGCAGCAAACCTGAGCTTCCATCACTCCCCTCCTGCCAGGCCTGGAGGTGTGTTTAAGCAGCAGTTTGATCCCCAGCTCATATTGCCACCATTCTACTGTTACAACACACACCATCACCGTCAGTCACGCTCTCCCCCCTTTCTCACTTTCTATCTGTTTCTCTTTGTGTCCCTAAAGGAAATTAAGAGGACTCCATTCCCATATAATTAAATGTTCTCATACCGTCTGGCCCTCCACTAGTGTGTGTGTGTGTGTGTCTGTGTGTGTGTGTGAGAGAATAGGATGAGATGGCAGATCCAGCGCAGGCGTTTGTGGTGAGGGATGGAAAGTGAGAAAAGTGAGTACATCTAATCTCCCTCTATCTCTTCATCGATTAGTAGAACCTTGGACCCTGGCGATAACGCCTGCCAATTAGACAGGCTGCCACAGTTGGCAATCCAGTAATATCTAGGCTTCAGTCACCTACTGTACCTCTTGGCTCTTGTTTTCAGCTGATCGTCTGCCTGCTTTTTGCAATTCACTTGAGTTCTGAAGCTGTCCGTGGACTCAGTAACTAGAACGTGGGTAGGAGTGGTGCAAGAGGGCAGAAATACAAAAAGATTGGGAAAAGGTGCGACTGTAGATCAGATGAAGCATCACCACATCGACTAAACCATAGCATTTTCCTACCAAAGACAGAATGCAACTTAAGCGTATGTTTAAACATCATTTACCATAATAAAGATTTTGAATCTATATCTAATTATAGCATCTTTCTCATTATGTATGGAGGCTGTTGTTTGTTCGTTTTCAAGGGAAATCGGTGCATTCAAAGTGCCGCTTTCAGCCCATTCATTCTCGGTGCCCCTGGGTCGGAGCCATTGAATGTAGGAGGATATCCTGTGTCATCCTGTCACAGTGTCTTTTTCAGCCCACTATCTGTAGTTGTTATTTCATTTTGGATTACTGACTACAGCACATGATTTTCATCAAAATTTAAGGTTCAGCATTAATGTGGGAAGCAGGATGTAATGCATTTTATGTGGCAAACAGGGTCTGGAGGTCTGGGTGGCAGATTGGCACGTAAGATATTAATGCCGCATGGAGTTTGTACCTTTGCGCAATCTTTCACATTTGTTCTTTTTTTAAAACCAAAACCTCAGTCTTCCCCTATTTTCAAGTGTCCGAAGGCTGTTCTCAGATGGCTGAAAAAAATTGCTGGCTATTGCCAATGGTGTGGGAAAAACTGAAAAAACTAGGGTCACAGGCGCTCACAGATGGCCTGATGAGTCAGGACTCTAACCTGAACCCTAACATTTAGTACAATTGGTACAAGTACAATGCTAAATTGCTGGTGTTCATCGTAGAATTTCCCTGACCTTAACCATAATGTAAACATAGTTTTCTTGGTATACTTGAACCTTAACTGTATGGTAGTTGCCGCAAACAAATATGGAAGTAATTTCCAAAGTGTTGGTGTTGGATGTTAGAAAATATTTTACATGAAATCAAAAGCTCTACCTGGCAAGAAGTTGTTTTTGTTTGTTTGATGCTTCCAATTTGGGCAACAAAATCATACATTTTTAAACCCTACATAAAGGGGTTTTATCAGTATAAAAAACAGTCAATTCCAATTACAGGAAAACACAGTTGAGGATATGGATGAAATTAAAATGGGATTTTACTCTGATAATACAATATTTTTTATTATCAGTGGATGTTTTCCCCTAAAGCTTGGGGCTTAGCCATGTGTCTGTGCTTTCAGTAGATACATTCAGTTCTCCTATGGCTCTCTCAAATCACACATCTTTAACTAGATGTCTTGTAATTCCTGCCCAGCTTGCCGGAGTAAATATTCATTCCGCTTCGAGCCTGCTCTTTCAACAACACACTAGAGCAAAGAGTTTTAATTTCTTCCAAAACTGACAGTTTTAGAGTAGCAACACTAGAGTAGATTTCAGCGAGCTCATGGGATATAAAATGTTCAGTTCATTAAGGGATAGATCCTCCTACCTTTTTCTTGTTGGTCGGGCAGATGTAGAAGCTGGTCACCACGATAGTCGTGCCTGGCATCAGGTTAAGTTTGGTGTAGGTTGTGCCGTAGTCCGTAGACCTGGATGCAGGCAGGAAAAAAAACAAGGAAAAGCATACTTAAGAAATTTTTTGTGGTCATTTCCTTGTGTAATGATCTCCTCAACCGCACAATATCAAAAGCAAATCGCATTATGGTAATGATTTGGAGAATAGGACCTCTAAAAATGCTGCTGTGCCCACAATATGTTGATAGTTCATTAAATTGGATAACTTTTCCGGGTTGTATTTCACCAAAATACTTCTTTTTTTTTAAAATATTTTTTTGGCCTTTTATGGCTTTATTGATAGAAACAGCTGAAGATATGACAGGAAATAGGGAGAGAGAGAGGGGGAGTGACACGCAGCAAAGGGACTCAGGCCGGGAGTCGAACCTGGGTCTGCTGCAGAGCCTCGGCACATGGGACGCGCGCTCTACCCACTGAGCTCTGCAGCAGACCCAGGTTCAGCTCCCGGCCTGGGTCCCTTTGCTAAATACTTCTTATCCTGCATATTAAAACAATAGCTGCTCCATGAAAAACCTTTGCATCGACAGAAGAAGATTAACTCTTCAAAAAGCTTTGGAAAAGCTGACTTGCTTATTCTCTGAAACTTCCCTTCAGGCGGTAATTCAGTTCTCTGTTCATCATATCATCTTTGTTGTCCAAAGTCTCAGCCCAGTGACAAATAAGAAATGGCAAGACAACCTGTCCTTGCCAGGACGATGCAAAAACAGCCCCGGGCTACCAATGAAGTACTGGCCAATCCCCAAATCTGGCAGCTATAAGAGCAGGTTTGGAGTGCTCTGTGTGGCTGAGATTGATAGCTGGCTGCTGGGTTGTTTTACCAGTCTGGCTCAGTCACACCCAGTGAGCAGAGGGAAGGTGATTGTTTTCTTGACAGATTTTGAAAAATGGCACGTTTCAGTTCAGTTTGGAAAGCCTGGAGAGAGGTGACCACTTATGGATAATTAATGTTTCAAGGTCCTGTCAGGAACATACACAGTAAAGTCTAATACAGGAAACAGTATCCTCAAGCATGTGAGGTGAATGCAGCAAATACTGGTTATGAAGGTTTAAGAAAATGAATTTAACCGAGCAGTAAATACACAATAAGAAGGCAAATATAAAATCTACTGTATTTGTATTTGCTTTCTCTGGTGTGCAACTCTTCAGGGCTAATTTCAAAAGCAATCCAAAGCACACAGGAATAGAGATACTGCAGCATTTAGCCAAGGCTTGAAGGTTCAACAGGAGGCAGCTGGAAAGAAGAGGTCTTGATGAAAGAGAATGATGAGCTAGCACGCCAGCCTGGTTAAGGATGAGAGGATTTACTCTTTCACGCAGTGGGGCATCAGCCACTGACAGACATACACACAATGAGACACGATCACACCCGAAGCCCTGCCAAGCCGTTCGTCAATGAGCTCTCCCAGAGTGCTCCAGTACAGCTGGAGAAAATGGAGTGGCATAGCAGGGGTGAGCTTTTTCTCCACAGTGAACTGGCAAGTGTTTTCATCTTCCTCTCCGGCCTGTGTGTGGTGTTTAACCCGGGATTACTTGAAGGACATGGACAGATCTAGTGCAGTGACTGTGTTAGCAGCCAGAGCTCAGTGCTTATCTCAAACCCCACTTGTGGATGGAGCAAAGGCCTACTAGGCCTGATGTGTAAGGTTCCAATGAGAGGCTGGACCATAAGGGGTGTAACGGCAAAAACCACACTGATTCATTCTTAATGAGGTAGGATGACAGTAAACGTTTCTTAATGATTTAGTTGTGGATTCATGTTTGAATTCCCTATTCCTGTATCAGTCCGAAGCCACCAACCCAAAGCATCAGCATTCTTTTTCAAATTCCTGTTAAAAGATTGTAGTACATGGTGTTGATTTAATTGTGTACTTAAATGCAAACACACTGGCTTCTCTTGCCATTCTGTTTCTCTCTCCTGTATGTGTCTGCCCTGCTTACTGTCTTCATCAGAAGTATATACAGTTGCCCAAAAGTTCACCTGTGATTCTGTTTTAATAACAGCAGGAAAGGTGTTGGAGGAAGCCTGTCGGTGATAACGTTGCCTATGGAAACCAACATGGGACAGAATGACATCACAAAAACCAGGTGCACTTACACATTTGTTTACTAAATAAAGTCTATGTGAGGGAAGCACTGGTGCATAGAGTTGTTATGACACATCAAGCACTCATTTGGCAACATGTTATCTTGCTCTTTGGCTGCTATATTCTGTCTTCTCTATGTTCACCAACTAGTTGCCAACTTCTCTGTCTGTTTGGTGCTGGGCAGGTGGTCTACATGGACATTTGCATGTTTTTTTCTGAAAACAAAACACGGCTGCTGCTGTAAACGAGGTTAAAGAGAGCTTAAGTAAAGCTTAGATGAACTGCAGACTTGGTGAGCATTGACAGTGGTCGTATAGACGCTTTTCACAGCAGACATTTTGACTTGTCAAAGCACAAGTGGGCTTAATTGATATGGCTTAGAATGGGCCGTCATTGACGTAACTGGTCACACTTATGGTTTTCCTGTTTTGACAACTGAAAATGTCAAAAATGTGTAATGGGTCTATTACACAAACATTTGATCTACTGTTTTCATAAAAATATCAATTACTGCAACTTTAACTGTATCTGGAGTGAAAGCTGTGGCTGCCTGGAAGGAAATCGTCAGAAAACGTTTTCCTGTTGGCAATGATATACAATACTCCATGTGCAATTGTTAATGAGATAAAACATAAACAATGGTTTGGCCCTTTAAGAAATGAAAGCAATGACAAGTAAAATTATAATACTAGACAGTGCCTTTCCTCTAAAAAGTATAATGAGGTGTGTAAGTTGTTGAATAAGGAAAAAAACTTAAACAACATACTATTTCACCAACACAAATGCAGAATGCAATCTGTGTATACAGTATGTGCCTCCATTGTACTGCTGTGCATATTTTGGAACAAACCAGGGGTTCTTCATTAGCAGGAGTGTAATGAGCAGCAGCCAGGGCTGGGGCGGGCCTTATGCCCAGAAATACATCTCAACATCTGGACGCTGGCTGTTCACACTTCATACCCTGTGTATCTATCCTCATTACCGCTCACTACTAAGTGCCTGTTACCATAAAGGCTGGTTCTTTACATCAACCTGATTTTGAAGACCTGAGCTGTGGCACAATTTTGGTCAAATGACTATCAGAAGACTAGAAACACACATTGAACATGTTCATACCAAATGATGATCATAATTGTTAATCTGTATTGATCTTTATTCTGCAAGTTTTTACACAGGGGTTTGTTCATATGATGTTCTGATTTATGAAGTGATGGAAGTTAAATGCAAATCAGTGCATGTTCTCTACATAATGCAACATTTCACATTCATTTCTCATTCAAACATATAATTTCAGAAAACTTGTGATAAAAAATTATTGTCTTTTATGTAAGTAATGAGCTAGGGTGGCATCTTGGTGATATCAAATAGTTGGAAAAGCTTAATGAAATGGTAATTCATAATTATGAGATTAAGTCATTATCATGAGATAACAATTAAAAACCTTGTCTGTCTGATCATTTATACTTTTTAACTCATGATTTTTATCTCATAATTATGACTTTTTATGTCATAATTTCAGCTCTTTAGCTCATAATTTAACTCATAATGAGTGTTATGAGGGCTATGGGCCTTTACGGCTCCCCTGAAAAAGGTTTGTGTGTTTATTAATCTTTTGTTTCTCTCAGCAAGGTGACTAAAGGTGACTAATTAGGAAATATGAGGTGATTAAGATATATGATTCAAGTAGATGTGGCTGGAGTATAATTTTCAAAAACCCTGCTTGGTGGTCAGAGATGTAACACGAAAGGCTTGAGGTTACTCATGTGAATAAAGGAAAGTTAAGGACATTGAAAAATGTTGCCAAGCAAAGGGGAGGAGTCACAGGGCAATGTGATGACATTGCACAACTAATGAGGCTAATTTGGGGGGTTGGGGGGTGGTTGCTGTGTAAAGTCCAGAGTCTCAGCACCTTATGTGGGAAGAATAATGATGGTGAGTTAATAGGAGAGCTCATTTTGTACTGTCTGCCACCCAGACCTTTGGATTAAGAAACTACAGTAGATTGATGAGGAATAATTACTCTGAAACAGAGTGGAGAGCTGATATAAGGGGAGATGACGGAGCACATGGAGGAGGAGAAGGGTGAAGTGTTGTGCCTAAAATACAGTCTATTAAACTCAATGTAGCCCTCAAAAATTACATCTTAGCAGAAAAGCAGGGCATCATGGTGCACGCACAAGGAAAACATGACCGTTGATTACTACTTCGATGTGTACAAAGGGGTGTTTCATTTAAATGTGTCACTGCCAGTCAATTCAGGAAAAAAAAAGAATCAAAATCAGGACAGTGGATGGAGAAACATTCAATTCCGATATTTTAAAAAATGAGAACACTGAGGAGAGTGGGATAACAAGAGATGGGAAAGGGGAGAGGAAGGCAGAAATGGAAGTCACTGTGAGAGTGGATGTGACAGAGACAGACACTGCGGGTGGAATTGTATTTTCCTTGATGCACTTGAGAATACAGAGAATGTGGAAGCACTTTGGGGCAGTGACAGGTGCTGATTCAGATTTAAATATGCCAAAGTTGCTACCAGTGCCTGATGTCTCAGGGAGGACAAATCCAGAGGGTCGATGATACAAGAAATATAGCAGGGGTGGGGATGAAAACAGATGTAAATTTCTGATAAATAAAACTAAAGATCATCAACATGAGGTGTGTTATGATTGAGATGTAACAGACAGAAGTGGATCCTTCACTGTGCTTGCATATCAAGAGGTATCTAATACTCTGAAAGAGATTCAAACGTCAGTTGGCTTGTTAAAGACAAGTAAAGGGACATATTCAGAGGCCGGATATGTCATGACATGCCGAAGGTCTCTGCTGGGAGCTCAGTGCTGAGGCAGACAGATGCTGTCAGTCTGAGTCAGGCCCAGGCAGCCAGACGGCCAGACTGTTAGGTTTGATGAGGCTTATCAGTGATTGGCTTACATACTGATGTCCCAGCGAGCCAAACCAGCAATTGGGGGCAGTTGGGAAGGTCCCCTGACAAGACAGAGGACTGAGCCGTATCTGCCTGTGGAGAATGTGTCAACGCTTTCAATCAACTGTGCGACATACTGCACTGCCTAAGACACAAAAGGCGGAGAAAATCTGCAATGCATTATAATGCTGTTCCTCTGCTGACAAGAGTGGTGAAGCATGAGGAAAATTTGCTTTCTTGCCAGGGTATCCTTCACCTCGGTAATTAAAGAAGTTGTGCCAAATTTTGTCCAGAGTGGCTTAAAGCTCAGGTCATGAGCGCTCATAAAGATCTGAGCCGACCTATCTTTCTTTTTGAAAGACGGGGATTGGCAGGAGATGGAGACATTTGATTTATCACAGCAATGACTTCTAAAATACTGCTAAGAGATGGCTGGCATTACATTAAGGCTGATTTAGAGTGATTATAAGCAATGAATCATTAAAAAAAAAACACCTGATGGAGCATGCTTACAAAAAGTGCAGTCACATCATTTTGTGCTTTGGAAAGGTAAATGTGCAAAATATAGTTTCATGCAAGGATGAAATTTTGATTTCAGAGGTGGGGGGGACAGAAGTATTTTTAATAAAACTCTAACTCTTTCAGTTCACTGTGTTTTCTAGTAGTTCTTCTAGTTTTGTATTGCTACTTTTAAGTTTACTGTTCCCTTTTTTGGTTTGATTGGTTGTGAAGCATGTAGCAAAACATTATCACCCAATTCTGTGTTTCACCTTGTTAGTCAACTTCACTCCAACTCAGTACCACCAATTTTACACTTCTTTTTGGAATATATGGTAAACAGACCTCATTTTATAGATGCAAAAACTTACCCTCACAATTCTCATGAGTTTGGATGTATAAAATCACATTTGTAATCTGAGGTTTTACTATATTTTTCCCTAAATCTTTCATTGTTGGTGTTTTTTTAAACAGTTGCAGCCTTTCAACATAAAAACAATACATGAAAATAAGTGTATCTCTTTGGCATTAAATATAAGCTTTTTTTTTTAAATCTTTGCATTGTTGAGGCTCTACAGTTATAATAATAATAATAATAATAATAATAATAATAATAATAATAATAATAATAATAATGCATTTTATTTATCAGCGCTTTCAATAAAACTCAAAGACACTTTACAAGATGATTGAGAGCTTTGTAATTGATGAGGTGGAAGTAGATATGCTGCTTTATTGGGAGCCAGTGAAGGTGTTGCGGGATGGGTGTACCGCATTTCTTTGAGTAAAGTAAATTACCAAAAAATAGCCGTGTTTCAATTAACTGAAGGTTCCCCTTTAAACGCGGGGCAGGTGTATATTTTGATAAATAACCGCCGGTTCCAAAAAAATGCCAAGTCTAATTTATTTATTTATTTTTAAATCGAGGAAGAAGACGTGACCGCTGACACTGCACGTTTTTCTTCTTCGCCTTTTTCATGTATTGTGCTTGCTTTCGGTCAGTCAATATCACATTGATGATTGCCATGGCTCCGGTGCAGCAAAACAATAAAAAGTACGACTTGTAATTTAACATTTCTGTCGCAAAATATGCAGAGGAAAACTCGGGAGAAGCAGCCGCTAGACGTTTCTCTGTCGACCAGAAGAGAGTGAGAGATTAGCGAAAAAATAAAACGGAGCTTCAGCGGCTGTCCGAGGAGGACAGCAACAGGGCCAGGCTGCCTGGTGGATAAATATGCGGGAATGAGTTATCAGCAAACTGGCAGCCACAAGAGAGTGTCCCGCAAAATGATCAGGGCGATCGCGAAACAAATATATGCCAACATGAGTGACAGCAGAGATGAGGAGTTTTTTTTATGAATAAATAAATTCCTGTTGTGCAAAGGGATGTCAAAAAACGACATGGTTATCTACCATACGCATTTCGTACGTAATGTGGTGTCTGACAGCTGTCTGCGTCGGCTGTTTATCTTGCCACAAATCTTAAACTTCTTCCAGATATTGAGTTTACTGTGATTTTGCTGTTTTAAACATTGTTGTTCCTATTAACAGTCACAGTAGTCATTTCTTGGTTTTGTCACATTTTTGGATGTGTAGCCTGTATTTCTAGTTTACACTCGCCCTCTAAGCAATAGCCTAATAATAAACCAGTGTTGCATTGAACTGCAGCTGAATTGCATGTCTTCCAAACCTCAGTATTATGATGATGTGAGTAAACTTATGTTGACAATAATTTGTTGACACAAAAGAAATGGCAGTTGCATATCATTCACAGCTACACAGGATACACAGCTTTCAGCTGGCTTACAGCTAGCAGTAGTTAGCTTTCTATAAGTACTTTGTTTATTAATTTTTACATTAATCCATCTACATATTGTGTTATTAAGGCCCGAAAATTTCATACTGCCCTTTATTGACTTTGAGCCCATGCCCCTCTATAATCATGTGCACGTCCCTGGCCTGGTCTGCTCAGTGATTGAAACAAATAAACGCCCCAGCTATTATTTGGTAATTTACATCCTGGCTGCACTTAATTACCAAACACACACACGCAATCACGCATGCACATATGCACATGGACACTGATTCAAACGTTAATGTAAATGAAACCTCTGATATTACAATTCCTCTAGCTGACGTGACCCAGGCAGAACAAACGCCCAATTTACAGTGGCAGATTAATAAGGACTCCTGGGCAACTAGCAGACCGGTGTGCAAGCAAGATGGAGTGACAGCGGGGACAGCCAATCACACAAGAAACGGCAGAGCCAATCGAGGAGCTTGTGGGCGGGTCTAAACTCAGGGAAATGGGCTCCGGCTTGAGCGGCCGTTTTCCGCTTGGTCCTAGTGCTTGACGTGTCTCTGTTAAATATAGCGTATCATGGTTTTTGGACGGTAAAAACTGCAGGGGACCAAAACGGCCTTTTAAAAAAGTGCAGGGGACATGTCCCCTGTGTGTCCGCCCCCAAATTACGTCCGTGGTTTCATGACACAGTGATGCTGGGACAATGAACCTAGGAGGCATGATGGTTAAAAAAAAGAATGGTGGATGCTCTCATCTGTTTCACACATGGACAGGTCATCAGTGCTGACCTCTTTCTGGCACGCATTTTTACTTGACTGCGCCTGTTTTTTTGTGACAGATAAGGCTACTCCTCCATTCCATTGTAGTGGACAACTACTTTCTTAACTTTACAATATATTCCTTACTAACTATAAAATATATTCACAGTTGGAGTCTAAGAACAAGGATGAAGCAGCTGCTCTTCAGGCCAAATATGTTTATTTCACACAACAGAATACAGACAATGAGCTCTCCCCAAGGTGAACCGAGATTTCTTTCTGAGCACCTAGCTTATATACTTTTAGAATTTTAATTATATCCGTGTCTCACCCATTTTAGGATGTCTTTTTTAAAAGCCTACACTCTAACAAATTATGTGCTGGCTCAACGTAAAAAATTGATGTAACAATTTGCATGGATATTTTTAAGTTATTTCAACTTAGCCAGTATTGAGTACATGCCACAAAACTTCTTTGGTTAGGCCAACTCAATTACTTTAGTACAAGCAACATGATTTGCCTTGTCCTCTACAAGCTAATTTAAGTTGAACCAACTTAATTTTAATTGTGTTAAAATGACTCCTTTTAGTTATTTCTTTTCATTTCATTCTACTCAGAAATGTCCATGCAAATTGTCACCTTAATTTTTTTATTACAAGAACTTATTTATCTAAGTCAGAATAAATCACACATAGAAATTCCAGTTTTATGATCTGTTTATTCACCAGTCAGCATCTCACTTACAGTAACAGGACTGAGTGTTTATTGAAATGTTAACAGTACACAAAAATGTAGCCATCATAAAATAAGTCAGGAAACTTACAACATAAAATAGCACTGTAAAACTGTCTCAGAAAGATTGAACATTTTTACAGTCATTATCTTCAGCATCTTCACTCACTGCACCCTCACAGCTCTTCAGAAGCTCAGGCTTGAAGTCATCAATAGTGTGAAGAGTGTGTTTCCGGCTCCTATGAGAAGCAAATGTTCCATAAATGTTTGTTTTGAAAGGACAATTTTCAAAAACACAACAAATAGCTTCCTGTTTCTTTCAATGACGGCTAATATGCTCAAAGTATTCTCTTGCTGTGGAGATAGTGTTTAAGGGGCAACATGGACACTTAAATGACAGTACAGTGGATAATGTCACTGTATCACGGGTGGAGTGACAGGTGGGTTCGCAGGCTGCCCCATGTTTTAAATGAGCAACAGCACTCCAAAACAAAAAAACAAGAGAAAATGCGTGCAAACTGCCGTAGAGAAATGGGCAATGGGCAATTGCACACTCCTGCTGTTATAACAACTAGCTTCATTATGGTATGACCACTCCTGTGGCGTCTCAACAATATTTACTTCGTCAACGCGGTTTTTAGACTGCACTTGCTGCTGCAATGGCTGACTAACAAACTGAATGTGTGCTCAGTCACCTACAACGGCCTAGCCAGGAAGCCGTTGCTGCTCAAACATTCAACACAACTACAAATTTTAAATAAATTTGAAAGAAACATTAACATTAACTCCTCTGAAAGTTAAAACCACGGAAAACCAGTGCCAATTAACACCTGCCACCATAAAACAAAACTTAAAAAACACTAATGTTAGACCAAATTACTACCATTACTGCTAGCTTGCACATTACCACTGCTGACAGAGAAAAAGTGTTCTGTGTTGTGTAAAATGATTTCTTGTACTGTCTGCTGATGCAGTTATTAGCTGTTGTGAATAATACGATTCAAAATTGTACTTACCAAGCCGTAAAATTCGCAAACTGCGTTTTTCCTTCTCTGTGCTCTGCTAAGTCCTGTCTTCCAACCTTGTGCTTCCAACAGCCATGCCCCAGGGTCTGTTCGCGCTCAACATGTCCGAGCAGGTCAGCCTTGTACTTAGATTTTAACAAACATGGACACAGATTTTTAAGTTGTGTTAACTGAATACACCTCTGTGTTAAGTTAAGGCAGAAATGTCTCTTGAAAATTCATGTATTATTGAGACTATTTTATTTATTTCAATTTAGACCAACTTATCAAATTAAGTTATAAACTCATTATAATGTATACACATAACAAGCTTGTTTTTTTATGCAGAAAAAGCTCTTGATTTTGAGCTATACTTACTAACCCCACGAATCATTTCTTAGAGTGCACAGACGTCACACCTGGGCCCCTCCCTTCCTTGGGCCCTGGGTGACGTCTGGCAACACTTACTCTTTATTTATTTTAACATTGTCACTTTATAACTTAAAGTCAGACAGTGGTTTTCCCCTGTCAACTCCATCAAATACAAAATACAGGTTAGTGCTTAGCAGGGACTACAAAGTGCATCCCATCATATATGAATAGCAATGCTATTCAGAGTGGTGCCACATTTTAGTCAGGTCTCAGCCACTACCACATCTATCTGTTTATTTTCCCTACTTTTTACAGCATTGCAATAGTTAAGGATGATAAAGCTGAGGGAGTCTTAAGTGTACCCTGGTCAACGGGTTTATGACCATTTGTTCTGGCCCGATTGTGTCAAAGCCTGGCTTTATTGACTGCAGAATGGAATGGAGAATTATAGTGTGGCTTCCAGCGGTCTACCACATCTTTCCAACAGAGGTGCAGGAGAGATGTATAGCAAGTGATTGAATATGCCCATGGGAAGGATGACCTTGCTACTGTAATGCTTCTACTGTCCTTTCAAGACATTACTGGCCTTGTCAGGAACTGGTTGTGACAATCTCAAACACAGACAGAGAGATTTTAACACTTAGTCTGTCAGTGTGAATGCTCCTCAGCTGTGAATGCCTCCAGAAAATGGCAGCAAAAAGACGACCAGTGAACTTCCCTTTGGCTTCAGGATGACAGTAGTAGAGGTGTCAATGGTCACAACTCGTGAAAAGGCAACTAGAACTACTCTCTACCACATAGTCCAAATGACAACTTCTCACAGTGGTCTGTGGCTTATCCAAAGTTACTGGGGCAATGTTTTTTGAAAAGAAATTTAATTGTTGATTTTTTTTTTAAAGTAGTGAACTGAATGAAGGTTTGTTCCCTTGTATTGTATTGGGGATAGATATCTCAAAACCATTCATCCATCTAGATGTGCCTGAAAAACCTTTACAGGGTAGCGTTTAGGATGCACACAGATCAATATGGAATATTGAATATACAAAACACGGAATATCTGTTTTTTTGTATTTGCATGAGCCACTGCTTTTTTCCAGACAACCTTCGGACAATCACTTCCTGATCAACTACTGAGCACACCTTGGATTTTAAGTCCTGCCTCTGCCTTGGCACCACATTATCAGAGTGCCATTGTGCAGTAACAGAGGGCCTTTTAGGCACCTTCATGTATAATTCAGCAGAGAGGACTTGGAAGATAATGCACTGTATTGTCCTATACTGTAAAGGGTAGGAGTAGACACTTGTAGAAGTGGATCTGATCAGAGGTCACAGTCATGGATGCTGTTACATGAAGAAGTGCATCCTGCAACCTATTTGCTTATGCTGCAGTCACTCATGCTGTACGATGAGAGTAAATTAGCACATTTGCATTAAAATCACAATACCTGGCAGCAGAGGGTGGGAAGATGTGGGCTCCACTTCTGTTCAGCCAAGACACTGATGCCTCAGCAGCAATTGGCAAATTGCATATGGAAGGGCCTCCTACACTGGAAGTAGTCTGAGCAGATAGTTAGCCAGGATACAGTGATTCATGCTCGGTGAGGGCACTTCACCGTTGTGGATAGTCTCTTGAAGTGCACAAAAACACTGGAGCATAACTATCAGAAGCAGAGAGCTGCTTACATTTGAGAAGCTGGTTATGGTAGTCCCTTGCAGTTTGTTTCCCATCCATTTTATCTATTTCTACAGAGAAACTGACATAATATCATACCTTAATTAATCTACAGAAAGGAAAAAAAGGTGAAGTATGGTATTGAAATTCATCAGGTAGTTTTCATTAAGGTCACTGTCATATTTTATCATTGGCCTTTTCTTTCTGAGCCTCCAGGTGAATCAGTGGCCCTGTCCTGTCAGCTTTGATGACAATTTGTTTGGATCCTTTTGAAAAGAACCACTGAATAAAAGAACGATAAAAAGACATATGGAGGTTGCCGTGGCCTCCAGGTCTCCCTCTATGGACTACAGTCAGCCTGCTTATATCAACACAGGCTGTGTTTTTTGCACTTGGTAACATCCAGTCAAAGCCCTGTTCCTCCAATGTCCTCACTTTCCTGCTGTCATTTATTTTGTGCTTCACACCTTCCTTACAATCCATCACAGACATAATACTTGATAAATAACTCACTTGCAGTACTGTGCAGTGCTGATACTTGAGGTCTAGAGATCAATGTCAGAAAATACAGGTTAGCATCCGGCATACAAATCATTGAGGAAGTTTAATTGCAGGAATGGTTTTACTACTAAAACAAGTAAAAAGAACATGTATATGTCTGTGTATACACAACACTGTATTACCACGAGAAATAAACCATCTCCCTGAATCCCATCAACAAAACATTATGGCTCTCCTAGTGAGCATGATTAGCAAAAATATAAACAGAAATCAGTACAGACTAAAATCCTTAAAAAGAATGCAATCTTCCTGAAAACAGGCAGGATCTCTGAATGTACAAAAAGAGAGATATGGATATCATAATAATCACTATCATGTTGTAATGTTGTTTAAATTCCAAAAAGGGTTATTCCAGTGTTTTACATTACCTGTAGTGTAAGTCTTCTGTGTGACATCCATGTTTAACCCACCCAAAGCAGTAAAACCAGTGTGACAAAAACACCATCACGAACGCCATTTGGGTTGCAGTACTGGTAACTACAAAAACTATGGTTTCCCCAAAGTGAACATCCGATGAGTTGGTTAAAAATTGATGAGGGTGAATGATGAACTCCCTGGTGGTCTGGTTTGTGCCTCTATATGAACATATGACCCGTGTATGATGGAAAGAATGCAGAGAATGAGCTGTGAAATGCAGCGAATAACAACAGCTTTGTTCTCTATTCCTTATTGTCTGTAGGGCCTAGGGCTGACAAAAACACCTCAAAGCTTCTACCGATGCGTCGGCTGCAAGAACATGAGGCAGATAACTGGTTAAGAGTGCAACAAATGGAGGTCAAAGGCTAATTTATGCTTACGAATACAGACGAAAAGGAGCAGTACCATCGGATATCTTAGGGGCAGTGTAGCCAATAATTCATACAAGAAGAACATAGGATCCATAGGACAAGTCTGAATCATGGCAGACATCTGAAAGTAGTCGAAATGAAGTTCGGCGACACATTGTAGTGTATTTAATGGCCCCACAGACCACCTCCGTCTACAATCCTTCCTTTGCTGGAAAATTCCATTATCACAAACTCTTGACCTTAAACTGTCTACTGGATGAATTGCTTAACATGAAGACACATGGAAGTATGTGGGCAGCTAGGGTTACATTACATCTTTCGAAATGGACATATTTATTTTTATACACAAAGGTGGCATAAATGATCCTTAATACAATCCTTCGAGCATGGGACTGTGACTGCAAGTTTGATAGCTTGTGGTGCCCCTCCCCACCACCACTGGATGCTGAAGCTTCTTGTATTCCCACTGAAGCCTCAATACCACAAAAGTGGTATTTGGGACAGCACTTGTCAGGTCAACTGCTCTTGGATGCGATATAATTATTCTCCAGTCTATTTTGAACAGGACAGACTGTCCCTCAGGTTTGGTTAGGTGAAGGCACGAAAAGGACTTGGTTAGGGTTAAGATAAGATCATGTTTGGGTTGAATGAAATCAGTACATGAACTCCGATTCAATTTTTATACATTAAATTTTTCTTCAGCCAGGACTTTTACACCAGAATCCAGGGTTTGCATGCGATCTATGGCTAGATTGTGATTTTGTCATATGTTAAAACAAGCCTTTGTGAAATACTGACAAAATTCAAACTCGGATTCATGTTCATAGCTGCAATTTTTTGTATTTTAAACTTGTGCTGAGTGTCACAAAAAAGTGGACAATTCATGTTTTATGTTGTTTTTCAATATTGTATTGGACCCATGATAATTTCATGTTTTGCATGTTAGAGCTTCCACGATGACAGCATCATTGACTTTGATGACGATGCCAGAGTGAAGAACATCATCCCGTCAGAGGATGGAGCTTGTGTGTGTACAGTAATTTGACCAGGCATGTAACTTGGACACACAAGTGCCCTAATCAGAATCTATTTTTTTATATAGGTTTTATCAACCCATTACAGTTCTTCCATTTTATGTGATGCACTAATAATAACAAATGAATTAGGTAAGACTCTTGTTTATTAAATTTTTTGGAACACAAAATAATAAACACTACAAAAATACCTTTTATCGTTTATACAATATACAGTACAATTAGCATAAACAACTGTATACAGGAAGGAAATCCAGAGGTTTCTTGACTGATTATTAACACAGATCCCTGTAGGCTAACAGATTAGGTTGTTGATGTCGGTGATGTCTCAATCCTCTACTGTTTTGGCAGTGATTGTCCTGTCGAAAGAATAGTACAATTACTTATCTGACAGCAAATACAGCCTTTTAAGGACTTTGAAATTACTTTCAATTTATTATAACACCACAACTTTGGTTGCATTTGATGCAGTGACAAATACTCCTGAAAACAACCAGAAATAGCCTCTGTTACATCAGAATTGTGCCATTTACAGTCATTTCATATTTACCAATTACCAAAATAGGTTCACATTTTCATTATTTGTACTATGCATTTTGACAGTGGTGTGTAAAAGCTCTACCTCAAGACTTTGTGTAGTACTTGGTACTAAGAGAAAGGAGTTCCATAATATCTGCAAAAATTATAATAACAGAAAACTGGATAAGCATGGAGAACAAAATGTGTTTACAGGGCATAAAACATTTATTGATTCTCTCAAAGACAACACAGGAAAAAAAAAGTGAAGTCTGGAGTAAGGTGGGTAATGGGAAGCTTATGTGATGGGTGGCAAGCGATTATATACAGGGATTGTTAGGTGCATTCTGTGTTTCCCACATTCTACTGTGGTCAGCTGTAAGTCAGATCATGAACTGAAATGCAAAGTCTATTCTCGTTTTAAAAAATGTCCTACAAATATGCAATTGTCTCAAGCAGTAGGCTAACATGTGACTGCTAGGACCAGAACTTTAAGCATTTTCCTGGTGCAGCTAATAACATGATGCCATTCCTTTTCGTATTGTATCTCTGCTAAGGGTAACAGTGGTCTGATCCATGTTTCTATTAGCATCAAGTTACACTCACCTGCCAGAGAGACTGCAGAAATAGTAAAAGCAGAAAGACGTGGTTCTGTCGAGAACTGACTCTTCAAAGGCTGGAAGTTGATGCTCCTCTGTCATAACTATAGGAAATACATAAGATACATCAGCACATTTGCAATATGTCTAGTTCAAAGGCTGTATGAATAAAGGTCACATAAGTATCATCTAACAACATCTTCTTACAAATACAAGTAAAACTATATTCGCAGATATATGCAATCTTCCCATGATCTCCAAACAGAAGTTTGTGGGGCTAATGTCCAAACAGCCCAGGGTAGCAGTAAATGTGTGAACAAGGCTATATGGATTAGAAAATGAAAATATGTCTCATATGGCAGTAGTCTGATATTTTAGCTAGCTAGCGAACGTAAGCTACAAACTGCTAACATTACTGTTGGGCACATACATATGAAAGCAACATAAGGAGCTTACATAAGCTTCATTGACTACAAAATGCAGAGTAATAATACATTTCCCCAACAAAAACAAACAAGCTCTTTACCTGTCCAACAGAAACACTGCTAACATGGCTTGCGTGTTCACGACCTTTCGACTCCTTCAGTTGTCGCCATCCCTGAAAAGTAGAGCTGGTAAATTGCTGCTGCGTTGCTATGGGTGTTTCCGGCATCGCGAGCTACCAATCTGCTGTGTTTCCGGCGCAGGCTCACAAAGCTACGGGCGTTTCCGGCATCGCGGCTCGCGAGCTAGTGCTACAACGAGTTGGCTGTGTTTCCGGCATCGAGGCTCACGAGCTACGACAACTAGTGTTTCCGGCATCAGCTCGTGGGCTATTGGGCTACGAGCTTGCTATGTATACAGCTCTGCGTGACGCTATTCATCATTTTATATCTAATTATTTGGGCTGTCAAACGATCAATTTTTTAAATCGCGATTAATCGCATTTTGTCCATAGTAAACTCGCGATTAATCGCAAATTAATAGCAATTTTTTGGGCACTTTTGTTTCTGTTCTAAATGTACCTTAATGTATTTTTTCATGTTCTTAATACTTTTAACAACATAAGAAAGGTCAAATATGCTTGCATTATGAAAATGTTTATTCAACACTTCAAATCATGCAGGAAAATAAATCCAGGGTTGTCTGCTTTTGGCGAGGGGGGGCGACGGGCTCTCTGCATCTGCCGTCTGTTTGGCTTGCAAGTGGTGTCAACTGACACTGCACGTTTTTCTTCTTCGCCTTTTTCACGCAGTGTGCTACTTTCTGTCAGTCAGTATCACATTGATGATTGCCATGGCTCCGGTGCAGCAAAACAATAAAAAGTACGACTTGAAATTCAAACTTTCTGTCGTGATATATTGAGAGGAAAACTCGGGAGAAGCAGCCGCTAGACATTTCTCTGTTGACCCCAAGAGAGTGAGAGAAACGGAGCTTTAGCGTCTGTCCGAGGAGGACAGCAACAGGGCCAGGCTGCCTGCTGGAGGGAGGAAGAAGGCTAGCGAGGTGCCTGAGATAAACATGCGGGAATGAGTTATCAGCAAACGGGCACGCCACGAGAGAGTGTCCCGCAAAATGATCAGGACGATGGCGAAACAAATGTCCGCCACCGTGAGTGACAGCAGAGATGAGGAGTTTGCAGCGAGTGCTGCTTTTCAGTCCGCCGTGTTTTAAACGAACCGCCAACCCTGCTTCTTCTTCTTCTGATTCTCTTTCTTATTCTTCTGCCACTCTCTGTATCAAGACTACGGGTGCCGCCGATGGCTGTAAATCATACAATGCGCGTTTTTTAATTTTTTTGGTTTTGTTTTTTTTTAATATACTGAGCGTTAATCACGCGTTAAAAAAATTAACGGCGTTAAGAGGACGTTGCGTTAACACGTTATTAACGCGTTATTAACGCGTTAACTTTGACAGCACTACTAATTATATTACGACTCAAGTAATTCGAGTTAATGATACTAGAGATTCGCAACTCACTGGTTATTTTAAAGATCCCGGTTAAAGATCAGAATGAGTCATGATTCCTACACCTCTACTGAAAAGCCACTGCGATGTTGACTCTTGTTCAACTTCTTGTGATGTCTTACTTCATTTTTTTGGTAGCCTTCTCGAGTTTGGTCTTACTTTTCTTGCTCTGTTTGGCAGTGAAAACTGCTGTTGGTACCGCTGGTGATGAGAAGTGTGGCTGTAGATTATCTGCCATTCTTGTCGTCAACAATCCGCTATAGCTCCAGCAGTGTGTTAAATAGACTTGGTCAGGTAGTCTGTCCATACAAAATCTTCAGGCTACTGAAATTGATTATGTGAGATAACGACTTAAATGTTAAAGACAATGTTTATAGCAGTGTTGTCCCAGCTGAATAGAATGAGGAAGGGCAGTAAATGGGGACATTTATCCAGACATCCCCATCAGCATTCCCTAGGGACATGCACCCTGTGAAAGCCCCACTATCCCACACTTCACATGAAACATTACTGTATTTGTGTGCAGTTGGATCTGTGAGGTTTGAATCAGATCTTGTGTTTTCTGTGTGAAGAGAAGAAGAGCATGTTATATGAGCAGATAAAAAGGAGCAAATCCTCTGACTGAACTTGGCTGTGAATCCTTAAACAGACGACCATGTTCCCAGCCAGATCAGCAGAGCTCCTCCTCGCTCCACTGTTTCAATCAATCTCTTCTACAAATGGCCCATCACCCTCTCTACACTTTGTTTCTCCATAACCATGCTAAGGTCCAGGGGCACAACAGGGGAATAGAATAGAATTACTTTAATGATCCCAGACTGGAAAATTATTTAAAGCACAAAGACAAAAAATAATGCTCTCCTGTTTAATTGCCTGTGCATGAAATTTAACAGGAATGTTTGTTTTTTTATTATTTCCTCAGGTATTTGGAAAATACTCATCACTCTCATCCCCAAAAGTCAATTACTGATCTCATCTATGTGATTAAAGAGAGACAAAATGCTCACATATTAGACGTATTACCCAGAAATTCAGCAATTAGAGCGCTGTGGGAAAAGATTTGGTTTCATTGTTTTTACTTGTTGCTGTTTCCATCCTTGAAGAGGTATTTGCACCATGTTAAACTGATTGGTTGTTTTTAGGATAATGCTTTGATTTAAACTGATTAAAAATTTTCTCAATCAATAAGTTAGCACAAACGTAGTACATACTGTATAATACATGTGGTATTTGTTTCATGAAATGGGTCTCAGACATGCAGTAAGTAATTTGTGCCACTAGGGGTCTCTTAATCAATACACAAAAAAGCCTAATTAAGACTTGACTTGACTCCTTCATTTATTCAGGGAAGGTTAATTGAAAGCAAGCTATCTTTTCCAATGACGCCCAGAGTACAAAATACATGAATACACATACACTACCAGTCAAAGGTTTGGACACACCTTCTCATTTAATGTTTTTTCTTTATTTTCATGGCATTTTTCATATTTTATTTACATTGTAGATTCTCACCGAAGGCATCAGAACTATGAATGAACACATATGGAATCATGTAGTAAACAAAAAAGTGTGAAATAACTCTAAATAGGTTTCATGTTTTAGATTCCTCAAAGTAGCCACCCTTTGCTTTGTTGACAGCGCTGCAAACCCTTGGCCTCCATCAATGAGTTTCATGATGTAGTCACCTGAAGTGTGCCTTGGCAGGGTTCATTTGAGGAATTTCTTGCGTTCTTAATGGGGGTTGGGACCATCAGTTGTGTTGTGCAGAAGTCAGGTTGGTACACAGCTGACAGCCCTATTTGACAACTATTAGAATTCATATTATGGCAAGAACCAATCAGCTAAGTAAAGAGAAACAACAGTCCATTACTTTAAGAACTGAAGGTCAGTCAGTCCGGAAAATTGCAAAAACTTTGAATGTGTCCCCAAGTGCAGTCGCAAAAAACATCAAGCGCTACGATGAAACTGGCTCACATGAGGACTGCCCCAGGAAAGGAAGACCAAGAGTCACCTCTGCTGCTGAGGATAAGTTCATCCCAGTCACCAGCCTCAGAAATTGCAAGTTAAAGGTGCAGCTGGTAACTTGAAGGAGAGAGAGGACTTAGCATTAAATTTGAACAAGTACAACTTTCGGATCCCGCCCCCTCCCCTGGGACAAACACCCGATGACCTCCGTACAGATGACACTGCTCGAGTCGGACATTTGAGATTGCAGTGGATTGCATTTGAACGTGTAAGTAGTCTCAGTAGTAATAGTCTGTTTCTAAACACAAACAATTATCATTGTAACTCAGGTAATAGTTGTTTTACTAATATATACTTTATCTTGTAATTACTAGGAGCACATTCAACGCTTGGATGTACACCACGCACGCCACATATCGAGCAAACTTTGACACGGGACTCCAGCCTCATCTGTGATGTCCTCAGCCACTGCTCCAACAGCACCTCCTGTCCAACTCGAGCCCAGAGATGCAGGGAAAGGCCCTCTGTTGTAGAGAGGAAATGCTGCAACCAACAGCCTGAGATGTGCATTTGCATTTTTGAGTGTTGTGCAATACTATACATAGATTCCTCTTTTTTTATATTGTTCAAAATTTACAAATCAAAATATTTGTGATTTCATTATTTATCTAATAAAGTTTCTTTCTAAAAGGGATTTGTTTCTAATTGCATTGATGTAAAAACATAGCACTTTACCTTATTTTATCGAAATACTCTTCAGAATACTTTAAAAAACTAACCTTCAGTATAAGAAATTGGAATCACTTTGTCTGGGTCTAGGCATGCATGTCTCAAAAGCAAGCAGAAACAAGTGATAACTCTATAAATATTGTCAAGCTTTATTTTTCAAAGTAATATAACAATGTACGTTGTATGCAGAGTAACAATGCACAGTCAGTTGTCAGTCAAAGTCAACAAACTTTTATTTTTGCTGGAAGATTCTTTATTCTTCAAAGTGCAACAGCATGCCTCGATGTCTGTGGCAATCTTTGACCTGTGGAAAGAGAATAAAGAACTGGATGTAATATTTACACACATTTAGGAAGAGTCAGAAGAGAGAACAGTCTATAGTTACATGGGTTTTATTTCAACAAAGTTATTACATTGAAAATTTGAAACAGTCAAAATGATGCCTTGGTTGTTCTAGTGTGAAATTTTGAGTTTGGCCTTGCCAGATGAGGCCTGACTTGTTTTTAAATACATTATTGTGCCTTTTATAGTTTTCAGTAACCATCAGGGAGGCAGTATCTAGCTGTGACAGCTTGAACACAACTGGCCACAGTCTAAATAATAACAGCTAACTAGCATCCTGATTATGATAGTGTTTTTGGAGGATCCTGGTTATGTTTTGCACATGTAAACATGTTATCCTAGTTTTGAGAAACCAGGACACATGTTGCATGTAAAATCTTATCCAGGTTTCTGAACATTCTTTGTTGGTACAGAACATAGTGGCTGAGATGGTGAGAAATTAAGATAAACTTAATAACATTTATTATGCTTATAACATGCTCTATGGAGCCGTCAGGACTTCTCTTGGCTGGTCTGTGGACATGGTGGTTGTTGTCCAGGCCAGCCAGTAAGATTCAGGCTTCATAGACTGGAGGGCTGGAACTGAAACGCTTGCCGGCATACATCAGGATGTAGTTGACCAACAAATTCAGTGGGAAATATCAGATTATAATAATAATTATTATTATTACTATTATTTCTTTCTGAACTGAACTCTAAGTGTACATGTGCAAATAAAAACACTGAATAATCTTTGAAAAGCGACACAAAAGGGAAATTAAACTGCATAATCATACCTGAAATGCAATTGCTTGTGAACCT
This sequence comes from Diplodus puntazzo, assembly GCA_963678695.2. Classification (NCBI taxonomy): domain Eukaryota; kingdom Metazoa; phylum Chordata; class Actinopteri; order Spariformes; family Sparidae; genus Diplodus; species Diplodus puntazzo. The sequence continues at coordinate 9,602,117 of OZ023170.1, read as the reverse complement.
CCTTCAGCCAGCGTTCACTGAGAATGATTTCAGACTAAACTTCATGGGCAGCAGATATCTTCCCTATCCACTCCTTCTCTCTGTCTTCCTCCAAGGGACCATGTTGACAGGCATGGAGGGACGACTCATGCTCTCCTGTGACATGGTGCTGAAGGCCAATCCACATGTCCATAAGCAGAACAGCAACAGGAACATAAGTGTTTGAACTTAGAGATGCAGGCTAGTCTATTTCTCTGAGTTGGCTTTACTTTTACACCTAGTTCAGCTGTGAGAGCATAGAAACGTTACACATAATCATGTGGACAAAAACAAAACCGGTATGACTGCCAGGTCACTTCATAGAGATATTTTCTGCTACTAATAAAACAACGCCAACCAGTAACGTTAGCATTAGCATCAGAAACAAGCTAACGTTAGCCCGAATGCAATATCACAGTAACATCACATGCACTAAGTTACGGTAACAAACAGTTTTTTAGCCCGGCCGAAAATCAAATTAGACATTATGTAAGTCAAGCAGGGATAATTACCTGTCAAGCAGAAAACTCGCCAACTCTGCGTCGGTTTTGAATCCTTCCAGATCACGGAGCTCCCTCCACCTCTGAAAAGCCACTCTGATGTTTACTCTGGTTTTATCACGGGCTCTGTCTAATTCTTTCTTATGTGCTTTTTTTCTTCTGGCTCCCTCTATTTACTCGTGAATGCTGTTGTTGGTAACGGAGGTATCGGTAGTTGTTTCCTCACTGATGGTTGTTGCTCCGCCATTACTTTCTCTGAGCTCCAGAAGCCGCTCTCGGAGATATGAGCTTGACCAAGCGGAGCTGAGGAGGAAGAGGGCGGGAGCTGTCTGCAGCGTGTGCGTGCGCAGTGATCGACAGCTGTCAAGACAGTCCATCAAACACCATCCTGGCTCTTTTTTTTTTTTTTTTTTTTTTTTTACAGATTACTAGTTTCATGTAATGCTGTCTTTAAATAGTGACAGTTTTAGCAAATATGACAAAAAGTCACTTTTATAAGAGTTACCAACTGCACCTTTAAGTACAACTTAATAGATTTAAGTAAATACATGCTAAGAATGATAAAGTCCTGTTATTTCTATTGTTTTAAATAGGGGTGACTTAAAAGTAAACTTAATTTATATAGCACATGCTAAAATACAATAAAATCGATCATAACAAATAAATTGCAATCATAGCCTATTAAAACAGTAACAATTTGATTGGGGCAAATGATCTGAAATGCATTTGACATTAGTGGAAGACAAAATGTATGACTTTTATTTAATTTTTGGTATTTTTATTGGCATCAGTTTAATGTAGCCTGTATATTTTTTTATTTCTACTTAAGCGTTGAGCAGCTGCAGGGATCATTTTTTATTCCAAGTTAATTTCTGATTCAACCTCCGAAGCAGAAGGCGGCGCTGATGCGCATACTACACTGATTCCTTACCGCTCTTTGAAAAAAACACAGAAGAAGAAAAGTTTGAACGTTGCAGAGACGGTTGGCGGCCGGAAGCAACAGGAGGCAGAAAGCTCGATCTACGAGGCAGCAGTCAGGACTTACTGTAAGTTTTGAATGTTAATATTTATTCACTTTTACTTATTTAACGCGATGGATTGTAATAAAGTAATTTTACAGCAGAGGCAAAACTCGCTAGCCACCATGGTGCTAACTAGTGAACCAATTACAGTGGCTGTGTCTCAATTCAGGTTCTGCACACTCAAGGACCCGCCCTTTGCGGTCTCACCAAGCGAGTGCGCTTAGGTGTGCCCTGCAGGCCGCGTCAGCCTGTTGTTAAATGGGACGGTCTACCCTTTGGAGCATTTCCTGGTTGCGTCACCCGATGTTCCCGCCCCTACCCGTGCGTCACTATTTATTCAGCCCAGGTGCGCAAAAGTGACGAGAAGAGTGTACTTCTAAATTTGATAAAATGTCTGCCAGAATTAAAAAACAATTGATTTGCCTTTTAACTCTCCTTATTTTGGAGGAAGAGGAGAACCGGCTCCGTCGACGCCGCCGATGGCTGTTATATCTCTGTTTGAGAGAGTACCGAGAGGTAAACCTGTTATTTGAACCCACAGTAATATGAGCATTTATCATTGTTAACTTGGCGTTAATGCTAGACATATAAACTGTTGATCAGCTGCAATATAACCTTGACAATTGATTAATAGTTAAAGAACCGTGACCTCAATTACATATCAAAATATTTAGCCATGAATCAACCCAGATTGTGAAGACTAGTTCAACTGATAAGTGGATCGACAAACAGATTCAGCATCTATCAAAGATCTCAAATGAATTATCGAATTATCTTATTAACTATAATTTTATAGCTAATGTCTAATTACCCATTCTTCTTCTCCCGTTCTTCCCCTCCTTTCCCAATCCAGACCAGAGCCCTGTACTGCAGGCTGAATATGGCGGTCTCGGTGCTGGACCATTTTTTCAATAACAGCAACACCAGGCAGGACTTTAGGCTGAGCAGAGAGTCTCTGGCAGTGCTGCTGAATCATCTCCGTCAGAATCAGAGACATGGATGGGGTGCCACAATAGAGACCTTGGTGTTCCTTTTCTGGCTTGCGAGTGGGACATCATACAGGGTGGTCTCAAGGGTGTTTGGGATGCCTCGCTCCACTGTCCACCGTATCGTCCACCGAGTTACTGGGGAGGTGGTGGCCATTTGCCACAAGGTCATCCACCTCCCACAGACCGCTGAAGACCTCGCGGCAGTAACTCGTGGGTTTGCAGGGCTGGCAGGCCACAGAGCTTTTTCAAAAGCTGCTGGATCGATCGACGGCTGCCATGTCAGAATAAAGCCACCAAGCGGCCCTGATGGTCACTGCTATAAGAACAGGAAGCTGTTCTGTTCCATCATACTGCAAGCAGTTTGTGACCATCAGGGCCGCTTTATAGACACGTACGTGGGCTGGCCGGGGTCGGTGCACAACTCCCGTGTACTCCGGCACAGCCCACTGTAAAGGCGGTCTATCTACCCTCCTCCGGGGCACTTCATCCTCGCAGACGGCGGGTACCCATGCCTCCAACATCCGCTCCCCCTCATCACTCCCTACAAGCGGCCGGTGCAAGGTGTGGCAGCCCAGCGCTTTAACGTCCATCATTTCAGGCATTGTCATTGAGCGTGCCTTTGGAATGATGAAGACCAGGTTCAGATCCATCTTCCTTAAAGCGCTGGAGGTGCACCTCACCTTTGTGCCTCAGGTAACTCATCAGGATTCATTTTTTATTTATTTTTTTTGCGTATTGAAGCAGAGTAAATCAAAATTAATGAATATTTACTGTTTTTGATTTCAGGTCATAACAGCATGTGCTGTTCTGCACAACATCTGCCTGGGGGCAGGTGACATCATGCCCCCAGAAGATGAGCTGCAGGACGGCATGCTGGAAGATGAGGGGGAGGACGGGTTGGAGGCCGCCAGTGGCGCTCCATGGCGGGACCGGCTGTCTGCGGAGGTGTCTGCCCTGGAGGAGGTTGACCACGACCACGACTATCTGTAGTCGGTACGTAACATAATTCTAAAGGCATTCTTCCTAATTAAAGTGTTAGAAAGTTTTGTCTGTTATAATTTATTATTCTAATGATATTGCGAAATAATAATTCTTGCCTCTTTCTTAAAAATAGTGACATGGCAGCCGTCGGTCGAGTCAGCCCTGCAGACCCAGTTGATGGACGATGTGGTGGACAGAGGAGACTGGAACCCCAAACACCCTGAGTACTGACCCAGATGAAGTCCCACTGACACCAGGGTCTTGTGGCATCCCACCCAGCCCAGCAGCACTGCCAGGGACTCCTGCTCAGCCATAAATGTATCATTCTGATAATAAAAGCAAAAATTGTTGTCCCTGACTAGCACTTGATGCCATTTGCAAACCCTGTTATATAAATTGTACTTAAGTTGTAAGTATTAAATTGAATAGACAACGTGTAACAACCATTTCTTTTATTCAAAAAATTAAATCCTGAGAACGATTATATTAAAAATAAATAAGACTCAGAAGTTAAATAAGCAGTAAACAAAATAATAATCAGCGGTCACTCATCCGCTCGAGGAGCGAGAACAGCCTTCCATCCTCTCTTTGGTCTCCCTTTCCCTTCTCGCCTCGGCCTCCCTCTGCAGCCGCATGTCCTCCTTTATTAAAGTGAGGAGCTCATCCTCCCTCTTCCTCTTCCTCGGGCTTTAATTCCAAATGCATCACGCTGATAACCAGCGTATTTTAACTGACATTGAGTTTTTAATGTCCCTTGAAGTTTAACATACCTAGCGTTGAAAGTTTAAATGAGTAAAAAACTAGTTTAAAGCCAATACTTACATTTAAATGTTGGATCTTCGCCACGTGACTTTGTCATGTTTTTTTCTCTTTTTTCTTTTTTTATGTGTTCGCAATGAATCTTGGGCTATTTATAGCCACGAAGTGTGGTAGCGGTGCACACTCAAAAAACAGGCTAAGGGAGTGCGCATTTGTGGGGTACATTATGAGAACACTTCGAATTGGGACACCCTTCGCCGCGGTATAATGACGTAATCGCACTTCAAATGCGCACTCGAAGTGTGCAGACCCTGAATTGAGACACAGCCAATGAATGTAATGGTTAGCTGCTAGAACAAGCTAGCTAACACTAGCTAACTTAGGTTACAACCTGATCTCTCAGAGGATCCAAGCTCACAAACAGTATATTTTGATATGTGATGAATGTATTTCCCATCATTGTATCTCTCTGTTCCAGTTTCAAGAAGTTAAGACAGAGTTAAGGAAGATAACTGGAGATATGTATAGTACCAGATAACATTAATCCAATGAATGAATTATTTTATCAACCACCACTCCCCCCTCTCTAAATATCAATAACTTCATTTTTTTTCTCAGACAATGTTTTAGTGTGGTAACGTTAACCCTAAATCATACGCACTCCCACATACACATATCATCGTTTATTCTACTTGCCAATTTGGTCAAAATAAAACTTTTTGCTGTATTCAATTCAACAAGCCATCAATGTGTTCTGTTCATACATACCATCTTCCTTATATATATATAAAATAAAAAATAATATCTGTACAGTGCAAAAGGTTAAATCCTTTTGCACTGCACAGATATTATTTTACTTAACTTTGTATTTGCTTGCAAAAAAGAAAGATGATTGATCTAAAGACTCCAAAATTTAATTCAAGATTTGTCTTAAAAACCTGTTAAAAACTAAAAGTTTACTTGAGCTATTTTCCATCTATAGACGTTATATAAAACAAATTGTTTTGAGGAAAACATGCTGTCATTTTAAAGCAGTGATAGCTGTAGTCCGTGATAATATTTTGATAAGCTAATAGTAATTAACTTGTTGTTATATTAAGTAGTAAGTGTAAGCAATTCTGTTTTAAAAGTTTTAGATGGTGGTCTAAACTTTGTCATCTTTTTCTTTGCCTTTTAGGTTACTGGTTCCAAAATGATCTGGACGTGTAAGTTGTGCGCAGCTTCTTTCACCTCCAAAATACAGGTATTTAGATACTACAGGCTGCAGCACAGCCACTATTACAGAATCAGCCCTCTTCCACGTCTCTATACTGATTGCATTTGTACATTTCCCCCTCATTAGAAAGATGATGGAGACCACATTTTCCCAACGCCTACAGACCATAGTGATGTCCTGCCCAGCAGTGAACAAGCTCATGGACCTCTGGCCTGCTCTCAAAATAGAATCTGAGGTAATATAGATCAGCTCTCTCTTTTAAAGTGAAAATTGTGGTTCTTACTCATTTGGCCGCTATTTTCTGTTTCATAAATGTGTGCTAGATTCTTCAAATTAAACTGTTTTTTTAAGTGTTGCTATATTCTCCTGCTGTTATTTCGATGTAGTTGTATGCACAGGGTGAGTGTTTGATGAAGCTGCTTTTCTCCAGCTCACTTTGTTTGTTAACAATCCCATCTTTCATTTTTGTCTGAACAGAATGATCAGACATAATATCAACTATAGCTTCAGATTAATTGTAATTAAAAACAGACTATGGATTTAAGTTTTGAATGACATCAACACAATATTATATAACTTTTATATCATTTTACAGGGCCTTGTTTGTTTGGTCTCCTGATAACGTTTTGTGTTTTGTACTTCACTGCCACCATATTCAGTAACCACATTACTGCTTTACTGAGTCAACAAAATGTGTTTTTTTGTGTATTTCTTAAAGGGCCACAAGAAGATGAGCCATGATGTTGGACCCAGGCAAGATTTTTTTGGAGCTTCTCCACTGTTCCACCTTTTTCAGTGGTTCCACTGATTTGGCCTGAATTTTGTTTTGTTGTCTCACAGGCTAAAAAAAATTAAAAGAAATCATAGTCCTCTTCTGTTCACCAGTTGTTTCTCATATCTGGGCATTTCTTCAATTCTTCAGTAGGTTTCTTCATCTTAGGCTACGTTCACACTGCAGATACAAGTGACCTGAATCCGATTTTTTCGCTCATATGTGACCCATATCTGATTTGCTTTTGACAGTGTGAACAGCTCAAGTCGCACTGAATCTGACATTTTCTAATCAGATTCAGGCCACATTTGAATGTGGTACTGAATCGGATACGTATCGGATTTTTTTGAATGGGACCGCAATCTGAACAGCCAGGTCGCATTTAATGCGACTTTGACGTCATTCTGACCCGCGCTGCACTGTTTTGTAAATGAATGACAAATAAAGTTGATTGAAAAAAAAGTGTGCCACAAACATAGAGGACTGCAGTGAAGCTGGCGGCCAGTGGATGGACAGTGAGGTTTTAGACCGTCATACATACAGTCCCACGTTACCGGTTGCCATTGCCATGTTCGCTTCCGTAAACACCGCTGTGGTGTGATGTCATCAATGATCAACTGCGCATGCGGGTCACTTCAGGAACGTGAGCTGTTCACACAGCAATCCGTAGACAGGCCACATTTAAAGAGGTAATGTGAACAGCCAAACAAAAAATCGGATTTGAGCAATAAATCGGAATTGTGCATTAAGACCTGCAGTGTGAACGTAGCCTTAGACCCCCAGATGAGTCCCAGCAAGACTGGACCTCTGCATGTCACCATTCAACACAGTATCTGGGGGTACCATAATGGCATGTAGCCACAAATTCAGACCCGTTCTGGTTTATTGTATTCGTTCATATTTGACAAAAAACTTTATCATGGTTTGGATGTGTGCAGGCTAGACAAGTTCATAGACTGTAAACCAGTTCTGGGTAAGTCTGAGAGCTAACTGTGGTTCCCATTTGAGTGAGTTCTAATGTATATGATCAGCTCTTGGTTGATATGTCTTAGATAGCAAACTTCTTCTGGTCCATATCTGGCCCACACCTGACATGTTCATCCACATACCGCATGGAATGATGGCACTTGGGCGCTCCGCTTCTGTTTGCCGAAAGTGGGCCACAGCCAAGCCATCACAATGCCAGATGTCAACCAAAAACAGACCATATAACCTAGCACTCAACCGAATGTGGGCCACTGTGCATTTTTATTCTGGCCCCCCTACCACATGGATTCATGACACTTGAGTGGTCAGCCTAGTCATAATGCCATGTAAGCATTATGACTAGGCTGTGGGTCATATCTGGGAAACAAGTGTGGACCACTCAAGTGTCATGGTCTGTTTTTGGTTTACATCTGGCATTGTGGTGGCTTGGTTGTGGCCCACTTTTGGCAAACAGAAGCAGAGCGCCCAAGTGCCGTCATTCCATGCGGTACGTGGGCCGGATGAACATGTCAGGTGTGGGCCAGATATGGGCCAGAAGAATTTTGCTATCTGGGTGTTATCTGCTGAACCTGACCGTGTCAGCCATTGTTGGTCGGTTATGTGTGTGATATAGGACTCGTTCTAGCTGCTTGCACTAGTAGAAATACGGGGGGGTTTGTGATAAATATTCAATTTAATATTTCATTGAATTTTAGGACATACTAACTTTTTATTATGTGACGTGTTGTTGGCTGCACTTCATTTTTTGTACAGTGTTCCGTGTTCAATTTATCATGGTTAATGTCTTTCATGTAGGCTACTGCGCTTTATTTTAAGTGGCTGCTGCTGGAGGTCACGGCGGCTGCTGGTGGTGATCACTGCGGCTGACGATGGTGGCGGTCACGGCGGCGGCTGACGGTGGTCGTCACAGTGGCGGCTGATGGTGGTGGTCACGGCAGCGGCTGACGGTGGTGGTCATGGCGGCTGACGATGGTTGCGGTGGCTGCTGCTCATGGTCTGCGAATTGGCTGCTAATTTGTTCCTTCTCCTGAGTTTTTTTTTGTTTTTCATTTGGTTCTTCGCGGTGTCATGGATCACCTGCCCCTGGTTTTTGTTTTTCTTGTTCACACACACATTCTTGTTGTCTGTCATTGTTTAATAAAAAATACTTTCTTTGAAAACCTTCATTTGTATCAGCCATCCTTACACTGATGTCTCAATAACTGTAACATGAGTTACAAGTGTTTTGTTATAACAGTTAATTGCTTAAGTTACTTGGGTTGAGTTACAGCTAATGTTACGAACCCACAGAGAAAAATCTTAATAGCTCTGCACTTGCCTATTGACCCAAGCATACAGGCGTAAATAAGTTTTTATTCTGTAATAGTTTTGATAATATGTGTATGGCTTAATCTTAACTATTCTACTAATATTCTTAGTATTAACATGATCATGTTTCACGTTGCTGCTCGGTGAATGCTGAGCGGACCACGCAGACCTCTTAGTGCTACCATGAAGGTAAGCTAATGGCTGAATTGGAATTTATAAGCCAAATCACGGGAATCAATAATACAGGCCAGTTGCGCTAAAATGAAAATCATGAGACGTCTATCATCAGATGAATGATAATGAAAAGAAAAGTTAAACATGAACACTAGGATTTTCACTCCAAAAATGTGAAAGTTATCTAAGTAATACACAGCTTTTAGTGTCACCCTGCCTCTCAAAATGCAAAACTGACATTAAGAAAAATGTAATAATACCAAAACAGCTGAAAAGGTACTTGGGTGTGTGTTTTTTTTATATTTACCGTTTAATAATGCAATCGCTCCTGTATGGAAGCTCGTTTCCGCCACTAAAAAAAAAAAAAAATCCCAGTGGTAAGTCATAATTATGAGATTAAAAATCGAAATTATGAGATAAAAAGTCATAATTATGAGATAAAAAGTCATAATTATGAGATAAAAAGTCGAAATTATGAGATAAAAAGTCATAATTATGAGATAAAAAGTCATAATTATGAGATAAAGAAGTCGAAATTATGAGAAAAAAGTCATAATTGTGAGATAAAAAGTCATAATTATGAGATAAAAAGTCGAAATTATGAGATAAAAAGTCGAAATTATGAGATAGGAAGTGCGCATGCGCTGCAGCGTGCAGAGGTGGGCGGAGGTGCAGGCAGAGGTGCCTTCATCATTATCGCCATCACTGCCTGAGCTGAACTTTCCCGTTTGTCCCGTCAAGACTTTTGTTAATGTTACATTGAATTTTGGAGTATTTTAATCAGCCCACTGTTGACACTATCTCTTGTATTTAGTTGTATATCAGGCTAACGTTCACGCCAATATTGAAAACAGTGTCAGTAGATCTGCGGCGAGTTGCTTAATGTTACTCAAAGGCGGAAACATCAGCCTGTTGTGTTGTGCTATGCAGATGTGAACATAGAGGGCGCTGCAGGAATGTGAGTGTCTCAGTAGTTGTGGTTGTAAGTGTGGTGCAGAAGAAGAGTGAATAAAGCGGGCAAGAATGTAGAAGTTTCCTGGCTAATCTTTTCCTACAAATAATACTGAACACCACATTTTGGCGACGAGGATGGCCGTTTCCGTGCCTTTACCTGCACCTTTCATGCCTTGCCCAGGCGAACCTGCTATCGCTTTTACTACGTGGTTGAAGATGTTTGAAAACTACATGCTCGTTATCGATGCTACCGGGGATGGCTGGCCTGATACCAGGAAACGCGCTGTTCTTCTCCATGCACTTGGCACAGAGGGACAAAGACTGTTTTATGCTCTGCCGGATACAGGTGATAGTTACGCTTCGGCTGTGGAGGGACTGAAAAAGCACTTTGTTCCCAAAGTTAACGTGATTGCAGAACGTCACAAATTTCGTCAGAGGGCACAGAGACCTGGTGAGACGGTAAACGAGTTTCTGGCTGCACTACGCCAACTCGCTGCTGCTTGTGAGTTTGGGGATATGGAGGAGCAGATGCTTCGAGATCAACTGATTGAGCGTGTTGCCAATACACGCATACGGGACAGACTGTTGCTGGAATCGGACCTGACCCTGGCTAAGGCTACTACATTAGCCTTGCAGATCGAGACCGGACTACGCAACGCCGACGTCCTTTCTGACAACACTGCTGCTGCTGCTGCTACACCGGTGAGAGCCATACACTCACAACCGCGGAACAACCGGCCGCGGGAAAAGAAGAAAATGGCTCCGAGGACCGCACCTGATACAGCTCCAAATGCCGGTAAACGTCGCTCCTGCTATCGCTGTGGATCTACTAGCCAATTGGCTAATAAACCATCATGCCCTGCAGCCAAAGCCACATGCAATTCATGTGGAAAAATGGGACACTTTGCCAAAGTTTGTCGGTCTGGCCAAAAAGAGGTGCGTGAGGTACTGATAAATGAACTGACTGTGCTTTACATGGACAATGCTGTGCAGGATAAAATCCAATGTACTGTACATGTTGATGCTGATGAACATTCGCATGATGTTGAGCTCATTGTTGATACAGGTTCATCTGTTTCTATTCTCCCTGTGAGCATGTACCAGAACCTCTTTCCTACATGTGAACTTGCTAAGCCTACTGTGACTCTGTGTACATACTCAAAAGAGAAAATACCAGTTATTGGGCAATTACATGCCACCATTACTCATGAGGGACATTCGGCTAAATGCTCATTTATGGTTGTTGAGTCAGGTGCTGCTTTGCTCGGGTTAAATCTGTTTGTTGCTTTGCATATGTGTATTGAGGGTAACAAAATAATTCCCGCTGCAAATCTCAAGGGTTCCCCTGACACTAAGCCAACAGTCCCAGTTGCAATGCCACTAACTGCTCCAGAGGCTCAGGTACAAGAAGTTGGATGTGCAAAAGGATTTGTGCACAAAATACAACTGAAACCACATGCCATTCCAGTACAGCAGAAGCTGAGGAGGCTTCCTTTCTCAGTACGACAGGCTGTAACTGAGGAGCTTCAAGATCTACAAGACAGGGGCATCATTGAGCACATTGATGCTTCTCCATGGGTCTCTCCCATAGTTGTCACCCAGAGACGGGGTGGAGGAAAGCCTCGCCTGTGTGTTGACCTAAGAGAGCCGAACAAATCTATCATCTGTGACTGCTACCCCTTACCACACATGGACGAACTGCTCACCAATCTGCGGGGGGCTACTGTCTTTTCCACCATTGACCTGGCCTCTGCATATCATCAAATGTTGCTCCACCCAGATAGCCGTGATATAACTGCATTTATCACTCACGAGGGCCTTTTCCGGTTCTGTCGTGTCCCATTTGGACTCGCATCAGCTCCATCAGCATTCCAGAAAATGATGTCTACCATACTGTCTGGCCTCCCAGGAGTACAAGCCTACCTTGACGATATCATATGTTATGGTACCACCCAGCAGGATCATGATGCCAACTTGCGGAGGGTGCTGCATGCCTTGAATGAGGCGGGACTTAAGTTGAACATGCATAAATGTTAGTTCAATCAGGCATCTTTGTCTTTTCTAGGACACACCATATCCAAAGATGGACTCCACCCGGACGAAGACCGAGTCAGCGCAGTGGCTCAGGCGCCTGTCCCACATGACACATGCTCTCTGAGATCCTTCCTTGGCCTTGCATCGTGGTACAGTAAGTTCATTCCTGACTTTGCTACCATTGTTGAACCATTACGTGTCACTCTCAAAGACTCTACTGACCTGAAGTTCACCTGGACTGTGGAGGCGGAGTCCAGCTTTGCTGAAATTAAAAGACTGATACTGAAGAGTCCTGCTCTGGCACTATATGACCCCGAACTGCCTACTCAAGTGACCACTGATGCATCTGACTATGGGCTGGGGGCTGTACTCACTCAGCTCCACCCAGACAACACAGAGAGAACTGTTGCCTTTGCCTCCAGGACACTTTTGCCTGCTGAAAGAAAGTACTCTACTATTGAACGCGAAGCTCTTGCATGTGTTTGGGCGGTGGAGAAGTGGAGAACCTACCTGTGGGGACGCCACTTCATGCTGACCACCAAGCACTCACATCTCTCCTTACATCCAAAGGTGCTGGTCGCGCTGGACTGAGAATTGCCAGATGGTCGGCTAGACTGCTTTGTTTTACGTACGATGTCACCTACCATCCAGGCAAACTAAATGTGACGGCTGACTGCCTTTTCAGGCTTCCACTTCCCACTACAGGAGATGCTTCTGAGGTACCAGACATGGTTGCTGCTGTCTTTCTGGAGTCTTTACATGCTATTTCCTTGCCAGAATTCGCTGCCGCCTGTGACACATGCCCTGAACTGACACAGCTAAGAGGTCAGATACAGACAGGCTGGCCGAAATGTAAAAAGAATGTGACACCTGAACTTGCTCCATACTTCAATGTGAGGGATGAACTGGCCGTTGATAACTCACTTATCATGAGGGGCACAGATCGCTTGATTGTTCCAGTTTCACTCAGACCCAGAGTGATAGATTTGGCACATGAAGGACACCAAGGACTGGTACGAACAAAGCAGAGACTTCGTGAGCTATATTGGTGGCCACAAATGGACAATTATGTACACAATATGATAGCTTCATGTGTGTCATGTCAGTATACAGACAAGACTGCAAAAACTGCACCTGCACCACTCATTCCTGTGGATCTTCCAAATGCACCATGGGAGAAAGTGGGGATTGACATTACAGGTCCTTTCGACCAGGCCGCATGGGACTGTCGCTATGCCATAACTCTTATTGATTACTATAGTAAGTGGCCTGAAGTAGCATTTGCCCCAACTGTCACTACTGAAGTTGTCATTCAGTTTTTGGCCACTGTCTTTGGCCGTGAGGGAAATCCTTCCTACCTGGTTTCTGACAATGGATGTCAATTCACCTCCCATACCTTTGCCAACTTTCTGAGGGAGAGAGAGATAAAGCACCTGCGCTCCAGTGTATACTATCCAAGAGCTAACGGAGCCATCGAGAGGTTCAACAGGGTGCTTAAAGAGTGCTTACAGACAGCTGACAAAATGCACAGACCATGGAAACAGACGGTAACAGAGTTCTTACAGAACTATCGAGCCACACAACATGCTACAACAGGAGCCACACCATTTGAGTTACTGAGACACAGAAAGATGCGTACAAAACTACATGTACTGCCTGTCTCACACAACATCAAGACACACCCACAGGTGAAAGAGACAGCAAAACAAAAACAACAAAAGAGCAAAGAGTACACAGACAGAAGGGTCGGTGCAAAAGTACCTGCGTTCCAAGCAAATGAGACTGTGCGTGTCCGGAGACCCGAACATGTCCCTAAGGGTTCATCCAGATTCACAGAACCGCTGACTGTCATCAAGAAAGTGGGACCGAACACTTACCTACTCAGTGATGGTCGGAAATGGAATGCATCCAAGCTGGCACCCTTCCCTAAGAGTGCTCTGATCTCCACTGGTATGGACCATGACACTACTTTTGATGGGCTTATGGTGCCTGAAAATGTGCAACATTATGCACCGGAGCCAGGTCCAAGGCGGGGCCAGAGAACAAGAAATTCACCACGGTGGCTAACAGGTTTTGTTAGGTAGTGGAATACATGATTGTGCACTGGTATATGAAAAGAAAAATGTTCTGATGCAAATATGGGTTCCATACTGTTATAATGGTTTGCCACTGTTAATTCATGTGATGCTGAGAACTGAAAAAAAAAAAAAAAAAGTTATGTTTACCCGTGGTTAATCATTTCATACAAGACATATAATTTGGTTAAAAGTCACATGATGTGAATACAAAATAATGTAATTCATTTACGATATTTAAGGCAGTTGATATTTGTTCTTGTTACAAAAATGCTGTGAATTTCTTTTTGTGAAATTCCTTCAAGGAAAGGGGAAATGTTGTGTTGTGCTATGCAGATGTGAACATAGAGGGCGCTGCAGGAATGTGAGTGTCACAGTAGTTGTGGTTGTAAGTGTGGTGCAGAAGAAGAGTGAATAAAGCGGGCAAGAATGTAGAAGTTTCCTGGCTAATCTTTTCCTACAAATAATACTGAACACCACACAGCCTCTATAGCTCTTTAATCAAGAGTTGGTAAGTGTTATCACACCTACAATATCAACCTATAGTCATTTAAGTGTTACACCATTCCTGTTCGGCTCCCGGACCGTGGTCGGGAAGCACAGGGGAGATGATTTCCTCCAGGGCTGAAGTTCGTGTTTACCTTCGGGGTGAAACATCTTTCACGTGTTAAGCTGGTCAGGAAATAATACCAATGAGCTTTGCTGTATCTGGACGAGCAGTCGCCTTTATTTCAAACAAAACTGCAGCCTTTACTGTACATTATACTGTTGCAGTTACCTCCTTCGCTTTCCTTCCTCTCGTATAAATTCACCGTCCATAAGCATGCACGCTCCCTCATTCTCACTCTCGCTCGCCCACTCACACCTTATGCACCGTCCTATTCCTGAAAAGGGCTACGCCAGTCTACAACACTAGAGTACAACGTGCCGTGAAGACCTACAGTATGTTGAAAAGTCTTCGGACAATGTAACACATTTTATGTTCTCAGTTTATGACACTGCAGCACAAATATTCTTAGAGCTCAGGTTGTCCTGAAAAAAAGAGAGAAAAAAACTGCATTGTTACCTGACAGTGCATTACAGGGCTGATGTTTTACAAGCTTTATTACATATAAATCCAGGGGGACCAAAAGTGGTCCAAAATCGCCTGAGTGTGAATTTGTCATAATATCATAGGGCAGCTTGAGAAAATCAGAAAACCAGGAGCTTTATTTTAAAAGACAGATAGAAGATAATAAATTGAAAATAATACAACCTTTCTTCTTAGGTGAATAATTTAGAGCATAGTAACAGGTTTTGTCTTATTTAAACATGACACTGACTGTGAAGAAAAATGATTTTGTACAGAAGTGTAATTTATTTAGGCCAAATTTAAGCTTTAATTTTCTTCAACAGGGATGTCGAGGTTTTTTGAACAGACATAATATGGATGAGCTGGGTGACTACTTAAGGTCACGGCATGTGCCGGAGGAGGACATACAGCGAATGGAACAGGAGAAGGTAGTTAATATAGGAAATGCTCAATTTTGGCAAATCACACATAAGCATTAAAAAATGTTTTGAAGAGCTTAGTAAATAATATCGGGTGATGTATAAGCAGGATGTTCATTGCAAAAAATTCTGAATGTTTCTTCATTTTAGATTGATTCCAGTGTCATACACGTCATGACAGATGACCAGCTACGAGAGTATCTGTTGCTATGGCGCCGTACTAGGTGGCAGCCTGTTGCAGCAGCTCCCGTGGGCTTCCAAGTTTTTTTTGTATTTCTGTTTTGATTTTCGATGTGATTTTTGGCAATTCTTCTCAAGAGACAGTGAGAAGATGGACACTTCCTTTTTTTAAAACTATTTTGTCTTTTGAACAAGACGGACGAGCTTGTGGCACTTTTATGTTTATTATGCTAACCCTAGCAACGGAGGGACAGGAGCGCATCATTGAGCGCATTGTTTACACACGCGACCAGCTGATTGCGCTGTGTAAACCTGCACTGCTGTGTGAACCTGCACTGCTACCCGGAGCCAGACCTGAGGTCCTGAAGGAGCTGCTGAGGAGACGCCGTGGCTGCAGAGCCGGAGTGAAGAGGAGGGGGATGAAGAGGAGACACAGACCGGCTGTACCGGCGATCGTCATGGGAAACGTGAGGTCTCTGGGGAACAAGACGGACGAGCTCGCCGCGCTGATAAAGTCTCAGAGGGAATATCGTGAGTGCAGTATGTTGTGTTTCACGGAGACATGGCTTCACTCAAACATCCTGGACCACAGCGTGGCGATTCCCGGCTTCAGCACTGTTCGGGCGGACAGGGATGTGATAAGCAGCGGAAAGAAGAAAGGAGGAGGGATTGTACTGTATGTGAGTGAGAGGTGGTGTAATCCCGGACATGTTCACGTGAAGGAACGTCTCTGTACCCCGGACATTGAACTGTTGACTGTGGGGATGAGGCCTTATTATTTGCCCCGGGAATTCACGTACGCCGTCATTATCGGTGTGTACGTTCCTCCTTCAGCTGATGCAGCGCTGGCCTGTGACGTCATCCACCCCGCTGTTGCCCAGATACAGACGCTGCATTCTAACGCATTTATTGTCATCACTGGGGATTTTAATCACATCTCACTGGACAAAACCCTCCCAACATTTCACCAGTATGTTGACTGCCCCACCAGAGACTGTAACACACTCGATCTGTTGTATGCAAATATATGTGTGTATATATATATATATATAATATGTGATTGGCTGCAAACAGGACACTCTGGAGGCTGTGGTGGAGAGGAGGACACTGAAAAAACTGTTATCCATCATGGATAATCCTCTCCACCCTCTCCAACTCACACTGGTCAGACAGCGGAGCACCTTCTCCGGAAGGCTGCTTCAGCTTCGCTGTCGTAGCAACAGATACAGGAAATCTTTCCTGCCACAAGCCATCACTTTATACAACAACTCTCTCACCTCTGCCTGATAGAGAACTCTGCTCTCTCTACTGTTTTTGTTGTATATATTATTATTGTTTATTGTTTATAGCACACTGTGCACTGTATATATACACTATGTATATATTGGATTCTATTTATGTTATGTACGAAGTGTTTTATTTGTGGACCCACAACTGCTGTAACAAAATAATTTCCCAGTCTGGGATCATTAAAGTATTTCTATCTATCTATCTATCTATCTATCCTATGGTGATCGGCTGGCTGTTTTTGGATACTGCAGGAGAAAGGAAAAAGAACCCAACAGTCGCAAGTCAAAGATCTTTGAGCGGCTCAGAGGAAACCTCTCTAGAAACAAAGGTGATGACGTGTCTGAGAGACAGCATCAAACTCAAAAGAACGCTCAGAAGAATCAGAGAAAAATTGAGTTGGGATGGCTGCATTTCAGAGAGGGGGAATTTGTGCAGATGCGCACCAAAAAAGGTGGGGGAACCAGAAAAGAGAGTGTCACAAAGGACACTAAAAAACAGAACTTGATTGAAAAGGCTGTGCAGTTATTTTTTCCAGATGGGAAAAGTGCAGAGGGGAGCCTTACTGATTTTGACATTAATCTAACTGACTTTCAGCAGAATTCATTTGATGATAGTATCACAGTCGGGGAGCTATATGAAAAGACAAAGTTGCCTCTGTTACGTTTCTATTTAACAACCAAGAAAAGAGACAATACCAGTGTGATAAATCTGGAGGAAGACAATAGCGATGCAACTACACAAGATGGTGAAAAGACATGTGACAGACCTGATATCTATTGCCACTCTCCAGACACTTCTGCAGCAGACGCTGTGGAGATAAATACTTCAGATGTTGTTTTTGTTGGAAGCAGCACTGTATTTGCAAATGCAAGCAGTGAAAGTCTTTCCCTTCTGTACACTACAGTCGACAGAACTGATGCATCTGGTTTGCCAGAACATGAAACGTTGTTTCATGTTGGTGCATTAGAGGATAGTGGAATTGTGACTTTTCACACAGAAAGCATCCCTGGGATGGAGTCCTCCACTCTTGATGATACCTTGCCTCTCTTTCGGGAACTGACAATGGAATCTCTCTTGCCTCCTTCCATGGATATGTTCCAGGAACTAGCCAGTCAAAGAGAGAGTGAAGAAAATTATTGTTCTTCATCGTGGACAGATTCTTAGAGAACTTATTCAAGTGTTTTCTGAGCAAAGTATCATGGAGGATGACTTGAACTTTCAAGTTATTCTTCCAGATGGAAAGCTTGAAAAGGCTGTGGATGATGGAGGAGTTTTGAGGGATGTACTGTCAGAATTTTGGAATGACTTTTATGAGCAGTGCACCATGGGAAATGGCTTCAAAGTGCCATACCTACGTCATGATTTTGATAAACAAGAATGGGAAAGTGTAGGCCGAATTATTACATTTGGCTGGCAGAAAGAGAAGAACCTTCCTGTAAAAATTGCACCCGTACTTCTGGAGCAAGCTGTTTTGGGTTGTGTGGAGAGTGATCTTGTGGACAACTTTCTCAAGTATGTCTCAGAGTCTGAGCGAGTGATCTTTGAATCTTGTTGTTCAGATTTCGAAAGTGTTGACCAAGAGGAATTATTGGAAATCATGGATATCCACAACTGCCGGAGGCTTCCAGCAGCAGATAACATTGAGCAAATCTTGAGGGAGCTTGCTCACCAAAAACTGATTCAAGAGCCCGCTTTTGTCATTGAACAGTGGAGCAACATGCTTGCACCTGTTAGATCAGAGCTGAAAGGGATTGCAGCACTCTATGGAGAACTACAACCAACATCACGAAAGATCATGAGATCAATTACTTACCCTAGTACCCAGAATGCTCAGGAGAAACAAATTGTCAAGTATGTAAGTACATATCTCAGAGAGTCAGACGTCCAGCACCTCTCCTTTTTCCTCAGATTTTGCACTGGGTCAGATTTATTCACAGGAAAGCGCATCACTGTCAGTTTCACACAAGTTCAGGGATTTCAGAGACGACCAGTGGCTCATACATGCGGCTGTTACCTGGAGTTGCCAGTCAGTTATGATAACTACCCAGATTTTCGAGATGAAATGAACAAAGTATTAGAAAGCAACGTGTGGGTAATGGACATTGTCTAAGGTACAATGATTTCAGCTTATAGACACTGGACTTACATCAGAAATTCATGTTTAGGCTTTGTAAGATTTCCAGACTTTTGGCTTATGAAGGAACTACTACAGTTACAATGGTTTAACCTGTCACAGTATTGATGTGCTGTCCACATTTGTCTGCTGCTTTTGCCACTTTTGTTTTGTTGAACTGTTTGAGAACATGTTCTTTTAAGTGGTGTGTTTTAATGCAGGTAACTTACTGTGAGTCCCTCAGTTTATATTGCTAGACATTACCAATAAGTCTAAATGTTGTATTTTAGACAACAATTGTATGGTTGTTAAATGGTTCACATGTCATAACGTATTGGGCAATTTGGGATATAAAAGAAAAATTGAGGAACTTTTTCCTTTAACACTTTTTTCCCCCCGGTTTTTTTACAATTACATGTGTTTGTTGAAACTTGAAAGCACTTGCTATTCATCTAATCCCCAGAGCACACACACATAACAACCAGCTTCACTGTTCTTTCTGAGAAAACACCACTTTACAACTTTACATCAGGTAAACTCTGCAGTATAGCAAGTGGAATTTAGCACAGAAGGGTACCAAAATAAATTGCATTTGAGTTAAAACATGTTTTAATAGTTTTATCTGTTGCGAATACATTTCAGTTAAATGAAATAATACAGGTTGTATGCTGTTTTTTTAAATATTTGAATAAATGTATTCAAGTAATACGTGTGTGGATTTTGCATTTTTACTCAGTTCTTACACATAGTCAATGTAAGAAAAACAAAGTGATCTGTGTATGTTTACGTATTTGTTTCACATATGAGTTTCAGTTTGTCCCAGAATGAAACAGGAAACAAACAAAAAAGAGTTAATGATCTAGATCTAGTTCATTGTTTAACAGCTGCCTGAGTTCAATATACAGGTTAACTGTTTCAAACACATCATTTGTTAATGTCAGATTATACTCTGACATCAGGTCAACACAAGTATGGAACACATCTTCATCACATGGAAAGTCCTTAAACGCACACTCTTCGAGGCACACTTGAACCTTCTCCAGGTCCACATGGTGCAAGCAATCTCGGCCTCCATACAGGTGAGGGACAGCATGCAATATGGAGGGACGTCCATGGGGTGATCGTGAGTTGTGGACTTGACGGACTCTGTGGTTGTTCCAAGTCAGTGCAACCTCATTCAGTTCTTCCTAGGAGTCACATAATATAGAGTGTACATAAATATTAGGCATTGGTGACTACTGTCTAAGTCAAGTAGTCCTGACTGTTAGATTTGTCTTCTGATCATGATATGGTGGGTTA
The DNA here is from genome assembly GCA_963678695.2 of Diplodus puntazzo. NCBI lineage: Eukaryota > Metazoa > Chordata > Actinopteri > Spariformes > Sparidae > Diplodus > Diplodus puntazzo. The sequence goes on along the minus strand of OZ023170.1, from coordinate 9,581,955 downwards.
GCACACTAATATTAATAACTGCAAAACACAATTTGCAGCAGCGCAATGAATGTTTTATTCTCACAGCTACCAATATGAAGTGGAAGAACCTTAAATGTAAAGGGGCCGTTACACTATTATGCCATGCCATTCATTAAACTGGTACATTCTTAAATAATGCCTACTTATTTGATGCACAGCTACTTTGAATACCACAACCCACATTATTTTTGCAAACCAAATCCATAACTTATTCATCTTTCTCTGCACAAACACAGGCAATTACTTTTTTACACATGATCATTTGTGGCTCTTGAAATTATTATTGAGCCATTCTTTATCTCATAATGTGTGAACTACTGTACCTGTATTGTCTGAAGAAAGCAAAACTGGATCAAGGATTTGTCCAAGAAGTTGTCTGAGAAGTAGCCACCTTCTCTCAGTTTGTCAAAAAGGTCTATCCAAAACTGGACACACTCACTTCGCAAGATCAGCCACCATCGTTCAATTCGCTGGTTTCCAGTGCTTGGACCAAAGATTACACTGTCTGTTTCAGCTTGGTTTGCAGGAAAATGCAAAAACCTCTGGATTTCAGCCATATGGCCATTTTCTGTTCCTAAATCCAGTCTGAGTTTGACAGGGCATCCATCAGCATTGATCACAGCATCCATAAAGTAGCCAGCGATGATCTTTGGGTCACTGTTTGTTTTATAAGCTTCAAGCCATATCAGCTTTCTGGAAAAACCATCAATGCATCCACTAATTGCGATTCCAAATGGCTTAAGCTTGTCGTAGCCATCAATGTGCCATACATAGTTTGGACCACAGCTGTGGTAAACACGTCTTCGCAGTCTGTTTCTTTACCTCAGATCCACGCCTTCACCATCCAATAGCCGAAGCAATATTCGAACTGTTTCTCTGTCAGTCACAATTCCATGTAACCAACATTTTTGGTGCATCCATCGGTAACCATGACACTGACCAGATGCTTCTAATTGCTGTTCAATGAAGGTTGCCACCTCAGCCACATCGGTTTTATTCTTTCTCCGCCAGAGCTGCTTCTTGCTTAAAATCCTTTCAAGGGTCAGTTTGCTTAGTATAATCCCATGTGACTCAGCAAGCAAATTAAGTATTTCATCTGTGGTAAAACCACGTTTAAAATAGTCCTCAATGTACTCACAATCCATTTCCGTGTCAAATTGATTAAGAGAATTCAGAGAATAAGAGCTGCTACTTGATCTGTTGTGAGAAAGTACATCTCTGGCACCTCTGAAGACAGCACGCTCCTGCAGCCCATGCCCTATCTCATAATTCTGACTTTTTATCTCATAATTCTGACTTTTTATCTCATAATTTCGACTTTTTATCTCATAATTCTGACTTTTTATCTCATAATTATGACTTTTTTTCTCATAATTTCGACTTTTTTATCTCATAATTATGACTTTTTATCTCATAATTATGACTTTTTATCACATAATTTCGACTTTTTAACTCATAATTATGACTTTTTATCTCATAATTATGACTTTTTATCTCATAATTTCGACTTTTTATCTCATAACTATGACTTTTTATCTCATAATTTCGACTTTTTATCTCATAATTATGACTTTTTATCTCACAATTATGACTTTTTTATCTCATAATTATGACTTTTTATCTCATAATTATGACTTTTTATCTCATAATTTCGACTTTTTATCTCATAATTATGACTTTTTATCTCATAATTATGACTTTTTATCTCATAATTTCGACTTTTTATCTCATAATTATGACTTTTTATCTCATAATTTCGACTTTTTAATCTCATAATTATGATTTACCACTGGGATTTTTTTTTTTAGTGGCGGAAATGGGCTTCCATACTCCTGTCTGTCCCATAGAAGAACATGACAGCTGTCCTCGCCTGTGTTTTGGAACTATTGGGGTTTACATGAACCACGTGACTACCCCGGCGGCGACATCACGGAGTGTCACAACTCTTTCTCTCTATGGCACTGCCAGAATCCAACACGACTAAACAAAAAGAACCAATCAGAGCCAGGATGGTGTCTGATGGAGTGTCCGACAGCTGTCAATCACTGCTCACGCACACGCTGCGGAAAGCTCCCGCCCCCTTCCTCCTCAGCTCCACTCGGTCAAGCTCATATCTCTGAGAGCGGCTTCAGGTGCTTTGAGAAAGTAATGGCGGAGCAACAACCATCAGGGGGGAAACAACTACCGATACCTCCGTTACCAACAAAAGCATACACGGGTAAAAAGAGGAAGCCAGAAGAAAAAAAGAAAGAATTAGACAGAGCCCGGGATAAAACAAGAGTAAACATCGGAGTGGCTTTTCAGAGGTGGAGGGAACTCCGTGATGTGGAAGGATTCAAAACCAACGCAGAGTTGGCGACTTTTCTGCTTGACAGGTAATTACTCTTGTTTGATTTACAGAATGTTTAATTTGATTTTTGGCGGGGCTAAAAAGCTAATTAGTCTACTGGAAACCACTATATGACCCATGCTAAACCCAGAAATGTGTTTTCCTGTGAGCTTTTATTATTAAAATGTCATCTATAGGTTTAGCAGATGAGATTAAGCTTGGTTGCTAAAAAAAAGTTGCATGTTGGGCAATTTGAGTAATTAGCATAATGAGCAAATTAAAGGGAGACACTACAGGTGAAGAATAGGGACATTTTTTTTAAACTAATATATATCACCATCAGTGTTGGGTGTAACGCGTTACAAAGTAACGTTACAAAATCACATTACATTTTTCAGTAACGAGTAGTGTAAGGCATTACTGTTCTGAATGTAGTAATCACATTACAGTTCGCCAAGCTCGTTACTTTTAGTTAGATTTAGCGACTTTTCAGACCCTCTTAGCGACTTTATTTCTAAAAAGCTACGAGCGACAAATTTAGTGACTTATTCAGATCATCGGGGAAAAGGCGAGAAATATATTATATTGTAATTTACATGCTGCTCAGACTAATCACAGACCACGGCTTCTCTGCAGCAGTGCTGGGCTCTCTCCCCTCCCGCGCGGCTGCGCAGGCGACAGGCCAGTGTGTGTATGGGGGCGCTGGCTGGGGCAGGCTGGAGGGTTAGAGATACAAACATTACTTTAAATTTGTTGAACGTAAGGAAAATAACTTGACTGTAAGGTGCACTTTGCCCGTGTTGGAAACCTCTCTCCACCGCTGCTAACACTACCTCAAACTTAAAGAAGCACCTACAGAGACAGCAGGCACACACAAATCTTGTTGCTAAGGAACCGTGGACTAACATGAATGAGACGCCAAGACAGAATGTAACGAGTAATGTAACGAGTAATGTAACTAATTACTTTCTCCAGGCAGTAATCTTGTAATGTAAGGCATTACTATTTTTGAGAGTAATGTGTAATGTGCAGTGGCGTAACTATCGGCGGTGCAAGCGATGCAGCTGCACCGGGGCCCTGACGCCGTCAGGGGCCCATGAAGGAAGGAAAAAAAAAAAACAGCTGTCCAGAATTGCCGCAGGCCCTGTTTTTGTGAATGAAATATCTGGGGGCTGGTCGGTAAGGTAGCTGAGTGGCCTTGATGCCTGTCAGTCATGATGAGCCGCATCTTGTCACCTCTCTGCTGTGTCTGCAACTGAGCACTGTGGGTGGGCCGAGCCGAGGCTTGACTCTCTCCCCGGCCGGGAAGTTACCGTAAAAAAACAAATAATAGCCGGGCGTTTATTTGTTTCAATCACTGAACAGACCAGGCATTTAATTCCTTCTTCTCAAAATCTGGGATGAAAATGTCACAAACTTCGCCAGCTTCTCGGTGAATTCTCTGGCATCCTTCTGGGCAATAGTTGTCTTCTGCAAGTGAAGTTGTTGCGGCGGAGGAAACGACTCAGCCAACCAGCACTCGCTGCAAACACCTCATCTCTGCTGTCAATCACGGTGGCGTACATTTATTTCGCCCTGATCATTTTGCGGGACAATCTCTCGTGGCGTGCCCGTTTGCTGATAACTCATTCCAGCATGTTTATCTCAGGCTCCTCGCTCGCCTTCTTCCTCCCTCCACCAGGCAGCCTGGCCCTGTTGCTGTCCTCCTCGGACAGACGCTGAAGCTCTGTTTGATTTTTCACCCATCTCTCACTCTCTTCTGGTCGACAGAGAAACGTCTAGCAGCTGCTTCTTCCGAGTTTTCCTCTGCATATTTTACGACAGAAAGTTTGAATTTCAAGTCGTACTTTTTATGTTTTTGCTGCACTGGAGCTATGGCGATCATCAATGTGAGACTGAGAGAACAATACGTGATAATGGGAAGAAGAAAAACGTGCAGTGTCAGTGGTCACGTCTTCTTCCTTGATTTAAAGATAAAAATAAATTAGACCCAGTATTTATTTGGAACCAGCGGTTATTCATCAAATCATACACCTGCACCGGCGTTTGCAGGGGATCTGCGGTTAATTGAAACCCGGCTATTATTTGGTAATTTACGGCAGTTACCAAGGCAAGGCGCAGCAGAAAAATAAATAAATAAATAAGAATGAAATAAAAAAAAAGCCGTCCACCGGCCCATTATTGAAAAGTCCTGGTACTCCTGATGGCCAGTCCACCCCTGCAATAGCAGTTCTATCGAGTGGCTGTGCATGTGTGTCCAAGCGTGTGTGTGTGTGTGTGTGCGCGCAGTGCGCACAAGCGTGTGCTTGTATTTAGGCCGGGGGTGGGGGGCACAAAAAAAATATTTGCACCGGGGCCTATCACCATGATGTTACGCTAGTGGTAATGTGTAATATATTACTTTTTTGAGTAACGAGCCCCAACACTGATCACCATGAAACTTCCCCAGTTGATTACTTATATTAAGACAATTATTTTTTGTATTATGGGTTTTCTGAAATTGTATGTTTAAATATGCAAATGATGCATTATCTAATTAAATATGCGCTAATTTGCATACAATTCCAGAACATAAATCTAAACATTGGATAAAGCCAGGTTCAAAATTCTTGTTTCATTTTGTTGACATATTATAGCCGAAGGTTTTTACCGAGGGAATTTTGGATATCTCGTTTTATCACGCGATAAATCAGAAAATACTGTCAACAGCCATAAAAAAAAAAAAAAAATTAATAATCGCCCTGTTTTAGGAATAAAATGTTACATAAATCAGGCTATGAATAATATATGAACAAACCCCTCTCAACCCTCAGAATAGGGCTGGGCGATATGGCCTAAAAATTGAATCTCCGATTTTTTCACACCAAACTCGATTTTTTTTCTTCTCAAGAACAAACTTCAAAATTACAAAGAAATAATTAAAAGCATTGCTTTCATTTTAATGCTATGATTTACAACAAATTTACCCTGCCATTGTAAACACTGCAGCTTCAAACTCACTTGAAAAAATATATAAAAGTGCATCCAAAGAATGTGTCCCTTTTTGATAAAATGCTTTTGTAAACATACATTTAACATGTCAGATTGCTTGCTATTATAAAAACAGATGAGTTTCCATATTGGTATTGATAAAGTGTTAACATTACTTTAATGAAATATTTTATTTTGTAAAATCTGCCTTTGTTTACAAAAAGTATTTTATATCCCTGAAGATGTGTAAACAAAATTAAACATCTGCATGCTGCATAGTAAACATGACATGTTGGTAGATGTACAGGACATGAGGTGTGTGTTTGCTGTCTGTTTTACACATTTTTGGCCAGGAAAACAAGCCTGTCTGCTTCCTCTGGCTTGAGACATCATGCCCTGTTGTGGCTCCATAACACAAACCTGGGGTCCAACATTTTCAGCATGTAGATGAACCTCCGGCTCCACTGTATATACGAGCAGCATGTCTTAAGCGATATTCAACGTGGCTGCGTCCGTAAAAGCTTTCCAGCGGGCCGCTTTCTTCTCATATGGGGCACAATGATGATTCCGCTAATGTCAGCTGCTTTACAGCGGGTGTTTGTGGGCTGCCGCGGTCTTCTCGTAGTCAACAACAACACTGTGATACATGCGTCTGTTTGAGATGCTGAAATAAATGTGTCGGTCCGCTGCCTTTAGTTGCAACAGCTTTTAAACAAACTTTGCAGTGGACCGTGGTTTGTTCGACGTCTGATGCCACAAAACCAAGCTACTAACGACACTGTGCCTTTTTTAGGAACGAGCTCTTTGCTCACTGCATGTTGTTTGTTTCTCTGTGGAAAGTAAATGCGGGGGGCAGAGCTCACTATGAACTACGGGAGCCCATGAGGAGCGGCAGCGGAGCGAGTTAAATAAAAAATCGATTTTCATTTTTTAAAATCGTCCTAAACCAAAAACTCGAATTAATCGATTCTGCCGATTTATCGCCCAGCACTACTTCAGAATATTGATAGGAATAAAACTGGAAAGTTTGGTGTATATAAATGCTACTGAAGTGGAGATTTGTGGCTCAGAGTATGAGAAATAACTCATTTTGAGAAAACAGCCTTTAAAGATATGTATTGTGTAAGAAATCTAGTACTTCCGATGCTAGTGCTAACGTTAGTTTGTTTCTGATGCTAGTGCTAACGTTAGCTTGTTTCCGATGCTAGTGCTAACATTAGCTTGTTTCTGATGCTAGTGCTAACGTTAGCTTGTTTCCAATGCTAGTGCTAACGTTAGCTTGTTTCCGATGCTAGAGCTAACGTTACTGTTTGGCGCTGGTTTATTAGAAAGTAGCAGTAGCTCATAATTATGTGGAACGTTTCTGTGCTCTCACAGCTGTACTAGGTGTAAAAGTATAGCCAACTCAGATAAATAGACTAGCCTGCATTTCTGAGTTCAAACTCTTACGTTCCTGTTCTTGTTCTGCTTTAGGACATGTGGATTGGCCTTCCGCACCATGTCACAGGAGAGCATGAGTGGTCCCTCGATGCCTGTCAACATGATGCCTTGGAGGAAGACAGAGAAAAGGAGTGGATAGGGAAGGGGTCTTCTACCCATGAAGTTTTGTCTGAAATCATTCTCAGTGAACGCTGGCTGAACGAGGTTCACAAGTACTTGCATCTAAGGTATGATTATCCATTTTAATTTCCCAGTTCAGAAAGAAATTATAATCTGATAGTTCCCATTGAATTTGTAGGTCAACTGCAGAGCTGGAGTCCTTCCATAATCACATCCTGATGTATGCCAGCAAGCGTTTCAGTTTCAGCCCTCCAGTCTATGAAGCCCGAATCTTACTGGCTGGCCTGGACTACAACCACCATGTCCACAGACCACCCAAGAGAAGACCTGACGGCTCCATAGAGTATGTTATAAGTAGGCCTGTCAAAGTTAACGCGTTAACGGAACGTCCTCTTAACGCCGTTAATTTTTTGAACGCGCAATTAACGCTCAGTATAAAAAAAATAAATACATTTTAAAAAACGCGCATTGTATGATTTACGGCCGTCCTGTAGTCTTGATACAGAGGGTGGCAGAAGAATAAGAAAGGGAATCAGAAGAAGAAGAAGCAGGGTTGGCGGTTCGTTAAAAACATGGCAGACTGAAAAGCAGCACTCGCTGCAAACTCCTCATCTCTGCTGTCACTCACGGTGACGTACATTTGTTCCGCCATTGCCCTGATCATTTTGCGGGACACTCTCTTATGGCGTGCCTGTTTGCTGATAACTCATCCCCGCATGAGAGAAAGCAGCACACTGCGTGTAAAAGGCGAAGAAGAAAAACGTGCAGTGTCAGTGGACACCACTTGCAAGCCAAACAGACGGCAGATGCAGAGAGCCCGTTGCCCCCCCCCTCACCAAAAGCAGACAACCCTGGATTTATTTTCCTGCATGATTTGAGGTATTGAAAAAACATTTTCATAATGCAAGCATATTTGCCCTTTCTTATGTTGTTAAAAGTATTAAGAACATGAAAAAAATACATTAAAGTACATTTAGAACAGAAAAGAATGTGCCAAAAAAATTGCTCTTAATTTGCGATTAATCGCAAGTTAACTATGGACAAAATGCGATTAATTGCGATTAAAAAAATTAATCGTTTGACAGCCCTAGTTATAAGCATAATAAATGTTATTAAGTCTATCTTAATTTCTCAGCATCTCAGCCACTATGTTCTGTACCAACAAAGAATGTTCAGAAAAGTGGATTAGGTTTTTACATGCAACCATATTCTGGTTTCTCAAAACTAGGATAACATGTTTACATGTGCAAAACATAACCAGGATACTCCAAAAACACGATGGTAATCAGGATGCTAGTTAGTTGTTATTATGTAGACTGTGGCCAGTTGTGTTCAAGCTGTCACAGCTAGATACTGCCTCCCTGATGATTACTGAAAATTATAAATGGCACAATAATATATTTAAAAACAAGTCATGCCTCATCTGGCAACTCAAAATTTCACGCTAGAACAAACAAAGCCATCATTTTGACTTCAAATTTTCAATGTAATAACTTTGTTGAAATAAAACCCATGTAACTATAGGACCCTGACTCTTCCTAAATGTGTGTATATATTACATCAAATTCTTTATTCTCTTTCCACAGGTCAGAGATTACCACAGACATAGAGGCATGCTGTTGCACTTTGAAGAATAAAGAATCCTATCTTCCAGCAAAAATAAAAGTTTATGTTGACCTTGACTGACAACTAACTGTTCATCTTTACTCTGCGTACAACCTACATTGTTATATTACTTTGAAAAATAAAGCTCGACAATATTTAGAGTTATTAGTTGTTTTTGATAAGCATATTTGCTTTAGAGACATGCATGCCTAGACCCAGACACAGTGATTCCAATTTCTTATACTGAAGGTTAGTTTTTTAAACTAGTCCGAAGGGTATTTCAATAAAATAAGGTAAAGTGCAATGTTTGTTTTTACATTTATGCAATTAGAAACAAATCACTATAGAAAAACTTTATCAGATAAATAATGAAATTACAAATATTTGATATGCAAATTTTGAACAGAATAAATGAAAGAAAAATCTATGTCCAGTATTGCACAACACTTAAAAATGCAAATGCTTATCTCAGGCTGTTGGTTGCAGCATTTCTTCTCCGCAACCTTGGGCATTTCCCTGCATCTCTGGCAGATGCACCATGAGGGCTGGAGTTGGGCAGGAGGCAGTGGCGTAACTATCGGCGGTGCAAGTGGTGCGGGGCCCAGACACAGTCAGGGGCCCATGAAGGAATAAAAAAAATTAAAAAAAACAGCTGTCCAGAATTGCCACAGGCCCCTGTTTTTGTGAATGAAATATCTGGGGGTGGGTCGGTAACGTAACGCTGAGTGGCTGGTATAAGAGGAGATTGTCCAATCACCAGACCAGGTATTCTTTAGACAGACAAGCCACTGGGACTGGGCCAATCGTCACCTCTCTGCTGTGTATGCAGCTGAGCACTGTGGGCCGAGCCGATGCATGTCTCTCTCCCCCCGGCCGGGAGAGTTATCATACTGTAAAATACCAAATAATAGCCGGGGCGTTTATTTGTTTCAGTCACTTGACAGACCGGGTGTTTATTTGGGACCAGGAGGCAATTTGGGACAGGCGTTTAATTCCTTCCTCACAAAAATCCTGGATGAAAATGTCACAAACTTTGCCAGCTTCTTGGTGAATTCTCTGGCATCCTTCTGAGCAATAGTTCTCTTCTGCAAGTGAAGTTGTTGCGGCGGAGGAAACGATTTAGCCAACCTGCACTCGCGGCAAACTCCTCATCTCAGCTGTCACTCACGGTGGTGTACATTTGTTTTGCCATCGCCCTGATCATTTTGCGGGACACTCTGTCGTGGCGTGCCCGTTTGCTGATAACTCATTCCTGCATATTTAATAATAATAATAACTTTATTTATATAGCACCTTTCAAAACCATGTTGCAAGGTGCTGAACAACAGAAATAAAAACAGAAATAAAAACATACCAAATACAATTGCCTGAAAGTAACAACAACAGCAACAACAAAAATAATAAAATAAAATAAAAACATAATAAAACTGCCAAGAAATAAAATTGGAATAAAAAATTAAAAAATAGAAATTAAAAGCCACACATCCTCAACAAGGTAATTATACAAAGAATAATAAAACAAAATTAAGAGAAGGCCAATCGATAAAAGTGAGTATTTAGAAGAGATTTAAAAGAAGTCACTGATCTAGCCTGCCTGAGATCGCCGGGCAGGGAGTTCCAAAGCGGACAGCAAAGGCCTGGTCACCTTTACTAATGAGACGGGACTTCGGGACCATAAGTAAAGCTGCGCCGGCGGATCTCAGGCAGCGTTCAGGCTCATAGGGTAAAAGCAGGTCACGGATATAGGCAGCAGCCTGACCATTCAGGGCTTTAAAAACAAGTAGTAAAATCTTAAAATCAATTCTAAAACTCACAGGCAGCCAGTGGAGAGCAGCAAGGGTTGGAGAGATATGGTCACTTCTCTTTGTACCTGTTAAAAGCCTGGCAGCAGCATTCTGAATCAGTCGCAGTCTACGGATGTTTCCCTTGCTGATCTCAGAGTACAGAGCATTACAGTAATCTAGTCTAGAAAAATATTGATCTCAAGCTCCTCACTAGCCTTCTCCTTACCTCCATCAGGCAGCCTGGCCCTGTTGCTGTCCTCCTCGGACAGACGCTTAAGCTCAGCTTTACCTCTCGCTCTCTTGGGGTCGACAGAGAAACATCTAGCGGCTGCTTTGCCCGAGTTTTCCTCTGCATATTTTACGATAGAATGTTTGAATTTGAAGTCGTACTTTTTATTTTTTTGCTACACCGGAGCCATGGCGATCATCATTGTGATATTGAAAGACAGAAGGCAAGCACAATACATGAAAAAGGCGAAGAAGAAAAACGTGCAGTGTCAGTGGTCACGTCTTCTTCCTTGATTTTTAAAAAAATAAATCAGACTCTGCATTTATTTGGAACCGGTGGTTATTTATCAAAATATACTCCTGCACCCAGCGTTTAAAGGGGACCCTGTGGTTAATTGAAACCCGGCTATTATTTGGTCATTTACGGTAGTTACCAGCGCAAGGCGCAGCAAAATACATAAATGGCCATCGACCCATTATTGATCGGCCCACCGGGAAAAATCACGGTACTCCCGATGGCCGGTCCACCCCTGCAATAGCAATTCGCTCAAGTGGCTGTGCGTGTGTGTGTGTGCGTGCAGTGCGCACAAGCGTGTGCTTGTGTTTAAGGCAGGGGTGGGGGGCACAAAAAAATATTTGCACCAGGGCATCACCATGATGTTGCGCTACTGACAGGAGGTGCTGTTGCAGGAGCAGCAGGGGCTGAGTGGCTGAGGACATCACAGATGAGGCTGGGGTCCCGTGCCTAGGTTTGCTCCAATATGTGGCGTGCCTGATGTACATCCAAGCATTTGCTCCTAGTATTTACAAGATAAAGTATATACTAGTAAAAATTATGTTTACTGAGGCTCATAACATCCACAGCTAAACAGCTAACAACTTTTACCTTAGATACAATGATAGTTGTTTATGTTTAGAAACAGACTATTACTACTGACACTACTTACACATTCAAATGCAATCCTCTGCAATCTCAAATGTTCGACTCGAGCAATGTCATCTGTACGGAGGTCATCGGGTGTTTGGCCCACACGCACACTCTGCCCAGGCGTCCCCGGCCCCGGCCTCAGCCTGATCTACCTCGTCCGCAGCTCCCTCGTCTACCCGTGCTCGTAGAAGCAGCTGCTGGGGTGTAGCTACTCTTCATCTGAGCCGTGTCTCAGTCACTGGCGTGACTGAAGTAATGTGCTATGCTAAATACTACACTTTCTGAATGTTATTTTTATCACAGAATTAGACTTTATTGCTAAATAAACATGCAATGAATCGAGGAACAAGTTTCTAGGTAAGGTATAGCCATGTGAAAGTCACTGTAAAGTGTTTTATATCTAGCTGTGTGGAGTGTAGTTTACGTTATTACTGATTCATGCGGCATGTTATTTACCTGGCCTCTTCAATCACGTGCAGGTCGCGTGCATCGCATGCACGCCAGCCTCCTCTTGGGGAGGGACTTTGGAGGCAGGGCAGGAGTGCAGCGGAGAGGGAAGAGGGATCTGAAAGTTGTACTTGTTCAAATTTAATGCTAAATGCTCTCTCTCCTCCAAGTTACCAACTGCACCTTTAAAGTGAACCCTTTTATTGATCTGGTTATTGGTCCCTGATTCCAGGGTGGTGCCCTGTTTCAATCATTTGATTATTAAATTCAATTAATGTCAATTAATTTAATTTTAATAATTACAAGTATTATTAATTATTCATCTCTAATAACCACACCTGCCATACCATCAGTCTCACCCACTTTTACTTGAACTTTGACATTTAAGTACATTTACTACCTGTGAGTGACTGTGCACACATTGACTTTTGGTAACATTGTCTCTTTGTCTCTACGTAAACCTCTACATTTATGTAAAGACGTATTGTCTCATGGAATGGGACACTAAATATTGGACTTGCTTATGTGTCTTTCTGTTCTCGCTTTCTTATAAAAGGTGACAGTGATATCCCTTAACACTGGTTGCCAACTGCCATAAAGAGATAAGGGCTGTGCTAAAAAAACGATTTGGCAATATATAACAATATTTATTTTCATAATATACTACATCAACTTCCAGCTCCAAAAATCTACAATTTGAAGAAAACAAGTCGTGTTAAGGTTGTGAACTACAACCTCCACTCCTGTAGATGTTGCAGTACGACTGGTTGCCTCGAATTGGCAAGTGCCGTTTCTGTCAGAGTGAAAAATGGAAGCAGCATATCTACTGGCGGTATTAGAGCGGCACCTTCAAAATACAAAGACAATGTGTGGGTCCACTTCGGTTTGAAAAACAAACTAGGGAGCATGGACTTAGAGCTTGCAAATTGCATTTGCTTTATCTGTCACGCTGCTGTAAAATATTCAAGTAATACAACCAACTTGCGAACTCACCTTGTCAGACACCATGCAGATACAATAGCATTACCGCAGCAACAAAAACCTGTCGACCCGAGGCAAACTACGCTGGATGGTACCACAAACAGACTTTCATCTACATCATCTTGAGCTCTAAAGATTAAGGAGTCAGTGGTGTATTTTATTTGTCATGATTTGCGCCACTATAGTGTGGTTGAAAACACCGGCTTCAGGTACAGGGTAAACAGCATGGAGCCGTGCTATGTGATCCCAACTCGCAAACACATAAGAGGTAGCTGTGCCCAGGATCAGCAGAAAGAGTGGCCCTTATGTGCGATGGTTGGACATCGAGAGCTACTGAGTCTTATGTTACGATCACATCGCAGCACATTGATTGATTGACTGGAAACTGATTTCTCATGTTTTGCAGACGAGGGCAATGCATGGGAGCTATACTGGCAGTAACATCACCAAGCTGTTGAAACGTGCATTGGAGGAATGGGACATAAAAATGGCCTCAGCTGTGGATCCAAGGTTTAAGACCCTGCCTTTCCTTTCAGAAGACCAACGCCAGGACATCTATGCTAGAATCATCGCAGAAGCTGTGAGGAGCAAGGGTGGTGGGAGCAGGGGGTCCCCCACCACTCAAACAACAAAAGCTGGACTTCGGTGCAAAACAAGTAAGTGGGGTGTGGTATGTTGTAGAGGAAATGCTGCCCTTAAACACGGTTGACTCATCCTTGTTTGGTGCCGTAATAAACAAGATCCCTTCTACTATCAATGCTGTGCTTGGCGTTACTGTTAAAAATTCACTTCCAATAAAGTGAGTATCGGCAAAACCAGCTGTCATTTTTATGTTAAGGCGGCAGGGGTGTTGTCGGTAGTTGCTGAATGTAGCTGATAAAGTAACTTGTAATCTAATTTAGTTACAAGTAATCAGTAAAGTAAGTAAATTGAGATTACTAAATAATCATATTACTTTTTTCAAGGTAACTGTGGCAACACTGATGGTGGATTTCCAGCCATATTAGACATGAGAGTCAACCCATGAGCAAAGAAAGGAGAGCGACTACGAACAGAGTTATAAAAAAACATGATTTTAATTGTGACATTCGCCATCCATTCCCCACTACCATCTGTTATCCTAGGAAATCCATACAGTTTATTCGTTATGCAGTATCCTCTATTAAAGATGACTTGTCGTGTGTTTCATCATCTGTTGTCTCATTGTGGCTGATTGTTTGAAACAACAGTCAGTCCCCACAGTAATCTAAAACAAATGATGGCACTCTGAACCCACTCAGTCTACCACAAACACATGGCTGCTCCCAGTACAGCTGACTGTAAATAAACCAATTAATGCAGCTCTGTGTGTCTCAAGGGAAACAGACAGTCAGGACCACCTGTTCTGTAAATCTGTGGCCTCTGTGTGTGTGTGTGTGTGTGTGTGTGTGTATGACTGTGTGACAGTGTCGGAAGGCAAATCCCCATGGGAATGAGCAGATGTACTTGCCTGTGAAGGAGAAGACTAGCACATTTTCCAGACACACATACAGACTGTGTGTGTGTGTGTGTGTGTGTATGTGTGTGTGACTGTGTGTGTTTGTGATAGGTAAGTGATGTTTCACTAATAAAAGCCCATCGCTCAGCTGAAGTGGGAATAAGCCAAGGTCTTTTTGTTAATTTACCTTTGCTTGTGTGTGTATGTATGCTTGGTCACTGTTTTTTCTTTGATCCCTCAGTCATCCAGGGTGTTAAATTAATTCACGGGAGGATGATGCAAGTTTACGAAAATACATTTGCGAATTTAACATTAATCATGCATGCAAATGGCTGTACTGTATGTGCTATATGATTCCTTAAACAGATAAAACTATGCATGCGTTTGTGTGTATCTTGCTTGTGTTAACCCGCGTTCACACTTCCTCCAATTGTGAATAAATGGCTATCCAAACCACTTTGCGAGAGCAAGAACGCAGATGTGTGTGCTCTGTGTTTGTACAGCTATAATTAGGGATGTCCCGATCAGGTTTTTTACCCTGATACTGATCCGAGTTCTTTAATATTTAGTATCTGCTGATACCGAGTCCCGATCCGATATTTTGCCTTAACTAATATTTTCCTGGATAATACAGCTGCATTAAGAAAAAAAAGTACCTACATCCAAGCTGTTCCTTAATGGGTTTTTTATTTTTATTTTGTTGAAACAAGTATATACTTTCATATGGATCTTTCTTATTCTGCATATGCTATTGCAACATTGGCCTACCACTTTCCTTGTGTTAACAGGTGAGTCTGTGACGCTGCACTGTGACAGCAGACCCTCGTGTACAGCCAGCTGAAGTGTGTGCGCGAAGCAGCCCATGCTACCACCATATCATACATTGCTTTTTTCATATTCCTTACATTGTCATGTAAAATGCCGTGGGCGCGTTGCTTGTCTATTTCACACACATTCAGCGTGATTGCCTGTTTTACATACTTTGCTATGTGAGGCCTGCAAAATTAGTGAGCACGTTGTAACTCGAAAGTGGAGTCAATGTAATGTTATGCCGAGATGGTAGGGCATACCGCGAATTCAAAAACCTTGATCCTCTACCACAGAGATGAGCTGTGTGATGGAAATTTTGTTTCCTGTGACCTGTGACCCTTTGTGTTGTTTTATGACACATTTAAGGTATTGAATAATCACTCAAGGTATTGAATATTCACTTAAAGTTATCACTTCCTTCTCTGTGAATGATCCCTTTAAGTGCAGGAGGGCAGCGTGATAACACACCCACAGAGACAGATAAATACCTGTAGGTTTCTTTTCAACCAAGCAGCAGTACACCAGACCTGACTCATTTAATCAACTGATCTCAGTCTTCAGAAAGCTGATTGGTCAAACTGTGTACTCTTTACTGGTTTGAATGGGGACCTTCACTTTGTAACAGACCTGCGTGTTGCTCTGTGAATGCTCCTCTTGTACAAGATTAAATCCTTGTTTAAACTTTGAGCTGACTCTGTTCTCCTTCCTCCAGTTCTAAATTATCGCGGAATTATTTTAACAAGCTGGATATCCAGAGCGATTCATTCAGTTACTTTCTCTCAGTATCTAAGCCCTGGGCTCTACTGATGGTCTGACTTTGTCCCTGAACTTTGTTTAATCTGCTTCTCACATCTCCCTGTGGACTGTCCACTTGATATCAAAGATAACTTCAACAAACCCCGAACTCTGCTACTCAGGTAAAAAAAAACACACACACCAAGCACACAAAATTGGCTAGACCAAATCACGAACAGCAACAAAGCTCGACCTACTGAGTTTGTATAGACTGAGCTTGTGTTTGTAATTGTTCAATATTTCTCTACTAACCTTGTAGTATTGTAGTGTGTATACACCGTACCTCAACAACGTCAACAGCAAACCTGAAACGGCACATTGAACTAAAGCACCTGGCTAGTCTTTCAAGGTATGTGCAAGTGAATAAAAAAATCAAAAAACACGGCAACAGCGAGCCAAAACATATCCTCTACCACCCAAATCACATTAACGGCGTACAGTAGCGGCTCCTCTGTCTTCATGTCCCAGCCACAGCTGGACAACCTGGTTTTGCAGTATATTGACGGAGAGCTGCAGTTTCAGTATTAAAACTGATAAAATAATTGCTGTCGGTGGTTCTATATGGGCTGTGGCAATCATTTAGAAAAATAATAGCTTGCAGCAACATATGGGGAAAAAAAAGAACTATGAACTATTTCATTTTTGGAACTGTGAACTTAGTTCAAAATTTTGAATTATGAACTATGAACAAGTTCATTTTAACATTTGTGAACTGAACTTTGAACTAGTTCATGTAGAAAGTGAACTTTCCCAACACTGCAGCTCATAAGGTATAATAGCTTCTATTATTTTAGAGTCCCCGGTTCTCAAACCATTCAGAAGGTCATCACTGTCTTGACATCTTGATATGGCCAATTGTGTTAATCCGTGGCATGACATCCCCAGACATATAGAGGATGAGACATAACCAAAACACAACCCACGGTATTGAATGTCCATGCGCTCTTGAATGTCCATGATTGAATGGTTGCATAAAAAATGTGATTTTGTTCAATTTAAAAAACTGTCAAAAGGGCTGCATTTCATACTTCAAATTTGATACGGCACATAAAAACGAAAAAATACTCAAAGTAATACAATGAGTTCACTCAAGCAATACAAGCAAAGGTGCCGAAGTAACACACACTTGCAGATACTTTCAAAAGGAAAGATAAATATCCTCGAGACAGCAACATGGCCAAAAATATTACAGAGAAGGTCACTGAATTAATCGCTCTGGATAACCGGCCCATCTCCATTGTAGAGGATCAGAGTTTTCTTCGTTATATTGACTTTTTGAACCCCTGGTATGCCTTACCATCTCAGCATTACATTACATTGATTCCACTTTCGAGTTACAACATGCCATATGCGCACAAGTTTCGTGGGTCTCATACAGCAGAGTATGTAAAACAGGCAATTGAGGAGATGCTGGATGCATGAGAAATAGACAAGCAACGGGTTGATGTCATTTTACATGACAACATAAGGAATTTGAAAAAGCAATGATGATATGGAGGTACCAAGCGAGGGCTGTGTCGCGCACACACTTCAGCTGGCTGTACATGAGGGTCTGCTGTCACAGTGCAGCGTCACAGACTCACCTGCTAACACAAGGAAAGTGGTAGGCCAATGTTGCAATAAGATATGCAGAAGAAGAAAGAGCCATATTAAAAGTATATACTTTGTTTCAACAAAATAAAAAAACCTATTAAGGAACAGCTTGGATGCAGGTATTTTTTTTTCTTAATGCAGCTGTATTATCTAGGAAAATATTAATTAGGGCTAAGTATCTATTTTCTTTCAGCCTCCTTCATCTCACCCTCAACCTCCCGCCCCCACCCTAAATTTAGCAGTCAGCAGAGAGTCGGGTCTCGCCATCAAGAGTAGGGACTGTTCTACGGTCCCAGGCCAGACATACTGGAGAATATTAAGAAAGCAGAGATTTATAAGCCAAGGTGTAGTGCTGAAGCCTTAATAGACTGCAGATGTAGGAGGTCGCTTCACTCAGAGCACACACAGACACGAGCAGACCTCAACTTTTGACATATGCAATAACCTAAAGTAGAGATGAATTATCAAAGGTTACTGCCCTCTACTTCTGGCTTTATGTCATTTTACATCATGTTAAGGTAGAAAAGTGGCTCATACCATAACTATTTTACTGGGTCCATACTGTCAGTGATATAGCTGTAATGATAATGAAAGGAAGCAGTTAGTAAGGTGTCGATATAGTGTTCTAATCATCCCTTGATCAAGGAATTTGCATAGGAATCTAAGCAGTGCATACATTAACACAAAGGATGATCACTATTAATCAAATGTGGCTTCATGCCAAGTCAATGTTTGTTGTTTTATAGTTGACATGAATGTGACTAAGGCAGTTTATCCACAAATTGAGTTGATGTGATTCCATATAATCAATGATTTACATCAAATGTGTCCAGTCACAAAGCATTGGATGGGGGCCCTTTGTAAGCCAATCCCATCCTACACCGCAGTCCACTTTAGGATATTCATTTTCTAACTACTTTTGACATCAAGTTTTTTAGTCGAAGATTAACCCCTCTTCTGTTCTCTACAGTGTGATTAGCATCATCAATATTTAAGAATGACTGTATGCATTAGGGATGCAACAATACCAACAACTCATGGTACGATTTCACCATGATAAATAGATAGAATAGAATATGATATTTCTTGATATTAAAAAACAAAGAAAAAATATGACTTGTTATGAAATGTTCTGTAATAATCAATCTGACGTGTACAGCAATATTATTCATATACACTTTGTTTTAACTTTTTACTCAAGGTACTTCCGCTTTCCTTATATAATACAATAAATGTAAAATAATGACTTAAGCAAGTGCACAGAGTAGCCTGAATTATCCTTGGAATGATTGGACTATGTACAATTGCAAAACACAGCAGCCAGTAGCAATCCCTACCTACCTTTGGTTGTCCAGCAGACTGACAGGGCCAAGAGAATATCTGTAGTATCATGCCATTTTTCCATTACATATGCCTGCCTAACTCTGCTTGTTTTTTCCTGGCACGGCAACCCCGGCGTGGCCAGGGTTTTGCATTTCAATCACAATGTGGCTACCTGCTTGTTGGTGTCTTAAAGCAATGATGCGCTTGTCCTGATCCCTGCTGTACTATCAAAGAATCACCGCTAACAAAGTCCCTAGCATGCGTTGAATACATGGTTAACAAAGGCTGAGGACTGACCATCGACTGTCAATAGTGGACAGAGCCATAGTTACATCACCAATCGGTTTTGTCAAGAGCCAGTATGAAACTCAATTTGGCTCACTAAAAAATGAGCAAAGAGCTGGAGCGTGAGTGGAGCTGAGGCAAGCCGAATGAAGCCTGGTTACTCAAACAAGCCTAGTTTACTGCAAGATAAGCTAGTCTAGGCAACTAAGGCTCATAAGTCAACAGTTGTTCCACTGAAAGACAAACAAACTTTTTTTTTTGTTCAGTTTAGCCTTTGACTAAAATAAGCACCTAGCAAAGAGTTGTAATCTTCCTGTTATCCTACAGTTGTGCTTTTTTCCCTACCTCCTCTCTGTGCATTCATAAAGTACATTTCCCCTCCATTCATCAGTCAAATAACAGTGCAAAGAATTACAATGCTTCACAGTGAATTTCAATAGCTCTGCAGCTAAAACTTTAAAACATGTCGGTGCTCTCCTTTAATCAGGGTGTTAATTCCTCCAGAAGGCCAAGGCTCTGCCCACAACTGTTTCCTCCAGAGCTTGCCAGCTCAAGCCCAAATTTAAATTTGTACTTATGTACAAATTTAAGCCTTAATACAGTGACAATTAAACCATTATATACAAATTGACAAAAAGAAGTTGAGTGAAGAGAGTACGGAATTAGATTTGTGCCAAAAGAAACAAACAAAACTTCTTAAATCTCAAACAAAAACAGGAATTTGAGAGAACATAAAACCCGTTTCAAAAATAAAACTTAGAACTTGCAATCAAATAATTTGTCAAATAGTGTAAAATATTGGTCTTTTACTCTTCTAATAAGCATTATTTTGTTTACAGTTCCCTCTGCTGGTCTCTCTCCGCTCAGACTTTTGTGCGGACTCTCAGCTTTGCGGTCTCTCTGCAGCTCTGTCTCATTTGCGCTCCCTGACTTTTTGTTTGCAGTTTTGGCACAAACCTCTCGGGTGGGCGGGCCTTTTCAGCAGAGCGTCCCCATTGGCTAATTAGTTGTTGACTGACACAGCTCAGTACCTATGTGTAGGTAGCTAGCACACTAAACAACCCTGGCTTTAAAACGGAGAGAAGAAGAAGATGATGACGACGACAACGAAGAACAACAGTAACAACCCACAACAAGAAAAAGTAATGAAATGTATGTAGTCATATCATACATATATTGTTCTTCATTGTCGTTGTCGTCGTTGTTATCTCTTCTTCTCTCCGTTTTAAAGCCAGGGTCGATTAGTGCGCTAGCTACCTACACATGGGTACTGAGCTGTTCCTGTTTTTGTTTGAGATTTAAGAAGTTTTGTTTGTTTCTTTTGGCACAAATCTAATTCCATAAGAGAGACACTCGTAATCCTACAATGTAATGTGTCATTATGACTTCACACTTTACATGCTTTGTCTTACCAAATTAAGACCCAAATTTGATGGTACTTCTGTCAATGACATGATTAAACAGATTATCAAAATTGTTGGCAGTGTTAGCTTGATAGTGTTGTTATAAATGTATCCACTGCTGTAACCCAAGGCATTTGGTTGAGATTTCACACAAGAATAAGATGTTTGCCTTTGATTTTAACTGACTTGTTTGAATAAAGTCAATTTTCTATCTCTGACTATTTTTCTGTTTTTAAGTCTTTGTTTCTATTGCTTTATTTGGTCTTGCACTGACAAATGCAGCCTTTTTGTTTATGAGTGGGAGTTATTGCAAAAGCAGCTATATTGGATCAGATAGCTATGAAATGAATTAGTGGACACAGATGGAGAGAGCAAAGGGAGAAGGAGATTATAAATAGAGAGAAAGGGAGATGAATTGAGAAAATGAAGAGTGATGAAAAAACACAGAATTCAGGTCTTAATACAGTTATATACAGACAGACAAAGAGCATTTTGTTACAGCTGTGGCCATCTCTCTAGAAAATTCAGTGCAATAACATGAAGATTTTGGAAAATGTGCAGAAAGATAGATGGACCAGGAGGCAGCAGGGAATAGCCGGGCAGTTTGTGATCCAGCTGTCTCTCATTGGCTGTCTTGGCTCAGACCTCAGGCAGGATCTCTAACCTGACAGGCCGATGGGAAAGCCCTTCAACAAGTCACAAGGAAGCGCTATTTCACAATTAAAATATTGTGAGGGGGAGCGGGGCTTGGCTCAATCAGGGGGTCCAAATGCCTGCAATCACATTCGTCTTCCAGTTGACAGGGGAAGAGAAAGCATAGGGCTAAGAGGATTAGTCCAAATCCTTGCTGATTTTTCTTTTTCTGTGGGTTAAAGAGGAGCCAAATGTCCCAGCCAGCTGCCAAATGAGCATTATGCAATCTCTCCCTGATTGTCTGGGGTTCTGGGGCTTCTTGTTCAGAGATGAAATCCAAATGATACGGGGTCCGCAATAATGAGCCTCAGATCACCTCAGCCATGCAGATGAGTGATTTCAGTGAACATCTTCAGTTGCTACAAAGTCAAATCTCTCTCTCAATTTCAATACAATATTTACAATAAATTAGTTATACTGTATGTATAATATGTATAACTTAATCACAGTCATAGTCACAATCAATCAATCTCACTCAATAAGTAATCAATAACAATGAATCAATCAATCAGTTTTTGTCAACTAAAAATGTCATTAAAACAGTACTAAACAGGCTACAGTTCAAACAAGTAGTCTGCTGTCAACAGTAATAACAAAAAGAAGAAATCAGCAGTACGGTAGACAGCTGGCGTGACAAGGCCGAGGAGTTTCCGCGATAATGACATAATCACTCGTGACCGCAGTTTTAGGTATGTGTCATAAAAACAACAACAGGAAGGGTTCCCGACCGAAGGATTAGTAGAAGAGCTTGTCTCTTTTTTGAGATTTGTGTGCTGGTGTCAACACGGACTGTTTTATTTTGAAAAGTAACCGGATGTTATATTGTTATATCTGTACTTGACCTCCTGCCTGCTCAGTGCTAAATTCAGCTGAATTGCTGCGTCGTGCTCCGGCATCTGCCAGATATAGAAGTCCTGGTTATCTGTTGCGGAGTATTTGTAATTGCATAGCTTCCGTTCTGTTGAAGCTTTATTATTACCTTGTGGTACTAAAAAGAATGTTGAATCTTTTGACATCTTGTAAAATCTTTACTTTTTTACACAAAATTACATGCTGTAGTATCGATAAGAGTATCGATAAGTATCGGTGCCGATAAGGAGTACCGGTATCGGTATTGATAAAATCCTAACAATATACATCCCTAATCATCACAGAAATGTGCTGTGAGCTCTCGCAGTACCTGCCTTCTGGTGAAACAGGCAGTGTATCATCTAAATTATGTTGCTCATTCTCAGAAAAGGGTCCTATAAAAATAATGGTGCTGCTCTAATAAACATCCTCACTCACACTGCACAATATGGTGAGAAGACAAAATTGTCATCACTTGTGCTTACAAGAGACAGCCCTTCAGTGTTGACCGTTTCAAATATAGCAGAAGATGCTGTAGCAACACTGACAGCGTTGAAGACTGAGAGCAGTGTTGTCTCTTCAAAGTTGGAGCCACACCTGCGCTGTGACTGTGTGGACTGTCAATTGCTTTCTTCTTTGTTGTCAAATAAAAACTAAAAAAAAGAAGAGGGAGTTTTGTATCGGTGTACAATTTTAGACTGTGATTACAATACACCCTAAGTGTGTGAAGGAGAGGTATCGCAGGTCCTTCCTTCCTGCTGCTGTCAAGACTGTACAACCAGCACTGCTCCCTATAGACCTCACCCTGTACTCTGCACTGTGCAATAACTCTGTACAAACTCATTTCATCACCCATATTTATTATACATATTTAAAATCTGTATATTAAAAAATACTGTCCATTCTTGCACTATATCATGTAAATATGTATGTACGTCGATTTGATTCTATTTTCTTTCCTTTTTAATTATATTGTCTATTTTATATTGTCTATTTTGCTATTGCTCTGTTCTTGTAATATTCTGCTGCTGCGACAAACAAATTTCCCCGTCTGCGGGAGATTCTGATTCTGATTCATTGTCAACTGTCACCTCTTCATAATTTCTGAGATCTAAATCAAAATCTGTTATGGGCCCAAGACTATTTCTCCCCTCTGGAAAGATCAGGCTGTTCCTGTGTCAAATCCGTTTTCTGAGCATCCTTTGAAATGTTGACTTTTCTTGTTTCCCCTCCTCGTTTGGCTCTCACTTGCTTGCCCCTTTTACATCATCATAATGCATCTATCCTATTTCTATTTTTCTCACTGTCAGTGGGGAATGCTCCCCTTGGTTTTTGCTGCTGCCTCCTTCATCTCAAGGTTTTTTCTGTACAGTTTTGTTTTGAGGCGCTTAAAAAATTTCGATTTATGAGTGTTGTGGCTGTTTTCCTTCCTGAATTACTGAAGTATATACTGTACTGTAAGTATAGTTTGGTCAGGATCACTATTATTACTCAATTTAAAAAATCTTGTTTTTTTGTTGTGGTCCCATTAATATTTGTTTTTGTACTAAGAAGCATATCACATGGTAAAGATACGTTTCAGAATTCATGATTTTAAAACTGAGGAAAACTGTAATTTAATACAGTAATTTATTTTTATCCAGAACCACCAGAGTCACATTTGCTGACATGTCTGACTTCTTGAGGCACACTGAGGTTACGTTTGTTCATTATAAAACTAGAGCAGTTATGAAGAAGTCAGATCAGAACTGCGATCTGTTGAGCAGTGGAGTAGCTTATGGATGTGCTAAACAGGACCTTTGCAAGCTTGAACGAGGCTTTCACAGAGGGACTGATATAACATTACCTTATCAATACACATTTTATTTTTTAGCTCGCTCACCATTAATGCTAGCAAGTTCACATTTATGCTGACCTGTGTTTTGAGCTGTCATCATTAATCCATTAATTAATCCATAAATGTTGTAAACAATAGTAAGTGAATGCAGCGTGTCGTTTGTTTTCAGCAAAAGCTTTAAGAGTCAGATGGGCACCGTACATTCAAACTACGGAGGAATCACGTCTAAATAAGAAGAATAAATAAAAAGTGCGGTGCTAGAGTACAGCTCACTGTGTTTCTTTCATTCACATTCAAAATAGCATCCGTTAGGTCAATAGCTTTCTTAATGTGGTTCTTAGCTAAAGCCTTTATGCTGTCAAGAGTTCTTTTACGTGCTTCGAGTTTTCTTTGTTATTGCACTTACTTGGTTAGTTGAAGTTGATTGTAGTCTGTCTGGCTGGTTATGTGGGGATTGTGTGTGAGCATGTGTTGGCTCTAAGCTCTAACATGCATCAAATAAATCCAATGAACTAAAAAGTACAGATAAACAAAACATACGCTAATACCACTGTCATATATTGTGATATCCAAAAAATAGTGTTCTATATTGTGTCAGTAAAGTGTCGAGTATCAAAGCAAAGCAGAGCAGAGCAGTAAAAGACTGTGTGCTCTCTCAACATTCACTGTTTGTTTGCACACCTGCATGCAATAAGTGACCTGATTAAAAGGCCTTTCGTCAATACCACTGCTCAACACCAGATGGTGGCATTTCTCATGTATTTAAATGAGTAACTAAAAATGAACTAAAAATGGCTCCAACAGCATCGGTCCGATATAAATATATAAACGGCTTCACCAAATCAGTTCCTTTATATATATTTGTATGTCTATCGTAATTAAAGTAGGCTACCTGTTGAAAACTCATACTTATATTAATACACAATACCTTTAGCTTACATCTACGTTTGGCTAGGTGGTGGAGCACAATCTACAAGTAGCTTGCTCTCCTTCAGTGCTCCAGAACTCTGCCTGTCTACCTCTTTTGGTTAGCAATGACAGCTAGCTAGTATACAGGACTTCGTGATGATAAGCTTAAGTCAGTATATTGAGATAGTATCTCAAAATATTGTCTCAGTAAGTCATTATTTTGAGATATTTTTTCATTATTTTGAGATACAAAGTCAATATTTTGAGATACTAAGTCAATATTTTGAGATACTTTCTCATTATTTTTGAGATACTAAGTCAATATTTTGAGATAGTCTGTCAATATTTTGAGATACTATCTCATTATAACGACTTACATGATTTACCCAAAACTTAAACTTACTTAAACAACCAAACTCAACCAAATAAGCAGAATTATTTGGTTGCATGACTTGTTATGCAGTTCAGCTTTTCTACCATTGTGTCGGAGTGCCTTTAAAAAAATAAAGCTGCCACAACTGGGTTGTCCCAGTAGCTAGGTTGGAAGAGCAAAGACACACTGTGTACGTGGGGCTGTGTCCTCACTCTACCAACTGAGCTACCCGGTTGTGAATGAAGAGGGCTCATTATGGTAGATGGAGATGCCCTTAACCCCCAGCTGCTCCAGCGGAGCCATCCAATCAGACTGTCGTTGTGATGGAGGCTTTCAGGTGTGTTTCTCACCGTGTGTGTGTTCTTTAAGAAACCAGGTCAAACCAAGCCTGAGGCCTCACTTAGACCAAATCAGGGGTTGTGCCAAGTTGCTGGGAGAGTATAATAATTTAGTGTATAAACTCTGCCGGGATGCAAGCAACATCCTGTTTCACCCAAACACCAAACGTGTCATGTCAACCAGCACTTGCGAAACATGAAAAACCTTAGGAATGAGCTAGCAAGCAACAGCAGGCACAGAGGGTGTTTGTGTCTGTGTGTTTGTGTTCAGTTTAGCCTCTGACTGAAGCCAGCACTAACCAAGTATTCTGTTTCTTTCTGTTATCCTCAACTGTTTTTTTGTTTACTTTGCCCATCTGCTCTGCAAGTTTAAGAAGTAAATTAAAGCTGCAAGCAGCGATGAACGTGCCCTCGCAATCCGCGTGTCTTGGGGCATGCTGCTGTCGGGGCATACCGCTTACCCGGCCCCATTGCCCGATTATTGTGTAAGCATCTCATAACTGTCCGTGTTTCGGACAGTGCAGGAAGGAGTTAAATGTCATTTCCTGTGTACAACATGTGGCGCTGTGACTATGACTGTATATTGGCCTTTGTGTTCAGGGCTGGACTCTTATCAAACATGTTAAGTTTGGTCCAGATAGGAATGAGGAAGTTGTTCCTTGATATGATTTGGTGGTCTGCTCCTGCCGGTATTAAATAATGTACGCTGAAGTCAGAAGAACTCTCTGCAATCTACATAAAAACAAAATGGACTACACGCGAAAAAATCCCTCAAATGAATTTGTGGTCAATTGAGTTTTGATTATTGATTGGCAGCAACGCTGTTGGAGGGTGCGCTCACCTTTTAGTTGCATGTCATCTTGTAGTGTATGATATGGAGGAAAAAACCTGCCGATGTGGAGATATAAAATACTTCAATTTAAAGAGTGCCACCAAGTGGTCATCGGCCAAAATTTTGCAGAGAGCCTAAGGGGCTCATGGGGAAGTAGTCACCTGAGTTTCATGTCATTTGGACACACCAATGTGGAGATATGCAACACTTCCAGTTTGGAACGAAATCAGCAGGAAGTTGTTATTTTAATAACTTGAGTATTGTTTCAAATATCCAAATTGTTTTAACAAACTTTTGTCAGGAGGGTCCACAGATGCTGTGTGCAAAGTTTCGTGTAAATCGGTGAAATTGCCTGGCAGGAGTTCGAAAAAGTAGATTGGCAACATTTCGCGAATTTGCGGAAAAAAAAACAATAGGCAGAAATGGGCGTGGACTATAAAGGAGATTCAGCACAATCGAGGGAAGATGCGGATATAAGGTTTTTGAATGTGCGATAAAGTATATGGGAGTTATAAGGCAAAATGCACTTTTCTGGATTATAGCGCCACCTATTGGTGGACCTTGACAATGACAATAGATTATACAATTTTTCGGCAGGTGTAACCTATATTTTAAGTTTGGTGAGTTTTGGTTGTTCAGGCAGTGAAAAATGCGATCATTTGGGCCAAAAAAGTCGTCAATGCAAAAACAATAGGGACCTCGCAGGTCAAGACCTGCTCAGGCCCTAATAACATCTTCTCCTCATTCAACAGTCAAGCAGTCAACATTACACTGTGTGATTAGCCACCGCAGCCTTATGTCGGGTTGCGTTTCCAAAAGTTTATTTGTTCTTAAGAAACCACTGTGGTCCGCATCATTGCAGCTTGACACACTACCCACGTTTAAAATAAATGAAAGGACTAGTGTTTTTGCTCTGAATGAGGCCTAAGGGTCTACAGCCACACTGGTTATCCTGTGAGGCTTTAAAACTGAAACATACTAACATATGCTGCTGTGAGTTGGCAGCAATAAGGTCTTCCATGTTCCCAATTTTCATTTATTGGGTAAGCACGCTAACATTTGCACAAGCTGATGGGAATGGCAGTTGTTTCGCAGGTCTTCCAATTCCAACGTGTGTAAGAAATGAAGCTATGGGGTTAGTAATTAATTTAATTGTATTTTTAAAATGTCTTACACTACTTGTAAAATGTGACAGCACACTGAATGCTTTCATTATGAACGCAGTCCTATGAGGAATAAAAAGAGGGTTTAGATAGCTGCAGAAAAGAATAAAAAGTCACACTTTATTGTTGCTGAGAATTGATTTGACATTACCTGAACTGTACTTGATAAAAATCAGAGTGAGACGGCCTCGGACATATAAAAAGATGACTTTCTGAATTAAAAACAGGTTCAGATGAGGTTTGAAGGTAGCTTTGGTCGCAATGGTTCCCATTCATCAGAGTAATCTGCTTTATTTCTAGTATAGCTCACCTTTGATTGAGTCACCCTGAAAATGAATTTTGGCTGGATTTAAAGAGAAGATTTAAGTTTGAACATCAGCAAATGAAGCCTTGTGAGTCTTGTCTTAATAGACAAGACTCACAAATTCTACTGTCAGAATGAAATGCTCCAAATGACTCTCAATCAGTATCAAGTATCTCCAATATGCATTTTTTTTTCCTCATTCAAAAGCCTCTCTCATTTCAATTTAGTAAGTTGAGTTTAATGGTTCACTGCGGGAGGTAAAGAGAAAATAGGCTAATGCAGTGTGCGTATGGAGATAAAGTATTGAGTTAGACAAAGAGGTTGAGAGCTGCCATGAAACGTGGAAATAAGAGCAATGGTGTTAATGTCCCTTGCGGACTAATTATTCTTCATATTTAATATAACATCAAAGCTGTGTTACATCTCAATACAGCTTTTATTCCGGAGGAGATGAAGACAAATTCATATCAGCCTGTATGGTAGGTTAACAGTGAGGTCCAGGGCTGGTGACATTATGTCTGCTGTCACACCTACCACCGGAATGTTGCAGGGTGCACTCCAGCATACTGATAATAATGTGTGAAACCCAATTATCTTAAATTACAGGGTACTCCTGCCCTGTTCAGAGCTGGTACAACATCCATCATGAGTGATGTGATTACCAGTGGACAGCACTAAGTAGTGTGAAGACACATCTGAGATTGTATGGGTATATTGTAACCTTGGTTCTCTGAGTGAAGAGACTATCTCTCTACTTCGTTACATATTCCATATGTATTGGGATATGACCCCCGCTGCTTGTCAGGGTACTTGGACATTTCTTTAAGACACACCGGCTTGCCCGGCCACGCCCCATTGCGTAGCTATAAAGCACCTGCACCAGCGTGTAATCACTGATAGTTTGAGCGAAACGTGTCTTCAAGCAGCCTAAGGACTGGAGAGATAGCCTCTTCACTCAGAGAACCAAGGTTACAATATAACCATACTTTCTTTTTCGTCTCGAGACAATCTCTCCACCCCTCTCCGGGGTAGATCTTTAAGACACCCCGTGAGGAGACAGTGCAACCCACAATCCCATGTGCAACAAACAAACTATTTACAAATGTACACTATATACAACTCCCCGGAGTAGGCCCTGCAAGGCGCTAGGGCCGGCCATGGGAGGGAAAGGGCTGCCGGGGAAGCCCGCAAGACGCAAGACTGACCCAAGGGGGACGGACAAGGGCCCCGCAAGACGCAAAGGCCAGCCTGTTCACGGAGCAGCCGCTCAATCAGCCCGCAAGACGCAAGGCTGAGGGGGAGACAAAAATGCCTACCATCGGGCAACGCCCAGCACACACTCCCCAAAGGAGGGGCTGGCGGCCACATTCAACCGGTAGAACCTAGTAAAGGTTGACTGAGACGACCACGTGGCGGCGGAGCATATGGAAGCGAGGGAAGCCCCCCGCCACAAGGCCCATGAGGCAGCCACACCCCGAGTGGAGTGTGCCCGGACCCCTGGTGGAACAGGCACACCCGACAGCACATAAGCTTGTCGAATCGTGTCCACAACCCAGTGCGACAGCCTGGATTTTGACAGAGGCCTGCCCAAATGCCCATGGTCATAGCACACAAACAGCTGGTCGGACTTCCGGACCGCCTGAGTACGCCAAATGTAAAGGCCCTGACCGGGCATAGTGCGGACTGGCTCTGCTCAACCTCCTCGCCAGCGCTAGGCGAGGAGAGAGACCGAAGCTCGACTGACTGAGCCAGGTGGAACTCAGTCAGGACCTTAGGCAGGAAGGCTGGGTTGGGGCGGAGAACTACACTCGTGCCATCTGGGGAAAACCGACAGCAGTCACCATGCACCGACAAGGCATGGAGTTTGCTCACCCTTCTAGCCCAAGTGACGGCGAGCAGAAGGGCGGTTTTCATGGAAAGCCATTTGAGGTCAGCACCCCCAAGAGGTTCAAAGGGGGAACGCTGAAGGGCCCCAAAGACGACATCCAAGTCCCAGGGGGGAACTGCAGGACCGGCGGTACGCACCGTAAGTTGCTGGGCCCCTCGAAGAAACCGGGAAATGAGCACACAGTCCTCCGTACTCAGTGCAATTTCCCCAACGCGCACTGCCTTGATTGCTGCCACCAACCCTCGCACTGTTACATTGCCTTCTGTGCCTCAAGTTGGGACTACAAGAACCGAGGGATCTCCTGAGCCGAGGCCAAATAGGAGTCCACCTGGTGAGACACACACCAGGTAAACACCTGCCAACGGTATGAATAGGCAGCCCTTGTGGATGGAGCCCGGGCATGCTGGATTGTCGCCACCATGGGCTCTGGCAACCCTAAGGCCAGGAGCCTGTCCCTCTCAGGGGCCAAGCCACCAGCCTGAGCCCCTCTGGAAAGGGGTGGAACAGGGCTCCGTTCGCCTGGGAGAGCAGGTCCCTCCGGTGCGGTAGCTCCCATGGCAACCCGTCCAGCAGGGGTGGAATCGCTTAGAACCACAGCATGTGGGGCCACAGAGGAGCCACCAGTATGAGCTGCACATGCTCCACCAGAACTCTTCGGAGAAGAGGCTGGAGAAGAGTGAAGGGAGGAAAGGCGTAGAGTAGAACCCAGGGCCAAGGATGCGCCAGAGCATCCCAACCCATGGGGGGATCGTCGTTCCTCAGGGAGAAAAAGAGCGGGCAATGCGTCGACTCCCTGGACGCAAACAGGCCGACCTCTGCCCTGCCTAAGCGGCGCCATATCTCGGAGACCACCTGAGGGTGGAGTCTCCACTCCCCCGACTGGGGCCCTCCCCTCGACATGATATCTGCCGCGGAGTTCAGTGTCCCTGGCACGTGCACGGCTCTGAGCGAGAGGAAGTGTGGGTGAGCCCACTGCCACAGGATGGTTGCGAGCTTGCACAGGGCAGGGGAGCCAAGGCCCCCCGTCTGTTGATGTAAGCGGCCATCACTGTGCTGTCGGTGCAGCCATATGACGTGGTGACCCCTTAGCCTCGGCAGGAAATGTCGCAGAGCAAGGAGAACCGCCCTCAGCTCTAGGACATTTATGTGCTGACACAGCCACCGGCCGGTCCAGACACCGTTGACACCACAGCCTTCGTGTACGGTGCCCCACCACAAAGAGGATGCGTCTGTGTACACTAGCTGGTGATAGATCACTGGACCCAGTGCTCGGCCCAGCTTGATGTTTGCTGGTACCTTCCACCACTGGAGGGCCCTGTGAAGCCTCCGAGAGACCCCCACTTTGGACTTGTGGGACCTCTGAGGGCACAAACCCAAGCCCAGCAGACATCTCTGCACAGGCCTCATATGTAAGAGGGCGAGGGGGACCACCTGCATCATGGTTCAACAGCCGGGCTACGTGGTGGAGGCACTGCTCCTCCGAGACTGCACAGACCAGCCAGTCGTCGAGGTAGTTTAGGATCCTGATCCCTCCCTGCCTCAGGGGGGAGAGGGCTGCATCCATACAGCGAGTGAAGGTTTGTGGTGCCAGAGAAATGCTGAATGGCAGCACCTGAAACTCGTACACCCTGCCTGCAATCCCGAACCGCAGGAACCGCCAGTGACCCCTCCAGATGGGTATCTGGAAATACGCATCTTTGAGGTCTATGGTGGCAAACCAGTCTCCTGCAGTGACTGCCTGTCTCACCCTGGGGACTGTCAGGAACCGGCATCGCAGGGGCCGGAGATACCCTGAGGTCCAGAATTGGGCGAAGCCCACCGTTGTAAAGATGGGTGTCCTTGTTACCGGTGGCTGGCACAAAAGCTGGATACGGTATCCGTGGGTCATGGTTGAGACCACCCACAGGTCTGCCCCCAGGGCCAAGCAGGCCGCCCTACTGAGAACCAACGGGTCCCCGGCTGGGGGCCCGTTGGTTCTCAGGAGGGCGGGGGGCGCCTAGAGGAACTCTGAGCCTTAGCAGGTAGTCCTCTCCCTCTGCCCTGTCGGCGGTACCTGCGCTGCCGGGAAGCCTTCAACTGGAGTCTAAGGTCCCCTTGACCCCATGTCGAGGCTTCTGGTGCTGGCTGAGACCGAGACGGTTGGCCTCCCAGAGCCCGTAACGCGCCTGGCCAGGCCACCTGAGACCTCCTTCGCACGGCGGCGGCTCTCCTGAGCCTGCTGTATCAAGGCAGTAGCATGCGGCCCAAACATCGCGGTGGGTTCCACCGGCAACTTAAGCAGGCAGTCTCTATCCCCCTGCTGAAGCTGGGACTGAGACAGCCACAAGTGGCGCCTGACCACCCAGAAGGAAGCTAAGGCACTGCCTGCTGCCTCAGCCTGCTTCTTCACCACTGAAGAGAGGCATGAGGAGGCCATCTGCAGCTCCTCACCTACACTGGTGTCCACCTGAACTTGATGAGACAAGTCGCGGAGGTAAAGTGACAAAATAGCCCCGGTATTGGCCAACCGAGTCTGCACAGCCATAGCCTTATGTAGCTTAGCGAGCAGACTATCCATAACCCTGCAGTTCTTGCTAGAGCAGTTGGCATTACCGAGGATGGAGCTGGAGGGAGAAGCTAGTGGAGTGAGTGTTCGGTCCACTGCGGGAAATGGCCCACAGGCAATCTGGTCCGTGTCATGCACGTTGGAAAAACGGCGACATGCCGCAGACCACCTGTGGGCAGCAGCCGGAGACTGGAACTGCTGACAGAGCAGCTCTTTAAAGTCAGGTAGGAGGGGCACCTGGGTTGATGCAGGGTGCACCTCCATACCCTCCTCAAACCTAGAAGATGTGGCCCCATGGTTCTCAGGGAGGGCAACGCCCAGAACCCTGGAAGCCCTGTTAATCACCTCCTCAAACCGGTGGGCCAACCCCCCTCTTGTGCACGATGTGTACCCCACCGAGCGCATCAGCTTACGAGCCGTGAGCAATACGCCGGGGAGAGGACACTGCCAACGCTATCAGTACTCAGTGCGTATCCACCGAGCGCGTTAGCTCACGAGCCGCGAGCAATACGCCAGGGAGAGGGCACTGCCAACGCTGTCAGTACTCAGCGCGTATCCACCTAGCGCGTCAGCTCACGAGCCGCGAGCAATACGCCGGGAAGTAAGGTTCTCTGCCAGGAGCCAGAGAACCTCCAGCTCGACCAGGCAGGATGATGGCTCTGCTGAAACAGGACAGAAAGAGTTCTGTACAGCAATCCAGGGAGGCTGCCAGAGACAGACGCCCTGACTTACTCTGGTAAGCGGATACACAGCTGTACAGTTTCCTCTCTTTCCTTACTTTTTCCTTTCTTTGTTTTTTTGGTTTTCGTAGTTTGTGTGATACTGCACCCTGACGCACAAGTGGAGATCAAACTATCATTGATTACATGCCAGTGCAGGTGCTTTATAGCTACGCAATGGGGCGTGGCCGGGCAAGCCAGCGTGTCTTAAAGAAATATCCAAGTACCCTGACAAGCAGCGGGGGTCATATCCCCGTACATATGGAATATGTAACGGAGTGGAGAGATAGTCTCAAGACGATGGAGAACTGATCACTCAGACCACATACAGAATTGGTCTGGGCTGCATTTGACCACACTCTTTTAGCAGTGTGTATGTACATGTGTGCGGGCCACATCGAAGGACCACCTACTCAACTGATGATCCCATAACAGAAGAAGAGGAAGAAGAAGAGACAGCAATATTACTGTAATGCAAATTACTGTACATGTCTTGCCATTCTTACCTGCCAAGACAAGCAGCGGATGTTTGTGAACACTTTGTCAGTTTCAATCAATGTAATCGTAAATGTAACTGACAAATTTGAGTTGTTGAGTGAAGAGAAACTTAAAAAAAATTGTGAAACGGCGATGGTAATTTCTAAATCAGTCATGCCTTCTTGTAAATTTTGGAATTACATGTCAAAAATTAAGTTCTTTAGAGGGCGCTCGTGTGCTGTAATGGAGCAGACACGTTTAGTTGGTGCTCCATGCTGCTACCTCCTTTTTCCTATTAAATTACTGCACCTGAATCTTTTTTTCCCCTCTCCGCTGCCCTGTGGCTGTTCTACATCGTAACCTGTCGGTCTGTGTTTCTACACCACGCCTAAGAAAGACGAAGGCAGATAGGAGACGTCCCAGGCGGGCCGACTGCTAACAACGATGCTATATTAGCCGCTATCGCTAGCCACGGCGTCGAGCTCGCCAAGATCTGCATGCTTATGGATGACCTGAAGAGGTCGATGGAGGGGCGCCTTGACTCAATCGAAGCAAGCCTATCTGCCCTCCAAAAAGATCACCGCGAAGCAGCACACCGTCTGGACGACATGGATGAGGCCCTCTCAGCTGCCGATAGCCGCATTACAGTGTTAGAAGCAACGTGCAAAGATTTAACGGTGGCTAACGGGCTTCTCAAAGCTAAACTGAATGACTTAGAGGGTCGTTCCCGTAGGCTCAACATCAGGATTGTGGGCATTAAAGAAGGAGAAGAAACCGGTCGCCCAACCGAGTTTGTGTCGCAGCTGATACCGGAGCTTCTTGGCCAAGACAACTTTACTAGGCCCGTCAAAATTGACCGGGCCCACCGCAGCCTGAGAGCCAAGCCATTCGCTAACGAGCGACCACGGATCATCATTGCAAGAGTCCACAACGACAGCGACCTGGTCAGTATCCTTCGGCTCAGCCGCCAACAAGCACCGCTACAGTATCACGGTGAGAGGGTCTCAATATTCCCCGACTATACGGCTGAGGTGTCATCGCAGCGCCAGGCCTTCACCGCCGTGAGGAAACGGCTTATGGATGCCGGCGCTAAGTGCTCCCTGCGTTTTCCTGCCTAGCTTCAGTGCATGCAGGTGCCTCCTTAGCAGCCATTCTATTCTCCAAACAAAATTTACCTTTTAGATGTTTTAAGGATGATTTTGTTATGCATAACACATTTAAGATTTTGAAACAGATTAAGGGTGTGCTGGATCTTCCTGGAGTGTCCATCTACGCTCCTATTTGTCAGAATCCTTATTTTAAACTAGGCATGATGGATGCTGCTTTTGTACAGTGGTCCAACAAAGGCTTGTTGACCGCCATCATAGATCTTTACATTAACGACCACTTTGCGACCTTTGCCCAACTGCAGGCAAAATTTGGTCTCCCCTCCAGCCATTTTTTTCGATACTTGCAATTCAGAAATTTTGTCAGGCAGTCAATCCCTCATTTTGAAACGTTGCCTGAATAACACATCTTCTATGAGCTAATGACCAAACCCCCCACCTCCAAATGCCTGATCTCTTAATTCGTTAATCTTTTTAGTTTGGCAGCCCCTTCTCTCCACATTAAAGAAGCCTGGGTATTGGACATTGGTGATGAGATTTCGGATGCGCTGTGGTCTTAGGGGCTGACTAGGATCAAATCTTGCTCTATCAATGCTAGACTTCAACTTATTCAGTTTAAAGTCATCCACTGGCTGCATTTCTCCAAGACCAGGCTGAATAGGATCTTTCCCCCCATCTCTGCTACTTGTGATAAATGCAAATCAGACGACGGGTCCTTGGGGCACCTTCTCTGTTCCTGCCCTAAGCTTAGGATTTTTTGGCATGACATTTTCCACTTGTACATTGTCATATACAGCAAACAGTTGACCCCTGACAGTCTCCTGATAATATCGGGCTGTTCTAAATTTTCTCTCACTCTTCTCTCACCACTACAACAAGCCCTCATGTTTGGTATGGTCGTAGCAAAACAAGTTATTCTTAGAGATTGGAAATCAGTCTTTCTTCCTTGTTTTAAAAAATGGTTGAATGATATTGTTTCCTGTATTTACCTGGAAGAAATTCGATATACTCTGTCAGACACTCACTGTCAGACACTGTCAGACACTCACTCACACTGTTCCTTGAAGTCTGGGAACCCTTTATTGAATACATTCGAAGTAGGGATGCACCGATGCATCGGCTGAACATCAGTATCGGCCGATGTTTGCCTCGTTAACTGCCATCGGCCATCGGCAATAAAAAATGACATTCGCCGATGTTCGTGGCCGATGATTATATCTTGATTTGCGGCACACTGTGCTCATGGAGAAACTCTTTTTTCCCTCTTTTTTGGGGGGGAGAAATCCGGAAACGCAGCCCTCCCGTTTTCATATGGACAGCGAATCCGCATACTTTCCAAAACAATTACGCCATCGCCGCATCTCGCAACGTCCCATAACAACAACAATGGCGGACCGCATGCTCGTGTTCGTGCCGCAGACGATATCGAGCCTTTCTCCCAACTTACCCGCCTTGTAGTTGAGTGTGAGTCTCAGCAGCAGTTCGACCTCATTAACGGTCCACACAAACGATTCTGGTTTCCTTGCACTCGCCATTTTCATCTTCTTCTTCTTGTTGTGTTCGGTTTCTCCGTCTACTGTCTGTTTGTTTACAGCGCGCAAGTTTACTGTGCATGCTCCGTGTCTTCTTCTCCGTGTTTTGTGAATGTCAAGCGCCACCTAGAGGCCTGGAATATGAACTACAGCGTTTTCGCTCATTTTCAGTGGGTCCATGTGGACGCAAATATTCTTAAAACGATGACGAGGAAGACGGAGATAAAAAAGATTGTTTTTTTGAAATCTTGTCATGTGAACTAAGGTTATCTTAATTGTCAACCAGAAAGTGACATTAAAGGTTGTTTTTGTTTCATAAATTGGTCTCATTGGATTTGTGCTCATTCAAGGATAGTGTTATGAAGAGCTGAAAGACTTGTATGTTTCTGTGGCACAAAAAAAAGGAATAAATAACAAAAAGAAAGAACATCGGCATCGGTCATCGGCCATCGGCCAAGTTTTTATGATAAACATTGGTATCGCTATCGGCCCAGAATTTCACAATCGGTGCATCCCTAATTCGAAGTGATAAACTTGATCCCCTGGACTAGTTACACTGGACTATATTATTCTGTCTCATTTTGTTTTGTACCGATTGCATTGTGCTTTGTACATCCAAGCCTCTCCTTGAACTCTCTTGATCCTGGCTCTTTGGACTCTGTCTTGGACCTTAAAATCAACCTCTGTACTCTTGATTCAGTACGTGGACTGACTTGTATGACTGTATTTCTTTTTCAATGTTTATATTACTGTGGGCTGGCAGTTTGTCTTGTTTTGTTTTGTTTTGTCTCGTCTTGTTGTGCTCTGTGTATTTTGTTGTTCAGCTTCTGTGTGTTTTCTGTGTGGTTTAAACTTAAAAAACTTTATAAATAAAGTGTTAAAAAAAACATTAAGTTCTTTATTTCCTTGTAAAAAGTGTCAGTTTGTTGCAGTATCGCTGATCCCATCTGTCCTTCACCTACCAACATTTGGCAGCTGTTTGACTTACATTCAAACTAAATTACAAATTCATGACAGAAGACAACAGTTTACAAATGAATTAAAGTCCATCCAATATCCACACAAAAACACACAGGCATACATATATCAATGTGTGTGGTGTTCACACATTAATATCTGTATACACACACATGCTGGGGTTCATATCCATGAATATGATGAATGCAGGCATATGCGGCATCACACATCTTTAAATCATCTTTAATCAGGTGTGACTTTATTATGGATCCTATGTGTGTGAGAGACAAATGTATATCCTTAGTGGACCTGACAGAACTTGGACACAGCCAGAAAATGAGGCATGGAAGTAATGCAAAATATCCTTTTGTCACTGCATACTGATAAATACTATTTTTAGGTTACTTGTGTGATCAGAAATGTGTTTTTTTTTTGCGCTACCCAAATTAATCTCAATCTGGCACAGCTGATTCATGAGCAGACCACAGATCTAGACAGATCTGATTCTGTGTAATAGCATAGATAGAATGACTGCCTCTGGTGTTTTTTAACAAAATAATCTTATGAAAAGAAATGTAGCACAGCATCAAAATGGACTGCGCCACCAGGTGTGACGTAGGTGAAAGCTTTTGATTTGTTTTGTCCGCAGATGCTACTTGCAAAGTTTGTTGCAAATCGGTCAAATGGCCTAGGAGGAGTTCGAAAAAGTAAGTTCATCATTTTTTCACAGAGCTTTAGTGGCTCATGGGGAAGTAGTCACCTGGGTTTCATGTCATTCAGACAGACCAATATGGAGATATGCAACACTTTGTGTTTTGAGCAAAATGGACAGGAAGTTGTTATTTAATAACTTGAGTATTGTTTGGAATATCAAAATTCTTTTAATAGGTTTTAGTCAGGACAGTCCACAGATGCTGTGTGCAAAGTTTCGTGGAAATCGGTGAAATCGCCTGGGAGGAGTTCGAAAAAGTAGATTTGCGACATTTCAGGAATTTGCGGAAAAAATGGTAGGCGGAAATGGGTGGTGTTTTGAATGTGCGACAAAGTATATGTGAGTTATAAGCCTAAACGCACTTTCCTTGATTATAGCGCCACCTAGTGGTGGAAATCGAGGACGACAATAGATTATGAAATTTATCGGCAGGTGTGACGTATATTCCAAGTTTGGTAAATTTTGGGGTATGTCCCGGCAGTGAAAAATGCGATCATTTGGGACAAAAAAAATCGTCATTGGAAAAACAATAGGGACCTCACAGGTCGAGACCTGCTCGGGCCCTTAATATATTTTAGTCATTACTTCAATGAAAAACAAAAATCACACAATTTTGAAATTCCATTCTTAAAAAGTGGTGTGTGAATTAGTATTTGAGAAGTGATCTGTCAAATGAGTTTTCATCCTTGAAATGTATGGGTGATGACAATTCATTATATTTCATCATTTTTAATGTGTTAGACTGTTTAATCCATAGTACAGAAAGGAGAACAACGTCCCCTGGAGTACAATACTTGTGTGCATTTTCTGCTTTAAAAGATCTGTAAACAACTGCATTATTTCCTGTGTCTTTTGGCCTAATCTGGCATTTAAAATTGTTATTTTGCACTTTTCTGTCCAATATTTTTTTCCTTGCCACTTCTTTCAGCTGCACATCAGACTTGCAGGGAGTGCATTCATAGCCAAAATCACTGAACTTGCTTTGTCTGACCCAATGACAATAGACTGTTTCCACTGGAACTTTCTCAGGGACTTTTTTGAGTAACTTGGGAACTAAACCTGTACTTCCACCAGAGGATCCATAGACTAAAACAGGTCCCTGGTTGTTTTTGAAAGCACCCTAACCCCTTTTAAATCACAAAATGCTACAGGGCTCAGAAGTCGATGACTGTCAGCTATTGGCACAACCCTACCACAGATACTTCAATTTTGTCCATCATATATATCCAATCAACAGTTCTACCATACGTGTCATATCACGTTCACATTTCACATATATGACCTGCCTCTCATGCCTCTAGATGGAGGTGTTGCTGGTGGCGTGCCGGCTGGTTGAAACTGCTAGATATTTTGAACAAGACATCAGGACAATGTTTGTGACCAAGGAACCAAATAAGCCAAAACATGCTCTTTACCTAACCCTTACCAAGTATTTTTGTGCCTAAACCAGAGTGCTGTCACAACTTAATACAACTTAAACTGAACCTCAAAAAATGTGAAGTTGCAACATAAAGAAATGTAAAGTATCAACATATCGGTATATCGGTATATACATAATTTACCAAAGCTAAGTAAGGGGGGAGAACACACAAACATTAGTTACTGAGATTGATAGTCTTTGCAGGGCTTGAGGAACTGGTATAAAAAACAGTAAGCTGAGCCAAATGCAGATTTAAAAACGCCATTAAAAACTACCTCCCTCCCCCACCCATACCCTTGTGCCAATGAGA
Organism: Diplodus puntazzo; assembly: GCA_963678695.2. Lineage (NCBI taxonomy): Eukaryota > Metazoa > Chordata > Actinopteri > Spariformes > Sparidae > Diplodus > Diplodus puntazzo. The sequence continues at coordinate 9,542,452 of OZ023170.1, read as the reverse complement.
AAAGCTGCTAAGAGGCTCCAGCTAGATTAAGGAAGGCCAAAGCTGCCTCCCTTCAGCCCAAAATCTTGTTAAGTTATCTTTGTCATTTCATATAAGGTACAGTCATTTTCTTTCCTCCCTGGTGGGCTTTCCATGTTTGTGAGTGCATCATGTGTTTAAATTTGGCCGGGGAAACGGTGGGTGAAGTGAGTGAACATAAGCAGTAATCATAAGTCGCTTAGATTGTCTGGGCAATATATAAAAAAAAGAAAAAATTATCGCCCACCAGTCAAATGTAATTAAATCCCCTGTCAGCTACAATGTTGATTTCCCACTCCCATTTACACAGCTGATAGCATTTAAATGGGTGTATTACACGTGGGACACCTTGCCGGAGAGCTGCTGCTGCTGTTGTTGTTGCTTTTTGTAGTTTGTAGTCATGGTGACAGCGATGGCCAAGCACTTCCTCGATTACATAGACAGAGGGTGTTTGGTGAAGCAGTCTGTGGCTGCTGCAGCAGCTGGGCCTCCTGAGAAACAGAGTTTGTGTGTTGTCAGAGTTTGGCTCATTTCAGTGTGCGTGTGTGTGTGTGTGCGTATGTGCTCGCGTGTGGGGGAGGGTGCTAGCAAGGTGTAGGGTCTGAGCAGCCATCTTGAACAAAGGCCATATATGTGTTTGTGCTTTATTGAGACAGCCAGTGGTGACTGAGCCTAACCCTCTCGCCTCAGGCAGCAGTGCAATCCAGCTATAAGGTAGCAAGTGTGTGTGTGTGAAAATGTGTGTCAAGGAGAGTGACAAGTGCACCCTAAGGGGGGAGAGAGTGGCTCTGACCATGCTGCCCTTCTTCTGCCGCTATCAAAGTCCTCATACACCACCAGGCCAGTCTCTCCTCCAAACTCACACCTCTCTTTTTTACTTTCTCACTCAATAATTATTTCTCTCTCTCTGCCAAGGCTGTGGATTTTCAGCGCCTCATTCCATTTTTCAGAGTCCCATCCATCTCTATTCCTTCAGAATCTAAAGTTAGCCTATGAAGGATAAAACTCTGTGCAGCAGGTACTCAGATATATTATTTGCTGACTATATACAGGATAGAAACTGTACAAAATATAAAACAAGATAAGGCCTTACCAGTATAAGGTTCAGTTTTATTATAACTTTATTTGAGGTGTTGTTTTGGCATGCATGCATGTATGTCCACGACTGCAAAATTAATTGATATTAACATTATTCATACAAATTGCAGCACAATCATACTGAAATGATTTCACAAAAAATCTGGAAATTACATACTCACATTTTCAGAATAACGTGCACAACAAAATATAAGAAATCAACATTAAGACTAATTAAACATACTACAAAGAGTTTTTAACTGGTTATAAATGTAAAAGTGTATACTGTAATACTGCCGGATCTACAAACAAGACCATCCTTGAAACAGTAAGCTTCTAGTTTCTATTTTTTTTTCTCAATGTCTGACACCGAATCTGATTTCCCCCTCAAACAAAACATTAATACAGAATGATGATAACTTTAGCTTTCTAAAGAAAATCTCAACAGTCAACCGCAGTCCTCTTTACTTTAATAGAACACCAAGGCTGTAGGTAATGGTTAACCTAGTAATGCTCTAACCTAGTTAACATCATACCTGACGCACCTTTCAGGTCATATAGAAGGGCCCCTTAACCAACCTCTGCTTTCTGGAAACTGATGTCCCTCAAGGCTGAGTACTAGGACCACTTCTGTTTTCACTATATACTAGATAACTAAGCTCTGCAATCACATCACATGGATTCTCTTACCACTGTTATCAGGGGCGTCACTAGGTTTTAAGGACAGGGGAGACTTAGCCCCCAAGAGATGCACAGGATGTGAGCGAACGTAGCGCGCGAGCACAACATTTTACAAACAGCTAACAAAGACTGAGAAATTATTTATTAAGAAAAGAAATTAATTAATTATTATTATTTCAGTCTGCTTTTTTAATACAGTACAAGAACAAACACAGGTTTGCACAGTAACAGTATGTTTACAGCATTAACAACAAAAGTAAGCCAAGTACACCATTTTTAAATACCATGGCTACAATTGCGAGTTACGTGGTGGGTGGAAGCATCAAAGAATGCCGTCTGTTTTTAAGGGTGGCAAATCGGCAGCTGCTTCATCATTTTCACTCTCTTGGTCTGTTTGCTCTCCTCCTCTCTCTGTGATAACTTGATCTTCCTCTGCCTCTTAATCCATTTCTGGATCCCCTTGCTCTCTCTGACTTGACCTTGCCTGTTGATATTTTTCTCCCTCAGCATCTCCTTCTGCCTGACCCTTCAAGATACACTGAAACTCAATGAGTTGAGTTAATAATTGTTTGCTCCCAAATATTTTTAAGTTGCACAGATTACATTTTGGGCACATATGTGAATAAAATGGTTGTAATGTCAAGCCCTGAGGGTAATTAAAGTAATATTAAGATACTCTTGAAAATATTTGGTTTTGGCTTTCTCCACTTTCTAATCATTACTCTCCTCAATAAAAGCTCAAGTTAAATAAGTCTTATATGGTGCACCTTGACTGAAATGTTTCATATTTCATATTCATATTGAGTTCCATAAAATTCCAATCACAAATGACTCTATCCCGCGAAATCCTTTAGACTCACCTTTCCAGTAGAGGTCTCTCCCTTCTCACTCCCTGTGCTCCTCTGCCCTGACTCCTATAGGTCAATAGGTGTGGTGAAGTGATTATTATTAGTGTATTATTAGGGGGCCAAGCCCAAGAGGCCGAGGGAACGCGTACGCAAGCATACGCGTTTCGTAGGACCAGCGGTGAGAGGAACCCTATTGTAATTGTAAAGATTTTTATTTTTTATTTTTCTCCGGCTAAAAGTGGTGCTGCAGGCTAAACTGTGCAAGGGAGGACGGTGCAATTTGGAGGGTTGGTCTCAGACACAAAAAACTACATATATCTGCCTGCAGGGGGCGCTATAACCTAGGCCAGCGCGTTTTTGCCTATAACTCCCAAACCGTATGTCACACATTCAAAAACATTGTATCCCCATATTCCCTGAATGGAGCTGAATCACTTTCCCATTGGCCACACCCACTTCCGGTTAGAAAGTTTTTTTCGCAAAATCGCAAAAACTGGAAAACCTACTTTTTCCAACTCCTCCTTGGGATTTTGTCCGATCTGCGTGAAACTTGGCACTTACACTCTTCAGCTGGATCTGATCTAAATTATCAAAAGAATTTTGCTCGGTCAAAAAATGCGCTAATTATTCATGAACAAATTTCTGTAGCTAGCTATAAACATGTAAAATGTTTGATATCTCGGTCAAACTAAATGCATAATGAATGAAGCATGATAGGATTTAACACACCACAAAATACAACAATGGTAACACCCAGCATTTGTTTCCACTGATTTCTCTCTTTCTCTCCTTCCTTGGCCAAATATAAAATGGCCTATTATCAGCTTATTCTGCAGTCAGCCAGGGATCTCCACAGCTCTAAGTGATCCTGGGTACAGGACCAAGAGCCTTGCCTCTCTATCCTTCACCGCTGCCACCCTTGCCCTGAGCCCATCTACCATCATCTGCTGTTCATGGATCAGCTGTCTTTCCTTGGACACGCTCCACTCTCGTCTCTATTGTCCCAAAGCTCTGGATCAAAACCATCAGCAGTAAACTGACCAAATGCCACCTCTCTGGCACTGAGAAGTGGCTGGAATTACGCAATGATGCCCTCCCCCCTGAAGCACTTTCACGGTATGATGCCCAGAATGCTAACTGCCCACTGGAACAGAAACGACACTGACTGCACCAAGGACTTCAGAGCAGGATATTGGGGCCTGACCAGGCTTCTACCAAAGACCTGCAACCTCCAAACTACTTCTTTAAAACTACTTGATCAAATCAAGTGGCAGGTTGCTACTAATTTCCTTAGACAAACAATAATTTCTGAACCTGAAATATTTGATATTTTGCTGTCTTGGCATGAATAGACTCTGTGATACAACGTTGACAAATCAACTTTGAAGTTGATATGGTGACCTTGTTAGTAAACAATTGTTTATTTAATGTGATTATGCAGAACTTTCAGTTTTGTTGATTCTGTCGGCCCCTTTTGACAAAAGTGGTACGACACCAGTGCCTGCTGTCTCAAATATGTTGCTAGAGCTTGCATTCATTCAAGTGACAGAAAGACCGCAGGATGGATCACAATGAGGTCATGTTATTTTATATGTGATATATGTGATTGAACCCAACCACAGGCATTGTTATGCTCCTAGAAATACATTTGCCATTAGAAACACAGTTCAGTGTGCTTTGCTTGTTTTCGTAACCATAGCAACATAGAAGCAGTGCATCCCGGGAAAACAGGGAGTAAATTCTCCGTGTTGCCATCGGTCGCAACTGTTTTGAGACGTTCGTTGTTAGGGGTCATCGGCGCCTTTGTTGAGACGCTGCACTTCATTTTCCCCCTTTGATAAGACAATGTCTGAGTATTGTTCATACAGTAAATGAGGCCGTCGAGTTATTTTATGTTGTGTGCAGATTGAAACACAGCGGGATGCTAGTTGTGTTGCTAAACTAAGTTATCCTATGCTTAACAATGTTGCTTAATAATGCAGGTATTTCGTTATATTGTGCATACAGTTTCACAAGATTCCCAGTAAACTTCAAGGAAATTACTGTGTCCTGGTGTTTTTTGGGAGGGTTTAAACTCATTGGAAAGATAGCCCATGACAGGCATTAATAATAACTGTACAAAAATAGCAGTCTCTTCGCAGATGGTTGTCTCGTTTGCTGTTACAGTTCGTTTATAATCATCAGAGGAATCCCAAGACTGTGTCATAGACACCTTTCCTCATCGTCACTCTAAACATCCAGCAGATATGGAGGAACATAACCATTAATTCATTTTTGGTAATCTGAACTACGTAAGTCCCAGAAGAGACCGACTACTCTTCTCTCTATTCTCTATTGGCCCGATATGATCCTTCCTACAGAAAGCCCATTTCCACCAGTTAAAGGGAAGAAAAATTATTAAATCTATTGCCATATAGCTATGAGTTAAAAAATCATAGTTAAGATATTCATCTCACAATTAAAAATGTTATCTCATAATTAGGGTTCTAACCCCAAAGGGGTAGAACCCTTCTAAAATTGTGCCGGTTTATTATTACTAGTGCATTGCCCGTAGGAAGCATGTATTCCTGTAGAAAAGTGGGAGGTTAAGTAGCTTTTTCATGGAGGCCAAATGAGGTTGTGTTTGAAGTTGAGACGTCAGGGATGTAATTGGCTGTTTTTGACTACTTTTGATTATACCATTATATTTCACCTTAAAAACTATTTACCTTGCCTTGCTTGGTGTCATTATTTTCAGTACAACCAACCATGTGTGACTGTACAGTTATTTCTTTCATTTTGACATACTATATTAGCACTATGGACCTAAAATCACAAAATAATGTAGCCTCCCGTAGCGTAGCATGCAACGGGAGGTGTACTTTCTGGGGCACAAGGTGGGAGGGGAGGGCATCGGCACCATGAAGGAAAAGGTGCAGGCTGTCACTGATTGGCCCAACCCCATTAACCAGAAGCAGCTGAAAAGTTTCTTGGGCTTGGCTTCTTACTATCGGAGGTTTGTACGGGATTTTGCCTGCACCGCCGCACCCCTGTTCCAGCTCCTGCAAAAAGACAGAGACATTGTATGGACTGAGAAATGTCAGGAGGCGTTCAGTAGCTTCCAGCGTGCCCTGAGTGAGGCTCCAGTGCTGTCCCCAGCTGACCCCACCTTGCCTTTCATCCTGGATACAGACACAAGCGGCGTCGGTGTGGGACGAGTGCTGTCCCAGGTGGGGCAGGAGGGAGAGCGGGTGGTCGCTTACTTTAGCCGAGCATTCAACAAGCATGAGAGGTGATACTGCGTCACCCGCAGGGAGCTCTTGGCGGTGGTACTGTCAATCAGACACTTCAAATATTACCTTTGTGGTTTGTTGTTCAAGGTGCGGACTGACCATTCTGCTCTTCAGTGGCTCATGACATTCAAGGAGCCGGGGGGGCAAGTGGCCCAGTAGTTAGAGGAACTCCAGGCTTTCAACTTCAACGTGGAGCACCGGGCTGGGGCACGCCACGCAAACGCAGATGCTCTCTCGCGCCGGCCATGTGCAGCGGATGGGTGTCGCTACTGCGAGAAGAGAGAGGTGAGAGAGGGAGAGCTGTGGGGAGAGGAGGAAGACAGCTCCACCGAGCAGCTGGGGGAGGAGATCCTATGCTGGGAGCTACAGCTGTGGACATGGTAGAGTGGAGACAACAGCAGGTACAAGATGTGGACCTTCAGCCCGTTCTACAGTGGGTGGAGGCGCAGCAGCGACCACCATGGGAAGAAGTGGCAGCCTTCTCCACAACGACCAAGGGACTGTGGTCCAAGTTCGATGCTCTGCGCCTGCATTATGGAGTGCTGCAGAGGGCATGGAAGGAGACTGCAACCGGGGAGGAGCGTTGGCAGGTGGTGGTCCCCAAGGGCCTGCGGGAACGGGTGCTCAAGGCTGTGCATGGAGCTGCAGGATCCGGGCATTTTGGAGTTACAAAAACTCTCCGCCGCCTCCACCAGAGTTTCTACTGGGGTAAATGCAGGAGGGATGTGGAGGATTTTTGCCGCTGCTGTGACCCCTGCACAGCCCGTAAGGGCTCCATCTGGCCGCTCCCATGCACCACTCCAACAGTTTCTGGTGGGGGGCCCGATGGAGAGAGTGGCAGTGGACGTAGTGGGACCTTTACCCCGCTCAGACAAAGGGAACCACTACGTTCTCTCCGCCATAGATTACTTCACAAAGTGGCCCGAGGCCTACGCTCTGCCAGATCAGGAAGCAGAGACCATGGTGGATGCCCTGGTGGAGGGCATGTTCAGCCGTTTTGGACTGCCTGAGACCATACACTCCGACCAGGGGAGAAATTTTGAGTCCCGGGTGTTTGCCACCATGTGTGATCGGCAGGGAGCACACAAGACTCGCACCACTCCTTTGCGGCCCCAGAGTGACGGGTTGGTGGAGAGATTTCACCGCACCTTGGGACAGCAACTGGCTATTCTCACTGCACAACACCAGCAGGACTGGGATGACCATCTGCCCCTGGTGCTCATGGCGTGTCGTTCTGCAGTTCAAGAGACCACATCCTGCACCCCTGCTCTCCTCATGCTGGGGAGAGAGCTCTGCACCCGGCAGTGGTGGCGTTTGGCGGGCCCCCAGATTTTCTGGACACACCCTCTGGTCTTGAGTATTCCAGGAAGCTTCAAGACCGCCTGGAGTCAGCACACAGTTTTGCACGGGAGCAGCAGCAGAGTCCTGGTGTGAGACAAAAACGGAACTATGATGTGAGGGCTCAAGGGAGACACTTTCTGCCTGGACAGCTGGTTTGGGTGTACAGCCCTCAGTGTAAGAAGGGCCAGTGTCCTAAGCTGGACAGCCAGTGGGTGGGCCCATGTAGAGTGCTGGAGCGGCTGGGGGAAGTTGTCTACAGGGTGCAGTTGCCTGCTAAGGGAAGAAAGGTGGCACTTCATAGAGACAGACTGGCTCTTTATAGAGGGGGCTCATCCTCACCTGCACAGCGGACATCAGAAGGCCCTGAGCAGCCTGTTTCCATACGCTCACACCAGGCTCCTTTTCCCCCTTCCCCAGTGGCAGTGGCACCAGTTCTTGTATACCCAGCACCCCAAGCAGCTCTGCCTCAAAGGCAGAGGAGAGCTCCCAACTGGTTCAGAGACTTTGTTAGTCCCCTGAGTGGGGGAAGTAGTTAGGAGTGAGACCACACGTTCCGGAGAGGGCTAGAATGCGCCCTGGTCTCACTGGAGGGTCCGGTAGTCTACCCGGACCTTCCTAGAGTCAGGGGAAAAAATTGGGTCCAAGAACTTAAAAAAAACCAAAAAAAAAAAAAACCCCTTGTTATCTGTTTAAAGAAAAATAAGAAAAGGGAGGATAGTGTTGTCTGTTTGCCCAGTAATGTTGCTTATGCATTTTCCTTCATGCATACTGTTGTTGAAATGTCTGTAGGTTCTCGCTATAACTTGTTCTGTGTCTCCCTTGAGGGCGAGGGACTTTGTGGTGGGGGGGCAGTGTAGCATCCCTGGTTAAAGTCTATTGGCTGTCAGCCTGTTACCCTCCGGTCTCTCTGTCAAGCACTGGACTGCAGGTCAAGTCAATCAACGTGCGGGACGGTGGTTGGTGAAGAGGGGGAGGGGGGGCGTCAGTCTGTGGGTCTGTGAGAAAGAGTAAGGGAAGTTGTGTGTTGCTGAGAGCTGAGAACGTGATTGTGTATTTCGTGGTCCTGAGGCTTAATAAAGCATCTCCTTCAGAATTATTCCTTGTCTCTGACATTTCAGTGGAACGTTACAATAACATACAATCAGAGTAGGAAAAAGTTAGATTTTTTACTGTGTAAACCACAAATATATTGTGGATAATGAACCAATTGCATTAGTTATAATGCAAATATAAATTGTTGTTTGCTAAATTTGTGCATAAGTTTTTTAAATGTACAAAGTTATGTGTAACTATTTACATTTAAATGCAAGCAATGCCTCAGGCTCAGGGCTCAGCTCATTCCTGCCTGTTCCACATTCAGCAGTCTCCTCCTTGTCTTGACTCACAACACAAAAAAACGACTCCACACTAAACACACTACACCAAACACTACATAACACACTAACTATACACTCCAAACACGCTAAATGTCACAAATCTCTCAACTCTCAAAACTCGCTATCTCTGTCGCTGTCTCCAACACGTCACTGCTGCTGTCACTCATCTGCCGACGCACACCCTTGAACCAAGCAGCAGCTATGTTGAAACTCTCAGGTCAGTCTGATCCTGATCCTCAGAGATATTTGAGGAACACACACATACACACACAGACAGAGAGACAGAGATTCCTTGCTTTTATAGAGAGATTATTTTTTGTTGTCTGCCGCTTGAGCTCAAATTCCCGTGAGCTGGAATGGGCCAGAAACTTGAAACTTGGCCCAATGATTGGAAATGATGTGCATCAACTTTTATTAAAATATGAGACTAGTCAGCCAGATGGTGGCGCTGTAACTAAGGCTTGAAAATGCGTTTTTGGGAAGGCCACGCCCCTCACACCAAATTTGGTATACGGCTTCGGGGGATGAAAAGACACATTTCTACTATAAATGAGCCAGATTGGTCAAAAAACATGGCCGCCATGGACCAATGTATTTTCGCAATGGGCGAGGCATAGAAAGGGTTAGGGTTAGGGGGTTAGGGTTAGCCTACCATTACTGTGAATTAGGTCAAAGGAGATCAAACGCTTCGTTCACAGAGAGGCAACAGATGCAATGGAATTTTAGGTGTTCGCATTGAAAATGTTGGGTGCACCAGTGCGACCTAGGAATAATTTTAGGTGCACCTTTACAAATTTAGGTTGCATATGCAATCAAATTGGTCGCACTCTAAAGCCCTATGCTCAGTTCAAACGTTCCATATAACTAGTTTTAGAAATTCATCACTTAATCATCATCTAATTTCACATTCAATTGAACTATGCAAACTGTGAAAATTTAATTTCCTTACTTGGAGAAAAAAAATGTCTGCATTCCAGCAGCACTACACCTATCTGTCTATATGTCTTTCGTGTAAAAGTAGGCATGTGATCGATTGTTAAAATAATAGACACTGCGTTAGAGCTATTATGTGCACAATGTGGACCAATAAAACTGAGTATTAGAATTAGAATATTAGAATAGTCTCAAACTAAATTTTGGTCATCAACTTTTAAGGTTATCAAAGATGGTTCACCCAAAGATGATAATTCACTCATTATCTACTCACCCTCCATCAGATGAAATGTTGTAGTCCACAAAACATTTCTGGAGCTTCGCAGCAAAACAGCGCTGCAGCATTCTCCAAAATAAAGTAGATGTGAAATTGTTTTAAAATATATAAAAAAAACTCATCTTGCGTAATCCACATTAATTTGCTACTACAGTGAAGATTATGTCTTGCCAGAAAAGTTCAGTGGACTACGATAATACATTTTGGATAAAGTGTTCCCTTAAATCAGTTATTCAGGCAAACTTTGCCTCTCCCCATTTTGTTTTATTCTACTCATATTTGTTCTATTGTAATGGATTGTATTTTTGTTTAGGCTAAGAAAACATGGCACTTCTACAAATAGTTAGTTAAAAGTCCTCAGCGTTTCCATATTACACCGGTGCTGGCTTCACTACAGGGGCTTTCGGTTAATTTGGGGCTTAATCTGAAATCCTTCTAATTACTTTTGAAGTATCACTCATGTTGGCCCAAACTCATATCATTGATTTCACTAATAGACCAGTATGAACAGTCTCCCTCGAGTTCAGGGGGATCTCAACTCTGTAAAGGCTTTTAAATCAATCAAGCCCAAATAGGAGCAGTAACATATAACAGAGCTCTTGCAGTGAGATCACAGTTCTATCACATTCTCACATGTTTGAATCTAAATGTAGTTTTTTTATTTCCTTTCTCCATTCTCAACACTCTCCTGAGAAGTCACTTCAGCCTCCATTCACCTCGTTTCACCCCATTAATGCGGCTTGAAGTATGAGAGAACGTGATTACCCCTCCTCCCCGCACATTTAGCTGCTAAAAAGTCATTAAGAAACCCAAACAGAAAAGCTCTTCAACACTCATCGATTAGGCCCACAACTTCATATGACGGTACCACCGCGTGTATCCTAACGACATCATTATCGCAATAATGGCCATTGTCTTATGGTAATTATCCATGATGTGTTATTGAAAGGCTCATTGTTCTGACGGTGGCGAGCTCATAAATAGCATAAATAGCAATGAGACTTTATGAAGAGCTCCCTGTAACCACTAGTGTTACTGAAGACTGCCAAGTCTATTCAGAAAACAGAGCTGGCACGCCATGGTGTGACTGTGTGTGTGTGTGTGTGGCTTCCAAAATCTATCAAGTCTTGAGAACAGAGGATGCAAACACAGTCTTAAACTGCTCTCTTCAGAAGCTCCTCCTTCTGATCTTGTTAGTTATTTCTGGTGTTTAGGGTTCCTGAGGAAAACTTCCAATCCAGTTTGGGCGTGGACAATCAATAATCTTCAGGACAAAAATTAACAACTCCTACAACAACAGACATCACCGCTGAACAGTAAGAACAGCATTTACTGGATCCTTTATCGCTAGGTCATAACTAACTGTTGCATTTCGGTTAGGTTTAGGCAACAAACCTACTTGATTAGGTTAAGAAAAAATGATATTTGGGTCAAAATAAGTACATAAAAGTTAGGTTGCCTACATGACAAAAGTTAATACCTTAATAAACTAAAATAACACTTGTGATTTTTGATTTCACACTGGACACGCAACAGCGTTATCCTTGGTGAAAGTTCTGTGAAAGGCCGATCCATCTACACCAACCTACTCCATCTGTGGAAGCTGTCGATCTTATACCACGCTGCCTGACTTCATCCCTGCCGTAATAATAACTATGACCACTTGAAATCCCTGCATAACAAAAGATGTGAATATATCTGTGATGGTTTGGGCTGATGACTACAAGTTTGAAAATGAAACAAATTGAGAAGTACGGGGTGAACATAAGGAGAGTAGATCACCAGACCTCTGTAGTGCACTCCTCATCTTTGCTGCAGGCTAAAGGCAAGGCTAACTAAGCTGCTACTAGCATAACACACATGAATTTATATTTATATTGTCATCAACGAGCTGCTATCTGTGTTTCGTTGTTTCTGAAACAATAAAAATAAACATCAATTCTGTTCTATCATATGAATCTACAACTGTAGTCAAGAAATGAAATACTCTTACTTCTATTTTCCTTACTGAACAGAAAATACACAACTGTACATGATCCTGTGATCCGAGGTCATGGTCCAAGCAATAGGTAGCAGTAGAAAGCTATGGTCAAGGATAGCTAGGAAAGAGCAGCATTTGTTGGTTCATCTGGTAATATGCTATGCTTTTGGAGCTACCTTAAAAATTCTAGCAATATTTTACACATAATATCTGAAATTATGAGAAAGCCCGAAAATCTCCCTAATTTTCGTCAATTTACAGCCTGTGAAGTTCGCGTTCGTCTGTGCCACATACTGACGGAAACAAACCATGACGTATGTGGAGCTCGCGAAGGTGCGAACGGCGCCAATTAGCAAATGAATAGCAGCGAAACCACGCCTGGCGACTCGGTATTGGATGAAACCACTACTTTTAAACAAGAAAAATCACTCGTGATTGGTTGGCAAATCTGTCACTCTATTGGTCACCCGCGGCACAGAGCTCAGTGAGCTCCTGGCTCCATCCAGACGCCCTGCCGTCTTCCTCCTCAGACATCAAGTCTATGGTGGCGCACTTCAAAGGTCCACCTCATCCTCAGCTAGCACTCTGTCTCGCTTCCAGCAGCTGTAAAAACAATCAATAAAGACAATCAGTACTGCGCGATGCACTGCGTATGGACACATCACATCTTTGAATGCACCTGAAAAATAGTCACACTGACCAAAAACGGATCTAATCTAATAAATCTTATCCTCTTCGACTCCGAGCTGAACTCCTCACAGCTTCCACCTGCGATGCAAGATCTGGTTGTTTGTACCTGAAGCTCCTGCGTACTGTCTCGGAATGTCTTACAGGCAACTGGAAAACAATTTAATGAGAGGGGTATGAATGAAAAAAAAAGTAAGTCACAGTAAAATTAAACAAGGACGGAGAAAACGGTAAAAGTTACTTACACAAAATGGCGTCATTATCGGCATCATGTAAGTCTGGACTTGCAGACATAGCTCCGAGCTAATAGGAGGTCACAGCCTCGTTATGATACGAGGTTAGTCTGTGAAAACAAAGTGCTCGCAGCGATAAATCTCCATGTCCCTCTGCGGCAGCAAAGTGACCTCCGTCGGCGACACTCTCCGTGGCGACCCGGCAAAGCTCTTCCCGTCAGCGCAGGCCTCCTCTCGACAATGGCCGTGCCAATAGCCTAGCTCCTGCTAGCTAGCCTAGCTCCTGTTAGCTAGCTTAGCCGAACTTGCTTTGTGTCCAATAAAACAAACACTTCGACTGCAATGACAGTTCAACTCACACACTCACAGCATGTTGTCCGACAACAGTTCACAGTCGTTAGTGATAAAACACGACACTAACGACACACACAGTCCACTGTTAGCTGCTCGACGCCATTAACTCTCTGCTCCTTCTTCCTCGTCACTGACGCTCCGGTCAACCCGGAAGTGTAAAAACTCTTACAGGTCATGAACTCTCACATGTAATAAGAATTACTTTAACTTCTTTTAAACATTCAGAACCCATGAAATTAATGTCACACATTTTAAACAGTAATTATTAATGCATTTTAATATCTTACTTATCTCAAAATATTTCATGCAAATTTTAACTTCTTAACAACTGGCGTTTTATCTTTAACTTGGTCCCAGGAGAGAAAAAATAAAATAAATAATTTTGTGTATCTTTTTTACACAACATTGACCATTGCTAATGACATACACAGTAATTAATCTAGCATACTTATATTAAATGAATCAATTCAAGCTAAAACTTAAGAGTCTATATTAGGCTATACTGGGCCTGATCTATTTATACCAGAGATTTTCTTAATACCTTTTAGAAAAATGTCACCTGAGGTAAAACTCCCCCTGCTACCCTGATTTGCATTTGTATAGCTCACAGCATTTTCATTTACATGTTAAAGCCTCCCCTAGAATCAGGGGGAGGGGGGTCATGGGGGGACAACTGCCAAGCAAGGCCCATGTCAATTTCCGACAATTTATGGCAGGTTTTGGTGTTGCTTGCAAATAACCGTTTGCAGTCGTAAACCTGAACTTCCACGGCAATCTACAGTGCCGCATGCTGACGAAAATCCCACTTTTCATGCAGTGTTGTTGAGTGACAACCTGGCAATGACACTCAACAATCAACCTCTTTCTCTGGAATCTCTTGAATCTCTCACCCCATCTTTAATTGAATTGTTCATGTTCATGTTCTATTTTGAATTTGAGACCACTGCTTTTGGATTTATTTTCTTGGCACCATGAATAAGGACATCAAAAAAAAATCCATATTTTTTGTTAAAATGAACACTGACTTCATATTCATTACATGGCTTTGTGGCCTCAGATTTATTTTGAGGAGCTTTAAATTCTACGGTACTGTTGTTGTATTGTGCTTCACAGTGTGTGGTCAAAAAGTTAGTGTCCGTGAGCGAGCGAGCGAGCGTGCGTGCTTGTGTGAAGAAGACACAGGGGTAGATGGTGGGAGTGTGTCTCCAGCTATGAACTTTCTGGCAGCTTTTGTTTCCTGTGGGTATCCTATCACAATTTAGTCAGAAGCAAATCCAGAAGGAGCCCTCTCCCGTTCTCAGTCTTCAAGCTGTGTGCAGTTGTGGACCTGTGTTCCACTTTGCAGGAAGAATGTTTGAGGAAATGGGAAACTTCTTCCAGATGGCCAGGCACATGGCCCCGTTCATCCACGGTGTGAAAACGATCCGACTCTCACACATGTACTTAGACACATGCCAAAACCACAGTTAAGGGCACAATATACAGTACTTCTATCCTGCTTGCACAGTTGTCTCATTTTCCAGTTCATTTCAGGTCGAATCAGATAATGAGTTTCCCCAGCCTCCTACATCTCCTGAAAGATTCATATTGGAAACAACCATCTTTTTGGGAAAGGCTCAAACCTAAATGTTACCACCTAGTTTTTGGTTCATTTTGTTGGATATATGTCAACAGCTATGTGGTCATTATGTCAGTATTTATTATAGCAAGTTCATATACAATTATACCAGCAAGGTTTCAATAAGTTATTTAAGAGTAGAGAAAAAAGATTTGCACCTACTCTTAAAAAAATAATTATACCTAGAAAATTTTACTAAAATCATCAAATGCAATGCATCACAGCATTAATTGCTAATAAGGGTGTGAATGTTCACTGGTCTCATGATTTGATTACGATTATCCTGTCAACAATTCGATTCGATTCTACGATACATCACGATTACTGCACATGGCTATGTTTTCATCAAAGGATAAAAGCAGTCAGATATATATATGAACTCCCTTTTTATTTTATGCGTTCTGAGAAAGCACAAACATCACAAAAACTAGAACCACGAGTTTATGTAGTGCTGTTTACTTGTCAACAATATGTTAAATGGCATATGAAATATGTTATACTGATTTACATTTTTACTACTGCCTTACTTGTAAACAGAAATAACTGAGATAGGCCAAGCCAACCTGTGTGAATAAATATGCTCGACTAGCTTGGCTCATTGATTAAATTACCCGGGCTTTGGTTTCGTAGTAAAGTGCAGGCGTAACCTTTTCTGTTAAGTGGCTGCATGACGGGAGCTTATATCGCAGCTCCAGTGTCTTTAACAGATGACAAAACCCGGTGTTGTCTACAACAGAATAAGGCAGTAGATGCTTACCGATAAAAGCTGACACAGATCGGGTTATTCTCTCCCCTTCTCCGTGTTGGATGGCAGAGTTGGCAGCGTGGCATCAGTTCTTGGCTGTGCTGGGTCTGCTGTCTCTTTGACAGCCGCTAACATTGACAGTAGCCTCTCCGGGTTAAAACTGCTAATGTGGTTTCTCAAGTTAGCGGTATTCCCTAGGTATTTAATGTTTGTGTGATACACTTTACACGCCGCATGTCTTGCCCAGTTCGTGCTTGTCAGTGTCTTCATAAAATCCGAAATGTGTCCAGGTGGCCGCTTTTAAAATCCTATGTGCATTTTTATGACTTTGTCCTCAGCCATGTCGCACAACGTTTGAGGTGACGTCAGTCAGATGAGACGCATATAGTGTAGCTACTGTGAACTGGCCGGAAAGAGGGTAGAACAGAGCGATGGTTGAAATGGAGTAGGACTTATATTGGCATGGCCCGAAAATCAACAAGTAACATTAGTAGGCTATAATTGATTACGGTGTGTAACTGCACCGATGCATAATCGTCAATGTCCGCATCGCGATGCATCGCTAAAATGATTAATTTCAACACCCCTAATAGGCTACTGCTTCAATTCCTGGACAATATTCTCTCAACAAATTAACTAAATTTCGGACTCTTGAGTAGAAATTTAATTTAGAAATTTAAAAAAATCATTTTGGCATTATCAGTCTTTTATAGAGCAAATATATTTCAATTATTATACACATATTAGACCTGTCAGTCACATCATGATAGTGATTGACAACAACAGCTAAGGTAATTAAATTCACCGTAGACTTGTCTTGTGAACGCTGGTGACTCATGATTTGGACTCCTGAGGGAAGGAAAGGTAAGTGAGTAAGACGCCTTTTTTTTACCAAGTGAACAAGCTGACACATAGATTGCTGGCAGCACCTCTTGTTCAAATTATTACTGATAACTTGAGAAACAAAAAAGGAAAAGTGAGGGAAAATAGAGATATGCTGAGACTCTTCTCTGCCCAAACACAATGAATTATCCATCACTGAAGCAGCTCATTGATTTCTTCATTGTATTTCACTCTTTCCTCAAAAGTTTCTGCTTTGTGGCTCTCTCTACTGCTTAGTTTGGAGAAATGTGATCTGGACCCCAAGGAGGGCTAATCATCAACACATTTGTTATGGTTGAATAAATCTCTGTATGTGTGTTTGGTGTGTGTATGCACATCCATATCTGAAACAAACTGATTAAGGAGGCATCAAAGTGAGAAGTGAGCCGTAGATGTAGTGTTAGCCTGCAGCCAAGTAGCCTCAAATCGACGGCTTCAAGACACTGAAACAAACTGAAACAAAGATACAGATTGACTGAAGCTTTAAGTTACTATTAGCACTTTCAGTCAGTCTTTCATTTTCTCTGTACTCTGTGCCAAAAGAAAGGGCGGTCTGACGGCGATGTAAATCGGTGTGAATTTTCTCTATACAACGTACACTTGCAATAATATAGATATTTTTTTAGGTGGGCCTCGTTGTAGGTGGTTAAAATTCACTTTGCATCTGGACTCCATTCACTGTAGTACAAAGCTGAGTGTCTGGACTGGAGCGGCTCTCTGCTCCTCCTAACTGAGGCTGCGCTGATCGGTGATTACGGTAGGGAACAGACCAACTATAGATATGTACCCCACTTAAACAACACAAACTATCCCGTTAACATATTTTTTTTCAAAAATCTCACCTGTAGTCACCATTTAAAGGGTTATTTTTCAATTTTTTATTATTTCAAATGGGTAAAAAAAAAAAATCAATAATTATCGATATCGACTGATATGAAACACCTATATCGTGATACATTTTTCAGCCATGTTGCCCAGCCCTAACTCTGCACTTGTTCCGCTCAGTACTGTACTGCTGATTATTGGGTATCCTACAGTCATACTGTCATTCATTGTAACTCATATACATGAAGTACATTCTAATGTGCAGAGTAACATATTTCAAATAACTGTGAACTTTAAAGAAACATTATGTAATTTTTTTAACCTTATAATAACGGCTTCAAAATCATTTTGATGGTATAGTTTCCTGTAAAAGGGTGAATGGTGTCTCTGTCTCAGTCACTCCACACCACTATCACTTGTTTCTGCACTATGCAACTTCAGTGGGAGGGTAGGATCACATTGTTGTACACAGTTTTACTTCAAGGAGTTTTCAAGACATAATATTGTTATGAAGTAATGAGTTTTGTTTATAGTTCGCACCTACATTACATCTGACAAATTGTTACAGACGTGCAAGTTGTATTTGAGACTGTTCCGTTGCACTCAGAAACTGTGGAGGGTGCCAAATAGCCTAAAATGCCAAATTCAAATTCTACATAATGTTGCTTTAGTGAAACTATTATTAAACAGAACTTTAACTTTAACAATGCAATTGCAGAAGCTAAATATAAGTTATGGTGCTGTGAGACTGCTGCTAGATTATTTCTGCTAGACCATGCCTCCCTTGTGTGTTGGAAGCTACTATAAAGATACATGTGATGTTCGCAGAGATAGTAGCTAATCTGTTCATGGAAAAGAAAAAAAAATCAGCAGCTGTGTAAGTTATCACACGATTAAGCTAGCTATGCAGTTTCGTGGTTATGTGTATGGTATTTTTAATGTCATTTTGAGATTTCCCAAGATCTCTAGAAAAACATTAACCTTAGCTCAGGTTGGCCAGCTGATTCAACAGAGACTACAAAACAGCTCTTTTGCCAGGTCGTTCATAAGGGTTAGCCTATTTGTTGGAGGAGTAAATTAGGTTTCATAACACAGGAGTCTACTGAAGTGACTGATTGTTTTCCAGTTATTAGTTAGACCCCATGTATTTTAAGGCAAATTTAGATAACACTGCCAAAAAGTGTAACGTGAATAAGTGAATACATTTGATTATATCTTTTGCTGGTTACCATTGAATTATTTTAATGAAACTTAAGTGTAAGCTTCACAGTCAAAATGCACACCCTCTCATGTAATATTAATATAACCTTCTAAAGAGTTCACAGAGTTTATCTCTCCAAAGAGGAACTTACAAACTTTTTCTAGGGCTTTCACCTGCATCTCATAGTCTTCATCAGTGGCAGCTAGCAGCCCATGGGGGGACTTTATTAAAATGGACTTGAAAATGAAAATATAATGCCACTCCTGCCTCTGGTGAAGTCTGTGAGATACACGGCAAGTCTGTCATTTACAGCCAAACTGAAAGTGTTCCTCAGGCAGAAAAAACATGTTGTTGGCAGTAAGTAGGGATAGTCAGAAGAGATGATCATGTTGCATTTAATGTTGGCTAATAGTGAAGGATTCTCTATGTTGCATTATAGGGACTACAAACTGTAGGTTTGTAGGTAGATTCCTACCAAACACTATTGCTTACTTAGTGTTGCACGAACAAGGATGATGCGGCTGCCAGTCATCTCAGCTGTTGAGAGTAATTCACATGTCAAAAACGAATGTGTCAGACATGACAGCATTGTTTGTATGTTGACATGATTCAGAAAGAAATAGCACAGTTTTTGTCTTCTCCTTTGTAATGTATTATGTTATTATGACCCAGTTTTCCCACGGGAATCAATCAAAGCTTTAACTTCCTCTTTAATCACTTATCATCTCCCTGAACGAGTGGGTTTGTTACAAAGATAGACGAGAATTTAAGTCCAAGTGGAGAGAGGAATGGAAGTGATGAAACAGAGGATAGAGTGAGGAAGATGAGGTGTGGATGCTGGAGGGATGATATGTCCACCTGAAATGCGATGCCCTCTACTGTTCGGCTTAAAGAAACTCTGTTGGCTCTCTCTACTGTAACTTTCATTTAATTGATGTAACCCATTAACAGCAAGCTATAAAAAAAACAACACAACACAACTATACTTCACAGCTTTACATTAATTGCTATTGAACAAAAACATGTTACAAACACATACAAGCCTATAAAATTATACTCACAATTAATTTGAAAAAAAATGCTATTTGCCAATAGCAATATAAAGCAAATTTTTCCCTTATATTTTGTGCTTTGAGCAGAGTATTTACATTTTGAAAATAAAGTAAATACGCTCTGTCTGACTTCTATGGCAATTTAGCATATCTCTCACCCACTGAACCAATATATTATCCCACTACCCTCAGGGCGCCGGTACAAAACCATTAAGTTCAGGAGGGCCCGCCTGGGGAAAAGCTTGATCCCTGCAGCCATAGTGGCCCTGAACAGCAGGCCCCGCTGATCTGTCTGTCTGCTATTGTGCTGTCAGATAAGTTTGTCATTGTTGTTATTGTTGTTATGTATGTCTTTTATTGTTGGTGTGTATGTAGTGTCCATTTGTCATCTGAGATGTGTAATGTATTGTCAGTGAAGACAAATCTCCCTACGGGACAAATAAAATCAAAATCAAAAATCAAAATCATCTGACCGTTAATTTATATGATGGATATGACGTCAATGGTTGTGTTTGTGGAAGTGAGCTTTGGTTGATCTAGTGTACAGAGAGGTGCTGTCCTGTCAGATGATCTATTCATCCATAAAGAAGTGCAGGAGCCCCCAGGTGGAATGGCTTCCACCCCCCTCACCTTGCCTCTTCAAAAGATGCGCGGAGATGGCGTGAATTATAAATACTTCCTGACTGTCACACCCTGTTTATGCTAGTATATTGTTACTTTGGGAGTACTTGGGTTTGACACTCTTAAAAAGACAAACTTGGGACATAAATATTTAGATTTGACCAATATGGGTTTCTTTTGAAGGCCAAAAACAGATACTTTCAGGGAATGAAGCTACCATTAGCCAATATTCAAACCATCTGACTAAAACATGGTGACGTTCAAATATTTCACCTTTTTTCCCATTTAAGAGATCGATTTCCATTATAAGCTTCTCAAACCGGATTTAGTCCTTTTGGAGACATTGAAAGTCCACTAAATATCTGGATACTATTTGATAAGTGGATCAGAATGTGACATTAGGGGTGGGTAAAAATATCGATTCATCGATGCATTGCAATATATTTTTTCCCAATTCAATATCGATTCAGAAAATCCTCTGAATCGATTCAGGCAAGCAGCGGCCCCCAACCACCTGCTGTCCCTCGCCGGACTCCTCTTGGTCCCTGCCTCCAGCAGCTGGAAGCGCCTCACCCGCGACGTCACTCGAGGGTCGGAGGGTGATGCGCCTTGAAAACACCGTCAGAGCTGCGGAGGCGGGTAGCCGATGTCTGACGCACCGCTCTTTCGGAGACTGTAAACTCCCAGCGCAGCCGGTCTCACCCTGGCCGCTGCACCGTGCACCCACGGGTAGCACTGTCCTCCAGGGAGAGAGGGGGGGTTCAGTGTCAACGTGTTGCCCCTTCGCGACTAGGCGGAGGGCAGAGGGACAGCGGTTATGCCTCTGTTTACGTCAGACAAAAATGCACGATGCAGTTCCACAAACAATGGCACTTTCTCAGCTTAACTATGGCTGCACTATTTTATAACTTAACACATAGAGTACCTTTGTTTATACTTCAATTTGAACTAGAACTTCCTAGAGGAAAGATTTATAATTTAAGATGACTTTTTTGAATTAAAAAATTATCAACAGGTACTCTAATGAATTATTTGTTTATTACTACTTATTACTGAATCGATATCGAAGCATTTATTAAATCAACATTGAATCGAATCGATATTGAATCGAATTGCGACCTAAAGAATCGAAATCGAATCGAATCGAATCGAATTGAATCGAATCGAATCGAATCGTGAGCTTCTTAACAATACCCAGCCCTATGTGACATTACTATCAATTCCGTCCAACAAACAGATGACACTGAGTGATATTTTAAGCTCCATGCATCCACTAAAAATGAACAACTCTTGCAGTGAGTGTCCAAAGCCAGAAAGAAGTGAAGTGCACATATGCTCCCTTTCAGTTTGAGGATCAAAAAGGTTTACTCTCAACTTGAAGCAAAAGAGTATTAAGAGAATCTGTCTGCCCGCGGTTATCACAGTGTTTGGTAATGGTAAATGCAATGGCAAATCCTCATGTCTTTGACTAATCTATGAGCACCTTGCGTCTGTTTATTCTCTGCTCTGTATTTAAGGCATTAGTCTGTACTAGTCAACTGAGAGACCATATCAGATAGTCAAATTTCTAATTTTAAAGTCCTCTAAAGGTAAGAGTGGGAATTCATTGTGGGTCTTGTGTTCAGCCTTCCACCATCATCTGTTATAGGCGTCTGCCTCTCAAAAAGCTTCAAAGTCTAGTATTGAAAATGATGCCCTACCCCTGGATTGTGCTGTTAAACAGATCCATCTACAATAAAAAGCAAATTCTAGGATGTTGGTTATTAGTGCATTCAGAGGTGCTCCAAATGACCTACTGCTAATATCTCAAAATATATGCAGTCAAGCTCTCCGTATAATTCAAATAAAGCACATGTAAGACCGTCTATCAGTCTGAAACCTGTTGCCAAACACTGACATTTTGTGGAACTTTCCGACTTGACAACCTGACAATCCAACCTGCATTATGTAGTGACTGGCCAGGTGTGCAAATGTGTTAAGGTAGTTTGAACTCCTCTCTCTCGAGCTCTCAAGAATACTTTTGGCGAGAGTCTTGCTGAAAGTGTGCGTTAATTGCGTCCATGCTACAAAGTTCAGAGTTCATAGAGAGAGATCATGAAGGCAACGGGATTCAGCCATTAAGCAAGAGTCCAATGTTTTATCGCTAGTCTAATGGTTAATGTAGCATATTTAATTAAACAATTGAATGACTAAGAAATCTTTTGAGAGCAAAGGGTTGGAAAACTCCCCTAAATGCTCTATTTTACAACGTAGAGGTTGGTAGCAACATACACACTTATAAACACACACATGCACATACATACACAATGGGACATCAGAGTTTTAAGTGTCCAGTTTATCTCTTCTCACTTCAAGGGTCCAGACCTCTGACTGTTGTAATTCACCTCAGCCAAACAAAAACACAACATCACTACCGCCACAGCATCAATTATTGACCAGAGCCTTTCCACATTTAGTCTCTTATCAACTAGCAAGAAAACAAGAAAGAAAGAAAGGCCTGTTGTCCACAGGCAGCCCTACATCCTCAAATGGTTAGATCTGAGTAATCTTCACACATTTACATTTTCATATATTTCAAGCTGCGTAGTTCAAACACAGGCATAAAATACCAGGTAAAGCCTCAGTTTAGCAAGAGAGCTATTCTCACAAGACAGGTGAAGGCTGATGTTTGGTGTTTTTCTTTTTGAGACATGCTATAGCCCATGAACTCTGGCCAGCCATATCAGACTGAAGGACCGACACAAAGGAGTAAAAGGCAACATTGGTAAAGGAGCCAGCACTGACGCCAAAGCTAGGGGACAGACAAAACTCTCCGCAGTACACTGGGAAACACAGACATGGCATTTAGTGCGGTTATGATTATGATTAGAAGGTACAAGCTGGAGCTTAAAACTTGATAGTGCTTGAATCAGTTGATGGTTTTCTCTAAAAAAGTTCTTGTTTAAGCTTAAGACATACATGCTATATTGTGGTTTGTTGTACTGACTGACCTTGACTGTTCCAAGATTTCAACAAGCGTTTGTGCCCACTCAATAGAGAAGGGTAATTTTTTCAGTACTCTCATGGTATGGTTACTATATGGATGAGTTAAGCCAAAAAAGTTACTTTGTTACAGTTTGTTTAAAGGTACAATTTGCCAAAACTATAGGGGCCAGCATATCTGCTAGCTGCTGCTATCTGTACTCTTTGTTGTGACTTTCTTTAGTTTTAGTACTGCACCTGCAAGTACTGTACCTGTCAGCCATAGAGTTAAGTGGCCTTATTATGTGACAAGAGTCTAACTGAACCATGACCTTGGAACACCGAGAAAGTCATTGCAGACAACGGGGCTCAGGTCAAGCGGACTCTGCCGCCTGTACGCGGCTGGATGCCAAACCAGGACTGAACACAGCCTCCGAGACTGACTGATGCCAGTTTGAAGACAGGGCATACATATGGAGGCGATTTACAGCAGCTCAGATCAGGACTATGACTCCACGGATGAGAGAACACAGCAGGTGGAGACATCAGCAGCAGGGGAAAACAGCTTTCTGAGCTGAAATGTTTTCACATCATTTATTTGGTGAATGGAGGATTTATTTCTTTCCAAATAAAGCGTGTTTTACGATGACAATGCAGTCAAGCTTGCCTTAGTTAAGTAAAAGAGAGAAAAACTAAGTGTAAAAATATCTAATTTATTTGTTGTAATTTAGCACCCTATCAGACTATTACACTATTATGTATCTCTTTTTCAGTCCTAAGACTAAATAATCCAAACTCAGAGTCCACTCATTAACTTTTTCTGGGGCTTTTAACCACAACTCATGACCCTCATCAACAAAAAGATAAGTAGTTCACATCACCTGACCAACATATTGGAGGTATTTGGTATCTCTGGTTGCCCACTGAGATGTGCTGGAAAGCTTGAAGGAAAGTAAGCCGAACTTGAGTTAAGATCATTTTTTCAAATTTTGATATATGCTTACATTTAGTTTGTTTAAGGGGCCCATTGGATTTTCTATGTTGTGTTGGGTACCAGTTGTTAGTTTATGTTAACAGAATCCATTTCTAAACTTTACCTATTGTTGCTCTTGGTTAGTGGAGCAAAGAGAACAAAGACTAGGCACTTGAGAAC
Source organism: Diplodus puntazzo (assembly GCA_963678695.2). Lineage (NCBI taxonomy): Eukaryota > Metazoa > Chordata > Actinopteri > Spariformes > Sparidae > Diplodus > Diplodus puntazzo. Next base: position 9,518,316 of record OZ023170.1, on the reverse strand, counting down.
GCGCATAAACTCCGACCGAGTTCTTCATGAAGATGTCCACAATCCTGCAGCGTTAAAGGTCGCTTATTATACTGTTTTTCATCAATTTCACACAGCTGTCAGATTTCCAACAACACTGTATTCAATATGCATTGCCCCAAACCCATCCGTGGTCCTGAATTTCTGAATTTCAGCTGTCTAAAAGTCACTCAGGTGAGCCCTTCTGAGCTCTACTGAGAGCAGGCTGTTTCTGTGCCTGCACCTTTAAATGCTAATGAGCTCTGTCTGTCAATGCCTGCCAGGGCATGTGAGCGGAGCGGAGCGTGCGAAATATAGTTGGAGTGCAGAGCGGGTTTTAATCCAAAGGCCAGAGCGATGGTTCTGTTTCGCTCCAGTTCCGTTCCGATACCGCTCTCCACGAGTCTAGGGCATGCACAAGTCCACACAGACTCACGTGTGCCTTCAAGGGTTAGCCTACATCAGAGGTCATTCGTTGAGAGATGGAGTTTGAGCAAGTGTGGATTTCACCGGAGCTGAATGAAATTTTAGGTGAGCGGAGAGCGGTCTTTGAGCGGAGCTGTCTGGTATAACTTTGAGCGATGGAGCGAAGGATCGAACACCCACGTAAGCGGGGAGCGGAAATTCTTGCCGCTCAGCTCCGCTCACATGCTCTGATGCCTGCCTTGCCTGCTACACACCCCTCTCAGGGAGAGGATGCCGTTTATGCTAGCGGTACCATGCGCTAATGTTTATGTGGATGTATCGCTATGGCTCGCCAAGATGCTGTAGTTCAACAATACCAGTTTGACCCAGAATTGGACCCAGAAGGAGAGGCTCCTAACGAAATTCAGACTCTGCGGCTGTAGCAGGACGTTTCTGAATGGTTAGTGTGTCTGAATATTTTGTATGTGTTGTTACATTTACTACCATGTAGCTAATGGCTAACAGCTAGCGAAAGCTGTGTTTGTTTCCAACACAGTCTCCAAACTCACTGCTCGCATAATCTCTGTCTCCAGTCTGCACGTTTCCAGGCTTTTTACTGTGACAATCAAGCTCCCTCGTAATGTTATTAACATTAGACTCGCTTCAAACGCCATTGCATAGCGGACCGAAGTGGAGCTAACTAGTTAGCACACCATACTAGTAGGCAACTGTAAATACTATCAAAACGTGGCGACACTTAAAAAAAAACGATAGGGCGACACTTGCATTTCTGTACTGTGCTGTGTAATTTCTGTTCCTAATAAAACATTGAAACTAAAAACATGTTGACACTTACCTGTGGCTCGGGTGCAGTTGCTGGGTCGCGTATGGTTGGAACTGATTCTTTTTACGACGGTCAGTGTTGAGGCAAAGCCAGTTTTGTACTGACCGTCGTTACTGAAGCAGTCCAACGTGAAGGGTTTAGCACACACAAACAAATTAACAGGAAGCGTAGCCGGCACGTTGTCGTTAAAATTGAAACGCAACCACTGCCTCTTCTGTTGTTCTGTAGCTGGGACAGAATGTAGGCACTTAAGTTGATTTATACAACCAACAATGAACAACTAAACAACTAAAACATATCATCCACAGGCTGCTGTAGGCAACCGAGGGCCATGGTCAAGGTCCCATTTTTCCCGGCACTTTACAGTCCACTCATATGACCAAAAAAAGGTGATCAATACAAACTACTACAAATGTGTTATATTAGAGCACCTTTAAGGTGATTTTGCAAAATGACGGAAGTTTTACCAGCTAACACACCTCAATCTGAATGATTTCTTTGGTGCTTTCTCATGACAGGAGTACTGTAAATGACACTACCTGGCTGATACCCAGTTCTTTGGGTTGAATCCAATAGCCGTTATAGGTATTCAGCTGGGAAGACACAGACTGTGTGCTTTGCTTATTGACACAAGACAAGCCTCCATAGACCACCGCTGATCTAGAAGGGCCTGAGTTCATTAACTCAGCTGCTCTGAAAAAAACTTTTCTGCTCTCTGTGCTGTTAACTTTTCCCCTGTGTGAAAGTTGGCATCTTGATCTACACCACCTGACAGGGCGAGGCAGCAACCCCATTCATCTTCCCCCATCTTCCTTTTTTGATCCTACAGCCCTGAGACTTCAAAGCCTATTGGGCAGTGGATTGTGGCTGTCGGCACACCACGCCAAGCTGACAGCTACAAGGAGCTGAGGCACACCCCACACATAATACCTACAAAGATGTGGTTAGAGAGCCATATGGGTCCATTCGGAAACATGCTAATTTCATGGTAATTTCTGATTTTTAGACAATGATGCCAACAGGCAGCTGGACAGCTTTTTCTGTCTCTGCCAATTTAGGTACAATTCAGATTAAATTTGAGCACTTGCCATGTGTTTTCTTTCTCAAGTACCTGTCCAGCGGTGAAACAGCGGCATTATTCATACACTGCAACAATTAAAACATCAACAAGGGAAGGAGAAAAATATGTACGTTATTCATATCTGTCCTCCAGGGAGACGTGCAGTCAGAGCTAATGAGAGGCTGATTCTTTGAAGTCATGGAGCCCTCAGTGAAGTGAATGGCATGAATTAATGACCACCATCAGACAGGTTTTCCTCGGTGTGAATGCCTTCTAGGCGGCTAATTTTAGCCAGTGTTATGAGACGTGTCTTGTCTATTTTCCAAGTTTTCATTAGGAAATGTGAATATACTGTAATTAAGTTCTCTCAACACCCTTTTCTATGAGAAGGACATGCTCAGCTACACAGTAGCACTCCAGGAGCTGGTAGGGAGTGGATGTAGAATCAAGAGGAAATTAATATTCCATGAGAGTACGGGCGCAGGATACACTTGTTGTGAAGTTGAGCAGAATGGATGCATAGCACTCAAAAGCAAGAACAGCATGTAGCATTTTTGGCGAGAAGCAGCTTTGCAAAATAGAAAAGGCTATGCCAGCCAGACTTGACCCTTTGCCCTGGCACTGCCGGTGCCTGCCGTCCTGCCCTGTGCCATGCTGATATGCTATCTGCCCAAACAGATTCAGGCTCTGGCCTCGCAGCGCCACTCTCCGGTCCCCCACTTTATGTCATCGCTGCCTGCTGATGTTTTGTTCGCCCTAGTGCTCTGTATCACTCATCTCAACACAGCAGAGAGATAGCGGAGACGGCACTGCCCTCGCCGTAAGAGGGAAGCTGCTTGCTGATGAAAGGTCTGCAAGAGTTTGAGGTCAGACATGACATAAAGAGCTAACACGGTGTAAACGTTTGGCTTACCTCCACAGAGAGCTTTCCAGTACCTTGGTGGAGTCAGCATGGTAATACTTGGTGAGGATCAGGATGGCCTGTAAGGAGAGGTGAAAGAGAGCGAAACATTTATTATTTTGAGTATTAAGCCACTCAGGGGCGCCGCCAGGGATTTTGGGCCGCATGAAAAAAATCTAGTTGGGCCCTTGTATAGGTTGCCCGTGTCTCAAAGGGCCCCCTGTCAGTGCCGGGCCCTTGGAATCGTCCTAACCTTTCCCCCCCTGGCGGCGCCCCTGAAGCCACTGAAGAAAGAGACTGGGGGCTGGGTGGATGGCATTGATGACGAGGAAAAAAATTGGGGGAAAATTAAGTTGAGTCCACATACAGTAGTTTGTGTATGTAAAGTAAATAAACAATAAACAAATACGAGTGAAAGCTAGCTTGCTAATTGAAACCCTTTTTTGATATCAATTTAATTATCATCACTGTGTTTTACCTGTAGTGGTTGTTGTAAAGGTTTTTTCTATTAATTTCAAAGGGTGTGTTTTTTGGGGCTTGTTTTTTTATCCTGCAACTCCACTCAACCTCATTTACTTGTGCTAAGTATACGTCAGATTGTATATTGTGCAGTAAAATGTAACATTGCAACCTCAACAAAGCACATTCCCAATGTTGGGTCACACTGTTAGCGGTCTTCTCCAGTTGTGCCTCTTAATGATCCATATTTCAATGTTCACATTTATTCCACATGGGAATTTTTTTATGAAACTAAGAATAACTACAACGAAAATGTCCTTTTTTTTTCATAATTGATTTTGTTAAATAATTTTTTACTTATTTTCTATAACTTTTTTGGAACTTATGTATGGAGGAAAAAAACAACAACTACAGGCTTAATGAGCTGTCACTGTTTCATAGGACCGTTGAAGCCAGAAAAATCTTATTTTAAAAAAACGTTATCGATTCAACTTTAGACATAAGTGGACAATAGATCGTCAAAAAAGTAGCCAATGTTTGTCCAAAATGTATACTTATCTCTCCTCTACATCTATATTTCAAGCAAAAGCTAATCGAATGGAGTCATATACATTTGTGTTGCAAGATTACGTTTTTTTCTGATAATTCCCTCTTTACAGGAACTTCATCTGTACTGCTGCTGATTTTATACTGTATATTGTTTGAGGGAGCTTGCAGAAACTATTATCCCGAACAAATAACAGTATGTTCGCTACTTTGATTTTTAAACAGAGCGCACACAGTGCTTTCCTCAGTGTTTCTCTTAGCCTCTTTCGTGCCAGCACAACTTGCGATTTTGCTAAATAGACTTTTCTTGGGGCAATTTGATAAGAATTTATTTTATTCATTAAACATACATATACATTATTCATATATTTCAAAATGTGAGATTGTTTTTGTGGTGGAGGACAGATGTAATATTATCACTATATTTGACAAAATCAAATCAAATCAATATCATTTGGGGGGGCATCATTCATGTGACCCAGACATCCTTGGTCAGGGGGCACAAACCCCATACGTGTACACTGGATCAGAGACTATTGTCTTTCATATTTCTGAGAACTCCTGTTTTTGACAGTTAGGTCTGCTGGGATTTGAGTTGCCATGGCGAGAGTGCCAGTGGGTCAGGCAGCACAGTGGTGCCTGGTGGTGTGATTGACAGGCTGGCTTGCAGTTCTAGGTAGTGGAGCGAGAGAAAAACCCAGGCCTGCCTTCAGGCAGAGGGGAGTTGATTGGCCAAGGGGTCCAGCCCAGAGGCAGCTGCCAACAGCAGGTCGTGTTGAAGGTGGCTGTTCCCAAGGAGCCAAGCTGCAAACTCTGTGTAATATGGACACTCCTGATACATCTGGCTGGCTGCATTTCACCAAACAAGATGAGAATTCTGTCGCGTGTAATCAGTGCAATGCTGTAATATCGTGTAAGGGTGTAAATACCAGCAACATGCTAAAACATTGGCCTACCCAGCATGGAATTACGAACCAAGAATGTCATGTGTTCGACTGCCTGCGTACAAGTGCTAAGTAAGCACTCGTACGCAGGCGGTCGAACTAATGTTTTTTGACCATATTTTCTTTCTACAGTATATCTTGTCAAGGTGTTTGTTCAGTATGTTTGAGTTGAATATGTTCATGTTCACAGTCTTATGCAGACATAATGTCATGTCATGTCATCGTCTGTAACCGCTTATCCCTTTCCATGGGGTCGCGGGGTGTTGCTGCTGGAGCCAATCCCAGCCTCATCTCAGGGCGAGGGCAGGGTACTCCCTGGACAAGTCGCCAGCTCATCGCAGGGCCCTCACTGATGAGCAATGTGGGGTTCAGTATCTCGCTCAAGGACACTTCGACAAGCTCAGCCCATCCCGGAGCTGGGATTTGAACCAGTGACCTTCCGATCACTAGTCAACCTGCTCTACCCGCTGAGCTACAGCCACCCCTGCAGATATAATTTTGGGAAAAAAATAAATTGCTTTTGGTGTAGAAGACTGTGTAGAACTCCTTTTTTGCCACTCAACTAACTAGTCAGGAATCGATATGAGAACTAGTAAGGAATTGGATTGATAGGCAAAATCGACAATGGCATTGATATTGATAAAAACTTATCAATTCCCACCCTTAATTATGTCTCATGTTTTTTGTTTCCTTGAATTTTGAGGTACTTGCAGAACCAGTGGATGGAACATTTTCAGTCTGGATGGCCTCTGGGAAAATGAAAGGCAGCTAACTACAGTATGTCCAGGAGATACAAATCTGTTTGATTTCTTTGTCAGATAGCATGAAAGCTGTCTAATGCAGCTGACTTAATAAGATACTTGGCTGCAGGCTCAAATAGTATCTCAAATATCTCCTCAAAATGATTAGCCTTATAAAATCTAGCCTGTAGCATAAAGCAGAGCCTTCCTTTTGCCCTCTTGCGTCAGGATGAAGCTATATCGCCTGTACCATCAAACTGCAATACGTAGAAGTAAAAAACCCTAAGAACTTCCACTGACCCAGGGCTGACTTGGTAAATGTTTTAAAAGCTCGTTTCCACCCTAAACTAGGAGTCGGTTAAAGGGCGGTTCCACAGCTTGAGACTTACAGAATTAGCTTGGAGAGCTCTAGAACATTTACACAACACAGACTGTCATCAAAGCCACTCAGTTGAGTCTCTAGGCGCTTGGGTCAAAGCAACCAAAATGCATGATTTCCAACCCTGGTAGAGCTTGGCTTCCAAAGATGTTTATGGAGTCCACAAAACGGGAAACAGAGGACATTTCTCTGAGAAGCAGCCTGCTTGCCAGGGCTGATAACAACCTTGGTAACATCTCAAACAAATTCATTGAATACCTGCTTCTTCTCGGACTCCAACTATCAGAAAAATTTGCTGATGAGGAATTAGACAGCATGCATACAGTATCTGAATTTGCAAACCAGCCACCATGTGAGGCTTTCTGAGTCATGCAGCATGCAGCCAGTATTCCCCGATTGGTCGTTGGCCTACTATGACTCAACCGATGTCTCTGGAAACAGCCTGTCCGCCTCTGCACAGCTGTCCTTTTCCTAATGAGACGCCGGTGTAAAGCTTGACACTCTCACCATGCAGGCAGAAAGGCAAAGTAACAAGTAGCATTGGTCCCTTGACATACAGATTAGATCAACCATGCTGCATACTTAGTACTTGTGCCTCCCCAAGCTAATTTTGATTTTTCCTTTTCCCTTAAGCTTTAAAAGTTTTCAAAAGCTAAATTGATCAATTTGTATTTATTTACTTTTGTTTTTGTTTGGAATAAAATACCAGATACAGACCAAACACATGCACCATTTGTTGATGTGTTTCTGGTCATGAAACAAACAAAAGTCCAATTTTCATTCTAGGGGAAAGTATCTGACTCTTCTTCTAAAAGTTAGATTATGTTAACCGACTACCTGCTAATTTTGCCAGCTGTTAAGTGCTGGGAAGGTAGTGTCCAGTGGGATTCTCAAAGCTATTTTGCTGAACAGAGCTGGAAACGGGATTAATACTGGAGAGCTGTAGCCCAAAAAACAAGTTTAAGAAGCTGAAAGGCTCTGTACAGCTGTGTGAGGGAAGGGAGGGGAAATACACTAGCTGACTGGACTTTGTCTTTGCATTATATCTTGTCAACACCAGTGTTGCGGGTAACGTTACAAAAATGTTACAGAAGCAGCGTTTTATAGTAGTATATTTATTTTAGCGGTAACAGAGTAATATAACACATTACTTATACAATATCAGCAATATTTTACAACAATTATGTCATGTGGCACATAACAATCTGTATTAGATCTGGCCAAACTGAAGTGTTTATTGTTGTTTTTTAGGAATCCATCCGCACCAACACGACCATATTAATATAGCCTCTGTGTGTGTTTAATATAGCTTAGCCTATAAGTTCTTTTGTTTTGTTCTGCGTGGCTGAAATCAGCCATATCTCATAGGCCTGATGATGAAGCCTAATCCTCTGAGCACACTAATTTACATTCTTGAAACACATATGCCCGTGCATTCCTTGCTCTGTAGACTATAATAAAAAGGCACAGAAAAAGAGTTTTTCGTCATAATAGGCTACATTATAGAAGGTGTAGTTCTATTGTGTTTCATATGACTGAGTCTACAATTAAAAATATGAATTCCTATTTCATAATATATAAGATTTATGTAAGTAACACATTACTCTATGCAGACAGTAATATTATAAAATTATGTATAACGTTAAAATAAAGGCAGCTTGTAATATGTAGTTGCCCAACACTGGTCAACACATACATGTACCATCTCCAGCCTGTACTCGCAAAAAAATGACCTTATATGTCCACTGTGAAAGCAGCTTATTACAACCCATAGAGAGTGCCACAGGAATGTTTCTCAAATAATGGCCTTTTCTTAATGGGTATAAAAAATGCCTGTAGACATTTTCAGATTTTGTTCTATGACATAAAATAGATCCAAAAATACTTACTTAAAACATAAAAAGTCTTCAAAATATGGTTGCTTTTAAATGTCATCACGTTACACATGGAGACTCCTCTACTCACTAGTCCGTCTTTACAGGCGGACTTTAATTTCAAGGTATTCAAACTCGGTGTTGATGTAATGTAGTTTGTTTATAGCTTAATGTTAACTTTTTACTTCAGGCAATTTCATTCAGCTTCAAAACTGTAAATATTGATGATCATCTGTGAGGATTATCTTGTTGAACATAACATGTAAGTATCACTTTCTTTGCCACAAAGCTTATTTTCTGCAGTAATGCAAAATCTTATAGAAAAATCCCATGATGGAACCGGTCTACAATGTAATGCATAATTCTAGCTTTCTCATGCAAATGTATCCTGTCTTGTACAGAAAAAGGAGAAGGGAATAGAAACGGTGCCTCTATAGTCTATCAGTCCATCAGCCCCATGAGATTGAGGTGTGGATCATTCACCCAGATGCCAATGGCAATAAAATATTCTGCCTCTCTATCCCCACGTTCAATCAGTCTTCAAGGCCTATGTTTTGCGCTCAATTGGAAAATGATTTTTCTTTGCAGATGAAGTGGACAGGGCAAGTATATATTCAGCCATAAATCACTACCGGTAGGAGACAGAGAGAGCGTTTATTTGGCAGCAGCATGCCTAGCCACATTGACAGAACTGCTGAACAGCACAGAAGCCAGATTCCTTGATTGCCTCTATTGTATAGAGCAGTGCGTTAGGAGTACAACTTGGCAGGTTGTACCTGCAGCTTATTGGACTAAAGGGCAAAAATTGGCACGGGTTAACAGTCCAACAAGTTTTAAGAAAAAAAATCCCTTTTTTGGGAGGGAAATGCAGTGCCAAGCCAGTCAGAAAACGTGTCAATCAAGATGAACATTGAGAGATGATTTTTCATGAGCAAAATCCTTGCGAGGAACTTTTTGATGAACTTGGTGTTTAGTCAATGTCTTGTTTGTCATCTAGCGGACAATGAGACAAATGGCTTTTATTGAGGTAAAGTCAACAAGGTGGTCAGGACCCCTGGATGACTTCATACAAGAGCTACAAGAGACCCCATTGAGAGTCATGCTCATAGCCGAGCTGACCATGAACTCCAGCTTGACAACCAGCGTTTGTCCCTGAGACATTCCCATCAACTGTGTGTCAGTGGAGCGCTATCAATCAGCTATTGAGGAGAAGACAGAGGCAGAAAACGTTAAAGCAAGAAAGAAAGGGACTGGGGGGAAATAAGACAGACAGACAGAGGCTCTGGAAAAAGAATGCACTCATTCATTTTTAATTCATTCATCCAAGTGTGTGTGACACTCCTCATCCCTCAGGGGCACTTCGCATTCTCCAGAAACAGACCACACACATAAACAATTCATCACAGTCAGTACAAAGAAGGAGGAATTTGTCTCTTTTCCAATAAAAAGATGAAGCCCAATTTTTATTCTCAAGACACAAAAGTAAATTCCACACAATTCAATAAGTGGAATGACTTAGTGCTGACACTATGACGCCTTCCGTGTCACACACACCTGAACACCGACACTATGTGGCTCACATCCTCCCCCTGTAGAAGCCTTTCAATTAGTTGCATAATCTTGACTTAAATCCTTGTCTTTATTTGATACAGGAGAGTACAGTAGAGAATCAGACAGGCAGCGCTGCCACTCCTTACACGCAGGGCTGTCAAAGTTAACGTGTTAACGCAAGCCAAACACATGGCAGATCCAGAGAGCCCACCCCTCGCCAAAAGCAGACAACCCTGGATATGTTGCAAAAACGGAGCATTGACAAGTCTACAAGCAACCAGCTTAAAACAGCGATAGCTAAATGGGTGGCTACAGCTTGCAGATTGCATGATTTGAAGTGTTGAATAAACATTTTCATAAAGCAAGCATGTTTGCCCTTTCTTATGTTGTTAAAAGTATTAAGAACATGAAAAAATACATCAAGGTACATTTAGAACAGAAATAAATGTGCCAAAAAATTGCGATTAATTTGTGATTAATCGCGAGTTAACTATGGACAAAATGCGATTAAATAAATTATATATATATATATATATATATATATATATATATATATATATATATATATATATATATATATATATATATATATATAATTTATTTAATTGCTGTGTATATATACACAGCAAAAACTGGAGAGTTGAAATTTCAGGGTTAAACATTTAAGAGTTGATTTTAACTCCAAAAGAGTAATTCCAATATATTCGGAGTTAAATGGTGTCCAATGTTGGGGTTATTTGACAGAGTTGATCGTACTAGAGTTAATTTACCCAAAAAACTCTGCAGAGACGTAATTAAGCTCCGCCTCCAACTGCGCACTTCACTTCTTCAGTGTGAGACAGAGAGGAAGACCCGCGGCATTTTCCATCTATGCGACTCTACGGTAAGTGCAATTACAAGCAAACTTTTTCAAACTGTGAGAAATCATTGAGAAATCAATGCGCAGCGCAGAATGTACAGTGGAACAGCTACTGAGAATATATTGCTCGCAAAGCCCGGACTGAGCAGCTGTAAGCTAAGAGCAGAAGTTAGCTAGCAAAAAAAGGTAGCTAACGTAAGCGAGGGCGGGCGGGGGGGGCGTAGTTGTCTGCGAATACCGTGACCATCTATCGCCGACCGCGGGGATGATATGGTGCTTCTGCTCGGTGTCGGCGGTATCGTAACGTTAAATTTTCGGACGTGTGCGTGTGTGGCGGGGGGGTGCAGGTCGGTTCGGAGGGCACCGTGACCGTCGTCAGAGAGCGGAGTACTATTTTCCCCATGTCGGCATGTCGAAAAAGGTCCTGCGTGGATATTTCGGGTGTGTGTGTGGGGGAGAGGGGGCAAGTCGGTTTCGTCGGGTACCGTGACGCCAATATCCGAGCTGACTTTTTTTTTTTCGTCTCGACTTTTTTTTTTGTCCCCACACGAAAAAAAGTCCAACCTGCAAATGTGTGCACTGGGTCACTGTCTCGTCTCGTCTTGTCTGCCTCGTTTCAGTAAAATGTTGGTCCAGGTGAAATACAAAGAACAGCAGAGGTACGTGAAATTGGATTTACTTGAGAGACAGTTTGACTTCACGCAATTCCATGGAAAAGGTGAGGTGACATTTTGGAGTCTGCATTAAGAAAAATGTTTTGAAATTAAAGTAGTATTAATTAATATGTGGACTAGACACAAAACCTGTAGATCTTGCTTAATTTCTTTTTATTGTGATTTCTCCATATGACTTAATCCTTTGTTTTTATAAATCAATTTATTGTAAAACAGTCCTTTTTTAAGGCAAGAATATTTTATGTCACTGTCTTTTCCAGTAATTGAGAGGTTTTGCCTGCCACCTGAAGCACAAGTGATTTATAAGGATGCAACAGGGACAGAGGTTGATGCAGAAATATTCAGCGACCTGATTGGGCAAGGCAATGCAGTGCTGACAGCTTTTTCAAATGACGGTGAGAAATAAATAAAGCAAGTACAATCAAGCATTCCTAACCTTAAAAAGTTAAATTATTTACACCTTTTTTTATTCCTAGAATTTTCAGATAGCTCCTTTTCTCCTGCATCGGAGGTGTCTGACTCGAGCTTTAGCTCAGGTTCATCAATGATAACTATGGATGAGATCCCTCGCAAGAGACAAAGACTTGGGGATGCACGTTCAGCGTCTGATAAACAGGCAGTTAAAAAGCTTGTACATCTTAAGTTTAATCACACTTTCACTAAGTTTTAGGAGTGCTGGTTATCCTCATGTTGTGCCAACTTGTGTTTTTATTTTCTGTTAGTTGGTTGAATCTGTGCTTCGAAAAAAGTCAGGTGGTGAAGAAGTACTCCAGGAGTACCACACAACAGAAACCCTTACAGATGCTGCAAGAAGAAAAATGGTTAACATACTGGTGGCTGACATGATTGATAATCATGGGTAAGTGTGTTTCATATTATTTTTATTTGTGGCTTACCACATGACCATTCTATAGATTATTTTTTATGTATCCCTTTTCAGGCACCTGCCCTCGAAATCAGTTTGAGAAGACTGTGCATTTGGGATAGTGTCGCTGTTCCCATCCCTCAAGGATCCATATTCCGATAAAGGCTATGTAAGTTATCATTATGGTTTGCACAGCTCTCTCATACTTGCATGTTGTGACACGAGGGCTTGTGCATGTCATTGACATTTAAATTATGAGATTAAAGTATTAATGTGTGTTCATTTTAATTTTAGGAACACTTCTATGATGCACCCAGCAACACAAGCTACATTGCTTGGCGATTGAAAACGGTCCAAAGGAAGACCCGTTGAGAATCTGCACTGCCACCAAACAGCCCTGTTGACGTTCGTTCAGGGGGTCCACAATTCCAAAGGACTGTGAATGTTGAAAATCAGCTTGAAGGGGATGCTTGCCCAGAAGCCATGTCTTTGCTAAACCACACCACAGACAGGCTTTTGATATTTCAGAAGATGAGGGAGACATTTCAGCACCGTCAGAAACTTGTCAGAGACCCAGACAGAAGTGGCGATATCCTCTCCATCTTCCCAAGATTCTTGGGTGCAGAAGGATTGGTAAGTTTAGAATCATATGTTAAGAGTGGCTTGAAAATTAGAAGCATTTCCTGTAGTATTTGTAATTTCAATTTATTTCATACAGGTGGATCAAGACTTCACCCTCCTGTTTGACACTGAGACGTCATCCAGACTGCTTCAAAAGTGGGATGTGTTCTTCAGGCCAAATGTCCTAAAAGAGGCCAAGCGGCTCACTTCAACCCCAGAGTTGTGTCACTTATTGCAGACCGCAGAAGGTACTCCAGAAAGTCAGCTTAATAATGCAACAAGTGAGTTGTGTGTGTGTGTTTTAAAGCAGTTGCTGTAATTGCAGTTGGGTGTCAATTATTTATTACTTTTATGATTGATTAAAATTAGCAAATGAAAGCACCTTTGATTTAGTATATCTGAGTTTTGGTATAAACAGTAATGGACAATGATTACGCAATGCAACTGTTATCATCCAAACTTGTAATGAATTTTCAGTTAATCTTTCAAACTCTTTGCCCTCAGCCTACGACCAAGAAATGGCCAAAGGCGTCTCCCAAAATCAGTCCATGTGATGCAGTCGAGAGACTGGTAGTCTTTCATAAGGTAATTATATTAAGTTCAGAATTTTTCACATCAGCCTCCTAGCCACAAGGTTGAATGACGAATGGTTGGATGAAATTTACCTTACTTTTAATGGGCATTTCGGTCTTGTATGAAAGCATACAATGTTTGAATACTAATAACTTTGTTGTAATGTAGTTTTTATTTTCTTTGTGATAGCACATTCTTGAATCTAATGTCAGGTTTCTTAATGTTAACACTAGTCATGCTGCAGTTTGGAGGAGCATCTCCGCAACCAACAGCGTCGGCAGCCATACCTTCTTGCTGTTGGGCGTCAGAAGAACAAGATTGACAACTTCTACATCGCCATGGATAAGAATCTCATTCCATGTCAGGCCAAGGATTCCATCGTGGCATGTGATGAACTTTTCAAAGTACATTTTGTGTTGAACTTGTCTTATGATGATGCACTTGTCAACTTTTACACATTCCTGCAGACAACAGTGTATAACATTGATGTGGGGAAAATGAAGGAGTCACCAAGAGTGAAAGAACTGAGAGCCAGACAACTCAATCAGCCAGTAGATTTCTCTCTCTCGACCTGTGGGTGAGAAGCTAAATGCTGAACTGTTTCTTGTGTCAGAAAGTTTATCCCAGCAGTCAGCAGCTGATTTCACATTTGAGAGTTGAACATGGTTACTATCCTGGACCCAAGTTCAAATTGTTTTGTTGTTTTGCTCACAGGCTAAGCATGCTGCTATTGCTGCTTTACCATTGAATGACCCCAACATATCTGTGATTAATGAATCTTTTGAAGAATTTGAAAACCCATTCACACATTTGAACACGGAATGGAAACGAAATCAATTCTTTAGCCAAAAATGGGGAGTTGTAGAGCCAATAGAAATACAACTGGGAGTGAGATACGATAACAGGAGAAATCAGAGAACCGGTACTTATGATCAAGTGTCTGTGAAAGATACTTTCATATACGTTCCAGTTTTAGAAACCTTGAAGTTCATATGCAGAAATCCAGAGGATAATCTGGGAATGCACACAATTCTTGGTTTTAATGAGTCATTCAGTAGTACACATTTCTGTCGCCTTTGTTTGATTGAGAAGAGTGATTGTCAAGCAGTATACAGTGAGGATGATCCTAAGGTCATACTACGCAGAAAAGATGTGTTTGAAGTGCATTGCCAGTCTCTTCAGGAAAACCCCAAATTGAAGTCACTATTGGGTTTGAAACGTAATTCGACACTTAATTTATTGCAGTATTTTCACGTTTGTGATAACTTTTCATCTGATATTATGCATGATCTTCTTGAGGGAGTGGTTCAGTATGAGATGAAACTGCTTTTTGGATATCTGACACAACCTTATTTCAGAACATGACTTACTTTCAAGGATTTATGGATTTGATTATGGATTTCTACAACGAAAAAACCGGCCCACAAATATAATTTTGGACAGTGTGAACAATAGCATTGGTTTAAATTCTATTCAGACAATGTGTCTTGTAAAAAACATCCCACTGTTGTTTGGTGACATAATTCCTAAAGGAGACAACAACTGGAATTTGATACTACTGTTACTTCAAATAATGAACATTGTTTTTTCACCTTCTCTCACTCAGGGTATGACAACTTTTTTGAAGCATTTGATTGTTGAACACCACAAACTTTTTAAATACTTGTATCCACACAGAAACTTGTTACCCAAGCATCATTTTATGATACATTACCCATCATCTCTAAGGAAAATTGGCCCCTTATTACATATGTGGTCCATGAGATTTGAAGCCAAACACAAATTGTTCAGAGATTTTTTTAAAAATTTCAAAAACATAACCAAATCACTTGCTTAAAAGCATCAGATGACAATTGCGTATCACTGGGAAACCTTCAAACACTAACAAAATGAGTATGGACCCATTAAATCTTTTTCCCTGGTCAACAATCAGATGCTTGAAAGAATCGTGTCAAAGGAAGTTTTCTCAACTAGTTGGGTTAAAGTTAGTGGTATAGAATACAGAGCTGGGCTTGCTATTTGCAGTGCTATGGAAGATGACAAGCCATTGTTTTTTCAAATAAGTAATATACTTTTGGTTGAAAATTGCATATTTTTTTCTGGCAAACAAGCTATTCAGAGTTTTGATGACCACCAACATGCTTTCAGAGTGTTAAGCAATGGGGAAAAATGTATATTGAAAATGACTGAGCTCAAATTTCACACACCATTTGACATTCAGAGTTCATACCATTTGTCAGATGCTAGTTTTTATATTGTGCCTGCATAAGTGATGTTTTAAGTATGCCACTGCAGTGGGAAAATAAATGCTATTTAAGTCTAATAAATATTTGAGTTCATTCTTACAATTTATATAAATAATAAATATATATATATGACACTTTTTCAGTGTTGATAGCTTGACACTTTCAGTAGTTAAATTAACACTACCAAAATAGTAAAATTATTACTCTGTGCAGTGTTATTTGTCTAATCCCTTAGTGTTACTTTAACTCTGTGAGTTAAAAAAGTAACTCTGGCACAGTGTAAAAAATTTAACCATCTTCAAAGTGTTAAATTAACTCTGAAAAGGTTGGAGCTATATAAACCCCGAAAAAGTGTTGAAATTGACTCCGTAGGAGTCAATTCAACACTGGACTTTTTGCTGTGTATATATATAAATAAATAAATAAGATTAGATAAAATAAGATAAATTAAGATAATCCTTTATTTGACCCACAATGGAGAAATTTAAAGCATTGCAGCAGCAAACAGCAGTGTAGTAATATAGGAATATATAAGTACAAAATTTAAAAATAAGTATATAAAAATATTGAACTATCATCAAATCAAATCTTAATGAATATTATTATTAGTTTAAGTCATATTTGCATTAATTGCATTTTAATCTTTGTGAGGCTAGTATTTACATTAATTTCATTGTGTAATTTACCATTATGATCTGCTTGTATGATGGATTTGTTGTCATAACAGGGTCAATGCATAAGTTTGTTACTAAGGGTGACATGGAGCCAGAGCCCAGAACGTCACCAGGGCCATCAAGCACCATGTCATCTGTAAAAGTTTTGCTCCATTGTTGAAAGAGGCTGTTCATTTGATTTGTTCCTACTAATAAAGGTTGTAAACCTAAATGGCAGGATCGGGCCCAATATGGGCATTTTTCCACTGATCGGGGATCGGCGATTTTGAACGTGGACCCAAGGCCATTTTTTTTTTTTACATCAGAGCACAATTTGTGGCAGAACTCGGATGCGCACGTAACATTACTCTGGAAAACCTGAGGATAAAATGTCCGCGGTGTGGAAATAATTTAAATTAGAAAGCGAAAGCAGTCCAACGGTGCCATGTAACATCTGCAGTACGACCGTTTCACGAGGGGGTAACAAAAGAGCTGCATTTAATACTACTCATTTGGTACAATAAAATATTACAGAGAAGGTAAATGAATTCATTGCTCTGGATAACCAGCTCATCTCCGTGGTAGAGGATCAGGGTTTTCTTCGTCACCTGGAGTTTTTGAATCCCCTGTATGCCCTATGATCTCGGCATCACATTACATTGACTCCACTTTAGAATTACAATGTGCCGGAATACACACTAGTTTCATGGGTCTCATACAGCAAAGCATGTAAAACAGGTAATCGAGGAGATGCTGAACACGTGTGAAATAGACAAGCAATGCGTCCACGTCATTTTATGTGGCAACGTAAGGAATATGAAAAAAAGCAATGGATGATATGGAGGTACAAAGTGTGGGCTGCGTCGCGCACACACTTCAGCTGGCTGTACTCCAGGGTCTGCTGTCACAGTGCAGCGTCACAGACTCACCTGCTTAACGCAAGGAAGGTGGTAGGCCAATGTTGCAATAGCGTGTGCACAATAACAAAGAGCCATATGAAAGTATATACTTTGTTTCAACAAAATAAAAAAACAACTTATTACGGAACAGCTTGGATGCAGGTACTTTTTTTTCTTAAACGGACAGTGTGTAACTATTTAAGTAATTTATTAACTCAAATCAACGTCTTCGTTCATACGTAAGTCCGCATTGTTGTACAATTACCTCTGCCAACAATCTGACATATCCTCCTGAGCGAAGAATTACCTATCTGAATATACATAGCACGGGTAAGCTCTATGGAGGCCGGCATGTCTTTCCGGGTGTAAAAAAACTATGGACTGCCGAGAGGGACACAAAGCACTACGTAGTAAGGCTAAACGCGTTTTAGCTCAGAGCCAGCTTGACTGGAAGTGAGAGGGAGCTCAGCGAAAGCGCTCGTCACTAACTAACATCTAACTAACTACATCTTTACCTCATTACTTGAATCAGTAGAAATACTCAACGCTATTGGGAAAGAGTCCATATTTTGAAAAGGAGTTTTTTGTCCGTCAGGGCCACCATAGCTTCTGGAACGTCTTCAGGATGGGAGGGGTGAGCAAAATAGTGTTGCAATGTAGAGCCTCACAGCTAGATGGCGCTAAATACTCGATATATTACACACTGTCCCTTTAACGCAGCTGTATTATCCAGGAAAATATTAGTTAAGGTTAAGGATTAGTATTGGATCGGGACTTGGTATCGGCAGATACTAAATATGAAAGGACTCTGATTTGGATCGGGGTAAAGAAAACCTGATCGGGACATACCTAATATAAATGCATATATGCACTGACAATGGATTGGATCTCAAAAGGTGCAACATGCAGTTATAAAGAAATTACATCTCCTTCCCAGGTCAGGGCAACTAAGCAAAAAGTGTTGGTATCTGACAACCTGTTGAAGTGACCAGAATAATATTGCACCTTTAATGCTTCATTCATTAGTTGTTTGCTTTGTACATAATATTTGTGGGACTAATTAGAAATTTTGAAAATGCTTATTTACCACAGATGCAGATTTGAGCCATGACTTGGACTTGAGTCAACTCAAGTCACTGCTTTGCTGACTGCAACTCAACATAATAGAAAATAAATTACTTAAGACTTCACTTGGAGGTTAAGTATGTCAGAGAGGAAGTACACCAAGAAACCTACAGCAGCTAAACTGAAGGAAATAACTGCTATTCGCTCTACAATGGACTCCTTGTTAACAAAGAAGGCGGGGGAAAAATTAGGATATGCAAAACAAAAGTTATTTGAACATGGGAATAAACCAGGAAGATATTTATCCAATTTAACAAAAAAACGAAGGGCTTCTCAAATTATTGAGTCAATTTTAGACGGGTTTTAGACTTGCTCTTCTGATTCTAAACTAATTAATGCCACTTTTAGAAATTTTTATACAAAATTATATCAGTCGGAACAAGCCAACAATGTCAAAACATTAATGAAAGCTTTCTTCTCCGAACTCGATCTCCCAACTATATCACAAGATAAGAAATCTAAATTAAATGCCCCGATCTCAGCGGCCGAACTGCGTGAGGCCATTCAACTCCTTCAAACAGGCAAAGCACCAGGCAGTGATGGTCTAGGTAGTGAGTTCTAAGAAAAGAATTTCAAAGTCTTTTATTAGAGCCCATGATGAATATGTTCAACCACTCCTTTGAATGTGGCACTCTCCCACCATCATTAAGAGAAGCAAATATTTCTCTGATTCTTAAAAAAGGGAAATGCCCTGAGGACTGCTCCTCGTCCAGGCCGATCTTGCTGCTAAATGTAGATCTAAAAATTCTTTCCAAGTTTTGGCAAGACGCTTAGAAGGCCTTCTACCATTTATAGTGAAGGAGGATCAAACTGGCTTTATCAAGGGCCGTCATTCTTACAGTAATATTAGGAGGTTGTTAAATATTATTCAACTATCTGAGCGGCAGTCAATGGATGGGCTTGTGATTTCCCTAGATGTGGAAAAAGCCGTTGACCGCGTTGAATGGTCTTATTTATTTTTTACACTTGAGCAGTTCGGCTTAGGTGATGACTTTGTTAAATGGGTGAAGGTCCTATATATGCAGCCAATGGTCTTAGGTCCACAAATTTTATGGTTCAGAGAGGCAGCAGACAGGGCTGCCCTTTATCACCACTTTCGTTCACAGTGTCAGTTGAACCTCTAGCGGAAGCTATCAGACAAGACCCTTTAATGGCTGGATTGGATGTGGGTGAAAAATCACATAAAATTACATATGTGCAGATGATGTGTTGTTGTTTATGTTTAACCCCTCAGTAGCAGTTCCTCGTCTTATTCAAATTATTGCCCGGTTTGCTGCCTTTTCTGGATACAAAGTTAATTTCTCCAAATCAGAGGCGATGTCTCTGGGTAATTTGCAACAGCCACCAGATAACCCTGATCCTTTCCCATTCAAGTGGTTCCCTGCAGGTTTCATATATTTGGGTGTATATATATTGCACCTAAATTTAATCAGATGTTTCAAGCAAACTTTGTCCCACTATTAGATAAGATCAAACAAGATATGGAGAGATGGAACTATCTTCCCATATCATGGCTGGGCCGAATCTCACTTCTGAAAATGAATATCCTTCCATGCTTGCTCTGTCCAATACAAATTCCTGTCTTATTCAATCATGAAATAGTGAAAAAACTGAATGGTTGGTTTAGTTCCTTTATCTGGTGTAAGCGAAGACCACAGATCCGGATGTCGGTGTTGCAATTACCAAGTGCTATGGGTGGGCTGGATCTCCCAGATATTAAAAAATATCAATTGAGTGCCCTTCTAAGATATATAGCTGATTGTATTAAAAACGATGCTTCCTCAATCTGGCTTGATATCGGGAAGTCCCTATCCAACTGTCCTCTAAAAAATCTACTTTTTATCAACAAACTGAAATGTATTAAAAAGCTTTGCAGCAATCCTGTTACAATTAATACTATTAGAGCATGGAGGATCACACAGCATATGGAAGGCAGATCAGGGCTCACATCAGTTTTCACCCCGATTACTGATAACCCTGACTTTCTCCCAGGGACTTTGGACACGGCTTTCAAGTGCTGGTCAGCCAAGGGTATTTCTTCCTTGGGGGACCTTTTTGATGGTTCTACCCTCTTGACTTTCACTCAAGTTATGGAAAAATATGGCATATCAAGAAATGATCTTTTTCGTTATTTTCAGGTCAGAGATTTTATTATAAAAGACACATCTCTGCTTGCCGATGTTAATGTCACACAGATAGAAAAACAAGTGCTTCTTTCTCAGGAGAATGCTTCATTGGAACCTTTTATGTCGGTCTGAGGGATCGCTCAGGCAGGGGCGCCGCCAGGGGGGGAAAGGTTAGGACGATTCCAAGGGCCCGGCACTGACAGGGGGCCCTTTGAGACATGGGCAACCTATACAAGGGCCCAACTAGATTTTTTTTCATGGGGCTCAAAATCCCTGGCGGCGCCCCTGCGCTCAGGTCACAGTGCTCGGGCACTGGGGGTGATCTGGGAGAGGGAGCTGGGTGTTGTTATAACTGAGGAGATGTGGGACGACATCTGGAATAATGCAAGGAAAATTACAGTTTGTAATCGGACTAGAGCGATGCAACTTAAGATACTTCATAGAGCACATGTTGCCCCAAACCGTCTCTCCAAATACAGAAAGGATGTCTCTCCACTTTGTCTTAAATGTAAGACAGGAATTGGTGATCTTACTCACTGTTTCTGGTCCTGTGTTAGGATACAAAATTATATATATTGGAGTGATGTCTTTTTTGAAATTCAAAAGGTTCTGAAAAAGGAGCTGGAACTTGACCCGGTTTTCCTCCTTTTGGGTCTCCCCAGCAGCCGTGTTACTGATATGTACCAGAAAAAACTGTATAATGTTATGACATTTTGTGCCAGGAAAAATATTCTTCAGCACTGGATCTCAGACAAAGGCCCCTCGGTTGCGGGATGGCAAAGGATAATAATGGAATATATACCTCTGGACTTTCTGACCTGTCTCCTGCACTACAAAACAAATGCCTTTGCCTTTTTATTTTATTTTTGTATTATTATTGTTATTATTGTTATTATCATTATTATTATTATTATTATTATTATTATTTTTGTGTGTGTGTTGTTACTCCCAGCTTGTCTTTCGTTCTTGTTTGGTCCTGTCTTGTGTATGTTTGTCTATGATGGAAAATTAATAAACACATAATAAAAAAAGACTTCACTTGGATATGGAAGTTTGGGGAGGAAATATTTTTAGGCTTTTATAAACGTATTTGTAATATGTTTGATTACATTTTTCACAGAATATCAATAATCATAATACATGTTCAATGCATTGTCATATGTTTTGAGCAAGTTCAATAGATAAGGTCAATAATATTATTAGATAGGTACTACCTTATCTTTTGTCTTTATGAAGAACGGATTCTGCAGGTAAAACTGAAAAAATACATTTACATTTTTTTCCTTTTCTAGTTTTCTCATATCACTTCTCCCCAAAACACTGTCAAACAGGTGGAATAATCCTGCAGTGTTATTCTGTAATTATGCACTAGCTTCAAATGTGTATATAACAGCTTCAAAATCTGTTGGCAAAAACTCTGAACAATATTCCAAAAATGGCTGCTGAAGAGCACTGCTTAATAAGACTTAACGTCCAGTTCCAGTTGAAATGACTGCCTAACCAATGCAACACTGAAGTAAAGGCAATCCCTTGTCTAAACTAAATCTTACCAAAACTATCCATCCATCTATTATCTGAAACTGCTTATCCTTTACGGTGTCATGGGTTGGCTGGAGCCGATCCTAACTGAAACTGGGCGACACCCTGGATAAGTCGTCAGTAATATGACCCTACATATGACCCAAGTTAATCCTAAATGGACAGTTTCCTCAAATTACAAAAAGGAGGGGATGACTAGATTACGGTTATTGTTGCTCACAATAGCAGCATTTAAAAAAACAAAAAACATTGCTTTCCAGCGACATTTTCCCTCATACGTATTTCTACTATTCACAAAGTCAGAAAAACAACTCCCACACACTGTCCACTTAACTTGCAATTGAATTTAATGACAACAACCTTCATCAGGGTTAAGGTCTAAGTACCGAAATGTTGTTGCCATTGTTGTCAAACATAATTGCAAGTGAAGTGGACAGTGTGCAGGAGTCTTTTTCCTGATTTTGTCGGCCTTCGGTCTTCTGTGATGGACCTGTCGATCTTAAGGTGTGCAAAACCTGTACTCTGTGAATTCTACTATTCACAAAGGAAAGACTCAGTCTCAGAATAGGAAAAATAAAAGCAAAACATTGGGTAAGTGAACACCTACTTGTGTATGTTTTTGCAATTTGGATGAACCAACTGTTTAAGTTTAAATTAGGCATTTCAGGACTTCAGGTTATGGCGGCTTGCTGAGTAGACACGTGTAAGACTGCTCTGCTACTCAACCCTTCAAATCCAAATCCTGCTGGGGTGACCTAAATGGAAAAAACAGGATGTAGTTGCTCCCCAGATTAGCTTCCCTGTCCAACCTGAACAAAATGTGCTACCTGTAGCTGGAGTAGGTTTGACCTTTGAACAGCAAAAAGAGTTGTTAATTTTGCAACACAAACACGAGTTGGAGCGTGAGGAACGGGCTCTGGAATGAGAGCGTGCAATTCGGGCACAGGAACAAGCGGTGGAAATTGAGAAGCTGAAATTGGAGCACTACAAGCTGGAGTTGATCAAGGAGGGCAAGATTCTTGATCCATCAGCAGTTACACAAGGGGGCACTGGTGGGAGCAGTTCCTCCCTTTCTGATGTCTCTAGTTGCTGAAGGTTGGTTCCAAAGTTTTCAGAGAATGATCTAGATACATTTTTCTTGCTTTTTGAAAGGTTGGCTAAAAACCGAAGTGGAGTGATTCTGAGCAGACTTTGCTGCTGCAATGTGTGTTAACTTGGAAGGCTCAAGAAGCTCATTCTGCTTTGTCTACAGCGGATAGTGAAAACTGCTGTGCTAAAAGCATATGAACTTGTACCTGAGGCTTATCGACAGAAGTTCAGAGGTGCAAGAAGATATGACAAACAGACCTATGTAGAGTTTGCACGTGAGCTGTCCACTCTTTTTGGTAGATGGAGGTTGGCAGCTGAGGCGCCAACAGTTGTTTGAACAGTTGTGTGAGCTATTGTTGTTGGAGCAGTTCCACGACACTCTTCCTGAGCGAACAGCTACTTATCTGAGTGAAAGAAATGTTAAAACTTTGACTGAAGCAGCAGCCATTGCAGATGAGTATGCATTGCACATAAGGTACAAGGTGACTGACACAGAAAGGTGTTTTTTGGTCATCAGAAAGGGTCAGGAAGTGAACTTCCACCTTTCAAGTGAGGTAACAGTGGCAGTAAGTTGGATCCCAGTCGGGTTTGTAATTGTCTTGATAAAGGTCATTGGAAAGCTGAATGTCCAGTGCTGAAATCAAAACATAAATCACAAGGTTTATGCAAGGTTGCTGTCATGTGAAACCTGTGGCCCTTTCTGCTCGAGCAAGATTAGGTGAGAAGGCTGATGCTATTGCTGCAGTTCGCCTGCACACAAAGTCAAACATAGTGGATGCTCTTGCCTCCCAGGTTGCTGAGCCTACACCTTCTCCTGTGGAATCGCCTGGACTCTCCCAGGGGGTGTCATCTGAAATTGATACAGGTTATGACCCATTTGTGTCCAGCTGGTTTGTATCTTTAGCAGAGTCTGATGAAAAAATTCCTGTTAAGATTTTGAGAGATTCTGGAGCTTTGGACTCGTTCATTCTGTCATCAGTGCTGCCATTCTCATCGGACACAAACACAGGAAATGTTGTGTTGGTTAGAGGTATGGGTTTGACTTTGGTCCCTGCTCCTTTACATAAGGTTGTTTTGTGTTCTGATCTGGTTAAAGGTGAGGTTGTGTTGGGTGTGTGGCCGATTAAAGGGGTGCAAGTTATTCTGGGAAATGATTTGGCTGGTGGTCACATCTGGGCAGATTCACAACCTTCTCTAGTAGTTAACCGTGCTCTTCCTGTGAATAAAGCTAAGATTGAGGACAAGGGCCATCCATAGGTTTTTCCGGCATGTGCTGTTACTAGGGCTCAGGCTTGTGTGAACAAAAATAAATTTGAATAGAAAAAAGAGCAAAAATTCCTCCAAATGTTGTGTTGCCATTGCCTGCTTTTCCCTTCTCTGTGTCTCACTCTGTCCTGAAAAAGGAGCAGCAGAACGATCCTGCTCTGGTTGAAGTGTTTCAGCAGGTGCGTCCAGTGGAAGAGATGAAGCCAGTGGCCCTGGTGGCTTTTTTGGATGTAATGTCTTCATCTTTGGGGAAAGAAAGTGATGAGGAGCCAGTCCATACTCCGGACGACTGTGTGATGCAAGGCCGACTAAAAAAATTCAGAGTCACTAAAAGACCTGGATAGATTGTTGAACCATTTGCCTTACATTAGGAAAAAAGAACTGTCTAACCTCATTTTGTCATTACCTGTTTTGTTTTCAGAACACTCCCAATCAGTGCCTTATGCGGTGGTGTCCATTTCTTTAGCAGTTCAACCTAGACATTCGCCACATTAAGGGGTCTGATAATGTTTAGGATGACGCTCTATCACGTGCACTACCTCTTTAAAGTCTGTCTTAAATGATACATTTTCCTTTTAAGCTGCTCTCCTTTTCTCTTCCACCTCTTAAAATTGCTTCTTCCAGGTACCAGAAGTTGCTAAGTGGCAGTGAATGTTTTGAATGGATTAATTTTCCAGCTGTATGTGAGATACCCTGACGGCCTCGCTCTAACCCTTCTATATGTTCTTACTTCTTTGTAGCCCTCAAACATCTTCCAGTCCATCAGCTGGTTGGCTGCACCTTGAGAGGGTGGAGCTAAGAGGATGTAAATAAATGTCCATCTTAAAGGCTCTCTCTCTTTGTTCTGGCAGCCATGGTCATTTCAGTTTGTTTAGAGTTTGTTCCTTTAATTTAACACTCACACACACATTCACTCTACACCACTGATACTTACATTCACAAAGTTTAGGTTGTTATGTTTAGTTGAATAAATGTTTTGCTGCATTACAGTGGCGTGTGGACTCTTCTCCTTTTGTTGCGAGCCTTTGAGCCAGGTTCGTAACAGCTCCCTTTACCTCTCAGGCAAGGGGTGTCATGACTTTGATCCATGAATCTATTCCACTACAAATTCATAACGTTATCAAAGATAAGGTAGGGCGATACTTGATTATTTAGGGAGGGATTCTCAGGGAACAATTAATTCTGATAAATGTATATGCTCAAAACGCAGAAAAAACCCCACATTTTTCCAAAACCTATTTCTTACTATTGCTTCTTTATCTGGTGCTTGTATTATGGCAGGTGATTTTAATTGCACCTTAGATCCACAGAAGGACAAAAGTTCGGGAGTGGACCAGTCACATCTGAAAAGCAGGGGTGTAATTCATCATTTCATGAAAGAAATGAGTTTAATTGATGTTTGGAGGGAAGATAATCCCAACGGGAAACAATTTTCATGCTTCTCCGGTACACACCAGTCGTATTCTCACATAGATTTCTTTCTGCTTTCAACACTACTAAAATGTAAAATAAAGGAGGTTTCCTATGACACCATACTCCTGTCAGACCACGTCCCAAACTCCTTAGTCTATTATGATCCCAATTTGTCTAGTGATATTCCCAAATGGAGATTTAAAACAAAATGGATGGCAGATACTGGCTTTGTTACTTTCTTAGATGAACAGATTAAATACTATTGTGAAACAAATACGACAAACTTCGGGGAGTATCAGATGGAAAGTGTTTAAGGCCTTTATTAGGGGACAAATAATTAACATTACTAGCTCCAAAGCCAAAGAAACCTACAAGAAGACAAAATCATTAGAAGCAGAAATAAAGAAATTAGAAGACGAATATTACCAGTAAGGTTCTCAAGATGCCCACCAAAGATTACTCCTATTGACAACGCAATATAATGAAATATCTACAACAAGAGCTTTATCAAGCTTATTACAGGCTTAAACAGACATTTTATGATCAAGGAGAAAAGCCTGGCAGAGTGCTGGCATGGCGCATCAAGAACTTCAGAATGAAAAACTTATAACCTCATTACAAAATGATAATGACGAAGATATTGTCGAAAACTTCAAAACAATTTACGAAAAGATTTATAGCTATTTAAAATTACATCACCAGAACAGGTTGGGGGAGACCGGGGTAAGTTGAACCCCTTGTTGCTGGGAAACAGTAAAAAACATTTGGCCTCATTCATGAACTGTTCTTACGAACAAATTTGTTCTTAAGTCCCACTTACAAAGATTTTAAGAAGATTGCGGCATTTATGAATTTTTTCTTATCCAGGATTGATTCCTGGGTAAGAACAAATCCTACGAACACTCAGGAGTACTCTTACGCACATTTCAGTGCCGACATGTTGGCATGGTTGTGTTTACTTCTCTTGTGCAGTTCAATAAAATACAATATTACAGTGATAATTCTGTCATATTTATTTATTTATTCATTTCATATTTTTGGTAATTTACAGAGAATTTTAAATTTTAAAATAAATTAAATGTGCCAATGATTTAACATTAATCAAGTAAATTGGAAACCATGCCATCAATTAGTAACCCCCCCACCCACACCCTATTTATACGTGGCATTTCTCCATCTAAGGCCCTCAAAACAATGGCATATATATTGCTGCTGCAAGAGATTGCTGATTTTGCCCTACGGAGGGAACGAATGTTTCGGGATCACATAGATCTTTTTTCAGAGAGCGATGAGTTCCTCTTTGGACGCTTTAGGCTCCCACGACTGGTTCTTATAGATCTATGCAACCACTTTGAGCCAACACTTCGGAGCCACATACTTTGGTCCAACCCTGTCCCCCTGCATGTGCAGGTACTGTCGACCCCCGGCTTTTTGGCCACTGGAACATTTCAACGGGAGCTAGGGGACAGGGTGGGCATATTACAGCCATCCATTAGCCGCGCTCTCCCTCGAGTCATGGATGCAATAAATTAATTGGCCACATAATACATAAAGTTTCCATACACAGCAGAAGATCAAGTTGCAGTCAAGAGAGGATTTCATGACATCGCTGGCCTCCTAACACCATTCTGAGGCTTACGAACGCGTTGATGAATCTGATGTAGGGTTTTCTTAAGGAACCTCTTAAGAACAACTTAAGAAGGAATGTAAGAAGTAAGAAGATATTGGTGAATGAGACCCATTGATCATGTGACCAAATATTTAGGAGACAGGCATCATTTCATGGATTTTGTGAAGGTAAGAACCACATGGGTAAAGTGGTTAGGAGTAGGCCTGCCTTTTCTTATATTTTACTGGTGGTCATGACTCAAAAAATACAAAATGCAGAGCATCATTGATTGAGGCCAGGAGGGCAAACCTCTTTCAGCTTTCCAAAAAGCTTTGAAGTTTAACAGAATTAATCTTCATAATTTAATTTTGAATAAAATTAAGCATAGCTCCCTGGAAATCCCTGCAGCTGTTTCAGCAAACTGCATCCAAGTTGTTATGCAATTAGCCACCAAGGGACTTTCAGTTTTAGTGTAATGAAAAGCAAGCTGTGTAACTTGTTGCTTGATGCATCACCTGATGCTCAGTACTACTTCTATAGGATGCACACATGGTAAATGGTGAATCCAGACACAACCTCATATTAAAGCTTTGGAGAAGGCCATTAATTGGAACATTAACGTTAATGTATGTGTCATGAAATGGTGCTAGAGGCTTGGTGACTACTCAGAGTACTGAGTTAACTACTAACATGGGAACATGCTTGTGCTAGTCAGTTACAACAGCTCTCTTAACTCCAACAGTTTATTCAAGCAATGTATTTGTACCATCAGCTGGCTAAAGACTAAGTGGGTAAAGGCAAGTATTAGAGCAAGTGGAACAGTCTGGTAAGTTAATAAAATGACATCACTTTACAGTAATGCAGCCTTTAGAACCAAGAAAAGACAACACTTAGGCCATATCATGTTATAACAATATCCGAAATGTAAGAATAAATAGTGACAAATAGTATTGCATCACAAGAAATATATAATAGCAATATATTCACCAACCCTTATGAGAATATAGGTGTAATTCTGGTATCATTCTGTGTTGAGTTTTACCCTGCTAGTAAATTTAAGTACATGTTGTGCTTGTTTGCTTCACGTTAGATCCGAAAGTCATTTAGAAGTCTCCTTTTGAACCACAAATTTTTCACTCCTTACTTCCTACTTCTAACTTTTCACCAATCTTTTGACATTTTCTTCCCCTCTTTTATGTCTAACAGGTCTTGTTAGCATTCTCTCTTTTTGATCTCCATGTGTCTTGAGTCTCGGTGGTTTCTTTTCTCTTCTCAAGCTTTCCTGCATGAATATCTGAGCAATTGCTATAATTGGCTCTGATCAAATTGGTGGCCTTTTTTTTTTACCAAATAAGAGACTGGAACAGATAGGGCTGGTGATGTTCAAGCAAATGTGTGCATCCTCCACTGATTCTCTTGGGTTGCATACACAACAAAAGGCTATCTATAGCAACGCACATTACTGTAATTCCACGGCAAAGGGTTTCAATCAACACACATGTAACCACAAACCATTCAGCCACGCAAATGCATACTCCCATTTGTGTAATTGAGAAGATGATTTTCGCCTGTGGAGGTTCCACTAGATCATCAGATTGACTGATGCTCAATCTGACAACTAATTGGACCAACATGAGCGGAGTTCTCAGATGTGTGATAATCCACTGCTGGGAGCCAGAGGCCTTTGGGAGTGAGAGGGAGCATAGGGGGAGGAAGAAGAAGCGATAAAGAGAGATATGGGATATAGCGGGAGATGGATAGATAAAAGGAAGATGGTGAGAGACAAAGAAAAGAGCCGAAAGAAGAAAAGGGTTGAGGATGGATAAGTCAGTGGAAAGACACTGCATGAAACACAGCGAGTGAAAGAAGCATTATAGTTAGAGAAAGATCAAGAAAAATAGGGAAAGGGGTGGAGATGGATAGAGGCAGGGAAACAAGACAGCTAGACATTAGAAAGTAAATGGGACAGTGGATGGTAATCGATGAGGCTGAGGGATTGAGATGGGCCCTCTGGCCTTCAAATTTGTCTATCGATCTGAGCAACTGACTGGGGACGCGGCGATGGGGTTGGACGGGGTCACCGAGACCAGGAACCCAAATTAACCTGGCTCTAAGTCATAGGAGGACTGATGAGGTTCATGACCTTTCCTCAACAAGTACAGTAATTATCCAATGTAAGTAGACAGTAGAGCTCTGATGGGTTTGTCAGACCTTTACTAAGTCCCAATGGAATATGAGGCGATAACCAGGTCCACTGTCTGTTTTCTCTAGCATTAGCCATAGCTGAAAGTTCTTTTGTTGAATTTTGTATTTGGTTTCACATTGCCAAATCTCAAGTAGAAAGAGTTCTCTTGGACTTTTGGATAGTTGTAGGTCGACATACAGTGTGATTTGTAAGATACAGCCAAATTTCAGAGGTAGCTTGAAAAGTACTGGGGCAAGGGATGGCTATTACGCTTCTCTTGAGTCAGCTAAAAAAAGTAAGTTGTAAGTTTATTTTGTTTACTTAATATAAAAAGTAGCTAACTTGCCACTCGCATACATCTCTCAGCTGACGGGGGACTATACTATAAGAATATCACCTCTTGAGATACAAAGTGGTATTACAGGTATTACCTCATGAGACATCTCTGCAACACGGTATATAGACGTCTTTGACACAAATTGAATTTCATACTTTCATACTTCAACATTTTGTTCCCTTACAAACATTTAGAATCAATAAAAAATCAGTTTTAAGTTGCTTTTAAAATTATCAGAAATGATAGTACTTGTTTAACAAAGCATTTGAGGTCTTTACTAATGATTTTGCTTGTCTTGATCTGGGCTTCAGGAACATCAGACTGGAATGGACTTCCACCAAGGCACAACAGTTCCCTTTCATACAATCAAGCCTAAGCCATTTTTTTTAAAAAAATAAAACATATCTATAATACAAATCTGCCAGATCCAGAGTTTTATTTGGATCCACATCAAATTGTATTCACCTTAATAGGCCTGAATTTTTTCATCAAGATCCATCCATTATTCCCAGAGATATTCACAAAAATGTCAAAAAATTAAATGCAATGTTAAAGAAAGTCGAAAAACAATTGCAGGATACGCACGATAAGAGACCCATTCTTGATCTAAGTTTCAAAAGAAATCTGTTCAATAGTTTTTTGAGTGATCCCACTGACAAACCAATCAACCATCAAACGGAAAAAGGCAAAAAAATAAATAAATAACATCCTTGGCAGAGACAAAGAGTGTGCGTCAGCAATCAGCAATCAAGTGCTCAGCACCACCCCAAAAAGCTTTTAACAAATCAGCTCTTGTATTAACTATTTTTGGCCCCTTGGGGTTAGCAGAAACAAGATGTTAACCTAGTAGGTCATGTGAAGAACTTTTCAGCAAAATCTGTAAAATCTGTGTAAAATCTTTGCAGCAGACACAGCGCATCATTAACATTCCATGTCAAGTATTCACTATACATACTTTGTCTTAATCTTCACCAACTCCTCTGCACCATGCATCAAAACGTTAGCCAGCTAGTCTGTCTGCTGTTTGGTGCTGGACAGACAGTGTACAGTGGGTTTATAAGAGGATATTCAATGTAAACAGCAGGTTAATGTGTCTAGAAACAACACAGAAGAGAGCAGTGAGACCGAACACAAACCAAAACAATGAGTTTGAAGATGCTTGAACATTAAGCAGAGCAGAGGGTAATAATTTGATGCATTGTAAACAAAGGACAAACACATTAAGGCGTCTTTTATGAGGGGCCACTACTACAATCCCTGACTGAGGGTAAACTCTCCTATAATCTTGAGAACACATTAACACCATATGCTCCTGAAGCACTAAAGACTCAGCAGATGTCTTTGAATTAAGACAGTCATGATCTGTGATGTTTCTATCTCTTCTACACAGGCTGTTGCAGAATGAAACACTGATGTCTCTGATGTCTTGCAAACACCTGCAATGTTCTCTTTCAAAGTCGAACTTACAAGAACATAGATACTAGAGCCCGACCGATTTATCGGCGGGCCGATATTATCGGCCGATATTAGGCATTTTCCAAACTATCAGTATCAGCATTTATAATGGCTGATAAATGAATATTTGAAAAATAAAATAAAAATGTAAGAAACACCCTCCAACCATGTTATGAGTGTTGGCGTCCACCAGAGGGCACTCTACAACAGGTCGAGTCTATGCCACCTGATTGACGTACAGGACGGCCAGTCTGAGATCTCTTCTTATAGGGTCACACGCCACTTGTCACGTGTCACCATGCATGCGCAAAGGCGCTAGCTACTGCAAAACACAAGCGAGCTAAGAGTCCTAACGTGCATCACTATTCTGAAGAAGGGGAATGTTGAGAGGCACTTTCGAACTGTTAAAAAGTATGACACTGACTCTCTGCTGATTAGCTTTTAGCCCCGCCGATCAGCTGTTAGCCTAGCAACGCTAACTTTCAAACTGACGTACTCAATACTCTGTGGGCTGTCCATCATTGCTCCGTTGGTCCTCCATCCATCACAACCTCAGGGTTTTTTACCGCCTGGCTCCTTTGTCGCTCTCCTCTGCTGCTGTGGTCTCCCCTGGCTCGCAGCGATGTTGGATGGTCGCTGCTCCGCCGTTGCTGGCGGGTATTCAGGTGTTCAGCGCAGGAGCTCCTGGACCTCTGCTGTCACTTCACCACAGTCTCCATCGCTGGGATTGGATCTCTTGGTCTCCTGTGTCGCCCCCGCTGTATGCATGGGACCTCCAGACGAGAGCAGGAATTTCACGAGGGCCACGAGGCAATTTGGCCTTGTGCCCCTGAAAAAAATATCTGCCCTAAGGCCACAGTGGCCTTGATGCCCTGCCCGCACTGCCCTAGTTGATTTTGCAGTTTTCTCCTCTGCCTCTTCCATGTCTACGCGTTGCTTGTACAGTATATCACTCCAACGTTGACCCAGTGTTTAACATGCCGACCGTAGCCTCAGCCTGTAACATTTTTGTCAACAAACGCTTGCTAGCTTGCTGTCAAGCACCGGTGGTAGCCAGGTAGGCTAACACCGGTGGCTGGCTTCATTACAACATTATATTTACTTTTATTCATTTACCCCCAGCAATCACCATGCCAAGCAAACAACGGAGGGAGAGGGGCCTTAAAAAAAGCTTTGCAGGTGCAGCTAAAAACTGCAAAACCATGGAGGTTTTTTTTAAGAAGTGAGTGGTAAATTATGTTTAAAGAGGCAACTATATACCTTTACTGTAGTTTGTTTGTTTGTTAGCTATCTAACAAAACAAAAATAATTGTTAGCCAGATATTGTCCAGTGAATCAGTTCATCATGTACACTGAAAAAAATATTGTTTGCTTATAAATACATAAAATTGGTTGTTCTATGTTTAAAACATTGGGTTTATTAGTGCTATTAAATACATGACATGATTACTTTTTTCATTTTTTTTCAAATATGTATCACATTAAGTTTATTAGTTTATGTTAAAACAATGTATTCCAACTCAATGGAAATTTCATATGCAATTGAAATACACACATGTAAATATATTCCCCAGTTGATTATGTCAATATTTTTCAGTCAGAGCAAGGCAGACCAGTTAGATGACACAGGAGAGCCAGAAAACAAACAACAGAGAGTTGAACATGAAGGACAACAGACAAGAGCAGAGAGACAAAGTCCAGTGCACAAACATGAGGGAGGAGCAGACAATGAAGGACCAAATAACGAGAGAGAAGGAGAAAAAACAGGAGGAGAAGTACCAAGACACAGAGATGCTAGAGAAGGAGAGAGAGATGAGAGAGGAGGGGAGAAGGCAGGAGGGGACAATGAAGGACCAAGAAACAAGGATGAGAGAGGAGGAGAAAAGGCGGGAGAAGACGAGACAGGATACAGAAATGAGGGAGAGAGAAGGAGAGAACAGGGAGGAGACATTGAAGGATCGGGACAAGGGGATGAGCAAGCAGTAGATGGAGCCAGGAAAAGAAAAAAACACTGCCACCACTGTAGAGTCCTGGGGTTATGACTGGCTGCACTTTGAGAAGAACAAGGAAGGCTATGTTACAAAGGTGTGGTGCTGCATCTGCAGGGAGCACTATAAAAAGCGAACTGCACAACACATATACATACATAATGCGGATACATACATAACTGGCAGCACAAATGTTAAAAAATGCACTGCCAAAACACATATCGACTCAAAAGCTCACATCACAGCATGCCAGCAAGCAAACCAGGCTCCAGCTCATTCTAATACAGTTACACAGCTTCAGGAACTTAATGACAAAACTGAAACAAAGATGTGCAATTTATTTGATATTGCATACACTGTGGCATACACTGAGCAGCCTTTTGGTCTGTACAAGACTTTAGTCTCTGTGGAGCGCAAGTATGGGGTGGAGCTAGGGGTCACCTACCACAACTCAAAATCCTGCCGCATATTTATCCAGCATATTGCTGGAAACTGCAGAGACCAACTTCAAGCTCTTACAAAATGTGAGCCTTTCTACTGCTCCTTACTGTTCGATGGAAGCACAGACAAAGGAACATCAGATAAAGAAGTCATAAGCATAAAGCTTATTGAAAATGGCTCCCCAAGAATCAGACTACTTGGGTAAGGACAATGTAGACTAATAGTCTTTTTTTTTTTTCCCACATGTAATTTCATGGTTATTTTTGCTTTATTGAAATTGTGACATTTAGTGGAATAGAGCAGGAAAGTTGGGAGAAAAGCTGTCATGATGCAACATAGGATGGGGTGACTGTAATTAAGCTTCCAGTTAATAAAAAGTTTGAAGAACTAATTCTTTATTTCTTTCTTTCTGTTTCATATTCTTAAAGTATTGCAGAGCCGACAACATGTGATGCTGATGGGGTTTTTGAGGCCATAATGCAAAAGTGTGCAGAAAGAGACCTGGATCTGAGTGGCTGCTTGACTGCAACAGCAGCTGATGGAGCAGCCGTCAACTTTGGAAAGACAAATGGTGTCCTCACCAAACTACAAGAATCTGTGCCATGGATGCTCAAAGTGCATTGTGTCGCCCACAGACTAGAACTATGCCTGAAGGATGCCTTCAAGGGCACTTACTTTGAACAGGTACTTTACTGTTGTTTCTGCAAATAAGACTTTAAATGCAAGTTTTTTAGCAACACATTTCATGTTTTGCTCTGTTGGCAGGCAGTGTACAGGGACTGCTATGTCCAAAAGGATATTTATCTTGAAATCTGAAATTCTGCGTGCATAATCATGCCCCCGACAGGATCATCCTTGTTACTTTTTAATTCATGAACTTTCCTTTAGCACAACATAGGGCCAAAATGTCAACTTTGCACATGAGACTACTATTATCACATTACCATGATATTTGGTGAGTGTATTGATACTTCCCAACATTTGTGATGCCTTTCTGATGCTTATTCTACATTAACTGAGCTCACTTTATTTGCCTATCATAATGACCTGTTGGGAGAAATTCAAGAAAATCCTTGTACATTCCTGTCTCAAGTTTGGTGGTAAAAAGGTCTTGGTCGGGATAAGTTTATTGGAATGTCATTTAACCTACAGAAACCAGTCATGATAACAGCCCATAGAAGCAACTTTTTAATAACATATAATATTCCTACCTAAAATGCAAAATTTGAGGAGTTGCCAAGTCTGTTACACAGCCAATTTACTTAATATTCAACAGACAGGCTTATGCCAGTATGTGGTTTTCTTCTCATTTTTCGCTCCTGGGCCTTCAGCGATAATTCTATTCACAAGCAACTGTTGCAGAGGGCTCAGGCTAGTTCTCCCATAATAGAATGTGTAATAAAATGTCTCACAAATGCCTTATTTTCTGTTTTTCCGTGACCAAGATTGATGAACTCCTGATGAAACTGTACTCTCTCAATCATCGTTCCTGAGAGCTGAAGAGCTGACGTCGTGAAACCAGCTCGCTCCCAGGGGACAAGGTGGACAGACCACAGGAGGAGGGCTGTTTCCTGTCTTGCCACCACAAACTATAGGAACATTGTCCCCCACCTCCAGGAAAGACAGGATGAGGCCACGCCAGAGAAGGAGAAGATCAGGGCAATGTTACGGCAGTTAACCTTGCCAAAGTTTGTTCTCAGTATGGCACCGTATCAGGATCTTTTATCTGACCTGGCTGAACTGTCACTTAATTTCCAAGGAGATCAACTGCCCCTGTCGTGTGTGCGTAGTAGGATCCTGGCTACCCAGGCTGCGTTACGTAAGCAAACTCAGAAGCCAGGTCCCTATCTCCGCCCAGTCCTTGAATCCTTCACCACTACCACTGAGGGATTTCAATACAATGGAGTAAATATCAGAAAATCTAACATAACTGCAGAAGCCTTCTGTTGCCATAGGAAAGACACAGTGGATAACATCATTGAATGCATTGGCAAGATATTTTCTACTTTCTCCACTGATCCTTTGCTCCTGGTTGCAGAGATGTTTGATCCAGTGAATTTCCCAACAGAAGAGAATCTCTTAGAAGAGTTTGGTGAGGAAGAGTTGCATCACCTGTGCAAGCACTTTGAGACTCTTCTGACCAAAAACGGATGCAATGTGGCTGAGATAGACAGGAAGTGGTTTAGAGCAAAAGCTGACATAGTGCACCACCATAAGGACCAAACCTTCCTCACACTATGGTCAAGGTTTCATCTTAGTGTTCCCTGTCTCTACCTCTCAGGTAGAGCTGCAGTTCTCCATCATAAAGAGAATGCAGGGAGACTGGCACTTAAGCCTGCATACATCCACCATTGAAGACCTCCTCCTCATCAATCACAGGCTTGTGCTCCTGCAGATTTCCAAAGCCAAGAATCGGTGGCAAGATGGTGGGCAGCTGGCATCAACAGGAAGAGGCCAAACATTCATCCATATGGTCCAAGGAACCCTAAAACACATGCTGAAACTCTCCCTGACTCTCCATCCCCATCTTCAAACGATAGTGACTGATTAATCCCATAACTTGGCATAAATGCTAGTCACTTTGAGGTATATGTTATTAAATAAATATGGTGTTAAATAAATATAAAATAAAAATAAATGCATTTATGAATTAATAAAGAGTTGAAAGTTGAAAATTTCTCACCTGAGCTTGTTTTATGTATTCATTTCACAGATATTTATACATTCTTAGTCCTTAAATTAAATTCATTATGGACATCTACTTAAAGTCATTGTTTTATTTTATGGCCTTGCTGCCCTGGCTTTTGGCCTTTGTGCCCTCAAATAATTGACAACACGAAAGGCCAAGTGGCCTTGTCCCTAAAATGATGAAATTCCTGGCCTGCTCCAGACGCAACTTTGTTTATACGGACGGTGCTGTTCCCTCCGTGCGGACTGACAGGCGGTACATTTATTCTTTGTTTTGTTTGTTTCACTTTGTTAAGCGCTAAGATGATAAAAGAGGCCTTTGTTGAGGCAGCTGACTCCTTGTTTCAGGATTTTAAAAACAAACCGGATGTATTATCATCAATCAAAGCTCTTCAGCTATCAGAAAGTACAGTCACACAGCGCCGTGTACTAATGGTCGAGGATTTGACACAGCAGCTTCGTAGGGACATCGCAGACTGCAAGTGTTTCTCACTGCAATTAGACGAGTCTACAGACACCAGCAACACAGCCCAGATGTGCATTTTTATTTGGATTGTGTTTACAGATATGACTGCAAAAGAGGAGCTATTAAAATTGCTGCCCATGAAAGAACACACGCGGGGAGACTTCATTTTTCAGTCACACTTTATGGAGAAAACCACCAGCTCCTGGTGTGTAAATTGTGTGCAGCATTGATGGCTGTTTGTCACTTATGTACATTACTGCTGTCAGTTTTTATGTGCAATACCAAGGGCTACATTACTCTCTCAATATCAGTTATGCATTGTGTTATATAAAGTATACTCATTGTATATATAAATAAATAGATGTTTAGTATATGTTATGTAGGTAGATCATTTTGACCTGGTCATTTTGAAATTAGCTCGCAAGCTAAAAAGTGTGGGCACCCCTGCTCTGAAACGTCCTTGTTGGCAACACTCATGTTTAGAACGCCACAAACCCTATAATATATTTTGATTTTCCTCTGTTCTGTTGTGACAATAAAAAAGAGAAGTTTATTTTTAAACTGCATGATCATATTATTTCAGTGAGGACTCCTAAATAACTACAAATAAGTAATGTTACGGACATGTGTTTATGTTTTGTTACATGTTTCATATATATATATATATATATATATATATATATATATATATATATATATATATATATATATATATATATATAAGGGCTGTCAAACGATCAATTTTTTTAATCGCGATTAATCTCATTTTGTCCATAGTTAACTCGCGATTAATCGCAAATTAATCGCAATTTTTTTGGCACATTTTTTTCTGCTCTAAATGTACCTTAATGTATTTTTTCATGTTCTTAATACTTTTAACAACATAAGAAAGGTCAAATATGCTTGCATTATGAAAATGTTTATTCAACACTTCAAATCATGCAGGAAAATATATCCAGGGTTGTCTGCTTTTGGCGAGGGGGGGCGACGGGCTCTCTGCATCTGCCGTCTGTTTGGCTTGCAAGTGGTGTCCACTGACACTGCACGTTTTTCTTCTTCGCCTTTTTCACACAGTGTGCTGCTTTCTGTCAGTCAGTATCACACTGATGATCTCCATGGCTCCGGTGCAGCAAAACAATAAAAAGTACGACTTGAAATTCAAACCTTCTGTCGTGATATATTCAGAGGAAAACTCGGGAGAAGCAGCCGCTAGACGTTTCTCTGTCGACCCCAAGAGAGTGAGAGAGACTGAGCTTCAGCGTCTGTCCAAGGAGGACAGCAGCAGGACCAGGCTGCCTGCTGGAGGGAGGAAGAAGGCTAGCGAGGAGCCTGAGATAAACATGCGGGGAAAAGTTATCAGCAAACGGGCACGCCACGAGAGAGTGTCCCGCAAAATGATCAGGACGATGGCGAAACAAATGTCCGCCACCGTGAGTGACAGCAGAGATGAGGAGTTTGCAGCGAGTGCTGCTTTTCAGTCTGCCGTGTTTTTAACGAAACGCCAACCCTGCTTCTTCTTCTTCTTCTGATTCCCTTTCTTCTTCTTCTTCTGCCACCCTCTGTGTCAAGACTACGGGTGCCGCCGACGGCCGTCATCCTTCTTAGTTCCCTGCTTTCAACTGCAGCATATATTATCAAGCACATTGAGCTGATAAACTTTCATTCTTGGCCATTATTTCATATTACTTTTATAGAGGTGAATGAAAACTTTACGGAATAATTTCAGATGAAAACAACGAACAAAAGTTGCCTTAAATGATCATAGGATTGTCAAAAAAGTGAAAGTTTCAACATCGTGACATCTATGCCTCCTGTTACAGAGATACCTAATGAAATTTGGATGCTAACCAGTGAGCCTGTCCTGGTCCAAGGCTCTTGTGCTAGCAGTGTAAACAACAACACTTCCCCAGTGCTCCGAGCTCCCAGTTCAGAATGCTAGCTGCAACAGCTAGCTGAGCTAATGGCAGTAACAGTTTTCAGCAGTTAGCGGTTGCTCTGGTGATATGCCTGCCCCTATTTATTTTGAGGATGAATTTGACAGATGGCCTATTCTTACATATCGAACCGGTAAACAGACATATATTATCATTTGTGACATATTTTAAATACTGGACAAGCCCTAATGCACACTGTGTATAATTAATAAAGTATAAAGATTAGAAAATAAAGAAATATAAAGGTTTCTCCTGTGATCGAGTATTGCACTTCTATAAAGTTTAGGCAGTCACAGGAAAGGGATTGGAAAAAGAAAATCAATACAGCAGAGGCAGATACATTGTGAGTTTTAGTACTTAGTACATTCATGCCTCAAAAACAGTAGATCCAACATTTCCCATATTTTAGCTGAATAAGATTTTTTTTGGTTTGTTTGACCCTACATATATGGTGAACACCCACATCTTTTGAATTGGAAGGCTGCATTGTGAATGCTGGTTTACTATGAAAAGTTTTTGCCTACATGCATCCATCGTTAGTCTGATGACATCAGTATGGCATCAAATCATGAAAAGCTCTGATTTAAAAGGCTGGGTCCAAATGACAAGTCTGAGCTTTTATGTATAAAATTAGATTAGAGTTCCCCGTTGCTAACAGCAATGAGATCGCACAAGCTGTGCTGTCATCTACACAAATAACGGAGGAACTTTCTTGACTCCATTATAATGCATCTAAATTTTAATATATTCAATTATCACCTGTTTACTTTCAGCACGCATTTGCATGCAACGCTGTTTTCTTTGTGTTTCTGTCCTGGCTACCTTACCTGTCATGGTGGCACGGACAGAGGCTCCTGTCCTGGCTCAGACTACATCCCCTTTAGTGGATACAGCTGCCCACCACAGCTGAACAGCTGTCGCCTCAGCATTACCATAATCCCTGTCCCTGTCTCTACCCTCCTCTTGCTGACATTCCTGCTTTATTTGCCATTTTCTTTCATTCTTCATTGTAATGAACACCCAGCACCAGCTCTCTCGTCCCTTGCAAGCACACTTTGTATCCTATCCTCAACAAAACAAAGTCTCAAACCACTTGTCATTAGCAAAGAAGCCATTAACAATTGAGCGATGCCTGAGATTGTGTTGTTAATGAGAGTTAAAGATGACTTGGGTAAGTGAAGCAGAATGTAATAAGTATTGAATGCAACATTACACATGGTGGAAATACTCTAAGGGTCTAATTTGGGCAAATGTATTCGGGGAGCCGCTCTAATTACATGAAGGAGATACATTATTTATCCATGTACATTATTATACATAATGTTTTCCCTGATTCCAATACCCAGGGTTCAAGCACAGTTTATCCTACGTGTCATGCCTAAACCTTCATGTGTAATTGAGCAACAATGGCAAATGTTATGTGTTTGTTATTTGGCATGTTGCCAGTCCTGCTGCACTTGAGGAGACTGCAGGCTTTTACTGTGACATTTTGCTACTTTGTCATTAGGTAGTGTTAATGTTATTTTATAGGTCAGTGTTTACTCCCCTAGAAATAAACAGGGTTATTACAATACCACCAGTGAAAGCCAGAGGGAAATATTATGGAAATTACAAACCTGAATAGAAATAGCTTAACATAAACAGCTGGCTGAGGAAAAAAAACATTGTTTAAAAGGTCCCATATTATGAAAAACACATTTTCTCTGGTGTCTACTTATGTAACTGGACTGGTCCTCCTTGAGCCTATCAACTCCCAGAATCAGGAAAGCAAACGAGTCCTGCATCGTCTCTGCAGCCCACCCACTGGTAAAACGGCGCTCCTACAGGCTGTTCAGATTTAGCTCCTGCCGTTATGTAACAAAAGGAGAGATGTTCATAAGCCGGCCTCCTCTGCGCGATGATAGGAGTTATCCGAGAGGGGGGAGTCCATCCCCAAGGTGAACTTCGGCATGTCCAGCGGTAAGCTAGCAGTGTTTTGCAATGTCGTCTCTCAGAGCTAGACACGCAGATTGCTCTGTTGTTGGTTGTATAAATCAACATAAGTGCCTATATTCTGTCCCAGCTACAGAACAACAGAGGAGACAGTGGTTGCGTTTCATTAGTTTATATGTGTGTGCTAACCACTTCACGTCAGACTGCTTCAGTCATGAGGGTCAGTACAAAGCTGGCATTGCCTCGACACTGACCCTCGTAAAAGGATCCGTCCCAACCATACGGAACCCAGCAATTGCACCCGAGCCACAGGTAAGTGTTGCCACGTTTTGATAGTATTTACAGTTGCCTACGAGTATGGTGAAGTCAGCTGGAAATTAGCTAGTTAGCTCTGCTTCTGTACGCTATGCAATGGCGTTTGAAGCGAGTTTAATGTTAATAATATCATGAGGGAGCCTGGTTGTCACAGTAAAAAACCTGGAAACATGTGCAGACTGGAGACAGAGACTATGCGAACAGTGTTAAAGAGTTTGGAGACAGTGTTGGAGACAAATACAGCTTTTGCTAGCTGTTAGCCATTAACTACATGGTAGTAACAGTAACAACACATACGAACAAACTAAGTAATATATGCAGTCACACTAACCATTCTGAAATGTCCTGCTGCAGACACAGAGTCTGAATTTCTTCAGGAGCGTCTCCTTCTGGGTCTGATTCGGGGTCAAACTGGTATGGTTGAGCGACATTATCTCAGCGAGCCATTGCGTTACATCCACAGTAAACATTAGCACATGCTACCGCTACCGTAAGCGGCATTCTCTCCCTGAGAGG
The DNA here is from genome assembly GCA_963678695.2 of Diplodus puntazzo. Classification (NCBI taxonomy): domain Eukaryota; kingdom Metazoa; phylum Chordata; class Actinopteri; order Spariformes; family Sparidae; genus Diplodus; species Diplodus puntazzo. The sequence continues at coordinate 9,476,802 of OZ023170.1, read as the reverse complement.
GGCTTGTAGCAGGCAAGGCAGTTGTTGACAGAGGGAGCTCATTAGCATTTAAAGGTGCAGGCACAGAAACAGCCTGCTCTCAGTAGAGCTCACTTGAGCGACTTTTAGACAGCTTAAATTCAGGACCACGGATGGGTTTGGGGCAATATCTCTCTATAAAAGCAAGGAATCTCTGTCTGTCTGTGTGTGTGTGCCTCAAATATCTCTGCGGATCAGGACCAGACTGACATGAGAGTTTCAACATGGCTGCTGCTTGGTTCAATGGTGTGCAACTTCGCATTTGTTTGGACTGCAATGATACCGTGAATAAATTATTTCATAAATGCTTTACAAATTCCGGGAGCATTGTCCACAGAGCCACCACAGTCACATGCGCACTAGAGCCAATCACTGCAGACATACCTTAGTCCGTGTAAAGCAAATTCAGCCATTTTCTTCAAAACACATTAAAAAGGTCATAAATGTATCTCCTTAAAACATTTAAAAAACCATTCAACCATTTAGAATTTAATTTTGGAGCTAGGCTCAGAAACTGTGTTTCACTATTTCTGTGTTCAGGATTTAATGGGCGGGTCAGAAATCATCACAGCAATCGCATTACGTAATGCGGCCATGATGATTTGCATGATCAGCGCAATAGCTTCGAAGGTTTTTCCGCTCGTTCTCGAGTCTTGGATAGCATCTCTTAGAATAGCTTGCAGCTAGCTAACCAGTCAACCAGTCAGCTAAACAGTCATGTCTCCTCCACATCGCTCCTGCATCTTTCCTGGATGCCACAGTGTGCAGGGTAACGGCGCCGTTAGCTTATTTAAGTTTCCTAAGGATGACAACGTAAGGAAACGGTGGATCGATTTTGTCAAAAGGAGCTACTGTGGAGAGTTAAAAATCACCACCAACACCCGTCTCTGCAGTGTCCACTTTACCCCCAATAGTTACAGCAACTGTCACCTGGTAAAGTCTGGATATCTGAAGAGTCCGTTGACGCTGGTCAGTGGGGCTGAACCGACCCTCTCTGTCCCCGGCTTGCATCCTTCCGTCCCGCCGACAGCGCATGCTCTCATCTCCGCCGCCGGCATTATGTGCCCACCTGCGACCGTCCTGCCCACAACAGGTGCTCTCATCCCCGCCACCGGCCAGACTTTAGATTCTCTGCCCGAGCCCGACCTGGCCTGCGGTCCGGTTCGCGTCAGGCCAATATTTCCCGTCAATATCCTCCCCTTGATCAAGCATTTGCGTGTGTGTGTGTGTTTTTGTAATAACTCAAAATAATGACTGTATTTCCAGCTACAAAAGGCGCATCTCTCTCCTCCCTCCATGTTGGTTGTGCCGCTGCGTGGTTTTACACGTGAGTGAATGTCCTTGTGCAGAAAACGTGACTTCTCGTGCATGTTGGGGGGGGGGGTTGAGGCCACGGCGCTCCTCGTCGTCTGCCGCGGGACGGACGGACGGTCTTCACCGCAGCAGCCCACAAACATCCACTATAAAGCAGCTGACATTGAAAATGAGTATAGTGGCGCTGAGTTAGCAGTATAGCCGCTATTCCACCGTCTGGGGAGAACCCTGGATTAGAATAACGCGTTACCGGCATCACTGATTGTGTAGTGTAAGTACAACATGGAGCCTACGTATTATAAAAATGTCGGGTTTAAATCGGGCTCGGGCTCAAAATTACAGTTAATGTGTCAGGCCGGGCCGGGCGGGCTCAGACCCAACATGCACGGGCAATTAAATGCATTTTGCTGAAGGTGCAAATTCTGAAAGTGATTTTACATCGTGCATCCTGTCATGCCCATGTAATGTTAGCAAATGTTATAGCATTTACTCATGACACGATTTGGCCTCATTCCCTGAGAGTCCATCTGACAGCACAATGATAATCCACAGGTTATATTTTATGTGCACCAGCATAGCTATGACAAGGAATTATATGTAGACTGGGGTGTTATGTTTGTGTGTAATGTAAAACATGGTTGGGAACGAGGCTGAGCACTATCAGTGCCTGACTCAGAGTCAGTTTCTGGCTCTGATGGCTCAAAGAGGTCGGGCTGGGTCCGTCCGATGATGCTGCTCGCTTCCATTGTTACTGTAGGTTACGTCCTTGTACAGTACACGGAGGCAGCTCCCCTCCTGCGCGTGGGCGTGATTCCTGCGCCTCTATCAGACACGCCCCCAGCGTTTCACAGCAGAGAGAAGTGCTTCTTTTCCATGATTTTGAGACCTAATTTTATATACTTGGCAATTTTTTTAATCTTTCAAATTTGGCTCAGTGGTCAATGACACATGTTTCTGTGGTATGACAAACTCATAACACAAATTTATTTCTGCTTTACACAGACTTTAAGAAACAAGTGGATTTTTACCTGCAGCGGCGCGAGCTGGACCGGGATTTTGCCGGCGGTTTGGTCCTGTCCTGTTCTGTGCATCTAAACTGACTGTTGTGGATTAATGAGACTAAACGAGTCCGGACCGAGTCTGCTCGGGTCTGAGGAGATCCGGAGACGTGCGGACAACAAAGTGGAATGGAATCTGTGGATGTTCGTGTGTAGCTAGCTGCTAGCTGCTAGCCGCTAGCCAACCTACACGGCCCACCTCCCGAGTCGACGGACCGGACACACCGGAACGTCTAAAACCGGACTTAGGGTAACTAATGTCCGCCACGTTTTTTCGTGAACATTGCCGTCACGTTTGCTTTGTGTCTGGTGCAGAAGAAACGGTAAAAACGGGCTTTTGTGTCCAAGCAGCAAGTTTGGTTGTTGAGGAACAGGAAGTTGTGGGAGGGACGTCGGCAGATGATTGACAGGCAACGGCGGTCGGTGTACAGACAGCAATATTGAGAGTTGAGAGATTTGTGACATTTAGCGTGTTTGGAGTGTATAGTTAGTGTGTTATGTAGTGTTTGGTGTAGTGTGTTATGTAGTTGCCTGCATTTAAATGTAAATAGTTACATATAACTTTGTACATTTTTAAAATGTATGCACATATTTTGTAAACAACAATGTATATTTGCATTATAAGTAATAAAAAATGGTTTGTTAAACATATTTGTGGTTTTTACAGTAAAAAAATCTAACTTTTTCTACTCTGATTTTATGTTTTTTTTTGTGATTTTAGGTCCATTGTGTTAATACAGTATGTCAAAATAAAAAAATAACTGTACAGTCACACATGTGAGGTTGTGCTGAAAATAATGACACCAAGTAAATAGTTGTTAAGGTGAAATATAATGGCAAAATCAAAAATAGTCAAAAGCGGCCAATTATACCCTGGAATATCGGATTTCACAACAAACCTAAATATCCTGGCGTCCCACCTTCAAACACAGCCTCATTTGGCCATCCATGAAAAAGCTTCTTAACCTCCCACTTTTCTATAGGAACACATATTTCCTATGGGCAATGCACTAGTATTTCAAATACAGTGTTGTTGGACCTCTGACAGCTGTGCGAAATTGATGAAAAACAGTATAATATGGGACCTTTAAATCAAGTAAACCTTGGCTGGACTGAAATAATAATCACAATGAACCCCATTTTGCATCTTGAAGATCCTCCGAACTAGGCTTACACTTATTATCAGAACTGAAGCTGCAGTTTGATTTTAGATTGAAGCTGTCAAATGGAAAGCATTGATTACCATTAGACGTTTGTATTGGATTTCAGTCCAAAAGGTTTAGAAGTATGCTAATTATGCTTAGGTTGGAGTAGTAGTGGCACTTGGTAGCTACTGAAAAATAAGCAAGCAAACATTCACACAGCGAAGAGCTCTCATAGTTTGCTTCAGAAATACCATTATTTGGAGGGCCACGTACTAGCCCTAACACCTCACCCTGCCCCTCTGTTATGTGGTTGAGGCAAGGGGTATACCATCTCCATAACTAGTTAATGTGTTGTAGTAGTTGTGTGAGCACCATTAGTAGTAGCATTAGCAGTTTTCTGCAGTGGTATAGCTGCAAGCAGCAGTAGCAGCATTTGTAATGTTATTGCTCAAAAAAACCTTGTGAAAAGGGATCCAGTGTCCAGTCCAACCGGATGATGGCACAGAACACAGGACTATGCAAATACATCGGGACTAACACACTTCGTACAAATGTAGCACTAACACAGCTAATTGAGTTTGGTAGTTTTTGGCCGCGATGCTTTATTACTCGTCAGTTGAAGCAAGAGACACTGTCTCAATGCTGAGCGCACCTCCCCTCACAAGATCACCCTGTCTCTCAGTCTGCCTGTCTTATGGGAGGAACCTTAACTGAGGTTAGCGAGATTGTGGCAAATACAAGGACAAACTTTTTCTGCCTGCCTGTTGTTGCCTGTATCTGTACCTCACGCATGCTTCCCAGCTTGTGTTCATCCAAACTGGTGGTTTCTTTATATTATGAACTGAATGGGGACCTTGGTGAAAAAGTTTTGCCTGTGTCACACAATGTGGAACAATGGTTTTATTTGTGAGCTGAATAATCACATGGAAGAGCAGCCAAGGGTTTTCACATCACATTGCTGACAGTTTACAACAACAGCAAAACAAAAATGAGAGGGAATAGGTAGTGGTTTCAGAGTTGTACCTAAGGACTGTTTGCTGTTTGGCAGGTACCTCCGTAAGTCATTAAGAAAACAAACATTTTCTTGAATTTACTGAATAAATCCCTGTTTTATTTTTCTGCTGGTTTTGCTTTAGCTCAGCTGGCTCAATCCCTTACCTACGGAGCTAAGGAGTCACTTTTATGTATATAGGCCACAATAAAAAAAAAAAAATTGAAAAATTTGCCTGAAAGGTCTTTACACAGTGCAAGAGTTATATCCTTAGACTCTGGGTTTTGTTAAAGAAAAGCGTACTCACAGAACCCCTTCAAAAAGTCCTATTATCTCTTTTGCATACACATGCTAGCTTGGCTTTCCTCGGTTTGACTTGGTGCATCAGCCCAGCACTAAAGGGATTTGTATTTACATTATAACAGGACTACCTGCTTTAAGGTGTGTCTTTAAGCATGTAGTAAAAAGATCATGCATCTGATCAGATATTAGTTGCCAGGTTTGACAGTTTTTGATACTCTGCAATGGACACATAATGACCAGCACCATTAGTGCTGGAGTGTACTGTATACTGTATGGTGTTACTGTTCTTTTGTGTACTCTTGTACCTGCTGACATTAAAATACAAATCAGAATCTTGTTCAGGTTCTTGTTCTTGTTCTCCATTATGCAAGTTATATATATATGTAAGGGATAATGTATCGCGTCGGGGTCCGGTTCGTCCTGTCGGGACTTATTTTCCCGATAATGACCGCCGTTCTATACATTATCCCGCTTATTACACGGCTACTTGCCAACACGAAAAAAAAAGTCACACAGTGACAGTGAATTTTTACAATTTACTTGTTACCGTTCACAGTGTTTTTCAGCAGAGAAATAGTTAGCCAAACCAACGCCATTTTGCCTCTCCCTCTTCGCTGCTTCCCTCTCTTTTTCTATTCTTGACCTTTAACGACAACTCAGCCTTTTGCCAAGACTCGAAATCACCGTATTTACCAAAAATATTAAAGTTAATGTGAAACTCATCCATACTAGTGGCATAGGAGTAGTTTTTTCCGATATGAAGTAGACTACAGATCAGCTGACGTCGCTTAGCAACCAAAGACGCTGGGGTGATAAGTGACCGGACCACTTGCGGAGCAAAGATTTTAGAGCGCGGAGTGATACGAAATACGTGAATCAGAGGCAAAAATCTCTGATCTCTGGGTCTCCTGTGTCGCCCCCGTTGTGTGCATGGGACCTCCAGATGCAAGTTGGCTTCTGGACGGAGGGTGCTGTTTCCTGCGGTGCTGGTGGCGGTGTTGACGGTGGTGCGGCTGTTCCCTCTGTGCTGACTGACGGGCGCTCCATTTATTCTAATATCTTTGCTTTGTTTGTTTTCATATATGTTTATTCCACTTTGTCAAGTATCCTTGGATACCCTGAAAGGCGCTATATAAATTAAATCTATTATTATTATTATTATTATTATTAAAAAGGCCACTTTCCTTGACAACGGTCAAATATGCTTAGCAGCGGTCAGTTATACGAAAATAATTGACCGCCGAATGTTGGGTCAAGTGAATGGGGCATTCTACAGCATTAAGAAGAGCCGTGTAATATATATCTATATATATATATATATATATATATATATATATATATATATATATATATATACATATATATATATATATATATATATATATATATATACATATATATATATATATTTTTTGCACTGTAGGAAGTAGAGATACTATCACGCACTTCTCACACAAGTTATCCAAAGCATTTTCCTATCATATTCTTAATTGTGCAAGGGTTTAAACAATTCAAAGCTTGATCCCTTTCAGAAAGAAGGTATGATTTTGTGCACAAATATTTTCTTTCTATGATAACAGAAGACTTGTTTACACACATTTTTTAAAATTAATTAATTTATTTACACCGGTAATGTTTCATCTTAGCAACTGTGACAGTCTGACAGCCGTAGCATGCACAAGGCAGCTCTGCTGCCTCACTGCCTGTGTGTATTCATGTGGATGCATGAGCACAGTGGCGTCTCCCACTCCTAGACTGTGTGAGAACAAAGAGCAGCCAAAGAAAGGAAAGGACATGTCTGTGCCCTCAAAGTTGTCCTTGTCCTTGAATATTCTTATGCCAGGTGCGTCTTCCAAGAGACAAAAGTGAAATAGTACACTCTAGTCAAAAAAGAAAAAAAAGGCAGTTTCATGCAATAAAGAATGAACTTACAAAAGCTGCTGCTAAATGAAGAGCAAAGTTTGTCTATATGATTGATTTATTTGTTATTATTTACCACGTTCCACATCTGTGTTGCTTCAAAATAAAGAGTGGCCTTGCTATGAATAATGAAAGGCCTGTACACCATGGCATCTCTCCTGCAGTCTGCCAAGTAGACCACAAAAATCACAGCCCACCGCCCTGTTTATGGAAGAGATGTCACGCCCACCATACCGCAGGGACAGGTCGCAACCGGACCCGGCACAATAAAAAACCCTCTGCCATCTGTGCTGACATTTCCCACACCAGTGAGAGAGTGTGAGCATCTGGTGTTCACCTCTCGCCTTGTGCAGGGTTCGAAGTTTTCGTAATGTCGCACCGCCATGTGATTTGCGTGTAGGAACCGGTGTGAGCCAAATTACATAATGCAGTTGGACTATCTTGTAAGAGTGTGAGTGTGTCTGTTCCGGTGGCCTTGATATTGACGTCTCAGCTTTGGCTAGACTATACAGGAAAAACTGACTGCTTTTGATGCACTGTGTGGAAAAAACCCATTTGCTACATTTTAGTACTCAATGACTGTGCATGCACAGTAACCACGGTGATGACCCTGCACTGTTAAAGCATTTTAAAATAACTGATAACCTAGTCTAATTTATTTTGGATTGGAATATCTACTGCTGTGTATGCAAGACAGTGACTGAATTAGGGCCCGAGCAGGTCTTGACCTGCGACCTGCGGGGTCCCTATTGTTTTTCAAATGATTATTATTATTTTTCTACTCACAAAATGATCGTATTTTTCACTGCCTGAACATACCCCAAAACTCACCAAACTTGGAATATAAGTCACACCTGGCGAAAAATTTTATAATCTATTGTCGTCCTGAATTTTCACCACTAGGTGGCGCTGTTATTAAGGAAAATGCATTTTGGCTAATAACTCCCATATACTTTGCCGCACATTCAAAAAAACCTTATATCAACGCATTCAGTGAATTGTGCTGAATCTCGTGGTATAGGCCACGCCCATTTCCAGGTACGTTTTTTTTTCGCTACGTCACAAAATGTCAAAAACCTACTTTTTCTATCTCCTCCCAGGCGATTTTACCGATTTGCACGAAACTTGTCACACAGTATCTGTGGACCCTCCTGACAAAAAGTTATTAAAAGAATTTTGATAGGCCACACAATACTCAAGTTATTAAATATCAACTTCCTGCATATTTGGTTCAAAACAGGAACTGTTGCATATCTCCACATTGGTACGGTCTAATGACATGAAACTAAGACTACTACTTCCCCATAAGCCGCTGAGGCCCTGTGCAAAATTTCAGGTGATGACTACAAGGTAGCGCTATTTAAATTAAACTATTTCTTATCTCCACATCTGTTCATCGGATTGACACGAAACTTTGTATAGTTATTGTCAGTGCCCTCCTGAGGAGAGCTTATGAAGGGTTTACCAATTTGACTGTAGATGGCACTGTGGTGCCAATTTAATTTTATATTTGGCACTGTGCCCACACCATAACACATGAAAATGAAATTCATAGGGGTAACTATGTGTAACTCACACACCAAAAATGACCAGCAGGTGGCGCTATTTTCCACGTGAAGCATTTTTGACACATAACTCCCACATAATGTGTCGCACATTGTTGAACCTTATATCTACGTATTTGCTCGATTCAGCTGAATTGTGTGGTGTAAACCACACCCACTTTTGCGGTAACTTTCCATTCGCAAAATCGTGAAAAGTGAAAAACCTACTGTTTCGAACTCCTCCTAGATGATTTGACCGATTTGCACCAAACTTTGGATGTAGCATCTGTGGACCCTCCTGACAAAAAGTTATTAAAAGAATTTTGATAGTCCATAAAATGCCTGAAATATAAAACAGCAAACTCCTGCATATTGTGTTGAAAACAGACAATCCTGCATATCTTTACAAAATACTGTCTGATTATTGCATGAATGTTCATAATTGTGCTCCATGGCCTAATGATGGTCTGTGCAAAATTTAATGCAAATCGGCCAATAGGTGGCGCTCTGGTCGCAGTCTAATTAGTGTGAATGGTAAGTAAATGGGAAAATCTTCAAATCCCCTTCAAAACTCATCGACTTTCAACCTCTCCTTGTCCCTCATGCTTTGAGCTCAGCCTCAAGCCTCAAGATTCCCCCCTCTCCATCTCTGGTTGCCCAGGATCAGAGCACTTTGTGTGGGCTACAGACTCTCCATCCTTGGTTCTTTGCCAGGGATCAGAGCACTCTGTGTGGGCTACAGACCTCCAGATTCCCCCTCTCCATCCCTGGTTCTTTGCTAGGGATCAGAGCACTCTGTTTGGGCTACAGACCTCCTGATTCCCACCTCTCCATCCCTGGTTCTTTGCCCAGGATGAGAGTTCTTTGTGTGGGCTACAGACCTCCAGATTTCCCCCTCTCCATCCCTGGTTCTTTGCACAGGATCAGAGCACTCTGTGTGGGCTACACACCTCGAGATTCCCCCCTCCCCATCCCTGGTTCTTTGCCACACTGCAAATTATTTGGTTCTTACCAAGAAAAAAAAAACTTAGTTTTAGAAGTGTTAGATAATTTATCTTGTTTTAAGAGTTAATTTCTTATTCTAAGTGTTCAACTTAAACTATAATTTTATATCAAGCAAACCTTATCTTTTTTTTCTCAAATAGGCAGGAAATCTTCAAATTAGGTAAATAACTATTAAAATAAGATATATTACATCTCTCCCCCAAAGTCTCATCAAAATAAATCTTGTTTTAAGATTCAGTAACAAACTCAATTTGCTTGATTCAAGAGTCACACAAAAAGCATCTGAAAAAACAGAGTTTATTGCTCTGACTTCAAGCAGATGATGACCAATGTTGGTTCACAACTGGTACAGGAAACACAAAACAGGAAACAGGCAAACTGGGTCACCCAATACATCCTGTACACCTATACATACTTATTGTTCCTCCATATTAATGTCTTTGGGCAATAATGTCACAAAGACTATATTTTATTGGAACAAAACATTTTATTGTCTCTAAAACTAACTGGAAAATAGGAAATGCAGTCAATTCTTTTACAAATTCTGTAGCCTGGGCAACATTGGGAACTGCCACCTCAAATGTCAACAACTCTGGACTCAGATTCAGTGTTTCATAACGCTGGTACTCAGAAGCAACTAAAGAGGAATCTATCACAAAGATATCTTTTATCAGTCCGAAATGTTGAACGCTCTTATAAGCAGTGATGGGAATAACGACGTTAGAATAAACGGCGTTACTAACTGCTTTACTTTTTTTCAGTAATGGTTAATCTAGCTAATTACTATTTCCATTGTTACAACACCGTTACCGCTACCGACTATTAAATGTGGTGCGTTACAAACTGAAGCTGATCATTGAAGCTGTTGTCACCGACTCGGCTCTCAGCCACCGGAGCAGCAGGGCTGGTTTATTTTCCTCCGGTGAGGGAGGGGTGGGACAACCGCGTAAGTGACGATGATTGGCTCTCTAACGTTGAGTGAGAGTTCGTAAGCCAATCAGTGGCAATGTTCAGTTTACACACAAACCACACACGCACACAGCAGCCTCACACACACAAACTAGCAGAGGTGAACTGCAGCAAGGCGAGTCCGGAGGGCAAGTTAACATTTTCAAAGTGGAGGTACAGACACCACTTTAATCTCGTTTGTCTACGTCCGTTGTAAGCAACTCTGATCTAACGAAGCATCTCTCAGCGGCACACGCTTCTACAAGACTAACACTGGCCAAAAACTCTGTTGCTGATGCTGTTGATAATGATAGCAGTCCAGGTGTGGCTAAAGGAAGCAACACACCGGCCCAACCGTTGGACGTCTGAAGCATTTGGAGAGACTCGGACGAGGTCGGGAGCATTTCTGTGCGGTGTGTTCTGCTGTGTTGGAAGCTTTCGGAGCCGTTTGGACGCTGTCTGCTGTGACTCTAACGTGAGCTCCGCTAACAGCTTCACAATAACTTGTGACACAGACTGAACTGAATTCAATGATAGGCAAGTATGTTGTTGAGAACTTTCTCCCGTGTTGGAAGCTTTCGGAGCCGTTTGGACGCTGTCTGCTGTGACTCTAACGTGAGCTCCGCTAACAGCTTCACAATAACTTGTGACACAGACTGAACTGAATTCAATGATAGGCAAGTATGTTGTTGAGAACTTTCTCCCGTTCGTTGACTCAGACTCCTTCAGAGCCTCATTGGCAAAATATCGGGGAGAGCAGGTGACGGTCCGCCATGCAGAAAGACATTTTCTAAATACATATGTAGATGCCGAGTACGCTAAAATGACTGCCGAGCTCAAAAGGGGGAAGAAATAAAAGTAATGCAATAGCTACTTTTCCTGGTAGCTAATTACTTTTACAGTGGAGTAATTTTGTTACTAACTCCGTTACATTTTGGGAGAAGTAACTATAACTAATTACTTTTTAAAAGTAACGTGCCCAACACTGCCTATCTGGTTGTCTGGTTGTGATTTCTGTAAGATGTATAAAAATAAGGACAGGCTTTAGGTTTTATGATTTAGTTTTAAGATGAAGTAAGCCTTGTTTCAAGATAAACCTGCTTGGATTAAGACAGAGTTTAGACATTCTTCACTAATACTATAGTATTTTTCTCTAAATTTAATATTTTTCTTAACTAATCTTCAGTTTAATTTGCTAAAGGTAAGAAAGACTGTTTGTAATTGCTTATATTTAGTATATTTCACTTATTTCGAAACTGTAAAAAGTTAAATTTTAAGTAATCTCATCTTAAAACCAGCATTTTATGCTTATCTTTATGCTTATACTTAGTATATTTCACTTACTTTAGGGTTGTAAAAAGTTAAAATTTAAGTCTTAAAACAGCATATTTGGCTTATTTTAAGCCTTCCAAATACCTCATTCTTATTTCTTATTAACCAATCTTAATTTAAGAAATCTTGTTAAAGTTGAAGTCTTGTTGTTTTGAGTACCTTTTCCCTCAGATTTAGTGTTTTTATTTTGTTTTTATTTTGTTTTTAGACCCCCCTTCTTTGCAGTGCAGGGACCAGAGCACTCTGTGTGGGCGACAGACCTCAAGATTCCCCCCTCTCCATCCCTGGTTCTTTGCCCAGGATCAGAGCACTCAAGCTATCATGCTGTTTAGCTGTCATGTCATGTCATCGTCCGTAACCGCTTATCCCTTTCCATGGGGTCGCGGGGTGTTGCTGCTGGAGCCAATCCCAGCCTCATCTCAGGGCGAGGGCAGGGTACTCCCTGGACAAGAAGCCAGCTCATCGCAGGGCCCTCACTGATGAGCAATGTGGGGTTCAGTAACTCGCTCAAGGACACTTCGACATGCAGCTCAGCCCAGCCCGGAGCCGGGATTTGAACCAGTGACCTTCCGATCACTAGTCGACCTGCTCTACCCGCTGAGCTACAGCCACCCCTGTTTAGCAGTCTATAGGGTCAAACAGTGTATGTCTCTCATTATTTGTTCTTTATGTAGATTGCAGGAAGTTCTTCTGATTTCAGTATGCATTGTTTAATACCAGCAGGAGGAGCAGCCCACCAAATCATAGGAAAAACGTCCTCGACGGAAGGTGTTGCGTTGACAAGCCAGGACTGCGAGGGCCCCTTCATCACTGCTTGCAGTTTTAATTTAATTTAATGTTACTTGTACAGACATCTGTGGTCCCCTTAAGGTTAAATCATAATAACCTCCCCATCCCCTGTCTTTTTCTCTAAATCAGGTCACAGTTTCAAATTGTCTGATACAGTCCTCGGGCTTATAACTGCCATAATACCTGCAAAGCTATGACTTTCCCTCATCTGTACCTTTTGAGTTTTGTGAGAATTAACATACTTTACAATGCTGCTAAGCTAAAATGACGACTTACAGAGCCTCTACCATGGTTGTAAGACTCTTAGTCTTGTTCATGGGCCTTCTGACTCAGGAGCAAGAGCAGTTATCCACCATTTGCAGTGTTGGTTGTTTGATTCACGCCAAAGCAGTCTACATGTCAAAGTGTCCTTGGGCAAGATACTGAACCCCAAATTGCTCTTCCATTGGTTTGTGAGTGCTTTTGAATGGTTATCGCTTCTGATGAGCAGGTGACGCATTGCATTGATAACCTCTGCCACCAGCGTGTGAATGTTTGTGTGAATAGGTGAATGCTGACTTGTTTTATAAAGTGCTCAGAGTGGTCAGACTAGAAAAGCGCCAAATGCTGTCTTTCTTCTTGTGGCATAATTACAGTTGACTGAACATCCTGACTTATTTTAAGATGTCATATGTCATGGTTCTGTTTCTTGTTGTGTCTTAAGTTTTGATTTCCATGCCCTCTTGTGTCTTGTCAGTGTCTCTTCTGTGTTTTTCCCTGCTTTTCCCTTCCACCTTGTGCATGTTTGTCTCCCTCTGTCTGCCAGCGTTATTTCTCCTCTGTGCTTCCCCCTCGTTATCTCACCTGCCCTCTTCCCTCCTCTCTATCCTCACCTGCTCCTCGTCCCCTCATCAGTGTCTGTGCATATAAGCCTTTGTTCCCCATTCACTTTTTGTCAGTTCGTTGTGTGTGATTCCCCATGATGCATCCTGTGTCTTCTCCCGTGTCTCCTGTTTCCTGATAGTATGTTCTGGATTTTGATTTCTTACTTAGTACTTTTGGATTTGAACTTTGTTGGAGGAAACGGTTCTCTCCTTTCCTTTGCAAGAATAGCAGCTCGGTGCTAATTTGCTTGGTGTTCCTTAGATTGTGAAGTTAGCTGGCAAGCTTTGCCTCGCAGCTGTGAGTGCTAACTGATCTGGAATCCTGGCAGGACCTTGTGTCGCTGCAGTGAGAAGTTCTTCGGGCCTGCTACAAATGGAGCTTGCAACCTTCGCAGCTGTTAGTCCCAGAAGAAGAGATCTTGACGGCAGCCATCCCCGTGGAGGAGAGATGGAGAGGAGCCCTTGAACATCAGAAGTTGAAGGAGTGGAGGGTGAGAGAATAAGAGGAAATACAAATAAGGTGCTGGAGTTTTGACTATCTGGTCAGAGGGGGGTCTGTCACCCTGACCAATAGTAGCTCAAAGCTGCAAAGCTGACATCTGGAGAAGACTATTCAGCACTTGTGAGGTCACATAATCATGTGATTTCACAAATCCTTCTTTCCAGGCTTCAAGCTTTGCGTCTGTGGTTGAACACACAGTGGTTGAACCAATCAGTGTCATTATGAGCAACTACTGGCAGCTATAGGCATGTTTTAGGTGTCTCTTGACTGGCTTAGGTAACAGTTTGATTTACTAACTGGCTCTGCTGGTGGTAGTCCTCTTCTTCTCTAGATATCATTGGTTCAAGTTAGAGACATGTAGGTTTTTTATGTTGGCACTTTTTGCTGAGCCAAGTCAGACCATGCTGTGTTGCTTTGTGTTTCTGTTACCTGTTTAAACGCACCAAGTTTTGCTGAGTCACTCCCAAAAGAACCATCTCCAGAATCAGTACCAATCAAGTAAATTGCAGTGATGGGCTTTTGTGCCCTGATTTAAGTAGCTGGCTACCAATAATTGTTGCACAGTGTGATTGTAAACAGTGCTTAAGAGGGAGCTGCTTTTAAACGTCATCTACTCAAGACAACCACTTCATCAGTTAACGTAGCATGTATATTGGACACATGAAGTCTGATTATGTGTGGAAGTATTTTCCATATGTGACACACACAAGCACACATAGATGCATCATATGATCTCACCATGTATGGCAGCACAGTAATTTCTCACACATTCTTGTTAAATTCTTGTTAAACAAGTGATTTTGTGTTTGCTGAGAGTTAGATTCAGTATATAGAAGCGAACTGCTGCCACTACCGAAAACAGAAAAATGGAACAGCATCATGTTATGATGTAAAAAGTTTATGTAACTCACTTTTAACTAATCCAAAGATCTTATTTACAACACTGTGTGTGTGGTCAGTTCATTACCCTCCAATCAAAAGAGCGCCTGCAACACAGCCTGCATGTAGTAGTCCACACTGCTCCTCTTAGCACAAGGTATCATCTCATCATCAGCTATTCAACTCATTAATTCTGTTGTCGGCTGTAGCAGACAATACACATGGCCTTTACTTTGTTCCTTCAAACCTTCATATTCACTAATGTCCGATAACTTGGCCGGGTAGCTAATCTCGCTAAACATACAATCAAATTAGATTACCTTTGTGTTTTATTTTGGCTTGCTACTAGAATGGTTTTACATGCTTTAAAATCATAGCACTTAGTACTTAAGGTATCCTTAATAAATAACCGCTACTATGCTCAGATGAGAGCTTGAAGATTGGTTCTATTTTTTAATTCTCACTTTATCAAAGGTGATATGTTGTGGTTTCTTTCTTGTGACCATAGGCGTAACATCCACTAGGGACAGGGGGGACATGTCCCCCCACTTTCCGAAATCCTGTTTTTGTCCCTCCCACTTTTATTTAATCCAGCGGAACCAGTAGCTCTCAAGCGTCCGATACTCAAACATGTCTACTTGATTAATCTACCCCGGCGTATACCGATGTGCTTATTTTACATTAATTTGAGGCAAACTCCGCCCAGCTGACGCAACACCAGCATATGCCAGGTTAGTAATCAAGTGGACCCGCTCTCGCTGTGAGTCGCGGACAGTTTGTGTGATGATGCTGCGTTCAAAGGCTGCAACAGGCCACTATCCTCGGCCGGGTCGGGCTCTTGATCAAGCATTTGTGTTTTTTTGTTTTTTTTTTAATAACTCAAACAATGACTGTATTTCCAGCTAGAAAACACGCATCTCTCTCCTCCCTCCATTGTTTGTGCTTGTGTCGCTGCGTGGTGTTACACGTGAGTTGTGTGAGTTATCCTCGTGCTGAAAACGTGACCCCGAGATGCAAGAAGAAAGCAAAAACATATATTTTTACCAAGGAAAATGACAAAAATAATAGCAACGCACAGTGATATATTAACGCGTTAGATTACTCGTTCCTGTAAACGATGGTCAGATTAGAGTAACGTGTGGGCAGTGACAACCTGTGTCGGCTTTGTCGATTGCATTAAGTGCGCCACTTGTTGCATTATTCTTTAAGATTTCTGTAGTTCAAACAACTCGCAGCTGTAGTTGAGAACGTCAGTTATAACAGCCCACGTATTAAAAAAATGTCGGGTTTAAATCGGTCTCGGGCTCATAATTATAGTTAATGTGTCGGGCCGGACCGGGCACATTAACACAGCACAACGTGCACGGGCTCGGGTCGGGCTTGATGTTTTTTGGGCCCGATCTAAGCTCTTCTTGGGTCCAGCCACGACTTTACTGAGGTTCACCCAGTGTTAGCAGCAGGAGGACGGTCAGCTCACCTCACAGAGCCTCGTACTGAATCACTGAGCCTGATTTAGGGAATGTCATTAAATTGCATAGCATAAATACATTAATCAAAATAATTGCAGTTTTTTCAATATCTTCCATGTCATGTGACCCAGTGACTCCAAACCAGCAGCAGATTGTATTAGTAAACTGGACAAATGAGACACAGCTCTTTTTATTGTACTTACTGTATTTTATATGAATATTCATATGCAGAAATTATGATTTTTTTCTCAGTAACTTCCATGTCAGGTGGCCCACTGACTTCTGAAAAAGATTCTGTTTCCATAAAAATCTATAATAATAAAGAAAACTAGAACTGCAAGCAGTTATGAACGGGGGCCAAGCCCCCCCGTGCGACTCGGACCCTGCGCACTGCACAGCCCACGGAAGTTGGCCCCAAAGGATGAGGGGCTTGGGGCAAAAGTGAGGACACAGGCCAATGTCTGAGCCGTGGTATTCGCTGTAATGGGAAGTGCACCAGAAGTGCAAAAAAGCTGAATGTGCCGATTTGGATTTGTTGTACTAAATCACGCCCACTTTGAACAATCGTTACTTAACTTTATGGCTGGCCTCAGGAGTGACCCCACATCATACCGACCACATTTCGTAAAAATCAGTAAAGCTGTTCAACAGATAGAAACTTCCAAATTATAATTTTTTTCTCAGTAACTTCCATGTCAGGTGGCCCACTGACTTCTGAAAAAGATTCTGTTTCCATAAAAATCTATAATAATAAAGAAAACTAGAACTGCAAGCAGTTATGAACGGGGGCCAAGCCCCCCCCGTGCGACTCGGACCCTGCGCACTGCACAGCCCACTGAAGTTGGCCCCAAAGGATGAGGGGCTTGGGGCAAAAGTGAGGACACAGGCCAAGCAAAATGCATTCAGCAAGCAAAATGTGCAGCAGAAGTGGGTGTGTCCTATGTCAGGAAACCCAGCTCTATTGATGGAACATATGGATATTAGGTTTGCGAATGTGTTATTTAAAATGTGGAAGTTACAGGCAAAAACGCGATTGCATCCATTATAGCGCCACCTATATTCCAATTTGCACCAAATTTGGCACAGACCCTCTGGATGACTTCAGGAATAATTGACTTAAGTTTGATGTTGAAAGCATTTAGTTTGACCGAAATATGAAACGATATGTGTTTTTTAGCTAGCAAAAAAGATTGTTTGGTTATAACAAGCAGATTTTTTGGAGTGCCAAAATTCTTTTGATAACTTTTCATCAGACACTTCTGGAGATTCTATGTGCAAAGTTTCAGGCAGATGCCGCTTAAATTGTAGGAGGAGTTCGAAAAAGTAGGTTTTTGATATGCGTTAGTTTAGTGAACGAAATGTGCAAAAGAAGTGGGCGTGTCCTGTGTCAGAAAACCCAGCTCTATTCAGGGAACATATGGGTATAAGGTTTGCTAATACGTTATTGAAAATGTGGAAGTTACAGGCAAAAACGCGATTGCATCAATTATAGCGCCCCCTAGTGGAGTACATGTTCAATTTTTGTTTTGGAAAAACTGTGTCCTATTCTTTATGTACCATATCAATTTCAAAGCTCTCAGCGTAATA
The DNA here is from genome assembly GCA_963678695.2 of Diplodus puntazzo. Taxonomy (NCBI): domain Eukaryota; kingdom Metazoa; phylum Chordata; class Actinopteri; order Spariformes; family Sparidae; genus Diplodus; species Diplodus puntazzo. The sequence goes on along the minus strand of OZ023170.1, from coordinate 9,459,135 downwards.
GTTTGGCTGAAATTAATGTTTGTTGTTTATCTTGTAATAAGCCACGCCCACATTGACCAGTCATGACCACCTTCTAGATATGGTCTCAGCATTGGCCCTACATCATACCGACCAAATTTCGCAAAAATCAGTCTAGCCGTTCAAGAGATATAAACTTCCCATATTTTTAGCGCCCCCTAGTGGTCAAAGTTCGCCAAATTCGGCTCATCCCTTCACAGTGTCATGGCAACCAACGATCTCAAATTTGGTGTTAATAGCATTTAGGTTGACCGAGATATCAAACAGTTTACATTTGTATAGCTAGCTACAGAAATGTGTTTGTTAACAATTTGCAAATTTTTTGACTGAGCAAAATTGTTTTGATAACTTTAGATCAGGTACAGCTGAAGAGTGTACGTGCCAAGTTTCACGCAGATCGGAGAAAATCCCAAGGAGGAGTTCGAAAAAGTAGGTTTTCCAGTTTTTGCGATTTTGTGAAAAAACTTTCTGACCGGAAGTGGGCGTGGCCAATCGCAAAGTGATTCAGCTCCATTCAGGGATTTTGGGGATACAAGGTTTTTGAATGTGCGACATACGGTTTGGGAGTTATAGGCAAACACGTATTTTCCTCTGTTATAGCGCCCCCTGCAGGCGGATATATGTAGTTTTTTGCGTCTGAGATATTCGCAGGAGTCTGGACCAACCCTCCAAATTGCACCGCCCTCCCTTGCACGGTTTAGCCTGCAGCACCACTTTTAGCCGGAGAAAAATAAAAATAATTAAAACTGCAAGCAGTGATGAACGGGCCCTCGCAGGTCGAGCATGTCGGCCTGCGGCGCCGTCGGACTACACAGATATATTCAGGGCGATTCCCTCTACATTCCTGAGATATTTGGCACAGATAGGACATTATATGGTGAAGTTACGAGGACTTAATGCTGTGATGATTTCCATTCAGAATAATTAGACTTCAACCAAAGCGCCACCTATTGGCTGATTTGCACCAAATTTTACACAGACCATCATTAGGCCATGGAACACAATTGTGAACATTTACGTGATGATCTGATAGTATCTTATGAAGATATGCAAGATTGTCTATTTTCAACACAATCTGCAGGAATGTGTTGTTTTGTATTTCACACATTTTATGGACAAGCAAAATTCTTTTGATAAATTTTTGTCCGGTGGGTCCACAGATGCTACATGCAAAGTTTGGTGCAAATCTGTCAAATCGTTTAGGAGGAGTTCGAAGAAGTAGGTTTTTCATTTTGTCACGATTTTGCGAATGGAAAGTTACCGCAAAAGTGGGTGTGGCCTATACCACACCATTCAGCTGAATTCAGGGAACACGTAGATATAAGGTTTAACAATGTGCTACATATAATGTGGGAGTTATGTGTCAAAAACGCTTTTGCATTGAAAATAGCGCCCCCTGTTGGTCATTTTTGGTGAGTGAGTCACAGGGGCCATTCTACAGCACCTCTACGAATTTAATTTCCATAAGTGTTATGGTGTGGGCATAGTGCCAAATATAGAATTAAATTGGCACCACAGCGCCATCTGCAGTCAGATTGGTAAACCCTTCATAAGCTCTCCTCAGGAGGGCACTGACAATAAGTATACAAAGTTTCGTGTCAATCCGATGAATGGATGTGGAGATATAAATTAGCTCAGTTTAAAGAGCGCCATCTTGTGGTCATCGCCTGAAATTTTGCACAGGTCCTCAGCGGCTTATGGCGAAGTAGTAACCTCAGCTTCATGTCATTAGACCATACCAATGTGGAGATATGCAACATTTCCTGTTTTGAACCAAATCTGCATGAAGTTGATATTTAATAACTTGAGTATTGTGTGGCCTATCACAATTCTTTTACTAACTTTTTGTCAGGAGCATCCACAGATACTACCTGAAAAGTTTCGTGCAAATCGATGAAATCACCTGGGAGGAGTTCGAAAAAGTAGGTTTGCGACATTTCGCGACGTAGTGGAAAAAAACGGCGGGCGGAAATGGGCGGGGCCTATAGCACGAGATTCATCACAATTCACTGAACGCGTGGATGTAAGGTTTTTGAATATACGACAAAGTATCTGTGAGTTATTAGCCAAAACGCACTTGCCTATTTAACAGTTAACAACAGCGCCACCTACTGGTGGAAATTCACAACGGGAGTTTTCGATTATGTTCAGGCATCCAAAACTGCAGTCGAACTCGGACCAGAATAATAATAATAATAATTAAAGCTGCAAGCAGCGTTGAACGGGCCCTCGCAGTCCAGGCACGCGCACAAACCCTCCAGCTTCCAGCACAGTGGTAGGCTCAAACTCCCCTGATGATTTCAAAACACTGGACGACGTCACCTTTGTGCTCAAACACAGAGTATACAGCACGGATATGGAAGTTCCATCTTACTGTGTTTGCTCTTGGGAGTCTGTATGCCACCACTCTTATCAAGCACACTGGTTCTTTTGAGAGATCTTGAAAAGAAAAAAAAAGCAGAGAATCCAGCCAGGTCAGAGAAGAACCGATTAACTAATGGGATGTTGCCAGGGCCGGTTCTAGGCAGGCATATATGAGGGGGCAGACAAAAATGTGAAGGGGGCATCATGTATACACATCATGCTCCAGCACTTTTTTTTCTGTGCTTATAGTAACAGTGTTTCTTCATTGAACTGGGTTGTTAGCTATGTGTCCAACCCAACCTGGAGAAGTGGATTGCACTTTGCCAGGCCTCTACCATCAGACCTGTCCAACTTTCTCTTTGTGAGCTGCTGGAAGCTGGAGCAAAAAATAAGTGAGCTGACTTTGTTAAAAAAAAAAACGCCGTGATTATATGAAACAAAACAGTGCAGAACTACAGCGGGACTTTACGTAGGGGTCTGTCACACACTGTCAGAGGCGGGCTGGGGTTGAAATTCAGCCCTCAAGCTTGGTTTGGAGAGACCTTTTATCTGATTGCATGACGGATGCAAGTGGAACCGTAGTTTTAAGATTAATACTTTATTTGCATCTAATGTACTGCTATATCTGGATGAAAAGAACATCAGTAATAACGAATATTAGCCATAACTCATTAACTTTGGAAAGAAAACAGATGTCTAGTTCAGAAAGCCACTGACATAACTGCAGGAGAGGATGGGCTTATTGTTTCTGTGTGACTGGAACTGAAACATCAACATGTGACTTAATATAATGCTATGCAAAGACTTATTGCCAACCCAGTCCTGCACACTGCACCTGTACCTGGCACTGTTTTGTTTTTTTGGTGGTTCCTGCTCCAATTTCCTCTTCCTCCTCTTTCTCCTCCTCCTCTTCCTCCTTCTCGTCCTCCTCTTCCATCTCCCCCTGCTCCTGTCCCTCCTCATCTGTCTCTTCCTCCTCCTCACTCCTATAACTGGCATTATCCTGTCCCTCTGCATCAACTCCGCGACTGACACTGGCCTTGTCAGCTAATATTCACAATAACAGCAACAATGATAAATGAGTTAGGATGTAAAAGACAGGATGTATAGCCTATATATTCAAATAATATTTTTTTAACTTTGAACACAGACTCTCCTGAAATATGTTTGCTTTTGCAATAAGGAAATGTGACCCTGCTGGGTCCGTGTCGTCACTGTCCTGGCTGACTGTAGCCGCGCTGACTTTCGCTCCTCCACCACTAAAAGCTCTGTTTATTTGGCGCATTTGACTGCATCCTCTATTAACCGTTTTTTCTTTTTTGCCCTTAATGTCTCTGCTCCATCCATCTCTTTCTCCGGCTTCTTTCTTTTTTAGCATGTTTGCTCATTTGAACTTATACCGCTCCCCTTTCTTTCTTTAAACAGGAAAATAATGGTTTAATGACTGACTGAGCTGCTGAGCCAATCATATTTTAATAGAAACTGCTGCTGCTTCTTCAAAGTCTTCCCGCCGTGGTGAAACCTGTGTTGCGCAGCCTGTGAATGCACGCACAGCGGAGCGGAGGGACAGAGAGATGAGTTGAGGCGGCAAGACATTTATTTGTGGCGGGGCTGCCCCCACTTGCCCCTGCGTAGAGCCGGCCCCTCACATGAATACAGGACTAATATTTCAAGGTCTTGAGACTCTTTTAAAGTTGGAATAGAGTCCGTAGCTCAAAGTATGAAGGACAAGGAGACGTGAAAAGTGGATGAGTTTTGAAGATTTTCATTTAATTTCATGCAAACTAATTAGAATGCCACCAGATTGCCACCTATCGGTGATCGGCCGATTTGCACCAAATGTTACACAGACCCTCATCAGGCCATGGAACACAATTAGCAAAAGTTTTGTGGTAATAGGAATGTATTTGGGGAAGATATAGAACAATATCTGTTTTGAATGTAATGTGCAAGAATTTTTTGTATTATGTTTTGGGCGTTTTTTGGGCTATCAAAATTCTTTTAATAACTTTTTGTCAGGAGTGTCCACAGATGCTTCATGCAAAGTTTGGTGCAAATCGGTCAAATCGTCTAGGAGGAGTTCGAAAAAGTAGGTTTTTCATTTGGCACGATTTCGCGAAAGTAAAGTTACTGCCAAAGTGAGCATGGCCTAAACCACACAATTCAGCTGAATTCAGGGAACATGTAGATATAAGCTTTAACAATGTGCAACATATTATGCAGGATTTATGGGCCAAAAACGTTTTTTTTTTTCAAAATGGCGCCCCCTGCTGGTCATTTTTGGTGTGTGAGTTACAGGGGCCATTCTATAGCACCCCTATGAGTTTCATTTCCATAAGTGTTATGGTGTGGGCACAGTGCCAAATATTAAATTATACGGCCACCAGAGCGCCACCTAGTGGCTGATCGGTAAACCCTTTATCCGCTGTCCTCGGGAGGGGACTGAGAATAAATATACAAAGTTTCGCATAAATCCGATGAACCGTTGTGGAGATATCAAATACTTCAATTTAAAGAGCGCCACCTTGTGGTCATCGTCTAAAATTTTGCACAGGTCCTCAGGGGCCTATGAGGAAGTAGTATTCTGAGTTTCATGTCATTCGGACACAGCAACGTGAAGATATGCATCACTTCCTGTCTGTAACCAAATCTGCAGGAAGTTGTTAATGAATAACTTGAGTATCGTTTGATCTATCAAAATTCTTTTAATAACTTTTTGCCAGGAGGGTCCACAGATGCTGTGTGCCAAGTTTCGTGCAAATCGGTGAAATTGCCTGGGAGGAGTTCGAAAAAGTAGGTTTTGGACATTTTGCATCGTAGCGAAAAAAAACGGTAGGCGGAAATGGGCGTGGCCTATACCACGAGATTCAGCACAATTCACTGAATGCGTGGATATAAGGTTTTTGAATTTGTGCCAAAGTATATGGGAGTTATTAGCCAAAACGCGCTTTCCTTAATAACAGCGCCATCTAGTGGTGGAAATTCAGGACGACAATAGATTATAAAATTTTTCGCCAGGTGTGACTTATATTCCAAGTTTGGTGAGTTTTGGAGTATGTTCAGGCAGTGAAAAATGCGATCATTTTGGACAAAGGAAAAAAAAATAATCATTACAATTACAATAGGGTCCTCGCAGGTTCCCTGCTCGGGCCCTAATAATCATTGCGATTACAATAGGGTCCTTGCAGGTTCCCTGCTCGGGCCCTAATAATCATTGCGATTACAATAGGGTCCTTGCAGGTTCCCTGCTCGGGCCCTAATTAAAACTGCGAGCAGTGATGAACGGGCCCTCGCAGTCCATGTGCGTTAGCCTGCGGCGCCGTCAGACTGCACACTCACCTGTTACTTGCATGTCACGACGGGGAGAAATCAAGCAGTAAACGTCATATCATTCGGACGATTTTTTTCTGACTTCCTGTGTCCAGTGGGTGGCGCTATGGATATGACACAGTTTTGATGCACAGATATATGCAGGGCGATTCCCTCTACATCCTGAGATATTTGGCGCAGATAGGACATTGTATGGTGAAGTTACGAGGACTTGATGCTTCATGGCGAAGGATTTAAATGGACTGCACCACCACGGCCAGCAGTTACGTCAGGCTGGTGCGCCGTCGGATTGCACGCTCACTTGTTATTTTCATGTGATGCTGGGGAGAAAACAGGCAGTAAAAGTCATGTCACAGATATATTCAGGTAGTAGAAGGGGAATTGTATGTTGAAGTTACGAGGACTTCATGCTTTATGGCGAAGGATTTAAATTGACCGCCCCACCATGGCCAGCAGGTATGACGTAGGCAAAAGCTCTGAACAGGTTTTCATCTTTAAGGTCTGTGGATGATACTGAGTGACTGTGAAGTCTGTTGTGTTAAATCTATAGGAGGATGTCATTACAGTGCGAGGATTGGAAATATTTCAAAATGGCGGCCACAATCAAAATGGCCGACTTAGTATTGATGCAGAGACGTATTCCGGGCAACACCGTCTACATGAATGTGTCTTATGGTGTAGATTGGAAAGTGTATGTTGAAGTTATAAAGCCTTGATGCTTCATGGCGAAGGAAAAAAAAGGTTTCCACCACCACGCCCACCAAGTATGACGTAGCGGAAAGATTTCCATAACTTTTCATCTTCAAGGCATGAAGATGATGCTCAGTGAATGTGAATACTGTGGTGTTTAAGCTCTAGGACAAGATAATTTTCAAAGTAGGCATGAATTGGACAAAAATGGCGCCACACATCAAAATAGCTGACTTCCTGTTGGAGTGACGGTATCGGTCCAAAAGGGTTTTTTGTGCGTCTGCTCATGATGAATCTGCGTACCTAATTTCGTTCATCTATGCGCATGCAGGAGGTGGGGCATCACAATAGGGGGCGCTACAGAGCGGGCAGGACACGACCACACCCAATGACAACACAGATCTATTCAGGGCGAGTCCCTCTACATTCCTGTGAGATTTGGCCGAGATAGGAAATTGTATGAAGAAGTTATGAGGACTTGATGCTTTACGGTGAAGGATTTGAATTGACCGCTCCACGGCGGCCAGCAGGTATGACGTAGGATAAAGATTTCCATAACTTTTCATCTTCAAGGGCAGAGGATGATACTGAGTGACTGTGAAGTCGGTGGTGTTACGTCTGTAGGAGGAGATAATTTAAGTACGAAGATTGGCAATATTTAAAAATGGCTGCCAAAAGCAAAATGGCCGACTTAGTATTGATGCGGAGATGTATTCGGGGAGACAGCCTCTACACTTATGAGCAGTTTGGTGTGGATAGGAAATTGTATGTTGAAGTTATAAAGCCTTGATGATCGACGGCGAGGGGAAAAAATGGTTTCCACTGCCCCGCTCACTAAAGTTTGGCGCAGCTGAATGATTTCCATAACTTTTGTTCTTCAAGGCATGAAGAAGATAACTGAGTTAATTTGAAAACTGTGGTGTTCAAGCTCTAGGAAAAGATAATTTTCAAAGTAGGCATGAATTGGACAAAAATGCCGCCACACATCAAAATGGCAGACTTCCTGTTGGACTGAGAGTATGGGCCCCCCAGACTTTTTTGTGCGTCTGCTCATGATGAATCTGCGTACCGAATTTCGTGGGTCTACACGCATGTGGAAGGCAGGGAGGAACATTAGGGGGCGCTACAGGGCCTGCAGGTCACGACCACGCCCAGTGACAATGCAGGATCGTAATTTTCGCCGGATGTGACGTATATTCCAAATTTGGTGAGTTTTTGGGTATGTTCAGGCATCCAAAACTGCAGTCAAACTTGGAGAAGAAGATTTCTGTCCTTCAAATTACAATAGGGACCTCACAGGTCTACCTGCTCGGGCCCTAAAAATCTTTACAATTACAATAGGGTTCCTAGCACCGCTGGTCCTAGGAAACGCTTATGCTTGCATACGCGTTCCCTCGGCCCCTCGGGCTTGGCCCCCTAATAATGGTTAAGAAAAGTTCTCTCATGTCTTAGATTCTGATTCTGAAATTCTGAAAATGTTTTTTTTTTTTAAATCTCACCAGCAGTCACCATTTAAAGGGTTATTTTTCAAAATTTTCTTCAGAGGGGGGGACCCCCCGAGTGTTGTTAGGTTACCAGAACAATCTAGGGGAAACACTGTATGTTCTAAGAATTTTGGACATGTGAGGCGAACTATTTCTTTCTTAGCTGAAGCCGACAACGGAACAAAATAAATGTAAAGAGAGACATAGTGGAGCGTATATTTTCCTGCTTTGTTGTCCTTTGCCAATCACATCTATGACTAAGCATGATGGCCATTTTCATCATAATGTGTTGCTTTTAAGTAGCTGGAAATATGATTAAAAGCGTGTGGAAATGTATAAAACGGTATTCAAACCGGCCCCCATTTTTTTGTGTCCCCCCCACTTTTCAAACCGATGTTACGCCCTTGCTTGCGACAAATGTACTTATTGGAAGTCGTTTTGGACAAAAGCTACAGTTGCCATGCTTCCAATTTGCTGTCATGATTTCAGCCTCCAGTTATCTTACCTCTATGGTGAATATAGGCATTATTAGGGGGCCAAGCCCGAAGGGCCGAGGGAACGTTTCCTAGGACCAGTGGTGCTAGGAGCCCTATTGTAATTGTAAAGATTTTTAGGGCCCGAGCAGGTCATCGACCTGTGAGGTCCCTATTGTAATTGGAAGAGAAAGAATTATTCTTCTGCGCTTTAACTGCTGTTTTGGAAGCCTGAACATACCCCAAAACTCACCAAATTTTGAACATGGGTCACATCTGGCGAAAAATTTTATAATTCAATGTCACTGGGAGTGGGCGTGACCTGCAGGCTCTGTAGCGCCCCCTAATGTTCTTGCCTGCCTTCCACATGTGCAGAGATGAACGAAATTCCTTATGCAGATTCCTCATGACCAGAAGCAGAAAAAAGTCGTTCGGACCGATACCGTCACTCCAACAGGAAGTCAGCCATTTTGATGTGTGGCGGCATTTTTGTCTAATTCATGCCTACTTTAAAAACTATCTTGTACTAGAGCTTAAACACCACAGTCTTCACAATAACTCAATTATCATCTTCATGCCTTGAAGAACAAAAGTTATTAAAATCTTTTAGCTACGTCATACTTTAGTGGGCGGGACAGTGGAAACCATTTTTTTCCCTCGCCGTCAAGCATCAAGGCTTTGTAACTTCAACATACAATTTCCTATCTACACCAAACTGCTCACAAATGTAGAGGCTGTCGCCCTGAATACGTCTTCACATCAATATTTAGTCGGCCATTTTGATTTTGGCCGCCATTTTGAAATATTGTTAATCTTCGTACTTAAATTATCTCCTCCTACAGATGTAACACCAGTGGCTTCGCAGTCACTCAGTATCATCCTCTGACCTTGAAGATGAAAAGTTATTGAAATATTTATCCTACGTCATACCTGCTGGCCGCGGCGGAGTGGTTAATTCAAATCCTTCTCCGTAAAGCATCAAGTCCTCATAAAATCTTCATACAATTTCCTATCTCGGCCAAATCTCTCAGAAATGTAGAGGGAGTCGCCCTGAAAAGATCTGTGTTGTCATGGGGCGTGGTCGTGACCTGCAGGCTCTGTAGCACCCCCTATTGTTTAGCCCCGCCTCCCACATGCACATAGATGGACGAAATTTGGAACGCACATTCATCATGAGCAGACGCACAAAAAACCCTTTTGGACCGATATCGCCACTCCAACAGGAAGTCAGCTATTTTGATGTGTGGCGCCATTTTTGTCCAATTCAAGCCTACTTTGAAAATTATCTTGTCCTAGAGCTTAAAAGCCACAGTCTTCACATTCACTGAGCATCATCTTCATGCCTTGAAGAACAAAAGTTATTAAAATCTTTCTGGTGGGCGTGGTGGTGGCAACCATTTTTTTCCTTCGCCGTGAGGCATTAAGGCTTTATAACTTCAACATACAATTTCCCAATCTACACCAAAATGCACATACATGTAGACGGTGTTGCCCAGAATACATCTCTTCATCAATACTAAGTCGGCCATTTTGATTGTGGCCGCCATTTTGAAATATTTCCAATCCTCGCACTGTAATGACATTCTCTTACAGATTTAACACAACAGACTTCACAGTCACTCATTATCATCCACAGACCTTAAAGATGAAAACCTGTTCAAAGCTTTTGCCTACGTCATACCTGCTGGCCATGGTGGGGCGGTCAATTTAAATCTTTCGCCATAAAGCATCAAGTCCTCGTAACTTCAACATGCAATTCCCCTTCTACACCAAATCTCTAAGGAATGTAGAGGGAGTCGCCCTGAATATATCTGTGCATCAAAACTGTTTCATAATCACAGCGCCACCCACTGGACACAGGAAGTTGGACAAACATCATCCGATTGACATGACGTTTACTGCTTGTTTTCTCCACAGCATGACGTGCAATTAACGGGTGAGCGCGCAATCCGACGGCATTGCAGCCTGACACACCTGCTGGTCGTGGTGGTGCCGTCCATTTAAATCCTTCGCCATAAAGCATCAAGTCCTCGTAACTTCACCATACAATGACCAATCTGCGCCAAATCTCTCGGGAATGTAGAGGGAGTTGCCCTGCATATATCTGTGCATCAGAACTGTCATATCCATAGCGCCACCCACTGGACATAGGAAGTCAGACAAAAATCGTCCGAATGATATGACGTTTACTGCTTGATTTCTCCCCGTCGTGACATGCAAGTAACAGGTGAGTGCGCAGGCCGACGCACGTGGACTGCGAGGGACCGTTCATCACTGCTTGCAGTTTTAATTAGGGCCCGAGCAGGGAACCTGCAAGGACCCTATTGTAATCGCAATGATTATTATTATTATCATTAGGGCCCGAGCAGGGAACCTGCAAGGACCCTATTGTAATCGCAATGATTATTAGGGCCCGAGCAGGGAACCTGCAAGGACCCTATTGTAATCGCAATGATTATTAGGGCCCGAGCAGGGAACCTGCAAGGACCCTATTGTAATCGTAATGATTATTAGGGCCCGAGCAGGGAACCTGCAAGGACCCTATTGTAATCGCAATGATTATTATTATTTTTCTTCTCACAAAATGATCGCATTTTTCACTGCCTGAACATACCCCAAAACTCACCAAACTTGGAATATAAGTCACACCTGGCGAAAAATTTTATAATCTATTGTCGTCCTGAATTTCCACCACTAGGTGGCGCTGTTATTAAGGAAAGCGCGTTTCGGCTAATAACTCCCATATGCTTTGTCGCACATTCAAAAACCTTATATCCACGCGTTCAGTGAATTGTGCTGAATCTCGTGGTTTAGGCCACGCCCATTTCCGCCCACCGTTTTTTTGGCTACGTCGCAAAATGTCGAAAATCTACTTTTTCGAACTCCTCCCAGGCGATTTCACCGATTTGCACGAAACTTGGCACACAGCATCTGTGGACCCTGCTGACAAAAAGTTATTAAAAGAATTTTGATAGATCAAACGATACTCAAGTTATTAATTAACAACTTCCTGCATATTTCATTACAAACAGGAAGTGATGCATATCTTCACATTGGTGTGTCCCAATGACATGAAACTCAGGATACTACTTCCCCATAGGCCCCTGAGGACCTGTGCAAAATTTTCGGCGATGACCATAAGGTGGCGCTCTTTAAATTGAAGTATTTTATATCTCCACATCGGTTCATCGGATTAACACGAAAGTCTGCACAATTATTGTCAGTGCCTTCCTGAGGATAGCTGACAAAGGGTTTACCGATCAGCCACTAGGTGGCGCTCTGGTGGCCGTATAATTTAATATTTGGCACTGTGCCCACACCATAACACTTATGGAAATGAAACTCATAAGGGTGCTATAGAATGGCCCCTGTAACTCACAAACCAAAAATGACCAGCAGGGGGCGCCATTTTGAAAAAAAAAACGTTTTTGGCCCATAAATCCTGCATAATATGTTGCACATTGTTAAAGTTTATATCTACATGTTCCCTGTATTCAGCTGAATTGTGTGGTGTAGGCCAGGCCCACTTTGGTAGTAACTTTCCGTTCGCAAAATCGAGCCAAATTAAAAACCTACTTTTTCGAACTCCTCCTAGACGATTTGACCGATTTGCACCAAACTTTGCATGAAGCATCTGTGGACACTCCTGACAAAAAGTTATTAAAAGAATTTTGATAGCCCAAAAAACGCCCAAAACATAAAACAAAAAATTCCTGCACATTGCATTCAAAACAGATATTGTTCCATATCTTCCCCAAATACATTCCCATTACCACAACACTTTTGCTAATTGTGTTCCATGGCCTGATGAGGGTCTGTGTAAAATTTGGTGCAAATCGGTCAATAGGTGGCGATCTGGTGGCAGTCTAATTAGTTTGCATGGAATTAAATGGGAAAATCTTCAAATCCTCTTCAAAACTCATCCACTTTCAACCTCTCCTTGTCCTTCATACTTTGAGCTACAGACTCCATTCCAGTCCTGTATGACCCTGGCAACAGGTAAATAAAAGGTTGACGGAGAAACACAGCTGACTCAGCTTGCGTCTTGATTGGCTGTTTGTCCGGTCCACGTGACATCACACGCTGTGCATGCTCGGCTCCGTTCGGAACACCCCACACATTACAGGATTTCGAGTCGCAAATACAAAACATGTTCATTACCTGCAATCTTTCCTTCCGACGCCTTCTGAACGGATCTGACTGGACAAAATCACTCTTAACACACCCCACACCACAGGAAAATCAGACACAATGTCCTTTGCAAATATGAGATAATCGTTCCTTTGCTGGCTTTGATAGTAAGCGGGAAATCGGGACAAAAATCACCCCGATTATCCTGTAGTGTGTACCCCCCTTAAGATGGAACTTCCATATCTGTGCAGTGAAGACTGTTTTAGCACAAAGGTGACATCATCCAGTGTTTTGAAACCATTAGGGGAGTTTGAGCCTACCACTGGTCGAGAAGCTGGAAGGATTGTGAGGCTATTGGAGGATGACTCTTTCAGCTTCTTCCTGAAACTATTTCATTGCATCATGCCTCGTGTGCACATTCTCTTCAGCCAGCTGAAGAGGCGGACCATCGACTCAGTCTTTGTCCAGGGAATCATGCAGCAGTTCACACAATTTTTCCGACTTCAGCGTACATTATTTCACACCGGCAACAGCAGGCCACCGAATCATAAAGCAATGACTTCCTCAGCGGAAGGTGTTGCTTGACCATGTCCAGACGGCAGCATGCATTGACGGCGGCATGCCCCGATGCGCGTGGACTGCGAGGGCCCGTTCAACGCTGCTTGCAGCTTTAATTATTTTTATTTTTCTCTGGCTAAAAGTGGTGCTGCAGGCTAAACCGTGCAAGGGCGGGCGGTGCAATTTGGAGGGTTGGTCCAGACTCCTGCGAATATCTCAGACACAAAAAACTACATATATCCGCCTACAGGGGGCGCTATAACCTAGGCCAACACGTTTTTGCCTATAATTCCCAAACCGTATGTCGTACATACAAAAACTTTGTATCCCCAGATTCCCTGAATGGAGCTGAATCACTTTGCGATTGGCCACGCCCATTTTCGGTTATAAAGTTTTTTCGCAAAATCGCAACTGGAAAACCTACTTTTTCGAACTCCTCCTCGGGATTTTGTCCGATGTGCGTGAAACTTGGCACGTACACTCTTCAGCTGGACCTAAAGTTATCAAAAGAATTTTGCTCGGTCAAAAAATGCGCTAATTATTAACGAACAAATTTCTGTAGCTAGCTATAAAAATGTAAACTGTTTGATATCTCGATCAAACTAAATGCTGTTAGCACCAAATTTGAGATCCTTGGTTGTCATGACACTGGGAAGGGATGAGCTGAATTTGGCAAATTTTTGGCCAGTAGGGGGGCGCTGACAATATGGGAAGTTTATGTGTCGTGAACAGCTACACCCATTTTTACGAAATTTGGTCGGTATGATGTAGGGCCAATCCTGAGGCCATATCTTGAATGTGATCATGACTGCTCAATGTGGGCGTGGCTTATTACAAGATAAACAACAAACATTAATTTCAGCCAAAATATTATGCTGAGAGCTTTCAAATTTATATGGTAGATATAGAATAAGTGACAGTTCTTCCATACCAAAGATTGCACATGTACTCCACTAGGTGGCAATATAATGGATGAAATCGCGTTTTTGCCTGTAACTTCCACATTTCAAATAACGCATTTGCAAACCTTATATCCAAATGTTCCCTGAATAGAGCTGGGTTTTCTGACAGAGGACACGCCCACTTCTGCTGCACATTTCCTTCGCTAAATTGCCACATGTGCAAAACCGACTTTTTTGAACTCCTCCTTGGGATTTTGTCCGATCTGCGTGAAACTTGGCACGTACACTCTTCAGCTGGACGTCATCTAAAGTTATCAAATGAATTTTGCTCGGTCAAAAAATGTGCAAATTATTAACAAACAAATTTCTGTAGCTAGCTATACAAATGTAAACTGTTTGATATCTCGGTCAAACTAAATGCTATTAACACCAAATTTGAGATCCTTGGTTGCCATGAGACTGGGAAGGGATCAGCTGAATTTGGCGAATTCTATTTTAAACACCCCCCACTAGGGGATGTTTAAAATATGGGAAGTTTATAGCTCTTGAACGGCTACACCCATTTCTACGAAATTTGGTCGGTATGATGTCGGGCCAATCCTGAGGCCATATCTTGAAGGTGGTCATGACTGGTCAATGTGGGCATGGCTTATTAAAACAAATCCAAATCGGCACACATTCAGCCTTTTGCACTTCCAGTGCACTTCCCATTACAGCGCATACCACGGCTCAGATGTTGGCCTGTGTCCTCACTTTTGCCCCGAGCCCGTCATCCTTTGGGGCCATCTTCCGTGGGCTCTGCGGTGCGCGGGGTCCGAGTCGCGCGGGGGGCTTGGCCCCCGTTCATAACTGCTTGCAGTTCTAGTTATTATTATTATAAGTGTCATGCCAAGAAGTGAAAGATTTAATGGCAGGATTGATGATGCGTTTCAGGCACTTCAGGAGAATCGTTTCCTGTGGGAGAGAGGGGCTCTCGTTGGCCAGACTTGGGGCTTTTTTATCTTTCAAGATATTTTACATGCACAGGAATCTACATAAAAACTGAAGGAAAGGGAAAAAATGAAAAAAAAAACACAATAGGTCCTTTAATGTATCAAATTAGATATTCATTTTCTAACTAACTGACTTGTTTAAAAAGTGGGGCACCCATTAACTCAGTTGGTAGAGCAGCCGTCCCATGTTCACAGGCTTTGTCCTCGCTGCAGCAGCCCTGGGGTTTAAGTCAGGCCTGGGTCCTTTGCTGCATGGGTCCTTTTTGAGTTTTTAAGTTTGATAATGAATTCATTAAGCTAAGTAAGACTTAAAGTAAATGCATTATGTATCTACAGTTGGCTGGCCATCCTCTAAACTTCTAAACTACAAACACTTTTCCGCAACTTCTCCATTTCTCTAATCTGAGCTTTTGAAGGGCAGTACTGAGAAATATTTTGTTTACTGTCCCTCACTCATGTTCTTTACAAACACACATCTGTAAAAACAACATCTCTTTGCTGCCAAAATCACTTACAAGCCCAAATTCTCTGTGGCGTTAAGCTTTCAGCATGCTCAGTAGATTTTCCAGATTTTTTGTGGCTCGAGGCTAAAAGCTTCAATTTCATTTCAGCATGACATTCCTATAAAAGCTGAGGAGTTTCTATCGGCCAGGCAGCGATACGGTCTCAATCTCTCTGCTTATTCACAATACCACAATATTATGTGGGAGAATGCATAACTGATCCAAGGCTCCTGCATCTGAGAGCGACTGTTTGATTCAGATTAGCCGGGGCCTGCTCGCAATAACTAATCATTGGCCAGAGGTAGGGAGTGAGAGATGACTGCACAGGCTTATTATGGGCTGTCCAAGAGCATTGACTGGGCACTGGCGTCGCCACGGCTGCAGCTCATCCAAACCTCAGCCAATTATTCTTCCTCCCCCTTCTTCTTGGTGCGCAGCCATTCTAACGTGCTCGCTTTGTGCTTTTTTTTTCCTTTTTGTGAGAAAGAGTGAGTGGGAAGGTTAGAGACTGAGAGAAGAAAACAAGAGGGGAGGTGAAGGCGTAGCAACACACAGAAGGCTGTGAGGAGGATGAGGAGGAGGAGGGCAAATATGATGATATACAGAGAGGCAGTAAGAGAGAAAATGGATTAGAGATAAACAAATCTCAAAAGAGGGAAAAATAAGAGAGATCCAAACAAGATGAAGTCCTGTTGGGCAGCTTCGAGCTTCAGAGAGGCAGTCAGGAGGCAGAGACAGAAAAAAGGAGGATGACAGGCAGGTTTAAAGTGGAACAGGGGAGGAGGGGTGTACTGGGAGAGAACAGTGCACTAATAGGACCATCCCAGTTCTCCCCCCGCTCCTGCCTCTGTGTGTCCCTGGGTAGAGGCCCTCTCCCCTCTAATCCACTAATCTGACACTTCCAGAGGCCAGGCACGCACACATTAGACACTCGTATTGACGTGTGCGCCTGAACGTGAGCTGACAAAACACACACACCAAACACACGCAAGAGACCGAATGCCAACATTAATCAA
This sequence comes from Diplodus puntazzo, assembly GCA_963678695.2. Taxonomy (NCBI): domain Eukaryota; kingdom Metazoa; phylum Chordata; class Actinopteri; order Spariformes; family Sparidae; genus Diplodus; species Diplodus puntazzo. The sequence continues at coordinate 9,442,674 of OZ023170.1, read as the reverse complement.
ATAGACTGAAGGCGCACACATAATTACACATAAACAAACACACACACACTCAGAAACACCAAATTAGCATCGACACTCTGAAATACACACACACACACACACACATACACACACACACACACACACACACACACACACACACACACACACACACACACACACACACACACACACACACACACACAGCAGTCAGATGTGTGTGCTCAAGCGTGTATGCATAGCCATACCTAAACAATGTGAGTTAATAATACAAGCCGGGTCTGGAGTGTGTAATTTGCAACAAACGACTCGTTCTCAAATTACAGGTGCCTGCAGTATTGAATGTGAGTCTAAGTGGGCCCATTAAGGCCAAATTGGACTAATTCAATCCGCAGATCTAATTCAGTAATACGATTGCTGGGTTGTTGGATGCATCTTAGGAATTCAGTGGAGTTCATTCAAAGGCGAGTCCGGCTCCAACTTAACGTTAACAGGACAACAAACAACATTAGCCAAGTGTGAGAAGTGTGATGTGTTAATGGGGGGAGTTTTTGTACAATTCTACGTACGAAATATCTACATTCAGGAGGCTCTTATTTCCATCTGAGCAGATGGATGTGACTTGGCATGCTTGATTTCCACAAACTTCATACAGTTCTGATGTAAAATAGCCCAAAACACCTCAAGAGAATTGGCATTGAGTGTGTTTGAAGTACACATAATTACAAATATTAATTTGACCTTCGCAGGAATCAATGAAAGCACACAACTGCTGAAATTTGCACCTGCTCTCTTGTGCATTTTTCGGATGTGACTGCAAAAGATCATTTAGATGCCCCCTCTTTCTGAACATTGTTAACAGAGTTGTTTGTCTGAGGCTGAAAAAAATGGCAAATCGGAAGAAAAGATGCAATAAAGCTTTGAAACAAATAATATCTGGTAGGTCTTGTTGTTAACCTAAATGGCTCTTCTATAATTTTGTTGCAACATCAGCCATTTCTTGCTCTTCTTTGTAGGGCTGCAACTTGATAAGTCTGCTTTTTTTTTTTTATTAATCTTAAAATTAATTCCCAATTAATTAATTGAAAACACCAAACGAAACGTCGCCTAAAATACCCTCTGCCCAAAGTGATTTATTTTTAAGGCTTGTTTTATTCAACACTTGTTTTTATTCCAAAACCCAAAAATGTTTAATTTGATATCATTTACAGTATGACAAAGAAAAGCATCAAATTCTCACATCAGGGAAACTAGAACCAGTCAATGTTTGGCATTTTTGTTTGAGATGAACTAAAATAACATTATAGTTGCAGTGACAAAGTAGTTGAATATAATTATTTTGTAAATCTAACTTATCCCCAATTGATGCAGCACAACTTTATTGGCACTTCAATGATCACAAGCCTCCAATTCTGAAGCTCAAAATACAAACAAATGGAAGCAAACTAAACTCATCAGATGCAGTATGTGAGGGCAGAACTTGACTATTGCTATGATGTAAATGGGAACAAAAGGAATACGAGAGCAATCCGATCATCTATCTCTGCTTCTTTTTCCAAACTTTATTTTAAAAATTGCCTAAATGCCAGTCAACATCATATTCTGACTGGTTTGTAAATGTTGGTTGAAGCAGCAGTCACACTGTTACAATGTGGCCATGAATTTTGGAACTTTCTGACTCTGAATCAGGTAGGGTATCTCTGCATCAGCTTCTCTCAGTTTACATCAGAAAGCTCAAAATGGCCCTCTCAGCCATAACAAATGAGCTGCAAATCATTAACCTCTAGGTAAAACAATCATGATCAAGTTGAGCTGCAGATTGTTTGCACCGCAATTCTCCCTATTTGATCTCCGATATCTTTCTTTTGATCTTTAAATTAGATTTTTACCAGTTTTTAAACATCAGTTTGGTATACATATTGATAAACTCCCAAATGTATTAAATGAATGGACATCAGCATGCTCAAAAAACAGCCGCATTTGAATTACTCCAGTGTAATCTAATGAATTCTAATTGATTAAATATGTTCATGTACAGTGACAAACCTGTAGCTGCACGCACAATGAGATGTGTGTGCATCATTCACTAAAGTGCGTCTGCGTTTGTTAATCTGCATATGGGCTGCATGTATTTACCTGTGGGTGTCTCATATGTATCCATGCATGTCTAAAAAGGTCATCTTTAACCAATGCTGTGGTTGCGATGGCCAGACAGAGCCCAAGAATATCTCGCCACACTTCCTCCCTGCATTAGCATTACAATAAAGAAACCGACATGCTCATCTCCTGCTCCTGCTACAATAATCATTTATTTACCTCCCTCCACAGGGCTGTTTTATGACCTTGAATGCAGCCATACGCCAGTGTGTGTAAGTGTGTGTGAATAAAAGGCAGAGTGTGTTTCTGTTGCCATCCGCACCTTTGTCTATGTGTGTGTGTCTATACCAGCCTGTGTTAACATCCAAAACCTGCCCCACTAAAGCTGGCATCGCATCTTTAACAGTCCCCCCAGCACGCACATACAAAAAAATACACGCACTTTGGGAAAAATCAAGTGAAAGGGAAAAGAAAAACAAGTGAAAGAAAAAAAAACATGCCAGAAATGAGGCAGCCGGCGTGTCGAGCCTGTTCCAATTGGCTGGGCAGCGGTTGAAGGTTATCCCCACTAACAAACATATAACGGCAACCATGGAAGCACACACACATACAGCCTTTTGTGGCCAGACAATAGTCTGTAACCTTCAAGTCTGTGGCAGTGAAATACAAGGTGCAACAAAACAAAGTGAGTTCCTAACATCAGCAGCATCACCAGGCAGCTGTGGGACGTGCAGACATGTAACAAACACTCAAAATGGACTAAAAGTAAATGAGGTAAAGCCTAAAAAGTGATGATCGCAGAAAGGAGTTAAACAAACATATCTGGGAGGCAGTGCTGCTCTGAGGCAGAAATAATTATGTTCCTTGAGTTGAAATCTTTAGAAAGGCTGTAATTTCCACTGGGGAAATGAAGTTCTTGTCAGACACTCTGATACTACTTCTCACTACTCAAGGGAGCTCCATCTGACAATTTTTGTCTTTTCCAAATCAACAATCCAACATTCATGCTCATTGATTGGCCACGTGTGTGGAGGATGGAGAGTAGGCATGAGATGAACTTCTAACACGAGCTGTTTTTTTTATTCATCACATAAGTACACCTGCCACATTTTGTCACTGTAACCAAGTTCACCGATGCCGCGCACTCATACCACTTTCTTGCATTATGCCTTACATTGCATGAAACATGAAGACCGCGATCAGAGGGTGGCTTTTCATTTTTTGTTGTCATTTCAGACAGGAGGACCGCGGTCCAAGTCTGGACCCAGACGCTGTCCTATACAGACCTGGACCTATAGTCAATAAATTATTTAAGTATTCTAATGGGGGCGCTTCTATTTTGACCCACGCCGCCTTTTTAGAGGATCAGGATATCCACTGACCAACTGCATGTGAGTTAAGCCATCCCACGTGATGCTACTCAGCCAATTAAATGTGTGCATTCAAGGCGATAAACATTGTGACTCTAAATACAGGCAGACAGAAAGTTGAGTGAGCGACATAGGGAGAGAAGACAGACGTGTGAGCCGGAGACAGAGAAAAATAACTACACATGGCGCTCTCTAACGCCCGCCAATGTAATAATGTCCAATGTAATAAACCACAAACGTAATAAAAATCTGCAGCATTTAATGTAATAAACCCACAAATGTATTACATTTTCCACAAACATAATAGTTGCTGCCAACTAGAAAATGTAAAACGCAAAAACAAATGTAATGACTTAAATTTGCAGGGATTTATTACGTTTGTGGGGACGTGAAAATCTTTATTGTAATAACTTCCCACAAATGTAACAATACAATGAATAATGGTCGTTGTGGTTGTTTGTTTGTTTGTTAGCCTATACACCTACTAATCCTACTGACCGTGGGTGCAAAATCCAGCTGCTGACTCTCTGCTCCGCTATCACACAACAATGTTCAAAGTTATTGTTGTTGTTGTTGTTGTTGTTGTTGTTGTTGTTGTTGTTGTTATTATTACACATAAACACACACACACACACCAGAGATGAAAATTAACTTTTTTGTCCACCTTGGTGGATGGATGGAAGCTTGGATGGTTAGAAATCTATATCAATAGCTCCCTGCAACTACAGGAATTTACAACGGCCAAGATGGTCATTTTGACTGTTTTCAAATTTATATTTGCAATTACTTTGTTGAATGAAAAAAATGCAATACTGCTGTTACCTGACTTTTCCTAAAAGTGTCTCTTTTTTAATTTAGAATAGTTTTATATAAATTAAACAAAAGACAAAGAAAATATGACATGTTTTTTCTATTTCGACCCTAAGCAGTCATATTGATCGCACATCATTTTGCGGGGATTCATTGTTACATTTTTCTCGCGGTTTGCTGCTTTCATTGTCTCTCTTGTCTCTTTTTGTCTCTCCAGCTGTGCTTCATTGCGAATTTACTTGCAGTTAATTATTATATAGTTTTATAGCCTGGTTGGCACCATGGGCAAACAAAAACAGGAGTTTTTTTCTGCAAAAAAAAATTGTATCTGTTTGCTCCAATTATGTAGTTGTATATTTGCTTTAACATCAAGTGAAGTGAGATCCAATCACAACGCCAGGTGTGAATTGACTGGCTTGAAACTGTTCGATTGTGATCCTCTTTCTTTCTTTCTCTCTCTCTCTCTCTCTCTCTCTCTCTCTCTCTCTCTCTCTCTCTCTCTCTCTCTCTCTCTCACATAACAAATCTAGGGTCTGTCACGAACTGGTAGTAATTCTAGAATAAAAGATGATGTAAAAAAAAAATGAATATAGACAGTATATCTGGTTCTGCTGCATCAAATATTTTGACTTGCATCATCCCAAATATTTCCGACAGGGATCAACCCAGAGAAAGTTTACTCGAGGTGTATTTAATTTGGTCACCTGTGACTGTAACTTCCCGGAAAGAGTCAGAGAGAGAGAAAGGAAGGAAATCAGCGAATGAGACTAAAGGTAATGTTTAGTTTATACATCTCAACTTGTGTATTTTGTCTGTCCTTGAGAGGTGGAAGATTCCTTCCAAACCTTCCAGTCACAAGAGATCAACACAGACAAATGCTGCAAAATACTCAAAGGAAATTATAGGGAACTGTTAGGAAAGTTTGTGTTGCTCTGAATAATTAAATCTAAGTGAAAAGTGAAAGATAATGAAGGTGAAAAGGAGCAGGAGAGGTGGAGTATCATTTTAAGTAGGGAAAGGGCATTCATAATGGTTACATTATGGTTACATTATGGTTACATGTTTTTCACCATAATGAAAAGCACAATCTGTTATATCAATTTGGAATATAATTATACATGTATAATATAAATGCAATAAATTACATTCTTTCAATTTATTTACTTCCATTTCTCAAAACAACCTTTGCTCCTTCAGGAGCATTTCTCCATTTAACACACCCTCAGCCTTTGTTTGCTACAACAGACAGACTCCAGTTGGGATCATTATACATTTATGAACATCTCTCTCCCTGTCTCGTTCCCCGTCTCAGATTCTCTGATCGCTGATGTCAAACACATCCATTTCATCTCACACTTGACTGAAGCCGGCAGTCACAACGAATTAGGGAAAGATGGGCAGGTTTTGTTGTTAGCTTAGGGCAAAGTCGGGGTAATGTTGACCTGTCAGGATCTAACCCGATCCACCGTCTCAGTAACAATGCTGCCATGAATGATTTAGAGTGGGCAAGAGCACAAAGCTTTTGTTTGTCTCTCCCACGGGAGCCATCCTCCATTTCACCCTTCCAAAAACAAAATGCTCAGGGTAACTGACTATAAAAAAGGGTGTGTCTCAGTAGTTGCATCAGCACATTTGTTTCTCCTGAGCTTTTTCCAAGCCAATCTGGAACTAACACAATAACATCAGCAATGCAACAAAACGCCAAAGGTGCACAAAGCAGGATAGCCATTAGGTGATTAATTGGAATGGCATTGGCCATGATTTGTGATCAATATGAGCATTTTTTTCCTTAGCAGCTCACAACTCAAGGAAAGATGACAGTGCTTAAGGGTGGGAATAGATTGCACAGAATAACAATTCACTCCAGTGCACGAAGCAAACTGAAATATCTCAGCAATTAGTCAATTAAAGTTGAGAGCAAACAAGGTGGTTTCGCGCCAGCCTGCAGACTATCGTTGGATTTTAATCATTAGAAGGCTTTCTGGGAAAAGCTCCAGATTTGGTGGTTTTTGACTTGAAAATCAGCCTACTTTTCTTCTTTTCACACAAGATTTCTTACCATATACAAGGTACACAATCATTTATTAAACAACACAGGGTTGTATAATGAAATGAAAGTTTGTAAACACCTTCATAATATACAAATTACACAACATAGTTATTAATATATAAATACACAGAACGTCCTGCTCGTCCTGCTATAGTCCTGCACTCCATCAGCTCAGAACATGGTCCACTTGTCGAGTGCAACAGCTTGAGCCAAGAAGATGTGGTGGAGACGGGTCTCTGTGGACACAACAGTCTTTGCCAGGAGCATCCTTAAATCATGCCAGATAGCATGGACTCTCTTCCTCCCTGGGGTGGTACAGCCAGTATAGGGTTGGGGGGTTGAAACACACTTTCTTCTCCAATGATGATGACAGTATTTCTACCATATGCAGAACATGTTTCAGCCAAAAAAGCCAAAAAAACAAACTGTAGCATAATTTGTAGAGGCTACCATCCTCAGCACTGCTTGTTAACAGATTTTTATAAGAAAACAAAGACAGCTTCCAAATCTTGGTTGTAAAAATTCTGTTATCTAACGTTAGCATTAGTCATTATTTGTGCCACCAAAAGTCAGAAATTGTTGCATGTATATTGGGGATTTTTGAGGCACATTGAGCATGTTGTCATGTGTTTCTTTTTGACCACATTTCATTTTTTACAACTAAATGTCAGAATCTGAGGTATGCTGTCAGCTGGACGACACAATCAAATATATCTTTGGGTCGATTAAAAGTATATCTATTTGTAGGAACACACAGAGTTGACTCACTGCACACTTTAAATGACAATGTATTAAAGTAGTTACTCTTGGAATGGATAGTAAGCCATTCCAAATCAAAGGGTAACAATGAGTGACGTGAGGTCATAAGTCATAATTATAGTCAGGGTCCAGTTGCAAAAACAATGAAATTCAGTATTTTCCAACAACGATTCTAAGCGTACCACAAGGAATTTTTAACTGGATAGGAAGCAGTCCCAATTTAATACTAATCCCCCAATATGACCTACATGAGCAAACGAGACCATCAGCGAGAAGGGATAATATTACTCTATAGCAAGTAATGAGGAAGAATTCAGGAGTCTCACAGCTTGAGGAAAGAAGATGCTCTGTAGCCTGGCAGAACAGGACAAATTTATTTTGCTTCACCATTGGGATCTTTTGTCTACAGGGGCTGCTAGATTCAACATACCTCTTAGTTTTAAGGTATTTCACAAATAAGAAAACATTGAGCACCTCCTTGAACCGGCACCTTATCGTGGTGGAGGGGTTTGAGCACCTGAATGATCCTAGGAGCTATGCTGTCTGGGGCTTAATGCCCCTGGTAGGGTCTCCCAAGGCAAACAAGTCCTAGGTGACGGGTCGGACTAAGATCGGTTCTAAAGCCCCTAATAAAGAAATTAACAACGAGGAAGTGTATGTCACCCAGATTGGCGTCACCGGGGCCCCACCCCGAAGCCAGGCCTGGGGTTGGGGCTCGCAGGCGAGCATCTGGTGGCCGGGTATTTGCATATGGGAACCGGCCGCAGCCTGAAGGAGCGATGTGGGCCCGCCCTCCAGTAGGCTCACCACCTGCAGGAGGGTTCAGAAGGGGCCGGTGCAGTGTGATTTGGGTGGCAGTCGTGGGCGGGGGCCCCGGCGACCCAGTCCTCGGACGGTGACTCTAGCCATGGGGACATGGAATGTCACCTCGTTGGGGGTAAAGAGCCTGAGCTGGTGCGGGAGGCTGAGCGGTGCCAGCTAGAGATAGTAGGGCTCACCTCCACGCACAGTCTGGGCTCTGGAACCCAACTCCTTGAAAGAGGCTGGACTCTCTTCTATTCTGGAGTTGCCCACGGTTGAGAGGCGGCGAGCTGGTGTGGGCTTGCTTATAGCTCCCCAGCTCAGCCGCCATGTGTTGGAGTTTACTCCAGTGAACGAGAGGGTCGCTTCCCTGCGCCTTCGGGTCGGGGATAGGTCTCTCACTGTTGTCTCAGCTTATGGGCCGAACAGCAGTGCAGAGTACCCGGCCTTCTTGGAGGCCCTGGGAGGGGTACTGGAGAGTGCTCCAACCGGGGACTCCATCGTTCTACTGGGGAACTTCAATGCCCACGTGGGCAGCGACAGTGTTACCTGGAGGGGTGTGATTGGGAGGAACGGCCTCCCTGATCTGAACCCGAGTGGTGTTGTGTTACTGGACTTCTGTGCTAGTCACAGTTTGTCCATAACAAATACCATGTTCAAGCATAAGGGTGTCCATATGTGCACTTGGCACCAGGATGCCCTAGGCCGGAGGTCAATGATCGACTTTGTAGTCGCGCCAACTGACCTCCGGCCGCATGTCTTGGACACTCGGGTGAAGAGAGGGGCTCAGCTGTCAACTGATCACCACCTGGTGGTGAGTTGGATCCGCTGGCAGGGGAGGAAGCTGGACAGACCAGGCAGACCCAAACACATTGTGAGGGTCTGCTGGGAACGTCTGGCGGAACCCTCTGTCAGGGAGGTCTTCAACTCCCACCTCCGAGAGAGCTTTGACCAGATTCCGAGGGAGGCGGGGGACATTGAGTCCGAATGGACCATGTTCTCCACTTCCATTGTTGACGCGGCTGTCTGGAGCTGTGGCCGTAAGGTCTCCGGTGACTGTCGTGGGCGGCAATCCCCGAACCCGGTGGTGGACTCCGGAAGTAAGGGATGCTGTCAAGCTGAGTCCTATCGAGCCTGGTTGGCTCGGGGGACTCCTGAGGCAGCTGACAGGTACCGGCAGGCCAAGCGTGCGGCAGCACAGGCGGTCGCGGAAGCAAAAACTCGGGTCTGGGAAAAGTTCGGGGACCTCTGGACTGGCAGACCGGGGTGGTGGTCCCCCTATTCAAAAAGGGGGATCAGAGGTTGTGTTCCAACTATAGGGGGATCACACTCCTCAGCCTCCCTGAGAAAGTCTATTCCAGGGTACTAGTGTTGCTTTCGTCAACGAAAATTATGACTAAATATCGTTGTCAACGAACCTTTATCACGTGACGGAAAGGAGACGAGACACATGTGACGAAAACTATAATCAAATATATAATGCAATATTGTTGACGAATAAAAACGGGACTAAATGTGGTTTACAAAATATAAACTCTGCTCAAGTATCTTTTCATTTTCGTTGACCAAAACGAGACAAGACTAAATGTAATAACGTTATTTCGTCTCGCTATTATTATTATTTTGCAATATTTCTGTTTCCTGAGTCTCAGTTCAGGTGCTGCATCAGGTCGCACTGCACAGACGCAGGCAACGTCTCTTCCTCAATCCCTACCCGCGCGGCATTATTAAGAAGATGCAGCTGCGGTGGCTTAACGTTAACGATAACTCAAGACACAGAGTTAAGTCTGGCACAAAGAAAGGGACCGATGGCCGGCCAGCCGGGGTTCGGTGTTCCCTCCGGTGTCCCCTGTCAGTCTAAACCCGTGGACAGTTTATAATCATATGGATGCTGTTATAATGTGTAGTGATTGAGATCCTGACCCACCAAATATCCGGGAAAGTGACAAAGTTACGTTTTTCGCTCTACATAATTAAATGATCGTCATCAGTAAACTGGATGCTGTCTGACTCACTCGCGGGGACTGAGGCTGATTTCTGGGGTAAAGTTCTCCGAAGTCTCGGTCTGGAGGGCTGATTTATTTTCATCACAAACACTCAGTGAGTTAACGTTTTTTGCCGGTGACAGACGCTGTTTTTAGGGCAGAAATGTGAGGAAGAGTCGGACGGTCGGGAGGACAGACAGGAGGACTGACAGGAGGACTGACGCTTCTCCATGAACTTAACAGTCGGCCAGCCGTGTGTATGTCTGTGTGTGTGTGTGTGTGTGTGTGTGTGTGTATGTGTGTGTGAAAACAAAACAAGGAATACATAAAAAATACAAACAAAAAAGAAAATAAATAGAAAAAAGAATAATGAGATGAGGTGTGTTTGTTTGTGTGTGTGTGTGTGTGTGTGTGTGTGTGTGTGTGTGTGTGTGTGTGTGCTGCTGTTACCAAATGACATTGGCCTATGAGGGGAGAAGGGTACCACATAGCAAATGCAAGACAAGTACACAGATAGAAATTGCATTACTAAAAAGAGACTTAAGTACAATTTTCATTGACTAAAACTAGACTAAAATGTCATCAGTTTTCGTCGACTAAAACTAAGACTAAGACTAAAATGCTCAGACTTTTATTCGCCTGAAACTTGACTAGACTAAAAAGAGTATAAACGTGACTAAAACTAATAAAAACTAAAATATCAATTTTGCACAAAGACTAGACTAAAACTAAAATTAAAACAGGCCGCCAAAAACAACACTACAGGGTACTGGAGAGGAGAGTTCGGCTGATAGTCGAACATCGGATTCAGGAGGAACAATGCGGTTTTCGTCCGGGCCGTGGAACACTGGACCAGCTCTATACCCTCCGCAGGGTGCTCCAGGGTTCAGTTTGCCCAACCAGTCCACATGTGTTTTGTGGATTTGGAGAAAGCATTCAACCGCGTCCCTCGTGGCATTCTGTGGGAGGTGCTCCGGGAGTACGGGGTCGGAGGCCCTCTACTAAGGGCTGCACGGTCCCTGTGCGACCGGAGCAGGAGCCTGGTTCGCATTGCCGGCAGTAAATCAGACCTGTTCCCAGTGCATGTTGGACTCCGGCAGGGCTGCCCTTTGTCACCGGTCCTGTTCATTATTTTTATGGACAGAATTTCTTGGCGCAGCCACGGGCCGCAGGGGATCTGGTTCGGGAGCCGCTGGATCTCATCTCTGCTTTTTCGCAGATGATGTGGTCTTGTTGGCTCCTTCGAGCCAGGACCTCCAGCATGTCCTGGGGCGGTTTGCAGCCGAGTGTGAAGCGGCTGGGATGAGAATCAGCACCTCCAAGTCCGAGGCCATGGTTCTCGACCGGAAAAAGGTAGCTTGCTCCCTCCGGGTTGGGGGAGAGCTCCTGCCTCAAGTGGAGGAGTTTAAGTATCTTGGGGTCTTGTTCACGAGTGAGGGAAGGATAGAACATGAGATTGACAGGCGGATCGGTGCAGCGGCCGCAATAATGCGGTCGTTGTATCGGTCTGTCGTGGTGAAGAGAGAGCTGAGCCGAAAGGCAAAGCTCTCGATTTACCGTTCAATCTACTTTCCTACCCTCACCTATGGCCATGAACTTTGGGTCATGACCGAAAGAATAAGATCCCGGATACAAGCAGCCAAAATGAGTTTCCTCCGCAGGGTGGCAGGGTGCTCCCTTAGAGATAGGGTGAGGAGCTCTGTCACCTGGGAGGAGCTCAGAGTAGAGCCACTGCTCCTCCACATCGAAAGGGAACCAGCTGAGGTGGCTCGGGCATCTGTTTCGGATGCCCCCGGGACGCCTTCCTCGGGAGGTGTTCCTCGCATATCCTGCCGGGAGGAGACCCCAAGGAAGACCCAAGACACGCTGGAGTGACTATGTCGCTCGGCTGGCCTGGGAACTCCTCGGGATCCTCCCAGAGGAGCTGGAGGAGCTGTCCGGGGAGAGGGAAGTCTGGGTGTCCCAGCTCAGGCAGCTGCCCCCGCGACCCGGCCCCGGATAACGCGGAAGAAGATGGATGGATGGAAAACATTGAGCATCTATCCATTATCTATATCCATTTATCCATTTGCATAACAGCAAAATTGGCCTGAACTGCTGATTTATTCCTTGTATCCCCTTCTTCCCTACTGCCCTTTCATTATTCTTACTCTGATGTGCTTCCCTCTTCCTTGTTGTCTGCCTTCTCCCATCTCTGTTTTCCCTCTTCTCATCTCTCCATTTTTTACCTGCTCCCCTGTCTACGGCTGTCTCTCCCTAAGCAGGTGAGGAAATCAATCACTGATTTGTTGATTCTCTCTGCAGCAGCTCACACCCAGACAGAGGAGTTTTTCTTAACATCGACCGGCGCCTCCCTGCCAGGATACAGACGTTTGTAGGAAAAGACCTTGTGGAGGGAGTGTGAGTTCAAATGTGCCGTGGTTGTGCACATGTGTGTGTAATTTTAAAGAGGAGGTTGAACAAAGGGGGAAGACAAGCATGTTCCCCCTCCTTCCCTAAGGATTGACTGGTGTCTTATGGTTATTCTCTCTTTTTCTCTGTCATTGTTTCCTCTGTATCTCTCAATCACACACACACAAACACACACACACACACACACACACACTCACACACACTGTATCTGTTGCCCATGTTATTATTTAGTGAGCCCTTGTGTCTATGGAGATTTCTAATGATAGGGCAGGGTTAGTTGTGCTGCTGTTATTAAGATTTCACAGGATGCGAACACACGCGTGCACACACACAGCCCCATCATTATCCTGTCACAGCCGCAAGCTATTTTTGGAACCCTTGCCCACACCCTCAGTGCAAACGCCTCCCGCCCCCCGCCTCCCGCCCCCAGCCCCCCACAAACCCCTCCTCCCTCAGCACCCGTCAACCCTCCGTTAACACTCTGTCACCATGCCACCCAATCAGGGCCTTCAAGAAGCAGCGCCGACAGGAAGTGGAGCTGACAGCCCACCAATCAACTAATAACTACTCTCTGCAACATGGCCTTGACAAGGCTCATTGTGGATATGGATGCAGTATTTATGGTTATTTATGGTGTAATCACGGCTTGATTGTGTGAAAACATCCTGTGAGACAGGCTAGTTGGCGAGATACACACACAACAGGATAATAAAAAAAGAAAGATTTTAGATGCATTGTAATTCTCTCTTGAATGGTCCAACACTGATTAACAAAACTGAATTTTATTTGCTTTAATAAGGAGGGTGGACTGCACAATTAATGTTTGGCAAATATTTTAATACAGCTAGAGATTGCTTTAACCAACTCAACTGTGCAATGCAAAACATACATGGAAATGAGACAGCTGAAAATGCTCCATGTAACATCAAGCTTCATGTTGTTTGTCACTGACAACACTACGACATACAACAACATATTGTTGAGCTGTTGATGCCAGATGGAGAAGCTACAACCAAGTGGAAAATCTTCCAGATATTTCAGGCAACATTCTTCACTAGGACTGATACATGTCAATACATGCATCCTGTTAAAAAGCCATGCCATAATACTGCCAACCTCCCTTTCTCTCCATGCTTCAGTGTATATAGTCTGTATCTGGACTAGGTAAAAAAAGGTTTCTAATAGTCACCCAACGTTTTAAAGGTCCCATATTATTAAAAACACGTTTTCTCTGGTCTCTACATATATAAACTGGTCCTCTCTGAGCCTGCCAACTCCCAGAATGAGGAAAACAAGCGATTCCTGCATGTTCTCTGCAGCCCACCCACTGGTAAAACAGCGCTCCTACAGGCTGTTCAGATTCAACTCCTTTTGTTACGTAGCGAAAGGAGTCATTTAGATAGGCCGACCTCCTCTGCGCGATGATAGGAGATATCCGAGAGGGGGGGCGTTCATCCCCGAGGTGAAGTTTGGTGTGTCCAGCAGTAAGATTGCTGTGTTTCGCAATGAAACACAGCTATCTTACTCAGAGCTAGACATGCAATTGCTCTGTTGTTAGTTGTAAAAATCAACATAAGTGCCTATATTCTGTCCCAGCTACAGACGAACAAGAGAGACAGTGGTTGCATTTCATTTTTTAACAACATGCTGGCTACGGTTTGTGTAAGTTTGTGTGTGTGTGCTAACCACTTCACAGCGGTCTGTTTCAGTGACGACAGTCAGTACAAAGCTGGTTTTGCCTCGACACTGACCCTCGTAAAAGGATCAGTCCCAACTATACCCGACCCAGCAACTGCACCCGAGCCACAGGTAAGTGTCGCCACGTTTTGATAGTATTTACAGTTGCCTACGAGCAGTGTTGGGAGTCACGCGCTTCAAAGTAACGCGTTACTGTAATTCCACTACTTTTAGCGGTAACGAGCATGTAACGAAATATTTTTTTAATCAAGTAACGCAATTACAATTACTGAAATTTAAATGAGTTTGTTACTCACGCTACTCTCTTTGGTGAAAAATTAACGCTTGCAGACAGGAAGACAGTGTTACACCATTCCTGTTGGGAAGCACAGGGAAGATGATTTCCTCCAGGGCTGAAGTTTGTGTTTACCTTCGGGGTGAACCACTTTCACGTGTTAAGCTAGTCGGGAAATAATACCAGGGAGCTTTGCTGTATCTGGAGGAGCCGTCGCATTTATTCACAGCCAAAATGCAGATTATATTGTACATTAACTGCTCGATCTACTACTGTTACCTGCTTCGCTTTCCTTCCTCTCCCATTCATTCACCTACTACAAGCATTCACGCTCCCTCTCTCGCTTGCGCACTCACCCTTTACGCACACACACCTCACGCACCGCCCTATTCCTGAAAGGGGCTACACCACTCTTAGAACAACAGACAGGCCTACTTAGCTGCTTCTGATCTAACATCACAGGACCTTATGGTGACGCAGTGATACACCAATCGACTCAATCAATCAGCATTAAACCACAGCATGGCCGACAGTGCGGAAAGAATGAGCTTTCTCTCCTAGAAGTATGGACATTACTTTTCGCTCATCAAAATTAAAGACAAAAATTTAGTGCCAAATTTTCACTTATGTGCAGGTGTAAAGAACCTATCCACATCAAAGAGTAGCTGTGTTAAATGACTGAAACAGTTGTCATAAGTACTACTGCTTGATTTGAAGGCCTGTTGCCCTGTTAGTTACAATAAATAGGTCTAAAAATTATGTTTATTGTGTTTGACTGTTCAGTACTGTTCATATTTACTTTTAAAAAGCAGACATAAAAGTAACTTAAGGGTTACTTTCCCTAGTAACTCATTACCTTTGATATACAGTAATTGGTAAAGTAAGTTAATTACTTTTAAAAGAAGTATCTAGTAACTGTAACTAATTACTAATTTTCAGTGACTTGCCCAACACTGCCCACTAGTATGGTGAAGTCAGCTGGAAATTGGCTAACTAGTTTGCTCCACTTCGGTCCGCTATGCAATGGCATTTGAAGCAAGTTTAATGTTAATAATATTACGATGGAGCTTGATTGTCACAGTAAAAAGTCTGGAAACGTGCAGACTGGAGACAGAGACGATGCGAACAATGTCCAAGAGTTTGGAGACTGTGTTGGAGACAAACACAGCTTTCGCTGGCTGTTAGCCATTAGCTACATGGTAGTACATGTTAACAACACATACGAACAAACTAACATTATTCAGACACACTAACCACTCTGAAACATCCTGCTGCAGCAGCAGAGTCTGTATTTCTTCAGGAGCCTCTCCTTCTGGGTCCGATTCTGGGTCAAACTGGTATGGTTGAACGAAAGCATCTCCACGAGCCATAGCGATATATACATCCACCACTAGCTAGCGTAAGAGGCATCCTCTCCCTGAGAGGGGCGTGTAGCAGGCAAGGCAGGCGTTGACAGACGGAGCTCATTAACATTTAAAGGCGCAGGCACAGAAAAACAGCCTGCTCTCAGGAGACCTCAGTAGAGCTCAGTTGAGCGACTTTTAGACAGCTGAAATTCAGGACCACGGATGGGTTTGGGGCAATGCATATCGAATACAGTGTTGTTGGACCTCTGACAGCTGTGTGAAATTGATGAAAAACAGTATATATCCCTATGGGTGGTCTTTCTCCTTCATAGAGGCCAGTAGTTGTAGTAGGATTGACAGGAGACTTTTGAAAGCCTCAGCATCATCCAGTGCTTGCCTGTTGATCTGAGTGTTCGGTATGCTCCCAATAACAATATTCATATTCCACAGCATTTAGCTAGTTGGAAGTTATCCAGCTGGAAAGAGGCTCTGCAGTAGACCCATAATGCCTCATATCCCCCAGGAGGAGCAAGAAGATGTTGCACGAGAGAGGACCACAAGCTAGCACACTATAAGTGTCGGGAAATGGATGAATGGTTGGCTGAACGATCTAAGTGTAATTGCTCCAATGCTCCACCAGAAGTAGGCAACTTGCTTTTTTTACAGTAAACATAGGGGGAAAGCATTAAAAAATGTTCATATACCATACCTACACACTGTAACTACATGTTAAGGAAATATCTTGGGTATGGCCCAAAAGCATTCTTACATGACATTTAGCCTCGTTCATCGATTTCCAGTTGTACAGCAGGAAGTTTCAGCAACTGACAACTAAATTAAATGCAAATTACTGATTTCTCTGGGTTTCAACATTGTTCCAAACATTTGGGATAATGTAAGTACACAGCTAAACAGAATACCTGACAACAGTCTTGTGGTTTTTAGACATTTTAATGGAACAAAAAACTTACATATTTTATCTTTAAGGTGAGGCGACTACAACACTTGGTTAAGATAAGGACAGATACTGTTTATGGTTATAAAAATGCAAACAATCATCGTCTGTGATGGGACACCTCCAATCTCCCACATGAAAGTTGGAGCCACCATTTTTGTATCCATCACCCTGACCAGGACAAACAACCTGCAATGGCATAAACGTTGGCATATGACATAAATCAATGTCAACATAAATGAGTTGTGGAATCATCCAATGCAGATATATTTCCTAGAGATACTAGGCTATTTCATGCCTGCAGGCAGTGACTATTTGACACTGAAAAGATTTCCAATGTTCCTGTAATGGTGAGTGTTAATGATTACTCTGTTGTGAATGAACACAAAGAACATTAAACATGAAGGAAAATCTATATTTAGTTTTATAGTAAATGTAGTCCACTCTTGGCATCAATGTCTGTGACTGACACTACACAATATAGCCACAATAACGTATTAAAGGTGTAACTCATTAAGAACACATACTCCATAGTGAGCTTTTTATTACCACAGATAACTGGTTGATTGATTGACAGATGGATTATCTACAAGTATTACATCGATAAATTGCTCAACTGAGCAAACAGTGTAGTATGACTCGTATTAACGTTTATTAATAGGCAGAGACCTCTAGTGGCGATCGTAATTATGATGGGAGCAAAAGAGGAAATCAGGTGACGTAGTATAAGATAGGACATTCAATCAGGAGAACATTGTGTCTCTTGTGAAACAAAAAGCCATCTTAGTGGATTTTAATGATATATGACATCTTGGGAGTCACTGGCAATCGACTTGGTCAATTAGTTCTGAGGCTGTGATGAGTACGAAGCGTATATTTAGAGTTACATCTGTTAAATCTAACAGTAAGAAACACCACAAACATGGTTTTCATAGAATGTGATAAAGGCTTACCATTAAAAACGTGTTAAAACCTCTAAAATCAACCTAATGCAAAGTTTGAGGATTGAATCACTGTAAATTACTCTTTAATCATGTATAAAACTACACAACATGAAACCTCATATCAAAATCCTCTTTGCCTTTCGCAAAGTCTCTTTTGCCATCAATTCCAATTCTTTCACCACAGAGCTACATGTCAAAGATAACTTGTCGAGACAAACCCTTTCTCTTGTTTTCCCCTCTGGAAGTTGGGTTAATATGTCTACAAATCGAGACCAAGCTATCCGGTGATATAGATTGATATGATAGAAGTTCTGGGGTGCTCATTTGACTTTTGCCTCACAAATCAAAGCTCTCATTCAGAGCCTGCAAAAAACAAGCTTTAGTAATTGAATGCTGAAATACAGGGACACTTAATTCACTAGCTGAGGAACACAGCCACTTCCTGCAGTTCTGTAATTGCCTGTGCTCCTGCAGAAAGGACACCTGTAATCATTATGGCAGCCTCATTGGTGTGAACCACAACAAAAACAATTCATAAAGAGATTAAATCAAAGAGGTGGCTGCGGAGATGAATGCGGGGACAGGACAGGAATGGACTGGAATGAAAATTGCAAAAGCTCAGAAAAAGATGAGTTAGGAATCACAATCCAGGAGTAAATGATGATAAATGAACCAGCACCTTTGATAAATCTGCTCCGCTATAAAGACGTCTACTCACTTCAGGCTCCTTCCAAGACACCTCCTGCTTCCTGTCCTAAACATAGACAGCAGTGACAGGTGCCTTCCCTTCTTCTTCTGCTGTCTCCACAGCAGATCGCAGACAAAGCTGTCTGGAGAAACTGTTTGTCACTGATGTTGTTTATGCGATGTAAATCATTTACTTTTTTTTTTTATCAAAGAGGCTTGCGGGACGGCGTCTGCCGATGCGGGCTGTTTAGCAAGCTGCTACATGCAGCTACGATGTGATTCATTTCTGCAATCATCGCCTGGCTGAGGAAACTGCTCTTGACAACATTATAGGAGAGAATATAGGCCAGGTGCTTTGATGGTAGTTCCTGTAATTTCCTAATTGTAATTTCCTTACTGATTAGCTAGGGAAAACTTAAAATGCTCTTCTATAGCAAAAGTTCAGATATTTATTCTTAGCTGAGCATTTGTTATAATAAGGACTCTACCATCATTAAATTGTCCATCTAATATCTAAAACTGAAATCACGAGGTCAAGAAATACTTTAAGACTAGAGCAATGGATCCAGAATATCTATGCAGAATAATCAGCCACAGAGGTACAACTTACTTGAAATGTGAGTGAAAAATTATCCAGTAGTACACAGAGCACACTTTTATTATAAGACTGTAACTTACAGGTCAACGACATGTTCCAAATACTACACATGGCGCGATGTGGGAGGACATGACTGGGAGAATTTCATTGTTTGGATTGGCAACCTTGTCTGGATACAACTCCTCCAGAGTGGCTTTGTCCATCCACCATAAGGTTTCAAGTTTGCAGAGTATTTTTGCTGATGCAGTCTCCTGGCAGCGCAATGCTGTTGAGGCAACAAGAAACACAATAGATACCTGGAGAAATCTGCGGTCCTCTAAATGTTTGTGCATGTGTCTTTTTGGCCTATATGACAGTATTTTACAGTTTTACGCTGACACTGAACATGTCTTGTCAATCAGCACTTATAATAAAACGTGATTACAAAATGCCATTATAAACATGATACTGGCACATTGTATAAAAGAGGCATTTATATATTTTGTGTAAACAGCTTGAACAACATTTCTGTTGACCAACTTGTCTGCCACTTCATGTGATTGGCCACTGCAGGGTGATGTCAAGGTTGTGTTTCTCCAAAAGTCAGTCTTAACTTGTTGCTTGATGCTTGTTGTTGCTGTTGTTCTTGAATGAGGGTTGGTCTGCCGTGCTCCTGTGCATCTCGTAGTGAACAACAAGTGTCCCACTGATCCATGCGTCTGTTTGAGATGCTGAAATAAATGAGTCGTTCCTCTGCCTTTAGTTGCAACAGCCTTTGAACAAACTTTGCAGCGAACCATGTTTTGTTCGAGGACCGACGGCACCAAGCTACTAACGAGAAAGTGCCTTTTTAGGAACGAACTCTTGGCTTGCTGCCATATTGTTGTGTTTGTTTCTCTGTGGAAAGTCAATGCGGGGGAGAGCAGAGCCCACTTAGAACTACGGGAGCCCATAGGAAGCGGCAGCAGAGCTAATTAAAGAGAAAATCGTTTTTTATTTTATTCTTTTTTAATCGTCCTAAACCAAAAACTCAAATTAATCGATTTTAACGATTTATCGCCCAGCCTTATGATGCCTTTTTCAGTCATGTGAGCAAGCTAACCTAACCGTATGCTAAATTACTGTGTGGCACCTCTCGAACAATTAACAAGTCAGCTAACTACATATTGAAAGATATTTAGTTCTCTGTATTATTATCCAAAGTCAATAGACATGTGAGCCTTGTGGATTTTCTAACGTACTGATACTCTGACATACCCTCCACCTTAGAAAAGACCAAGTTTAATATACAACACAATTCTATACCATATATGTAGGGGGTCTTTGTTCTGACACTTACTATCAGCTTAAGCAGGGGCTTTTAAGGACAGGGGAGGCTTAGCCCCCAAAAGATGCACAGGATGTGAGCAAACGTAGCGCGCGAGCACAAAAACTAATGCCATGGCTTTTGCTCACAACACAATAATTGTTTGCTTTCAAATATTTTAAAGTCGCACGTATTACATTTTGGGCACATATGTGACTAAAATGGTTGTAATTTCAAGCCCTGAAAAATATTACTTAATTATTGAATTAAAGTAATATTAAGATACTCTTGAAAATATTTGGTCTTGGCTTTCTCCACTTTCTAATCATTACTCTCCTCAATAAAAGCTCAAGTTAAATAAGTCTTATATGGTGCACCTTGAATGAAATGTTTCATATTTTATATTCATACTGAGTTCCATAAAATTCCAAGACTGTCTGCATCACAAATGACTCCTGTGAAATCCTTTAGACTCACCTTTCCAGTAAAGGTCTCTCACTTCTCCCTACTTGTGCTCCTCTGCCCTGACTCCTACAGGTCAATAGGGGTGGTGGAGTGATTATTATTAGTGTATTATTATTATGCACTGATAATAATCATATGTGAATGAGCTCAGCTCCTGTTTCACGGTGTGCATCCATGAGTAAAGTGAGAAACGCAGCTTATGCTCCGGAAGGAAGTCACCTCAAAGGTAGTTATGGTAAAAAGAGTGCATACTTAACTCTATAAACAACCAGGGCCTTCACAGTGCATTTCAGACGAACTAGCTAGCTAAGTAGCAGCGTTTGTTTAGAGCTGGAATGTAACTTTTGACCGCGAAACAACAAAGGTTAGACGTGTGCAGAGATTGTCTATAGTGTGCAATCTAGGTTTTTATTTGTCAAACAGGGCGCATTTGGTTCATTAACATGGGATTTCTGCTGTTAGCTGGGGGCTGGAGCTAAGTAATTGTTACTACCAGCAGTGGTGAATACTTACTTTCTTGAAAAACTTTCTTTTATCCATTCTTCTTCATTCACATTCTTCTCCTGATGCTGTTCTAGTCACTCTGTGTGCTTCAAGGTACACAGCTGCAGGTACCGAGTGCAAGCAAGGTCGCTGGGAAAACGTGGACTGGATTTTCAGTCATGTGGGCGTTCTCTATATGAACAAATAGAATGGATTGGATAACGATGCACTGAAAGGGCTCTCTCTACCTTACCTTATGAAGTGAAGGGAAACTGACAGATTTATGGTCATATTTAAGTGAATAATGACAGGTTATATGATTATTTATTTAAACTCATATTCTGGCCACTTCATGTTGAATTTGTCTGCACTTTTTTGTAAAAAAAAAATAAAAGAAATCAGCCCCCCTAAAATAGGCCTAATGACGCCACTGAGCTTAAGGATCCTGCCTCAGGTAGATGCTCCTTGTACTGTACAACTTGTACAGAAGTTTATTTGTTATTATTTGTTATTATTGAGTTATTGCTGTTGATTCCAAAATTACAAAAGTGGTGGACATAACTTGAAACAGCTCTGGTTTGAACCAGTTAAATTCGTACTATTAGCCAGAATAGTACTTAAAAGGATCCAAGTTTATAGTTTGTATGAGAATTCAAGGGGTGATGGCAAAAACTAGCCAATACTATACTGCAAATTGGTGCAGCTGGTTCAGGTCCCCCTGATGCTCATATTGGACGATTGAAAGACCTAATTATTCTCCCATTTTCAACTATTTTCAAAATATCAAGAAATAGATATAACAACAAAGATATTACAGAAAAAGAATGCCCTGGCTTCCTCCACAGTGATGTCATCTCCAGTATGCAAGATAAAAGCTGACGTTGATGAGAACAGATTGGATTAAACCTAAAGAAGCAGAAATGAAGTGAAATGGATAGACCAAAGGGGGGGTGGTAGATAGAGGCGATAGAGATAAAGCAGTAAAGAGACGAGGCAGAGAAGTTGGAAGAGTGAATTGAAAATATCTATGATGAGTGCCATGTAATTACAGTGCTGTTCCATTATTAATCAGTCCTAGTCCAGATAGAACTTACATGAGAGTTGTATACATAATTAATAATGGGGACTAGAGCATCCTTTGCTTTCCATTCAGTCGTGGAAGGGTGGGTGGCAGAGAAAGGGTGATAGTTAAAGAAAAAATTATGAGCCAAAATTAACCACCAAATACAGTACTTTCACTGCTGGCTTTGAATGCTTTTTGTTTTTTTATTAAGTGCTCACATTCAAGGCTGTGAATTAGAATTTAAAATGAAAATTAAAGAGGAAAGATTCTATAGCTGTGTATCTCAAACAATACCGATGCCTCAATACATCCCTTTAAGGTCATAAATAATTCAATGAAAGCCTCTGTTGAATTGAATCCATCCAGTAAACCCTGCCTATTTTTGAGTTTAATAATGCAAAGGGGTCCCTGTTGGTTGTGTACACACACTACCTGATAGATTATAATTGACCACATTGATATTGTTGGCGCTGTATTGGATGTATTAAACCGCCTGCCTGCCCCTCTGTGTCAAAACTGAATGTACTAATAAGGAGAGAAGCAGTGTATGATAATTTCATCATCTCAGAAGAAATGCAATCATACAGTGTTTTATTCATTTTCTCTGGCCTGCTGCTCAAGAGTCATGACAACACAGCTGCCCAAACGTACAAACACGTGTGCACACACTCACCTCGCGCTGCTATTCTCTATCTGGTTTAATCATATGATTGCATTAGCCTGGTGTCCCCTAAATTGTCTGAACCATCTAGATAGAGGAGCAGAGAGGATTAGAGCACAGTGAAAAGCCAGAGGGGAGCCACAGCTTACATCCACACCAACACAACACTCCTGCCTTTCACACAGGCTTTATAAACTTCTGCAACAGTCTAACACTCAGTCTTGTGTTGTGTTATTAGGTAACAGGCTGCAGCAGATGAGCAGAGAAAGAATCTTACCACAGTGTCTACAAGCTGTTTACTGGAATGTATTATTGATCCCTCTAAGGAAATATTTTTTTACTTCTACAGAGAGGCCAAAGATGGGGCCAGAGTCTGCATTGGTAGAGCTGCTAAAGAGTTTTGTTTTATTCAGACATGCTTGATCTTTGACATAAACCATTATCACCAAGCTAAATGAAGCAATTTTGCTAAAGCAAGATTATTGAATTTATAACTGATGGGTTAGGGTTAGGGTTAGGGATATAACTATGTTCAGTCATAGGTAATAAAACATACTCTTTTTTTAATCCAATATAGTACACTCTTTGGTTTGGCTGCTGCAAACTAGAGATGGGATTTATGGCTCTTTGAGGGGAGCCGGATCTTGGTGAGCCGTTCCTTTCAAAGAGCCGTTCAAAAAACTGGCTCATTTGACTGATTTTTATATTTATTAAGTTTTAAGAAGCCAGCCTGGTGGTAACTCATTTTATCTTGGAAATAATCACTGGGAGGTATGATGGGGTGAGATTTGGAACAAAATAATACAAAATTAGATATCCCACCAATATCTGAGTTTGAATTATTATGAAATATTGATTATAACCTCATTTGACATGTGTGGCCAAATTTTAAAGTCTGATCTGGATTCATTGTAAATATTCCACAAGGTTGCGCCATATCACTCTGCTTTGACAGTGACATCACTATTTTGGATTTACCCTTTGTACAAATTGTTTGTATGTGTGTAAAGCTACCATGACTTGTTATTCATGCAACACCGTGACCTTAACACTTACAAAAAAAAATTTAAAACAAAGCAGGCTACAATGAATTTCCGTGCAAAACAGCTTTTAGTGCAGGGGGGCAGGGGCAGTCACGTGTTTCTGTTTTTTTTTTGTTTTTTTTGTTTTTTTACGCAAAGGCAGCGTGCACAACTCAGGTGGCGTCATGCTACATTTGCATATCTAATAAGCATTGTGCAGCTGGGCCGCTCTCCTCCCCATGTAACTTCTCTATCCCACTCAGGGGAGGAGCAAAGGAGGAGCACACAGTGATATAAAAAAAAAAATAAAAATAAAAAAAAAGAACGGTTCCCAGCTGTGACTGTAACGTCACAACACTAGTGCAAACTGTCTGGTATGACCAGTAACTAAGCAGGACTCGATCACACAGACCAGGCCTCGCGTTTTGTATCCTAAAAAATACACAGCCCGTCCTCATCGAAAAAAACAACACTGTGAAAAGGGATTTTACGACCTATGTTTACGCTTCTTTTTAAAACGCACCTCTAGATAGCTCGTCAATAATCAGTTTAAAACTGAACAAAAACAAAAAAAAATACTCAACTATACCCACTTCCTGAAGAAGATAAACACAGCAGTAATCACAGGAACATATTATTCTGCTCGGTTTTCACAATGGTAAAACCGAAAGGCAAGAAGAATGAGTCACCTGAGACAGGCCGAGAAGCATTGAGCACGCCAGAATCTGACAACAGAAGTGTGGATGAACCCTCTAATAAGACGGTGCTCGCAGCCATCGCTGCTTTAAGCACAGAGGTGAACCTGATCAGATCAGAGGTTTGTGCCACCATAGAAAATCGCATGACAGAAGTTTCTGCTACCATCAGGGGTGACATTTCATCCCTAAATGAAAATGTCCAGAAGTCTATCTTGGAGCTTAGGGGCAAATCAGCCGTGCACGAGGCTGCTCTGGAAGAGCTTGAGGAAAGCGCTTCAACCCAGTCTGACATCCTCTCTACACTACAGTATAGAGTGGATCATCTGACAACGAAAGTTAAACATCTGGACGAAAAATGCGAAGACCTCGAGGTGTGCTCAAGAAGGAATAATATTAGGATTACGGGAATACGGTCCAGAGATTTCATCGCACAACTCCTAACCGAAGCGCCTTCTCTGCCGGAGAAACCCCTGAACCGGAGGACCCTCCGTGACCCTTTATCTTAAGACTGCACTACTACCACGTTCATGAGGAAATACTATGAAGGGCCATGGAAAAGAATAACCTGGAATACCAGGGACGGAAAATACACATATTTCCAGACTTTCGCCCATCTGTGGTCAAACAGAGAGCAGCACTCACGAAAGTAAGAGGAATGTTACGAGGAAGGTCAGACGTCAAATACGGACTGATTTTTCCAGCCAGACAGATAGTGACACACAGAGGAGTGAAAATGTCGTTCCCCTCGCTTGTTTATCTGCCAAAAGAGTGGTAGCCCATATTTCTGACTGGCATGATATAAAATGTGTTGAATCTGAACAGTAGAGCCAGTAGAGCCACCCCAGCAGATATGCATACTGGTTTAATCCCCCAAAAGCTATAGTGGGAATGTATGACGCACTTGTTTTATACTTAACAGTGAAAATGTTTTTGTTATATTCAAATCTAAGAAAATTGACAAGTTTTGGAGAAGCAGTAGTCACTAAGGTTAATAAGGGTTAACAGTAACAGCTCAGGGAAGTAATAGATTAGATTGGTTAGATTATCGTTTTTTATTTATCTTTTTTATTTTTTTTTTACATCATTATTATTATTTGAACACTTCCCGAATTACTCTCGTGCCAAACCTTTGTTTGGTACTGGCTAGATATGTTTATGTTTTTTGATTATTCAGTTTGTTCCAGGAAGTTTAAGGGAGTTTATAGGAAGAGGGAGGGAGGGAGGGAGGGATGGGACCTAGCAATCTTACTACTGTAAGATCACAATTTGAAGGTGGACTAATTGAAACAGATATTTACTTTGCTGATATGTCCATGCAAGATGATCTGAATACAGGAGAAAGAAGGAGAGGCCTAACTTTAGCTGGCTGGAATGTAAATGGACTGAACAAGCCAATAAAAAGAGGTAAAGTCTTTGCTCATCTTAAATCATTAGCACCAGATTTGATATTCTTACAAGAAACCTATTTGAAAAAGGACTCTCGTATCAGATTAAGGTGTAAAAAGATCAATAAAGTATACCATTCATCATTTAATGTTAAAGCAAGAGGTACAGCAATCGTGATAAGGAAAGGATTTCCCTTCATTCACAAAGACACAATATCTGATAAGGAAGGTCGCTTTTTGATTGTAACTGGGGAACTATATTCTACACCTCTTACCTTACTGAACATATACGCACCGAATACAGACAATCCATCATTCTCTTAGAAGTTAATGTCTCTTATACCAGACTTATCCCAAACAAATTTAGTTATCGCAGGGGAGTTCAATTGCATGTTAGACCCATACTTAGATAGATCTTCCACCCGCAGAATAGAGAAAAGTAATTTGAGTGTCTTTCTTAATACATTTATCAATAATACCAATTTATCTGACATTTGGAGAATCGCTAATCCGACTGGCAGAGAATACTCCTTTTACTCGGCAACACATAACTCATAGAGCAGGATAGATTATTTTCTCATAGATGCAAAACTGATGCCATATGCTGTAAATGTGAAATACCACAACATTTTGATTTCAGATCACAACCCTCTTAAGTGCACTCTGAATATTCAAAATATTGTGAAACCGCAGATGAACTGGAGGCTAAACTCTCTATTATTAACTGAAAAGGAGTTCTGTGATTACTTAAAAGCTCAGATATCCTTCTATTTTGATACTAATGATAATTCAGAAACTACCCCTTCTACTAATTGGGAGGCATTCAAAGCATTTCTTAGAGGCTCTATTATTTCATTTGAAGCATTAGAAGGAAAAAGAACAAGGCTAGATTACTTTAATTAGACAACCAAATTAACTTTCTGGACAAAGAGAATGCCCAGACTCCTTCCGATAAATTGCATGAAAAAATATCTGCCGTAAAATATGAATAAAACAAGATACTCTAAGCAAGGATAAGTAAGGCATTTTTATATAGGCTACCAAACAGAAATATTTTGAATTTAATGACAAGCCATGCAGACTTTTAGCCCGGCAACTCAGAAAACAGGAAAATGATCGCACAATACATAAAATTCTGAGATGGAAGGTGAGATGCTGATGAAACTCAAGGACATTAAAGTTGTAAAGCAAATTCAAATTCAAACGCGGCCATGATTTGCATTAACACCGCCCTGCTGCGGAAGCCGTATAAATACATTCAGCGCATTAGCTTCGGAGGTTTTTCCGCTTGCTCTCGAGTCTTGGAGAGCATCTCCTAGAATAGTTTGCAGCCAGCTAACCAGTCAGCCAGTCAGCTAAACAGTCATCATGTCTCCTCCACATCGCTCCTGCATCTTTCCTGGATGCCACAGTGTGCAGGGTAACGGCGCCATTAGCTTATTTAAGTTTCCTAAGGACGACAACGTAAGGAAACGGTGGACAGTTAAAAATCACCACCAACACCCGTCTCTGCAGTGTCCACTTTACCCCACGATAGTTACAGCAACTGTCACCAGGTAAAGTCTGAATATCTGAAGAGTCCGTTGACGCTGGTCAGTGGGGCCGAACCGACCCTCTCCGTCCCCTGCTTGCATCCTCCCGTCCCGCCGACAGCGCATGCTCTCATCTCCGCTGCCGGCATTATGTGCCTGCCTGCGACCGTCCTGCCAACAACAGGTGCTCTCATCCCCGCCACCGGCCAGACTTTAGATTCTCTGCCCGAACCCGAACCGGACCGCGGGCCGGGCCAAGCCAAGCCAATATTTCCCATCAATGTCCTCGGGCCGGGTCGGGCCGGCCCTTGATCAAGCATATGTGTGTGTGTGTGTTTTTGTAATAATTCAAAATAATGACTGTATTTCCAGCTACAAAAGGCGCATCTCTCTCCTCCCTCCATGTTGTTTGTGCTGCTGCGTGGTTTTACAAGTGAGTAAGTGTCCTCGTGCAGAAAACGTGAATTCTCGCGCACGTGACGTCACTCCCCGAGACGCAAGAAGAAAGCAAAAATATATATTTTTACTAAGGAAAATGACAAAAATAATAGTAACGCACAGTGACTTAAATAAGTAACTTTAATGCGATTAGTGGTTTGGAAATATTACCGTGTTAGATTACTCCTCACTGAAAAAAGTGGTCAGATTAGAGTAATTAGGCATCACTGATTGTGTAGTGTAAGTGCAACATGGAGCTTGAGAATGTCCCACATATAAAAAAAAATGTCGGGTTTAAATCGGGCTCGGGCTCATAATTACAGTTAATGTGTCGGCCCGGGCCAGCTGGGACACAACATGCACGGGCAATTGCAATTTTGCTAAAGGTGCCAATTCTGAAAGTGATTTTACATCGTGCATCCTGTCATGCCCATGTAATGTTAGCAAATGTTATTGCATTTTATCATAACATGATTTGGCCTCATTCCCTGAGCGGAGTCCATCTGACAGCACAATGATAATCCACAGGTAATATTTTATGTGCCCCAATATAGCTAGGACAAGGAATTATATGTAGACTGGGGTGTTACGTTTGTGTGTAATGTAAAGCATGGACTGTGAGGAACGAGGCTGAGCACTATCAGTGTCTGACTCAGAGTCAGTTTCTGGCTCTGATGGCTTAAACGGGTTGGGTCCATCCGATGACGCTGCTAGCTTACATTGTTACTGTAGGTTAAGTCCTTGTACAGTACAAGGAGGCAGCTCCCCTCCCGCACGTGGGCGTGATTCCTCTATCTGACACGCCCCCAGCGTTTCACAGCAGAGAGAACTGCTTGTTTTTCCATGATTTTGAGACCTAATTTTATATACTTGGTAATTGTTTTAATCTTTAAAATTTGGCTCAGTGGTCAATGACGCATGTTTCTGTGGTATGACAAACTTATAACACAAATTTATTTCTGCTTTACACGGACTTTAATGATCGATTTTCTCCAATTTTAAACTTGTACGCTTCCAAAAATGATACATGAATATATGGATATACAGACTATATGGCTATGCATGATTTCTTAGATAAATGCAATCTCTCCCAATTAGATGAAAACGAGTCAGCTCAGCTAAACTCTGACATTTCTGTTGAAGAAGTTAAAAAAGCCATCACTTAAAAGCAACAAAGCCCCAAGCCCTGATGGCCTTCCAGGTGACCTGTATAAAAAAATTAACGAAACTCTCTGCCCATAACTACATAAAGTGTTCCCTCAAGCCCACACTGATGGTGTCCTACCTCCTACCTTAGCAGAAGCGGTCATTTCAGTGACACACAAAAAGGGTAGGTACCCAGAAGAGGTGGGCTCTTTCCATCCTATTTCTCAGGATGGGAAATGATTTTCTAAAATTTTGGCTAATAGATTGAGCCCCTTTTTAGATAAATTAGTGCATTCAGACCAGACTGGTTTCATACCAGGTAGAAATGATTTTTTTCAAACTTAAACCATTATTTAACATCATTTATTCCACTAATAGACCGAAAGAAGAGCTAGCCATTCTGTCACTCGATGCAGAGAAGGCATTTGAAAAAATTATTTCAACGGTAAAGCTTCTCTATAACAACCCCTGTGCACAGGTACTCACAGATCAAATATGGTCCCCCCCTTTTAATCTATATAGAGGAACGAGACAAGGGTGCCCTCTATCTCCCTTGATTTTTGTTTTAGCAATCGAACCCCTTACTGAGAT
Source organism: Diplodus puntazzo (assembly GCA_963678695.2). NCBI lineage: Eukaryota > Metazoa > Chordata > Actinopteri > Spariformes > Sparidae > Diplodus > Diplodus puntazzo. The sequence goes on along the minus strand of OZ023170.1, from coordinate 9,413,140 downwards.
TATCCGCTCAGACCCTTTAATTCATGGTTATAATACACAAAAATATATAAATAAAATTTCATTATATGCTGATGATGTTTTGTTATTTATCTCTCAGCCACAAGTCACGATTATGCAGATACTTGATAAAATCAATTCATTTGGGACCTTCTCTGGTTATAGAATAAATTGGAATAAAAGCAAGCTAATGCCTGTGCATGTACGGAACATTTCCTGGTTACAGAACCTCCTTTTTAGTATATCTCAAGAGAAATTCACATTTTTAGGAATTCAGATTCGAAGTTCCACTCCTCTTTATTTTAAGTGAGTCTATCACCAAAAAGCAACCCAGGCTTCATTTGTGAATGTATATGAGTCAAACCTTCGTGTGAAAGAATAATAACGACGAAAGAGGCACTTTTAAGATTTACCATAGTTTAATTTTTGGGCAAGCTAATTTTCAATGGGGTGCAGGGGCACTTTTACGCTAGCATCAGATCACTATTTTTAAAACACTAAGAAGGCTCGACACAACATGAACCTTTGCTCGTAGTATCAGGGTCTCTACACATGAACACGAGCATTGAGAACATTGTTTTTTTTTTTATTTATTCTTTTTTATTGTTCCCAGATCTGTATCTTTTATCTAAGTCTAGTTTTTAGACAGTGGACCTTAAGTTGGGTTGTTGGGTCAAATTAATACAAACTAAATTACACTGTTAAAAAATAACTAAAAGCAAAATCAAACCTTGTATTAAGACATGGAACATTTCTGGGACAACTTTCCCAGAGCTCTGGATTTTTTTTCCTCAAAATCCTACAGAATCAGGAACATTTGATTATTTTCACAATTAGTTTGAATGACTTGTTGCCTTCTTTCAGGTTTGCTCTCACATTCCTTACCCCTCCTTTCAGCAACCAAAGGGAGGAAAATGAAGCAAAAAAATTAAGTTCCCTCCACTCCTTGAATTCATTTTCTTGACACCTTCTGTCAGCCATATAACAATAATCCCCATTTGATCTTAGTCCATCTCCTAATCCCCCATTCCGTCTACCCTCAGTCAACCCTCCACTTAGCATATGTTTAAAGAAACATATCTGCATAAGTAAGCAGTATGTTCTGTGTGCGTAAAATTTTGACTCTGCCGTAACCTTGACCAAACTTGTGCCACCTAAACAACAAACCCTTGAAAACTCTTTATTTTGGAGGAGGACGAAAATATTCACAGTGTTTTGATGTAATTCACACTGGCTAATCTACATTTCAAAGTTAATGCTCATTTCCTGAGAGTCTAAAATATCTGGGAGTCAGAGTGAACCATCCCTCTTCTCTTGGTGGCCGCCTGAGCAGCTACAGCAGCAGAAGCAGTTGTGCCGTCAAAGCCAAAGATAGCTCAACAACCACAAGACATAATTTCTAACTTTTGGGCTATCATATAAACACCAACAGAGCTGCACGTGGTTTCTGGTGAAGTGTACCAAAGCCAGCTAGGATAAGTACAAGAGCACTACAATAATTAAGGCAGAGGTTAAGAGGGCCCCTTTGATGCTACAGGCCTGAATATGTATATAGCACACAGTAATGCTGAGTTGTGGGATTTCATGGAGAGGGTTATGTGACCCTCAGGGAGTACAACTTTGTATCTGGGTTGATAAAGCTCTACTTTAGCCTGCAGCTAACAAAGCAGAGGCTCTCTTAATGAGAAAATGGGGAAAGCATGGAAAGCGGGGAGTGGGTGGGAATGGGCCACAGTTATGGTCACAGAGTCATGAAAATGTTTGCATAAACCCATATACATTTAGTTCATATCACATAGGCAACATGGAGATAGCGCAAGGAAGAAAAGGCGGTAAAAAGGGGGGGGCCTACAGTACTATAGATACCCACAGAACAATTTTTTAAGAGGTTTGTTGTTAGGTTTGTGTATTATGCTAATTTTCAGGTTCATACTTTAAATATACAATTTTATAGTTGTCTGCATTGTTTTCAGAGCCTTAAATGCTGGAATGTCAGTACATGAACAGCTAGTCTGAATATGTCATTACATTATCTAGGATTTGTCATTAACAGCCTACAGTATGTGACATTTTTACCCATTTAGAGGACATTTGGTCCCACCACGAATCAATCTCCATCTAGCCTTAATCATAAACACACACTGCACACCTCATCATCCACTATCACCACTACCACCCTTTCATGTGGAGCTAATTAAGTAACAGCGTTGCTGTTAATTAATTACTCACTCACTCGTGCTAAAGCCCCCCCGCTCGTTTGGGCAAATTAATGACGTCCTCATTATTTTTGCTGTCTAAGGAGCACCCTTGGTTCAGGCAATATGCATGTGTGTGTGTTGCAGGTGTGCTAAGTATTGTAAAAGCAATTTAAGATTGGTGGAAAGGTGTGAAAAGTATACAAAAGGAGGGCAGAGGGTTTATTGGAAGGTTCATTAAAAAAAAAAGTAGGCTACATATATTTTCTCTTACTTATATTCATCTATTTAGATTGTTCTGGTGTTAGTTGCAGAGTTTTGGAGAAATCCATGGTAGCGATGTCTGCCCTCTCTCCAAAATATTGAAACTAGATGGCACTCAGCTCGTGTTGCTCAAAATGCAAATAAGTACATATAAATAAAACGGCAGCAAGATTCAGCACATTTGTGACAGCAAGGGATGTAAACATAATGGCATTCTCCTCAGCTGAATGTGTCAGCTTAGTTAGCTAGCCTTGCGTCAATAAGTAAATGCTCACTTCCTTGACCCTGTGGCGGTTCTAGACAAATTTTACTGGGGGGGGCAGTGTTTAATCAGAGGGGCACATTAAAAATAGAAACAAATGATATTTAAACATTAAATACTTTAATTTTGCTTTACATTAAAATCATACAAAAGTATATTTTGTACATAAAGAGTGCATCGATTGAAACAATGAGGTAGGGCCATCAAAAATTTGAAATTACATACAGTAGGACAATGCTGCAAAAGGTGGGCATGGACCCCTTACCCCCTCATACCAGTTTGGCCTAAAGCTCCGTCTCCTGGCCCCAATCAAGGTGGTTGGGAATATGTTCAACTTGGGCTGCACTGCTACATAATTCTTGGACTTGTTGATGTGGAAAGATGGTGCAGTACTTGATCCACATGGATCCACTTGCTGTTCTTCTCTCTGTCCCTTTACATTTTCTTCCTCCTCACCCTCTGGAATGTCCCTTCCTGTGTCAGTGCCTCACTTTCATCACCTGCCTTCTCTGTAACCCCCACCAACTCCTCTGGCTCTCCCTCTTCTTGCTCCTCAGCTCTCTGATATGTTTCTCTCACTTCATTTACAGGGGCAAAAAAGGCTGCAATGTCCCTTCCTCGTTTCATGATGACTACTAGAAGAAGAAAAACAACGTAGAGGCATACATCTCAATTCACAAGTAACCATCCCTCCCTACGTAACACTGGCAGATTCTGTTGATTACTTTACTCAATAAATGTATTATTTATCAAAATGCAACAGCCAAGACTGATAAAGTTACGTGTTTAACGTCACAACATTGTGTAGAACCAGACATCTGCAAACTTGATTTTCTTATCGGAGTGAGGAACAACAGTAACACGGTTACGTGCAACAAATCACTTTGCGAGAAGAAATCGTTTTGCTTACCTTCAACCCTTGCAACAAGACATTAGCAGCTCCTCTCTTTAAAACTTCTTGTTGCCGTTCTCATTCTCATCTCGCATCCGGCAACGCAGTGTTTGGATGCGTCGCTCTAATTACTCCATGTAGAACGCTGAGTTACATTAGTTCCGCTTTTGCCGCTAGCGCGTAAAATCGTAATAACTTAACGGCAGGGACATTGACCCCTGTAGGCCCCCGTGTAAAACCGCCAGTTAGTATCATTTGGTATCAGCATGGAAACACTCATATGTTTCAACCCTGAACATTCACATCCTCCCCATCTGTTTGTGAAGTTACCGTGTCCAACCATTCACCCTCCTCTCCCCCTCCTCCCTTCTCACACCCACTCTTTCATCCCTCCATCCAACCAGCCTTCCATGTCCAAAAATAAAGATCTGAATCAAAGCACAAAGGGACCTCCTGTGCTGCTGGCCTAGTGGCTGTGTTTTGGTGAAAGCTTTTTGTTTTTACATGCCCAGGCAATGAAGTCTGAAAGCGCCAAACGGGGCGAATTAAAGAAGGGTGCAATAAACCTGCCCACTGCCCCTGCCAAGAGGGTCTGGACACTGACCTTGTCCAGCCTTGCTACCATTTACACAATCTGAGAATGTTCCTGACTGAAGGAACGAAGCATGGTGGCAGTACTGCATCTAGTCTTGACCTTTAGCATAAAGAATAGTTGTGTTGGATTCATCTCTGGCGCTCATGTATTCATCTGGGTCTTAGCCACTGCTGGATGTCAAGCCGATTTTCCCATCTAAACTTTTTGGAACAAATGATTTATTGATTTTTGGCAGCATATCCAGGCCTACAAATAAACTGTAGTTGTCCATATTCTAACAAACCTCCATGCTGTAAGGTTTAGGTCATAAAACACATCAGACAAGGTCTTGTAAACTGCTCATCATTAAGTGAAGTTTCCACAAAGATCTGGAAATGTATAAATAAATTCAATATAAACTAGAATGGCACTCTAAACTATAAGCCCTGACAGTCCTCTTTTGTACTCACTCATAAGCCCCTTTCACACAGGACAAGAGGCATTATCTCCGCTGTGGCAGTTTGCCAATTCTCCGCCAATGGTGATTCACAGAGAGCAAAGCATCTCCGCCTTAAAGTCGAACCTATGTGTAATTCACACAGAAAGCCAGTGCTGCGGCTCCTAAAAACGCGTCATGGTACACGTTATGATGATGACGTCGGTGTATTTTCAAGGTGTTTCCCCGGTGTCCCCCCTGTCAATCTAAACCCACGGACAGTTTTTAATCATATGGATGCTGTTATTATGTGTAGTGATTGAGATCCTGACCCACCAAACATCCTGGAAAGTGACAAAGTTACGTTTTCACCGCTAAATTACATAATTACATTATCGCCATCAGTAAACTGGAAGCTGTATGACTCCCTCACTCACGGGACGGAGGCTGTTTTTCGGGCAGAAATGTGACAAAGACTTGGTAGGACGGGCGGGAGGACAGACGCTTCTCCACGTACAGCTGTGGTATTTTTTTCCTCATATAAGTTGCCAAAGACAGTTACAGTTACTACATTACTTTTATTTGGTCATGTAACGTTGATTTCGTGGGAAATTTCTCGTTGTTAAGTTGAGTGAGGGACCTGTGTAGTTATCAGACTGTACGATTGACACGCCCTCGATACGCGAAGCTGGCTTATCCCTTCACACTGGTTCGGTTCGCCAATAATGCGGCCCTGATACTACCTCCAGAGGCGTATCAGCGCCGGAGCAAAATTTCATCCCTCGCCTCCCCCGAGAGATTCACACTGAGACGGAGGAAGGGAATTGGCATACTAAAGCCGCATCCAAACGGCAGTGTGAATGGGGCTACACAGATACCAGTCACCTAAATAGTCTGTTTGTTTTAAAAGTCAAGATAAAAGCATTGTTGCAAGAGATATTAACACATTTGCAAAACTCTTGTAATCCTGCAATGTTAACGAAACTCGGAAAAGAAGGAAGGGTGAACAAGAGCTTAGCCAGAAGGAAGGCAGTACTTCAGTCTTGACCTGATCAGACATAAAATGGCTTTGAAATTTTGAATTTTGCTGGATTGCTGGTGTTGATTACAGCTTTAAAGGATATAATAGAATAAACTTTTATTCATCCCACATCGGGGAAATTCACTTGCGACAGTAGCAGGTAGACAGACATACAATGACTACAAGTACAGACATTAAACCAGACCACACTGCAGCGACATACAAGAAAGGTCAGAGCAGACTGTATCTGCTTAGGAAGCTCAGGTCCTTTGGAGTGCAGGGGGCACTCCTGACTTCTTTCTATGACTCTGTGGTGGCATCAGCCATTTTCTATGGAGTAGTCTGCTGGAGCAGCAGCATCTCGGCAGCAGACAGGAGGAGACTTAATAAACTTATCAAGAAGGCCAGCTCCACCCTGGGATGCCATCTTGACTCAGTGCAGGTGGTGGGAGAGAGCAGGATGATGGACAAGCTGTCATCGCTGCTAGTGCAGGAGTCCCACCCCCTGCAGGCCACTCTCACAGCACTGGGCAGCTCCTTCAGCAACAGACTGATACACCCTAGGTGTGTGAAGGAGAGGTATCGCAGGTCCTTCCTTCCTGCTGCTGATTAGATTGATCAGCACTGCTCCCTATAGTCCTCACCCTGTACTCTGCACTGTGCAGTAAGCCTGTACAAACTCATTTCAACACCCATATTTATTATCTATATTTAGAATCTGTATATAAAAATTTGTTTCTCACTTTTTTGAACTATTCATGTAAATTTGTACATACGCCGATTCTATTTTTCTTTCCCTTTTTAATTATTTTGTCTATTTTGCTATTGCTCTGTCTTGTAATATTCTACTGTTGCGACAAACAAATTTCCCCGTCTGCGGACATTAAAGGATTTCTGATTCTGATTCTGATAAACAAGTAGTAGAATACAAAAAAAGATTTAGATAAGAGAAAGACTTCAGTATAATGTCCTGATTGGGGAATTTCTTTTCACATTAATCCTAATCTATTGGTTGATCAATTTCTACACCAGTAGAGGTCAATTTATGTACGTAACATGGTAATAAGATGACGTTCTGTGTGTGTGTGTGTGTGTGTGTGTCTGTGTGTGGTTGCTTGCATGCAACCAAGCACGTGTCTTGGCATGCTTAAAATCCAAGCAGACACGAAGGACAAATGTCATATTTCAAATGTCCTGACAAGTTAACATGCTAAGCTGTCAGAGCCACTTTGTACCTCTCATATTTCATTCGCTCTCAAACATCAACAAGTTCTGCGATTTCACTGACATCAGTGATTCATTACAGCTAAATACATAATTGTCTGTGACATCGGTTTATTTGTCAGGGGCATCGAGGAGATCACTACAAGGATCATTATTTTTTCCCTTGAATTAGCAGTAACCCCTCAGTGCTTCATACAAGAGAGAATATCATTTTGGTTTATTCATGGCAACAGCGAGATCAAGCAGCATCAAAGGTGCCTGTAACAGATAAACCTGAATAAGACTTTAGAAAGGGTTGTGGCGCAATGCTGGCTTTTTCCATAGATGAAAACGTTGATGGTGTTAGTGCTGAGCCAAGAAAGAGGAGGAGATGTGTTAAAAACATCCACACTCTCCACCTGTAACTTTAAAGATTCTATTTTTCGACGTCTTTTGATTGATGAGTCTTATTCTAATTCATGAGTGGGTCCATTTAGCCCTCATTCATGTCCGACTGATTGCATTATATCCCCGCTGTTCAGTAAATGACAGACGGAGGGGAGGAAGAAAAAGCGAGAGGGGATATATTTAGGATAGCAAAACAGAGTGGCTAACTGAATAATAACAAAGGAAACAGGTTTTTATAATAATAACAATATATTTAATTTGTAAAGCACTTTACAGGGAGCAGTGTTTTTTTCAATACAGAGAATTACGCAGTTTTTAAAAAAAATGTTTTTTATTGCTCATAACAGTTTTTATGTATCCTGCTAAACTGACATTTTGAGTTTTCTACCATGCAAACTGTTCCCCTTAAATTGGTATATGAATTTCACAAGTTTTCCCAGACTTTGCATGTGTGTTTATGTGCATTTGTGTGTATGAGATATGACAGCGATAAACTCTGCTGTTTAGCTTCCCACAGGGAAACACAATTTAGACTTAGGAGAGGTCGGTCAGTGATTACATTCTGTGACTGGAGGCACACAGATATACCTTTATACCAGTGAAATGTGCACTATTCCCCAGACGATGGGGGCAGTTGGGATCACGACACTGTGGTTTGGAAGAAGGCATGAGGCAGCCCTTGGTGCTGAAAGCAATAATTCATTATCCCAACCCAAATTAACTGCATCAACAACAGAGAGGGAAGAGTGAGGGCGAGGGTGGTGTTAAGGGAGAAGAAGTGAGTAAAAGCTCCATTTGAGGTCTGCCAAGTGTAATTTTCATCGGCATCGTAAATAAACATGGCGAGGTAAAGATTTGGCTCCCCAGTTGCACCCTGTAATTATGCCCCCATCGTTTGTTTGCACCTCTGTGCCCAATACGAAATTAAAACATGAAGACCAAGGGAGAGGGGGTAATGTGTGGAGAGAGGGCAGGGCAAGGAGTCAAATCCATTTAGTTACATTTAGTTAGCTTATGAGTTCTACTAAGCTTTTTAACTGCTCACTTCCTCTGTAATGTACTGTTGAGCAGCATTAGCATCTGTTCAAAGGAATTGCATGCAGTGTGTGTGTGTGTGTGTGTGTGTGTGTGTGTGTGTGTGTGTGTGTGTGTGTGTGTATGTGTATGTGTGTGTCTGTGCTCTTTTATCCAGAGCATCCCTGAATGTGTTTGTGTCCGCATGCTATATGCAGAGGGGCCAAACTTTCTATGAAGTCCATGTCTATAAAGCATTATAACACATGAATTATAGCTAAAAGCACACATGAACACATCATATTTTTTCTAACAATAATCATAACACATTATTATACAAACATCTACAATGCATTAAAAAAATTAGTGTAATGGAATACTCAGATTTTTTAAAGTAATCCGTTCATTGTATGTTAGCATCTGTGTGTTTTGTGTGCTGTTATTCCACTGACTTATGTTATTTTTTCACTTAAAGGAGAACTTCGGTCAATTTCAACATGCAGCTTTATTGCTCAAGCTACCCTTGACTTGCCAGTACCGAAAACGCGAACACTTTTGGTCCACCCCTTACAGGGCTCCTTGAACGGAGAGTTAGCATTGACAGCTAACAGCATGGGGTCACGTCTTTACACTGTGTTTTAAGCATCTTAACTTATTCCAAATATCACCCCAAAAGCTATGCAACATCAGCAGACACTTTACAACACAGTAGAGTAGCATTTATGACTCACAATGAATAAAAAAGTGGTTGAAAACAGTGTGTTTGTGCAAGCAGCTACATACCGTTTGTTGACATCCCGTCTTCCCGTAGTCCAAACTAGTCGATCCGTCGAGCGTGCGCTTACTCCCTCACTGGCAGAGACGGAAACTTTTGCGGACGGAAACGTATTCCAGCATTTTCGTTTTTCTGTTCATAACGTACATGTCCATGTTACAGCCTGTCATGAGCCATGAGCCTTACAATAGCCTGTCATGAGTCTACTCGCTCTGCACTGAGAGCTAGCTTGTCTGTGCATGATCGTAGCTCGTACAGAGAGGGGACTCGTCAGTGGCGATCGAAGCTGTTTCCGAAATAGTCACGATGGAGAGCTTGTCTGATATCAAAGTGGAAGACATCGACGACGAACCTTTTGAATTAGACGGTAGACCATATTTGTTCGAACCGGAGTATACAGATGAGGAGTTACTTGCACTAGAAAACGAAAGAGCTCTGCTCTCCTCTCTGCAAGAAGAAAATGGCTAGTGCAAGGAAACCAGAATCGTTTGTGTGGACCGATAATGAGGTCAAACTGCTGCTTCGACTCACACTCAACTACAAGGCGAGTAAGTTGCAAGAAACACGAGCGCAAGCAGTAGTCTGCCATTGTTGTTGTTGTTGTTGTTGTTGTTGTTGTTGTTGTTGTTATGAGATGTCGCGGGGTTCAGAGGTCAGAGGCAAGAGGATGAGGGGCGGGGCGATGGTGTCATCGTTTCGGAAAGTATGCGAATTTGCCGTCCACAAGAAAACGGGAGGGCTGCGTTTTCTGATTTTTCCACCCTGAGACCCGGTTTCGAAAAAGTGCGTTTTCAGGATCCGTGTGGACGATTGGCCAAAACGATGCAATACATGTGTGTTTCCACAAAAGAGCGTTTCGTCTGGACGGCCTCTCAGTGCAGAGCAAATAGACTCATGACAGGCTATTGTAAGGCTCATGGCTCATGACAGGCTGTAACATGGACATGTACGTTATGAACAGAAAAATGAAAATGCTGGAATACGTTTCTGTCTGCAAAAGTTTCTGTCTCTGCCAGTGAGGGAGTAAGCGCACGCTCGACTGGTTGACTAGTTTGGACTACGGGAAGACGGGATGTCAACAAACCAGTATCTGCTTGCACGAACACACTGTTTTAACCACTTTTTTTTTCATTTTGAGCCATACATGCTACAGTGCTGTGTTGTAAGGTGTCTGCTGATGTTGCATAGCTTTTGGGGTGATATTTGGAGCATGTTAAGATGCTTAAAACACAGTGTAAAGACGTTTCTGTCTGCAAAAGTTTCCGTCTCTGCCAGTGAGGGAGTAAGCGCACGCTCAATGGATTGACTAGTTTGGACTACGGGAAGACGGGATGTCAACAAACCAGTATGTAGCTGCTTGCACAAACACACTGTTTTAACCACTTTTTTATTCATTTTGAGCCATACACGCTACAGTGCTGTGTTGTAAGGTGTCTGCTGATGTTGCATAGCTTTTGGGGTGATATTTAGAGCATGTTAAGATGCTTAAAACACAGTGTAAAGACGTGACCCCGTGCTGTTTGCTGTCAATGCTAACTCTCCGTTCAAGGAGCCCTGTAAGGGGTGGACCAAAAGTGTTCGCGTTTTCGGTACTGGCAAGTCAATGGTAGCTCGAGCAATAAAGCTGCATGTTGAAATTGACCAAAGTTCTCCTTCAACTTGCAAAGAATGACCACTTATAGTGAATTATAATCACATTATGATGCATTATGATTGTGAATATATATAGTGTTATAAAATGATTGTAATGCATTACAACTATGACAATTTGAATGCATTATGATACTTTCAAAAATAGTAAGTGACCAGCATTTATGTATTGAAGTATTGACACTTGACCCCATGAGTCATTCTAAAATGCTTTATGGTGTGTTATGATCATTGTTCTAAATCCTTCTGAAAATTAATGCTTCCTTAGAATTATACGTAGGCGCGCTATAGTGCATTATAATATTTTTTTAATGGATTATAAATGGTAGTGTTATAATTAATGAATGCTTGTAACTATAATCATTCAGTTCTATAGATACATTGTAAAGCAATATAAGTATGTTTATAATGTGTTATAATGCATTTTAGACATGGGCTTCATAGAAAGTGTGACCGGTGCTTCTTTAATCCAATGGCTGATTAAAAAAGTATTTATTTTAAAATGTACCACTTTGGCTCTGAGGCAGCATGCAATCTGCAAGGTAACTAAAGTTATCAAATAAATGTAGTGGAATGCAAGTAAAAAGGACCAGAAAATGGAAATGCTCAAGTAAATTACCCCAAAATTGTATGGTACTTGAGTAAATGTAGTTAGTCACATTCCATCACTGCTCTTAAGTTTCTGTAAACCTGACCTTTCAGTGCTTGATACATCTGTCAGAGCCTAATGGGACAACCACCAGCTGTCCAGCTCAAACCCATGTCCATTTAGAGATGAGTCCTCACTGGCTGACAGTCCAGCTTTTATTAGCCCCCCACTGGCGCAGAAACAGCAGCCTGTCTCTCAAATTCATAACACACATATGCTGCATATGCAGGACAGCGATATCCACATACATTGTTTAACATATTCCACATTCCACCACTTCCTGTCGCCTCACTTCTGCTTGACACGTCCAACACCTCTGTTGTTCAGCCAGCTGAACACAATACAGCCGAGGTGCACTAACATCACACCTTGATGCACACGCTGTCTGGGTACAATAGTATGTCGTGCATGAATGTGAGAGTGTACACAAGACGGTTCCCCACAAACCAGTGTCCTTCCGGGCTGTTTAAAGCCGCTAACTGTCAGAGCCTGTTGTGAAGAAAGCCTCTCGAACACTCCTTTACTTGCAATATCATGTTTTATACCATATGCCATACCTTCTGATTGGCTTGAAGGTGTGAATAATCGTTTGATAGATGGACCCCTCTAGAACTCCTCAAGTAGTTCCAGTGAAACTGCCTGTTTACTGTTCTAAATTAATGCACTATAGCCTGTATCTAGAAAGAGCTGCATCTGCATCAGCTGGCTGTAGACACCTCAATGCTTGAAATAGATTAAATTTAAAAGAGGCTGTAGTAAATTGAAAATAACTGTCCACTAGCTAAACTGTCCATAACAAGTATTAATAACTCATAAAAAGGTGAGTAGCCTTGTTTGATTAGAAAAAAACTGACTTAACTGACTTTATTTGCATTTACGCCAAACTACTGCAACACTGCCTCTCTGAACGCACTGTTAATGGCATTCCTACCAAATTTAACTCACTACTTCCGCCTGCAGCCAGCCAGCCAGCCAGCCAGCCAGCTTGATTTGTGGACAGTGACATGGCTGGTACAGCCAAAAAAATTTGCAGCATGTTAAACAACAAGACAAGCTAGCTAGCTTGTCTTGTTGTTTAACATGCTGCAAAATTATTTGTCGACCGTACACAATGTTTACAAAATTTATTTGGAATCTTGCAAGCTTAACGTTAGCTATCTGGCAAACAGCTGGGCCAAAGGCTTCAGTGAGCTCAGCGGACTAGTTTGTCTTCTGTTGCCAAGTCGTATCTAAGGTCCATCCTATTTACTGGAGTAGTGAACAGCATTTCCATTACATAAGAACTATTAGTCAAACTCTCAGGTGCTGCTACAGAAACCAAGTTACTGCTTGTGAAGTTTATATTTTGTTCACAAAAGACAGGGAAATGTACATGGAAATATAAGTGATCAAGGTAGAAGTGAAGGCTTCTTTCAGTGTAAAGAATAAAGTAAATATTTTGTGAAAATCTAAATTCAACAGTATGGATTGGCTGTTGTTGTAATGCACAATTACATAATTCATAAGAAATTGGACCAAACATACAAAAATCTTGCTAATTTTTGAAGAATATTCTTAGTCATAGTTTGTTATCACCATAATTAATTGTCGAAAGTGAGATGTTTCTTGCCTTTGATTACAAAGCAATTGTAGGTGCTGTATAAAAACTTCTTGTCCACAGAGCAGTGCACACAGCCCGTGTTCTAGAAACAACAATGAGTTTTCAGGACTTCTGTAAATTTGTGATGTAACCATCCTAAACCACTCTGAGCATGGCCGTGGTTGCAGCAGGCCTGATGTACAAATACAGTGGGCAGTGTCAGAGTAGACTGGGCCTTAGAGAGACAGGCAGTAAAATGGAGCATTCAGACACTGGGTGAATAGAGGTGCTGTAGGAGTGGACAGTATAGGAAAAATAGTGTGTTTTCAGAACATTTAATATAAGCTTTTTCTAGTAGACAGCTTAAATAAAAGTATGATTCTGAAAATAAATATAATATGGCACCTTTAATTGCTGATATACTGTATGATCCTAAATGACTGAGCAAGTCCAGCTTTGATAAAAAGGGTCTGTCCCACTATCCAGTTGCATGTTCAGACATAAACGGGTAGAAGGCAAGTGTGTCCCCATGTCTACAAAATGGCAACACACAGAACACTTAACTGAAATGACTTGAAGTGCATTCCCCCTCATAGCTAATGGAATTCAGAGCCAAATATATCCCACAGCAGCCTAATGCACAGCAGCAATCAAGCTGACAGCACTAATCAACACACATGAGGAAGCTAAAGTTTATGACATTCTTAACTGTCATATTGAATTTGGCAAGAAAACTTACATTAATCTTCAAATCTATGTACTTATGGCAGTATTCACAGATGATTATCACTTATATAACCGTTCTGCTTGATAAAGAGTTGAGATTGATCACTGGAAATACATCACACCTGACACTAGGCACTGAGCTTTTTGCAAATACCGCAAGTGTAGATACCGGGACAGGTTTATAAAAACAGAATAGATTCAAATTTAATCAATAGAACTTCCAAGCACATATTCACTGTTTCCTGCAGGAAAAGCAGCTGAAATAGAATAGAATAGAATAGAATAGAATAGAATAGAATAGAATAGAATTACTTTAATGATCCCAGACTGGGAAATTATTTTGTCACAGCAGCAGTGGGTCTGCAAAAAATATATACAGTGCAAATATACTATAAACAATAAACAATAATATATACAACAAAACAGTAGAGAGATCAGAGCTCTCTCTGTCAGGCAGAGGTGAGAGAGTCATTATATAAAGTGACAAATATGACACTGAACTCACCACTTCTTCATTGTTGATCTTCAAGAATGCTGAAAGCACGACGCATGCAAAAACTTTTTTTTTTTTTGCAACTTCGGATGTGCAGAAATAAAAAAATGCTGAATGCTGCCTGAAGAAGAGAAGTGAGCCCCCCCCCCCCCCCAAAAAAAAAAAATAAAAGCCCGGATCAGAATATTTTAGATATTTTAGCTTTTTTTTTATGATCATCTATTGCAAGTGTTTTTTGTAATCTTGGTACATCTAAAGTTGCAATGAATATCTTCATTTTTGAAACATGCATCCACAACTTTTTTATGTTAAGTTCCTCTGGGCCTTTAGGAAGATGTTTTCACACTACATACATTTCCTACCAAACAGTGGCAGTAGTGCACAGTAAAAACTACAGTATAGTGGGTACAGCATATATGAACTCAGCCGCTGAGGCTCACATGCTTCACATTCCTCATCAACACCATTCTTAAAGATGAATTAGTATGATCATTCCCTGTCTGACACACTCTCAAGAGCACATGTATCATGCTCCTCCATTATCTTATTGAACTACTGGATGTTTCCAATAACTTACACAGCCCCACCTGACTCACCTCCCAACAGATCACCGCCTCGTTTCCTAAATACCAAAACAATACTCCTGCCAGCACAGCATCTTTAAAACATCTGTCTAATCTCCTGATGATGTAAAGTGAAATGTATGTTTGTGCTGATTATACTTGGATGAATGAATGTCCATCTGTGTCCATCAAGGAAAAACTCATGGGACGGCTCCAGGTGAAGGATTGTGGGAAGGAGGACAGCTGGCGAGTCTCATACTCCTTCGGACCATCAGCACCACATACCCAGCATGCCTTCAGGTTTAGGACTCTCCCTCACAATCACCCACCATTGACCCACCTGTTGGTATGTGCAATTTGGGGTCACCGCAGTTATCCAAGGAAGCAGTATAACCACAGAGAGAGGGAGTGGAGGAGGCAATAAACAGGACAGCTGAGTGGAAATGTTTGATGAACTTTGATCGTTCTCTATCTGGCCGCTGACCTACTGCTTGCTCCTGAGTTGCACAAAGGCTCTTTTAACACCTGGACCCCTACTTATATCACCTGAAACATTAAAAGAATGTCTTAAATGGGACACTATTGGAAAGAAACTAGCCTCATCACCCAAGACTCACTGCTATCAACCTTCTTTTGTGTTGTCTGACAGTAGATGCAATATCACCATCCCTCTTAGAGTCTAGACATATCGGTAAACGTCCTAGAGATGCAGCAAAAAACAAACTGAGGATCACAGATATTGTTGCTCTGGGCAGATTGCACTGGAAAATGATAACTGGGAGACAAGAGAGGAATCAAAGCCAAGTCGCCCTGAGCAGGAAGTGAGCTAGTTGGCACCAGTGAAGATCATCTATGTTTTTGGAAGATGAATGGCTTGGGAATAAAATAAGCTTTGCCTGCTTTGTGGTCCCAAAGTGGGTGTTCATCAGTGCCCTCCTTCCGCCAGGCAGATATATTGCAGCATTAGTGTGTTATAGATAGTAACAAGAAGTTGACAAAACATTTGTTTTACACAATAATGAAAATGGCTATTTTGTCTCTGAAATTGAATGATGTTGGGTTTTTTATTTAAAGAAAACAATCATTTACAGGAAGACGTCCTGAAGTGTCCATTTAGGACTCTGTGCAGTTAACATTCAACATTCAAAATGTTTAATGTCTCTCCAGTTGTACAAGTACATTTGTGTGAAATTATTTGGCTAGAAGGCTACACTACAGCAAATAGTAAGTTTACATTAAATGTATAATGTATAATAGCAGTAAAAAGTATAAAGGCAATAAAAAATACAAAACAAAAACTGTATTGAAAGGAAAAGATATAAAAACGGTGTGTGAATAAGAATTAAAGGTATAATAAGTCTATGGTACATACGTATCTGTGTAAAAGGTATAAAAGCAATGAAGTTGTAAAGCAGTAGATTGGTATAAAAAGCCTTAAAGGAAAAGTTCAAACAAAAGTGAAAATTCAGTCAATCCTCTCACCGCTATGCTGATGGAAAGTTGATTTGTCCAAAAACATTGATGGAGCTTCACATCAGAACAGCGGTGCAGCATCCTCTTGAACAACTGATGTAGATAGGATTTTTTTAAAATGCAAAGATAAAACAGAGAAAAAAATAAAGTATAATACAAGTATCCAGAAATCCTGAGATCTCACATTAAGTTGTAAAGATGACATTTACACCCTTTTAAAAGCTTAAATCTTCACTGTAGTGTGGGATCTCGGGGCTCACAGTGCTTGGATCATGGCGGACAAGTTGTATGGAGCCATTTTAATTTATTTTATTTATTTATATATATTTGGGCACTTTATCCAAGTCCCCATATTCTTCAGCTGTTTGGGAGAGTGCTGCAACACTGTTTTCCTGCAAAGCTCCAGAAATTTGGGGATGTTTATGAAACTTCACCTGCCTTTCAGTTGATAAGGGGTAGAGTAGATAATGACTGAATTCTCATTTTTGGGTGGACTTTTCCTTTAAGTATAAAAGCAGCATAAAAAGATCAATTAGCAAAAGGTGCAGCAACAAAAAAATCCATATTTTGGGCACATTTTTCAATGAATATACTAGGGTTTTGGTCATTACTTTGGACAGTACTTTGAAGATGTAAGCATTTGAAGATGTCGCCTTTAACTATTTTCTATTCTATGGACTTAAGAATCAGTTGTAGATTATTCCTAAATGAAAATAATGTTTTCCCTTGTTTGGATAAAGTACTGTAAACACTATAAGAGAAACGAACAAGCAACGGAGAAGTGATCACAGCCACATGCACCTTCCATCTTATTTAAGCACTGACTAAATTATGGGAATATGCCCTAAATAAATGTATACCATTTTATAAAAAACGTGTAGCAAAAAAGACGAACTGAAGTGTAGCTGCTCACTCACTGTGCAATAATCGGGTAATCACAGTTACCTTTGCTAGGCTTTCGGAGTCGATACAGACAGACAGAGCAAGCTGGCAGCTACCTTCAGCCAGGATGTGCTGTTCCTTCAGGCTCTGTAGGATTGGACCACTGCCACTTGCCAAGGCTTCCCCTGGAGAATGGATGTTTTTCCGCAACGAAGATGATTTTGGCAGCTTGCACTTTGATGAGCACCCAAGTATTGTGCTTTGTAAGGGAGGTAGCACTGTATTGTTCAAGAAAAGCGCCAAACACGCAAAGACAATCAGAGCACTTAATTACCAACATTGCTAGGTTAAGCCATATTATTCAATGTGATTGTAAACATAGAATAAATAGCATGGAGATGAACTGTTTGCTGGCTGGCTGCCCTGATGCAGCACAACAAAACACAAGAACACCTTGGAGGCAAAACCATGGCAGAGACTGGTACTTAACAAAGTAGGGTTTGGCAAGTCCCACAGCAGGAAGCCCTGAACGGGGTGGCAGCTAATGAATGAATACATAAATTTTCTGTGCCAGTCGTTGTAGCTAAACACATTTTAACACATTTTAGTATAGCTGTAGCCGTTGCTCCATCGCACCCGCCTACACCGAGACACTCATGTGCCCCTGTAAGTCTGAAAACAGACACATGTATTGATCTGTAGCTGAGTGAGGCACAATTCTCATCCACACTGATGTGTCCAAGGAAGCTGGAGGTGTCATGTAGAGGGCAGAGAACTGGCAACTGCGAATTGTTTGGAGCTGCTAAACTGAATGTGACCTTGAGATGCCTCCTGGAAACATCTGAAGGGTTGATAAAAATCCAGAGCATCTTAATCAGTGCTACTGCTGATGCAACATGTGTTGTGGGATGAGATTCACCATGTATGGCTTTATCTTGTATTATATTGTAGTTACATTTGGCAAGGCATCTAAAAAAGTATTCCACATAGATTAGCATTGCATTCATATCACCTTGTCACACTCGTGATGGGAAGCATCAATTCAAGTGATGTTTTAATGATGTTCAGAATCACTGGAGATGCCCTATCATATTTAAAGGTCATATTGACAACATTTTTATAATTGTGAATTTATCATTTTAAAATGTATGTTGGGTCCAAAATGAACAATTTATTTTATCTCTATGTAAGAATTCTGACAATTGGTTCCAGCGGCCTTGGTATCATGATCATTATATCCATCCGTTTAGTCAGCAACAAGAGTCTTGCCAGTCTGAGTTGCCAGTTTGTGGAAAAAAAACATTTCTGCATTTCCACTAGTGCCCTAACATAAGCTATCCAACATTAGCTACACAGTGTTAGCAATGTTAACATTGGCTAGCTAGCATTAGCAACGTTACCGTTAGCTAGTGTTTGCAATGCTAGCTAGTGCTGGAAACTGGCAACCACTCGAAGGGGCAGGTGATTCCAACAATAGCAGTGTTGTGATGTGAATGCTTGTGGCATCTTGTATGTATTATGTATTAATACATTTGAAAGACATCACCAAGACTGAGGAGAAACTACAGAGAAAATATGGTTTATGAGGATTTCAAGTTGGGCTAAGAAAGGAAATCTTTAAGATCCAGTAATGTTACAATGTGCTACAGGGATCAGGAAAATTAAAGACCTTTTTAGAGACACCTGGTATTTGATGATGTCTCTGAGGAGATTTGTCAGAGGCGACATCTCCAAGGTAGTTTTAACACTAATGTGTACAAAAACTTTGATGCTGGCTGCACTCAAAGCATAGATGGATGAATGACCTTCAGGTATAGACCTGTTTTCTTCCCACCAATTTGATTCCTTCTTTTCAAACACTTTTCTAACTAAAAATGTCTAATATTTTCTAGTCACAGCATCTCAAATGAGGATTTGCTTCTTTTGGTCATTCATGCTACTAAAAAAAAAAGGATCCTAATTGCAGCCCTACCGGGATGCAAGGAATGCTGAAGCACCAAAGAGCAAAGACGCCCTATGTTTCTTGCTCTTTAGACCCACAGTCGTGTGCTTTGAACACACACAAATCATCTAAATCAGTTCTTCCATGCCCGCTCATGTGCAGGAAGATGCTCTTGATTGCCTTGTGATTGGAATAGTGTCATTTATGGAATAAGGGAAGGAGACAACCTTTGACCCTCAGCTCATATTCTGTGCAAAGGTATTGTCCTGTCTTGAAGAGGTCCAGAGACAAGTCTGTGTTAATGATATCCAGCTGCTCTTCATGCTGTCTCTGAGCAAGAAGGCATCGCTGCAAATAAAGCCCCCGCCAACAAGTAATTTAGACTTGAATTGAGTTTTAAAAAGATCTTGTTTTTTAGAAAACCTGCCAGTGGGGGAAAGATAATTTCACGCTTCAAGTTACTAAAATGAGGCGTAATTCTCTACAAGTATCATGACATCACCTGATTAATGAAATGCTTGAAACCAGTTGCATTGCAGACATACTGGCCCTCATTTATCAATCTTGCGTGAAAACGGGTGCAGATCTGAGCGCAGGATTGGTCTTACGACAGGACACACGTGTGATTTATGAAACATTCGTATCTGACCAATTCCAGCGTACGAATGATCGGCTCTTGATAAATGCGGCGGCTGAATTCGATCGTCATTAACATGTTACGCCCTTAAATATTCCTGGTTCGGAGGCCTCGCCCACTGAGGTCGAACACTGAGAGAAAAAACTCTGGCAAGACGAGAAACTTTTCCGAGATGGAGATCGGCATCCCAGCAGCGCCGGCACATCAGAGGCTGCATTCACTAATGAAATGTTGTGCAAAACTGAACAGGCCAAAATAATATGGCACACTTTCTCTGGGGTTTACAGCAGAGTTCCCCCTGCTGGTGTGAGACGGAGCCACCTGCCCTTCAGCACCCCGAAGCAGCTCCACTGTGACCCGTGTGCGTGTGTGCGCACTATTGAATCTGCGTTCCTGCTCTGTAGCAGGTTTGCCAGCGGGGTTATTCGGTATTCCGTTAAATAGTTGTCATGTTAGACTATTTACATATTTTATTTTACAAAAAAGTGGTATCAGAAAAAACGTAAAAAATAATCGGTTTTGATCTGTTCTAAATATGTGACTGCTTATGCTTAATGACAGCTGAGGTTTGTTTAATAAATATTTTCAGTCTCAGCCAGATTTCGCTGTGCTGCACTGCAAACCCACACACTCAAATTTGCGTACACGACCTCAGACCTGACGTGAGATCTGATCGTAGCTTCCGCTCACGTCCAAATTGATAAATGCCGAAGTTTGCGTGGAAATGGTCGTACGCACGTTTTTCTGCCGTACGTTCGTTTGATAAATGAGGGCCACTGTCTTTTTGGGAATTAACAAAATGACTTTTTCAAGACATACAATGGGATCCGAAGGTCTAAGACCTCATTTAAGATCTCTAATGTTGTCACTTTGACCTGGAAATAAGAGAGGTCAGACAATAGTGTGTCAGAAGTCAAATTATTACTCTAAGCAAAGAGGGCTATTCTCAGCGTCAAATCAGAGGGCAGCGCACTGAACCCTAAAAGACTTCACAGATACTGGATCAATTGTATCCAAAGCACAATCTGGCTGTCTAGCAGTGGTCTCAAAGGACAAACAGCAGTTTCTAAATCACTTCTCAGGAGGTGAAATGAGTCCAAATACTTGGGATGGGCTTTAAGATTATGGCAGCAATAGAAGGCTGATGAGTAAGGAGACGACCCGGAGACAGAATGATACAACAGTGTTTTAATCCCACAGTGAAACATGGTGGTGGGGATTTTTCAAGTCTAGGGGCTGTTTGGCCTCCTCTGGAGCTGGACAACGTTTCACTAGTGACTCACAGGGATGGCTAAGAGGTTTGGATGTACAGCAGGCGACAATAAGGTTTAAAAGGATTCATAATTCGAAGGCATGCCTCTTCATCGGACCAGCAGTTGAGCAGTGTGCCATAGCTCATTTCACCTCCTCAAACAAGTGCTTTTTTTAACCTCTGAGGCACTGTTATCCTCTTCCACCTCCTCGTTAAATGAATTACCATGTGTTGATTACAGCCAGTACACCTGAGCCCTCAGGCTGCCGGGCAGGGCTTTAATCAAACACTAGTGACAGTCATTAGCTTCATTATTAAGCCTTGAAGAGCCAAATGCCACTGGAGAGTCCATGGGAACTGGACTGGACTGAACTGTATATCGATTAAGGGTGTCACGATTTTTTTAAATCAAAATCGACCGAAATTAAGTCACAATCTCAAACTTCGAATTAAAAAATGGAATCATCGATGCTGCCACACCCCCATGTCACGTCCGGTCAGCTTGCCAAACGGAAAAACACACACACGTGTTGAAGTGCTGCGAGTCAATCTCCTCTAACTTTGCTACTAGCTAAGCCAGTAGCTATTAGCTACAGCCAGCCAAACAATAGCTTTCCTGTTCGGCTCCCAGACCGTGGTCAGGAAGCACAGGGGAGATGATTTCCTCCAGGGCCGAAGTTGGGGGTGAAACCCCCTTTACGTGTTAAGCTGGTCGGGAAATAATACCAGGGAGCTTTGCTGTATCTAGCCGTCGCCTTTATTCACAGCCAAACTGCAGCCTATAATGTACACTTTAATGCCGTCGCTACTACTGCTACTCCTTTCGCTTCTCCTTCCTCTCCCATTCATTCACTGTCCGCATGTACGCACGCTCCCTCACTCTCGCTTGCCTACTCACATCTTACGCATCTTACACACACATACCTGACGCACCGCCCTATTCCTGAAAGGGGCTACGCCACTCTTAGAACAATAGCAGCTGCAGATGCTGGAGACCCATCGACAGAACTTGAACCCCCTCCTCTTTCACTGAAGTCGCCCGTGTGTAAGTATTTTGGATTTCCAGTAAGTTATGTTGACGCTTGCGTTGTTGACAAAGAAAAACACAGCTTGCAAGCTCTGCAGAAACTAGATGGCAGGTTATTTTGTAAAGTTTCCAACTGACTGAAGATTTAAGTTATCATTACATTATGTTGTTAATAAATGTTTTAAATTTGATAATGTAGTGTGGTACATTGCGAACAAAGGTCAGATATTATATTGCATAAAAGTCTAGTCTAAAAATGGCATAGCAACCTGTGCCTTAAAAAAAAAATGTAAAAATCGAGAATCAAATCGAACCCTGACCTTAGAATCGAAAATGTAATCGAATCGAGGATTTGGAGAATCTTGACACCCCTAATATCTATGTAATGTATATATAGAAATAGCATGTGTAAATAGCATTTGGTGGAAGACACCTTCAAGCTTTTCTTTCCTCGCGTAATAAATCATTCCTCTGTACCTCAATGTTTGTGCAGTGACAGCTTTTATATCAGTTTCAGCTGACTGGGGCGACAGATTCCTCATTTGCTGAGGTCTGACGTGCTTTTACTGTTTGCACATTCTATTGTTTCAAACAACATGCTATATTTAACATCCACACAGGAGCTGCAAACGCACGGTCTAATTCCTACACACATATCCATACAGTTGGAGCACCAGCAGGACTGCCTAGGCAGGTGTTGTGTCCTCTTTTGAAATGCAGGTGTATTATTCATGTCAGATATTCCTCCCATTTCACATCCTCCTCCTCTCTCTCCTTCTCAATTTCTCCAATTGTCACAGTCGACTGGCACTATATTCCCGTTTTCCCCCCCTTCAGGCAAACACACTGAACAACTAAACAATTTCTCCATTTACAGGCATGGGGGGATACAGTATCATTCACATGCAGTTCACATTTTCACGCAGGCAAACACACAACAAGGGCACAGCGCTATACAAACGTTTTGAGGTTTGATCCACACTTGCAGCAAACAACTTGTAATCACTGTCAGGATCAAGCATGAGGAACTCAAATGCCAGCACGCTTAAATCGGTGATCTTCTTTTTCAGCCTTTGCTGATGGACAATGCTATGCCGCAGGATACAACATACCAACAAGAGAGCAATGATGCCCTGCACATTGGCAGGAATTGTAGTTTCTATGGTGATAAATAAATGGCTGCATTTCTATAGGGCTTTTATCTTTATATAGTGTGTATAAAAAAAGAAAATGTCCTTTTCGTTAATGTACTACACACGAACATAACTCTACCTGGGTGTGAAGGGGGCCTTTTCTGTTCGAGTGTGAAGTTCCAGGAGAAGAGTGATGACACTCCTGAGAGTTGTTAGCTGGTGAGAAGTAAGAAGGAATACCCAGCAGACAAAAGGAAGGCGCAGGAAACGCTTACACCCACAAAGGCAGCACACACTGAGAATACAATAAAAGACAATGATTAGACTCAAGATGCATCGCTCCCTCAGCCTACATTTTTGCCCTTCAGGTGTTTTCACGCAACAGGCGCAGGGAACATTATGTCCCCAGTTCATGAACAAAAGAACCATTTTACAAAACTTCACATTGAACTTGCAAGTGAGACAATTTTAGCATCGAAACCCACAGAGGTTATGCGTCATGAAATCACATCAATCAAACCTCGATGGTTTTCAGCACTTTTCCACAGCTGCTATCAACGCAGCTCAGCTCAGTTAAATTACCAATGCCCTCACCCTCCCCAAGGTCACCCACATTAACTACAGGTGTTTCCAGACAGGTAGACTTTTAAAGGTAGAGCAGTTTCTTCTACAAAGAATCATAGTCTGAAGGGGAGCTTTTCACAGGGGACTGAAGGTGCAATGGCAGTAGCTGCCACTCCCCACTGACCCCCACGTTACCCTTAACAATGCCACGATGACGTCAGCGTGAACAGGGGTTCCTCCCTTTGAACCAAAGCGATGCAGTCTTAGTGGTACGTCCCATGTGAGACTAAGCATTTGTGGGACACAGAATTCTAGTCTGGAGCAGTGTGGGCCAACAGAGAAGACAGAGATTAACCTAGGCTAATGTAAACAAAGCTGCTCTGTTAAGTCAGCTGTGTACCTAACTGTGTTCTGAGCCATGGGCATGTAGGAAGCATTTAAAAACATGGACAGGACAATTTAGACAGATTTGGGGGTTTGCCCCTCGACATTTTTTAATAGAGTAGATGCAATTTCATGTATTCTGGTGCTTTTTAACAGGTGATTTAATATTTGATCTGGCTATTCATAGTTTTCAGTCATGTGACCCGCGCGCTGACTGGGAGGCCAAAACAGTAGAGCTTGATGGAGGCTCAGACCGGCCTTCCTGTAGAGACATGACAAAAGCTGATAAATTTCCCCTCACACAGTTATTATGATCACCTGTCAACCAGGGGTGGACTGGGACAAAAAATCGGTCCTGGCATTTTTGGCTTAGACCGGCCCCTCATAATTAGCGGAGCACAAGCGTAAAAATAAAAACAACAAACAACTTTTTGCCTTTAGGCTTATTAGAAATTTACAGTTTATCATTACTTTACAAGTCTATCAAAAACCATTGTGGAAAGCAAATAAGTACATTTACTCAGCACATAGTTCTAACTTCTTCTCTATTTCAAGCATAATGTATCATTAACATCCTAAATCTCAGAGGTTTAGTGTCTTTTGTTATGTCCACCACTCTTTTCTGCTCTGTGTAGTTCAATTGATTATTTTATCCTTTTAATTGAAATAATCTCTAATATGTATTTTCTGTATTCCTCTGATATAGCGGCTCAATTCTAATTCTTCAGGTTAAAAGGTGCTCCCTCCTTTAAAAAGCTGAAACATTGTTATATCAGGCTAAAGACAGGCTGCTTTATGAACTTATTCAAAGCATCTAGCCTATGTCTTAAAAGCATTTAACACCATCTTACTCATCTTGTTCATTGTGGGCAAACCTTTTGCTAATAATACTTTTATATTTTCTTTACATTTACTTTAGTGCTTAAATTGCAAAGCTTTTTACTTATCATTTAGCAGTTTTAAAATCAGTTTTTTAAAACATGTTTAACACCATAGAGGGTTGCTACAAATTCAAACTACTATGCAGCCTTTCAACACACCTTTAACCAAAATATCTAAAATGCCATGATGGAGCCTAAAATGGACACATATTTTATCAGAATAAGGTGCCGTGGCTGCCAGATTTTGGTATGCAACACCAATTAATATTGATACTAATCAATCGCCACTGCTGATCATTCTCATGTAATTAGAGTTCTCAACGGGCCTGAATTACAACCCGACCCGGCCCGCGGGCGCAGCGCGACACACCGGCATGAATTGTCTGCCGCGCCCCCACGTTAACCTGACCGGACCTGAGCCCGCGGGTCCGCTGATAACTCTACATGTAGGCTAATAGAGCTAACGTTGCCTCCATCACCTCACAGTCCCTGTATTACCGTTACTACCTGCTTACCGGCTGTACTACACTGTCCCTGTCAGTCAGCCTGCATCTCTGGCTGCTCCTCTCCTGCCCGCTGCTGCTGTCTCACAGGACGTGGAGGCTACAGCAGCCCCTCCAGCGAACAAGTCTGTGATTTTAGCACATTTTGCAGCATCTACAGTGAGATTCTTCTCTTAACAGCAACTTTTCTTTCTCTTTAATTGCTCCATGTTGTCACTCCTCGCGCTTAACACTTTGAAACTAGCAGAAGTTACAGGAGAGAGCGCAGAGAGGGGAGGGGGTGGGGCCGCTGTCGTACTATATCCTGATTGGTTCAGTCCACTGTCTATATTGAAGATGGACCAAATGGGCCGCCCCCTCTAAACAGTGCACTTAGAAAAAAAGAGGAGGGCTGAGAGATTTCATTGGATTAGCCCAATGTCCTTCTAGAAAATCAACCAATGGGCCGTCGCGGTCGATAAAAATGATTTATAATAAACTTTTTTGATTGAATTATGACAGCCCGGCCCAAAAATGTGCGTCGGCCCACCGGGCATTGCCCGGTACGCCAGATGGCCAGTCCATGCCTGCTGTCAACCGTAGAAAAGAAACAATATGGACATAAACCGCAAGTGTTGGGCACTTGCGATCCATATACATATATCCTTACACTACTGCCAGGATGAAAGCTTATAGAAGTGCAATGTAAAAAGCTAAACACCTGGAGAGCACCGGGAGCACTGTGAGAGTCATGTTTTTTGACTTCTCCAGTGCTTTCAACACAATCCACCCATCACTGCTAAGGAGGAAGCTGGAAGGAGTGGGAGTCAACAAACAGACCGCAGTATGTGAGGCTTCGCGACTGTGTGTCTGATGTGGTAGTCTGCAGCACGGGAGCTCCACAGGGTACAGTGCTCTCTCCTTTCCTCTTCACACTCTACACATCAGAATTCAGTTACAAAACCGACAGCTGCCACCTCCAGAAGTTCTCCAACGACACAGCCATCATTACACGTGTGACAGAGGGGAACGATCTGGAGTACAGGAAGGTCATCACCAACTTTGTCGCCTGGTGTGAACTGAACCACCTGCTCATCAACGCAAACAGGACAAAGGAGGTGGTGATCAACTTCAGGAGGAAGGCTCCTCAGACTGCACCAGTGAACATCCAGGGTTTGGACATTGAGATCGTGGAGGAGTACAAATACCTGGGTTTTCACATAAACAACAAACTGGACTGGACACACAACACAGATGTCCTGTACAAGAAGGGCCAAACTCGTCTCCATCTGCTGAGGAGACTGAGGTCCTTTGGTGTGTGCAGGTCACTGTTAAAAACTTTTTATGACTCTGTGGTAGCATCAGCGATCTTCTACGCTGTGGTCTGCTAGGGCTGTGGAAGCTCAGAGAGGGACAGGAAGAGACTCAACAAGCTGATCAAAAGGGCTGGCTCAGTCTTGGACTGTCCTCTGGACTCCATTGAGGAGGTGGGTGAGAGGAGGATGTTAGTCAAGCTGACATCAATCATGGACAACCCCTCTCACCCCCTACATGAGACTGTGGGGGCTTTTAGCAGCTCCTTCAGCAACACCCACGGTGTAAAAAGGAACACTACCGCAGGTCATTCATTCCAACTGCTGTAAGACTGGCGTTAAAAAAAAATTAACGGCGTTAAGAGGACGTTGCGTTAACGCGTTATTAACGCGTTAACGCAACGTCCTCTTAACGCCGTTAATTTTTTTAACGTGCGATTAACGCTCAGTATAAAAAAAATAAATACATTTTAAAAAACGCGCATTGTATGATTTACGGCCATCCTGTAGTCTTGATACAGAGGGTGGCAGAAAAATAAGAAAGGGAATCAGAAGAAGAAGAAGCAGGGCTGGCGGTTCGTTAAAAACACGGCAGACTGAAAAGCAGCACTTGCTGCAAACTCCTGATCTCTGCTGTCACTCACGGTGGCGTACATTTGTTTCGCCATCGCCCTGATCATTTTGGGAGACACTCTCTCATGGCGTGCCGTTTGCTGATAACTCATCCCCGCATGTTTATCTCAGGCTCCTCGCTAGCCTTCTTCCTCCCTCCAGCAGGCAGCCTGGCCCTGCTGCTGTCTTCCTCGGACAGATGCTGAAGCTCTGTTTCTCTCACTCTCTTGGGGTCAACAGAGAAACGTCTAGTGGCTGCTTCTCCCGAGTTTTCCTCTGAATATATCACGACAGAAGGTTTGAATTTCCAGTCGTACTTTTTATTGTTTTGCTGCACCGGAGCCATGGCGATCATCAGTGTGATACTGACTGACAGAAAGTAGCACACTGCGTGAAAAAGGTGAAGAAGAAAAACGTGCAGTGTCAGTGGACACCACTTGCAAGCCAAACACAGGCAGATGCAGAGAGCCCGACGCCCCCCCTCGCCAAAAGCAGACAAGCCTCGATTTATTTTCCTGCATGATTTGAAGTGTTGAATAAACATTTTCATAATGCAAGCATATTTGACCTTTCTTATGTTGTTAAAAGTATTAAGAACATGAAAAAAATACATTAAGGTACATTTAGAGCAGAAAAAAATGTGGCAAAAAAATTGCGATTAATTTGCGATTAATCGCGAGTTAACTATGGACAAAATCCGATTAATCGCGATTAAAAAAATTAATCGTTTGACAGCCCTAATATATACATATTCATATTAATACACTGAGTCTGTTTATTTGTAAACACTGTATTTATACACTGTTTATTTATGCACCCAACCTCAACTAATCAATACTTTGTCACTTTATTTAAATGTATATAATGCACATTTTGCCTCCTGTACATACAATGCACATAATGACGTATTGTCCTTTCTATATTTTATTTTATTTCATTTATTTGATCTTTTCTCTCTTAATCAAATCTTTTTTAGTATTTCTTTAGTATTCTAAGTCCTGTACTTACTGTATGTCTGTATGTCTGTCCACCTGCTATTGTGACAAGTACATTTCCCCAATGTGGGATAAATGAATGTCTAAAGTCTAAAAGTCTAAAGTCTAAACATAATGTAAATTGATTTAATTACTAATTTATAATAGCTCTGTGGCACAAGATCATGACATACTGTACTTTTTGGCTAAAATACACATTTAACAATAAAATAAATGCAATAGATTAGAGAAAAAAAATAATAATAGAAAATAACTTAAAATTCAACATATAGAGCCAAAAATCCGATGAAACCTAACACTATTATAAATTGCCCAGTTGTATCATCATTGTAGTGGTAGTACTGCAGTAACACTTAAAAGATTTAAAGATTATAATAAAAAAAATAAAATCTTACTGCTAGAGCTCCTCCTTGCCTGTTAACTCTTCATCCCTTTTGGTTTAGTTCACCTGTTCCTTCTTTCCTTTTCCTGTGATGTTTTCCATCCTCCCTCCTTGTGCATTCTCTGTATTGAAGGGTTTTTGTGTTGACAGTCCAACCAAACTTAAATCTGCTGCCTGGCACCGGCACTTCAATTGTATCATGTAAGAGTGTGTGCTCTGTGTCTGTCTGTGTGTCAGGGTGTTTTCAAATATAGCCCCCTTTAAGTGAACCGAACTCAGTCCTCTGTAAGTGGACCAAAAAGTGGACCAACAGAAAAAGAACCCAGTTGTTTTTGTGTTCACATTGTGAGTTTATTACAAAGAAGACCGGGTTCTCTTTCTGGTCCACTTCGGCTTTGATGGGGCCTCAGTCCCCTTTCTGTTCACACCTGGTCCTCTAGAGCTCTCAGACCCCCAATGCACTGAATTCTGGGTAGTTTTCACTTGGAACAAAATGTCTGCTGCCATGCTTGCCCTCCTGTGTTTTCTGGTTAGATTTGCGCATATTCATCGGGAAAATAGAGTTATCCAGATTACATATGAGCACAAAAAGCCATGTTTTGGATTCTCTACCGCTGAGTTTTCCCGGCTACAGTCACGTGACAAATCTACGGCAAGCGAAGGAGGTTACAATACAGTGAAAAAGGCGAAGAGAACCCGGTGCGCTTTGTGTTCACAATGCACAGATTAGGCGAACCGTACTGCTGACTTTTAGCGAACCGTACCGAGACCACCTCCCGAGGTGGTCTCAGTACAGTTAGTTTCAAAAGGGTCCGGGTACGGTTGTTGTGTTCACATATGCGCAAAAAATGCTGAGTCAGCGGTCTGAGTTCGTTTGAAGGGCTGAAAGGGACCAAGTGTGAAAACACCCTCAGTCTGCCTTGCTCCAAGGTAGCAGTCAAAACGTGGCATGGAGTTTCATAAATTTGGGACAATACTAATTGTGAAAAGTCATATAATGGCTGCGATGCCAGTGTTCATGAGAGTCATTAACAATCAACCTACTCTGTCCTTTAGGTATGAGGATGTGTAGCTCATAAATAAAGAGATTAACTATAAAGATCTCCATAATGGATGGCTCTGCAGACAGCCTTCAAAAACTACTAGTGTAAGATGATTCACAGCTATTGCTATGTATTGGCTGACTGGCACCAGCTGTTTGCAAAACTCATCACAATGATGTGTCATTCACTGTTGTGTTGCTCATAACAGCCCTGACATTAATAGGCATCACTCTCAGTGTCAACTCTGTTGCACGGGTTCAAGCCAATGCTGTTAGCTGCCGCAGCTCCCTCAACCTCCCCAGCATCCTCCTCGTGTATAGTTTATTTAAGTAAGATTTAATGTTCATGTCTGGTCTATTAAGGAGTATTAGCTCTCTCAGAGGAATCATTATTGTTGCTAGGATTCTCTGAGAGCTCCGTTTAAGAGCAGAGATAATTTCTGCCAAATATGACTGTGTAATTGTTTGCTATAAATGGTTAATTCCTTGAAGTCAGTGTCTGATTTAAGTCAGAGTTTGTGCACCAAATACCATGAGATCACCAGCTAGGATCCATTGTAAATACCCCAAATTAAGAGTAGAAACACACCGCAAATTACGTGAGTAAAGCCAGTAAGACTCATCTCTGATCTAGAGCTTATTATCTCATCATGATGTAAAACTCCTTACAGATTCAGTCACATATCAGTGACGCAAAAATAATTTATGGCAGAAAGCACCATTTTATGGATACACTGTACTATGAATTGTAATGACACTGCTTTGCAAATGGCCTGAACAAGAACACCTTTTCTACCTCACAAATGTGATGGTGCAGTACTTGATCCACATGCTGTCCCTCTGGCTGTTCCCCTCTCTGACCCTTTACATTTCTTCATCCTCACCCTCTGGAATGTCCCTCTCTGTGTCAGTGCCCTTACTTTCATCACCTGCCTTCTCTCCAACCTCCACCAATTCCTCAGCTCTCTCTCTTCCTGCTCCTCAGCTCTGTCAATACCTTGATATGTTTCTCTCACTTTTTTATTTACTGCGGCAAAAAAGGCTGCAATGTCCCTCCTCATTTCATCAACTTCTAGAACAAGAACAACGTAGAGGCAAACATCTCATTTTACAAGTAACCATCCCTCCCGACTTAACACGGGCAGATACTATTGATTACTTTATTCAATAAACGTATTATTTACCGAAATGCAACAGCCAAGACTGATAATGTTATGTGGTTAACGTCACAACATTGTGTAGAACTAGCTAGGACACTGACATTTGGATATTTGCTTCCGCTTCGATGAGTTTGCTTCGATATTTAAACATAGCGAGACCAGACATTTACAAACTGGAGTGCAGTGGCAGTTCTTATGTTAAAAAAATAAACAAATACTTGGCCTACATTTTAAAATAAATGCATGCAACAGTAAATAAATGTTGTTTATAGTTGTGCCCTATGTTTACTGTGCATCTTTCCACAGATATCAGCAAGTCCAAGAATGATGTAGCAGTACAGCCCAAGTTAATCATATTCCCAACCACTTTGATGGAGGACAGGAGACGGAGCTTTAGGCCAAACGGGTATGAGGGGGTCAGGGGTCCATGCCCACCTTTTTGCAGCATTGATGGCCCTACCTCATTGTTTCAATCGATGCACTATTTATGTACAAAATAAACTTTTGCATGATTTTAATGTAAAGCAAAATTAGTAGTATTTAATGTTTAAATATCATTTGTTTCCGTTTTTTTAATGTGCCCCTCTGATTAAACACTGGCCCCACCTTGGCCCCCTCAGTAAAATTCGTCTAGAACCACCACTGATTCTTTGCAATACAGTGGCTACTCTACCATCGACAGTAAATGTCACAGACAGTGTTAAGTTTCTAAGGCAATGTGAGAGAGCCAGAGCAGGCTCTACCAAAGGTCAAGACTGATCCTTTTACTTCCTCTCTTCTTCGCACAAAGCTGCGCACCAACAGCAGCTGCTTTTCAGCACGGTCCGTGGAGTGACGCACTGGAGCACTGAGGGCTTCAGGTGGCTTTGATCTACATCAAGTCTCCGGTCTAAAGGTTCACAATAGTGGTGAGAGTAACAATGTTCCACTGACACTAGAGAAAGAGTGGGCTGTGAAGGTCTGCATAGTCTAGTTTAAGTTTTTCAAAAAGTAAGAAAAGTCATTAAGGAGACATTTAGTAGGGATGGGAATATCTTGGCACCTCACGATTCGATTCGATTCTAAACCGATTATCGATGCATCTCGATGCAACCATTTTTTTGTGTACATTTCCATGCATGATTTTAAAAAATAATAATAATAATTAAATCTGAGTTTGCAACTCGGAGTTTGCTAATCACTTCCTACTTTTGTGATGATCATTAAAAAAAATCAACTGATTAATTACCTTCTCTAATTTTTTATTTTAAAAAAGGCTCTTCTTTGTCACAAATAGATATGACTTTGTATAAACACAGAATCCTCGTTACAGGCAATGAGCATATCATATTTTTTATAAGAGAAAAACACTATAATGTAGCCTGTATAAAAATAAAAAACGATTTCAATGCAATAATCAATGGACCTATGGACCTATATATCAGCTCTCATACTAAAACATGGCTACTTACCTGCCCGCTTTCATCAAAGTGTCCAAAACTTCTGTTTTAGTTTCACTGTAGAGCGTTGGAATGGCTGTGTCAGTGAAGTAACACCGAGATGGTATTCTGTATCTATCTATTATCTATCTATCTCTGGAGTGAACACCATTGTCCAAAAACCCACGTTCTCCACAACTGAATACGGTCTTAAATCCAATACAATAAAACTTGCAATGGATTTGGTAATCTGCTTTGCTCTCTCTGAGTTCTGTTGAAGCTGTGCCACTGCCTGCTTGATCATTCTCTGGCTGGCATCTTGCAACAGGTCGCTGCTTCTCTCCCAACTCTGGGTGGTATAGCATAAGGTGGTTTCTCAAATTAGTTGTGTTGCCGAAGTATTTAAGTTGAGTTCCACACAACATACAAACTGTGTAGGTCTTGTCAATTCTCCCCTCGACTTCATGGAACTCAAAATGCTGCCATACACTGTAGAAAAAAATCCTAATTTTACAGTATATGACTCTATTTTTTTACAGTAGATTTCCTGTTCTTTAGAAATAGTGTACAAAACTGTAAAATTACAGACATTATCTGTAAATCAACAATCCGCCAGTTATTTTAAGCATTATGACAGTAATGACAAACTACATTAATTTCTCATTTTTTTAACAGAAAAATACTATATTAATTTTACTATATTATTATTGATATTTTCCGTTTTCTTAAATTACGTTCAAATTCACGTAGAATGACAGTAATTATCTGCAATTAAATATGTAGCCTGGTTTATCAAAGTTTATGTCCATACTAACAATCTTAACGCTTTTCTCTGTAATTTTAAGATAAATCTGATTAGTTTTAGATTCATGTGTACTTTTACATTCAAACTCTGTAATTAATTATGTAGCTTTTTATATGAAAGTTTATGTCCATACTAACAATTTAATGTTTCTCTTTGTACTTATAAGGTAAAGATTAGTTTTATATCTGTGTATTTTTACATTCAAACTCTGTTAAAAAAATATGTAGCTCATTATATAAGGTTTATAAACAACATTTTCCTCTGTAATGTTAAGGTAAATCTTTTTCACACTCTTGTTCACTAGTACTTATACTGTATATATAAAAATACTGGTGTAGATAGTACTCTAATATTCAAACTGTAATTCTAAATCAGATAAAAATACAACGAGTAAAGGCAAAGTCAGGAAAAAGGATTGCAATAGTCGGTAGGCAGGTCAAAAACAGGGCAGTGGCACATTCAGGTGCTATCTGTAAACTTGTTGATTGGTGTGACAGAGAGGGAAAGAGATGCTTATGTAATTTAATATATCAGCCTACAAATAAAAATATATCAACATAATTTTTTTTCCTTTGTAATCTTTTTTTCATAAAGAAAACGATACCACGCTAATACAATTACTATTGGCTGTCTAGCCATGTTGCTTTGAATGTGATTGGTTGATGTGGCTGTCATCAAGAAAGCTGGCCAATGACAACTGTGCGCGCCTTCTTTTTGAAAGTACGTCACTTTCAGCTGATTAAGGTGCTACCGTCAGTCGGGCTGTCTATCTGACCACTAATAGGTTACCTGGATTATAACCTGGATTATTTTACATCTGTTTGCCCTGTTTTGTGTTTTTTTGAGCGATTCCGAGTTGTCTGATTTCAACGGAGAACGAATAAATGCAGTATGGACGCAGTTGAAGGGTCAGATGGATCTATTTGGTCAGCTAACTGTTCTCCTGCTATATCAGGTAAGAAAACATTTCCCTGTTTTTTTCTGTAAATTCATAACCTAACGCAATGCTTGTGTTCCTTCCCTAACGTTAACTGTCAGTGATGGTGTTTTCAAACAGATTAGCTAACCTTAAGTAACATTGCGTTGCGTTACGTTGCGTTAAAAGTGACAGGAGACAATGTTAGCTAGCTTGTTGGCCTGATTCGTGATTGTAATATTGAATGTGGTTTAAATGAGAGGTTTTGATTCTTCTGTTTGCAGGCAATAAGTAAGTAACCCAACAGTTGGTTCTGTGTGTGTGTGTGTGTGTGTGTGTGTGTGTGTGTGTGTGTGTGTGTGCGTGCGCGCACGTTTACACGGTAAAATTAGTAAAGCAGTGGCACAACTCAGCCAGGAAAACAAGGTGTTAATGTCTGATAAGGGATAATGCCCAACAAGGTGTCTATTATCAGGAATTAATGGATGACATGGAGGCCGAAGAACTTGCCTCACGAAGTACACGTTACGTTACATCTATCTGTCAGAAAATAGTGAAGAATGTTGCTCGCTGTTTCCCAAAGACCAAGGTGACGACCTCAAGTCTTACATTACGTTAGTAGCAGTAAGTTAATATTAATTTGTGGGTGAAATATACATTTTACTGTACATTAAAACAACACTGGAAACATTTGTGTGTATGTTCCCTGCCTATCCCACCCTTATAAGCTTTAGATGGATCTATTTCACGCCTTGTTTTACCAGCCAAAATGCAACTGCTTGATTGATGGATATTTTATTAACTTAATGAATACCTAGCATTACATCCAAATTAGAAAGAATAAAAATGTATATTAAGTTCCATGTACTTACATACTATATAAATTCACTGATACCTCTTATTCTAATTCCAGAAATGCTCATCGAGGCAAGGTGGTGATTGTCAGAGGGAAAGGTAAGTCATACAGCCTATACTACAGGTCAATCTAAGACAATTAAAGATGTGAATGTTTTCAAGTTATTTACATAAATCATACTATTAGCCCCATTAACAAATCCTGATCAGTCTAAGAGATTGAATGACTGTGTCTGCTTAACATAACTACCATCCTCATCTCTCATTTGGTGTTGTTCAAGCAGTTGAGAAATTACTAGAAGAAAGATAAACATGACCTATCCCGTCTCTGTCCTCACTTTCTTTGCAAAAGGGAAAATGCAGCATGAGCTCCAGAAGTGCCCGGGAGTTGCTGTGATGTATGGTGGGGTTGTTAGTTTCAACCTGCAGGTAATACCCTTTCTTCTTCTCACACACATCCAAACACATATTGACACACAATATAATTAATTTACTCAGTGGTGTGAAATATTTTCAATCTGATCTGAAGTTTGGTGTGTGTAGGGTTGATGGCAGATAACAACATGTGATTAAATATGCAATTCTTAATTAAATGCCTGTATTATACCCGAATAAGTCTTGTGCCTCCACACTGGCGATATTGCAGAGTCAATGAGCACATAATCTGGATGTTTATAACAAACTAAAATATATGAAGCAATATTCTCAACTTTGAAGAAAATATAAACTACATTATTAAAAAAAACAAAAACAAATCTTCACTACATATGTTATGCATCTGAACACACATGAATGTCAACTTTAAAATAACATCTGCACTGAGGCATACAACTGCCTTGAGGTATTTCTAGTCATTGTCTTGTATTGTGATAGGCCATGTGCAGTTTATTGCCACACTGGACTTTGATATCAAACTGTTTTAAGATTTTTGCATCAGCTCCCCCTAAATTACACGGAAATTCAGTATATGATAAGGCTTATGCTCGTCTTGGAGAGATGTTACAGAGATGTTATATTTGGCCTTACGTATGTGTGTTATGTATGTGTAACTGCCTGTTTATTTCTGAATATTTTTTACACTGAACTGCTAATGATGATAAATTTGCTTATATTTTTTGTAGACCAAGCATTGGAATAATGTTTAAGGCAGAGAACAGGCACCCAATGGAGAGACAAGTCTACCATTAGTAAGTATCAACTGCAATATATAAGACAAGATATTGGTCAATGTTATCCACTATCCCTTACATTATTATGGAGAACTGTAAGTGTAGATAAATCTTTGAAAGCGTTGGCAGAAAAGTCTAAGTATTTTTCTCCAAGAGCTGGAAATACAGACAAGTCATCAGTTACAACTCACATGGGCCTCTCAATTGGCTGTCTTTTCACACGTGACTTTTGCCACACTTCTGCAGCGGTAGATTTGCAAATGTGTGTGGTGATTTGTGTGATTCTTTTTCACATTTACAATCTGATTACACACAAACGGATTGAGATACAGACACAACTCTCCGCACACATTTGTAAATAGTTTTACTGCAATAAAAAAGAGCTGAAGTCATGCTCCTTCTGGTGTGCACCATGGGACTTTATTTCCGAAAAGGTTTGTATGGCAGTCAATGGTGAGAGACAAATTATTTCTTGAGCCTGTTTGAATTGAGCCACACCCAAAAAAAGCAAACAGCAAACTCCTCATGGTTGTTCAAATAAATGGTTAAAAAAAAAGGACTTTTCAGTGGTACTTACTTTGTCCTGTTTCCCTTCCCCCACCCCCAGATGCACCAAAGATCCAGCTGACTCCTGGCAATTTGGAGGAGGATTCTTCCTTATCTGCTGCATCTGTTGCATACTTCTGGTACAGATTCATTGAACTTCTGTGGTATGTTTTGATTTCACTTAATAGTACACTGTATATTCAGGGTTCTAAATCAAGAATATAATGCTTGTCCACAGATACTACAAATATTATCAGAACTACAGTATACAGAGCCCCCAATGGTCAGGAGAATATAACTGAATTGGAAAATACAAGCTAAAACTCAACAGACCACAACCCCCTCAGCCCAAAAGCTCTCCACCTGTTTCAAAGGTGAAATCATGACCTCATTATTATAGTACTGTTAACAGAAAAGATACACATATGGAGAAATAGAATTTCTAGTTTTTCAATTCCTCCTGGGGGGCTCTGAAGAACTGTTTGTGAAGAATTGGTTGATATTGTAAATTTACATTGACCGTTTTTTCCAAGGTGGTTTTTAAGGCATATTAAAGGTGTTTGATCATAATTTAGGAAAAATCTGTAGAATAACGGTATTTTTCTGTATAGCTCTTACTATTGTCACTTTATTGAAAGTGTTTGATTGTAATAATTTTGCAAAAATCTGTAAAATAATGGTATTTTTCTGTAGAGCATTTAATTAAAAACTTCTGTACAAGTAATGTTTCTGGACTTTATTTGAATTAGGATATTTTACTATAATATTACGGTTTTCGTTTGGCAGCCATAGCTGCCAGTCATTTACCGTTTTTCCAAGGTGGTTTTAAAGGCATATTAAAGGTGTTTGATCATAATTTAGGAAAAATCTGTAGAATAATGGTATTCTTCAGCAGAACTCTTAGCATTGTCACTTCATTCAAAGTGTTTGATTGTAAAAATTTAGCAAAAATCTGTAAAATAATGATATTCTTCTGCAGAACTCGTAGCATTGTCATTTTATTAAAAGTGTTTGATTGTAATGATTTAGGAAAAATCTATAAAATGACAGTATTTTTCTGCAGAACTCTTAGCATTGTCACTTTATTAAAAGTGTTTGATCGTAATATTTTAGGGAAAATCTATAAAGTAACGGTATTTTTCTGTGGAACTTTTAGCATTATCACTTTATTAAAAGTGTTTGATCGTAATAATTTAGGAAAAAACTATAAAATAACGGTATTTTTCTTCAGAACTATTAGCATTGTCACTTTATTAAAAGTGTTTGATCGTAATATTTTAGGGAAAATCTATAAAGTAACAGTATTTTTCTGTGGAACTTTTAGCATTATCACTTTATTAAAAGTGTTTGATCTTAATAATTTAGGAAAAAACTATAAAATAACGGTATTTTTCTGCAGAACTATTAGCATTGTCACTTTATTAAAAGTGTTTGATTGTAATATTTTAGGGAAAATCTATAAAGTAACGGTATTTTTCTGTGGAACTTTTAGCATTATCACTTTATTAAAACTGTTTGATTGTAATAATTTAGGAAAAAACTATAAAATAACGGTATTTTTCTGCATAACTATTAGCATTGTCACTTTATTAAAAGTGTTCGATTGTAATAATTTAGGGAAAATCTTTAAAATAACAGTATTTTTCTGCAGAGTATTTAATGAAAATTTCTGTAAAAGTAATGTTTCTGGACTTAATTTGAATTACGATATTTTACTTTAATATTACGGTTTTTGTTTGGCAGCCGTAGCTGCCAGTCATTTACCGTTTTTTTACAGTTTTTTTTTTACAGTGTACAGTAGCTGTCAAAGAAGTCGATGCCGGTCTTATAGGCTTGGTGCTAGCCATTGTAGACATTTTGTCACCGCTCAAACATAAACAACTCGCACATGTATGTTCAGTGCTCATGCGTGTTCAGCAGAGAATCAGCAACCGCTTTCTGTAGCGCTCTGCAGCAGGCGAACTGAATGTTGCCGCGGGCAAACTAATTTCAGTTTTAAAATTCCGATTATTAACTTATCTGCATCGAGACATAATCATTCTAGAGGGAATCGCGATGCATCGAAGAATCGAGAATTTTTCCCACCCCTAACATTTAGCTTTTTTCTTCAGATGAGATGATTCAGCCAACACACCTGGATGAGGTGAGGACAGTCAGCCTTTGCAGATTTATATCCCGCTCTCCGGTGTGACTCACAAATCCCTCGACGTGACATCACATAAACCTCCACAGCTGCTCAGCTAATGGGAGATTCATACAATTCTTTTGTCCCTCTGTGAATCACTTTTTCAATCCTGAACAAAGCAAGCTGAGGTTGAATTGCTTGATGTGCATGTAGAAATTGCAGTGAATGCCAGAAAGAAAGCTATCTTTACCATTTCAATATCTAATTACTTGATTTAAATTTCCTCCATCTGGTAATGACTATTTTTCTTTTTTTTTCTGTTGAGAAAGCTTGTGATTGGTATTCTGTCACCCCTCCATGAGTTCACAAAGGGGATTCAGTCTTCTCTGGGATGTGCACCCATTTAAAGGGTCAACACACAAAGCTCTACACAAGAGCTCACACTTGGAAAAGGCTATGGCTCTAGAGCTGGAAAGTGGACCAGTGCTGCTGGATTGAAAGAGTTCACATGGAAGGAACAAACAGAAGAGAGTAGGCCAAAGCAGATGAGGCTCACAGCAACTGAGCACAATTCGATTACATTACTTCCTCCTGGTCATGTACTGGTCATGGGACCCATAGCATATATGGCACAGCCCATGTGTAGTGTGTGTTTGAAAGTCTTGAAAATTCTGACTGAGAAAGTTCCTTAAAGAACATACAACCAATCTTTTTTCCCAGATTCAAACCAAATCTTTGGACCTGGCTTTGATATACATTTGATTTTGACACGAGTAGAGGTAAGACAGTGGAAGAATTGGATGCAATCAGATTCCGTATTCCTTTGTCTTGTCACGATAGATTAAACCCAGTTGACCCCAGTTAGGACTGTAATCAACCAAAGAAATCCTTGGTCGACCGAAGCCATGAAATTTCGACTAAAAATCAATTAATGGGGGGGGGGGGGGGCAATATCATAGCCCATGATTTTCGCTCTGTGCGTGTCCTCGGATGTTGCCGTTGTGGGCAGGTGCGCCTGCAGTTATAAAACGATTATTAGACTAAAACATTGAAATATGCCAATTCTGATATGTTCATATGCTTAAAACGGACAGAGCAACCTAACGCAGACAAGTCAGCTTACCATTTTTAAGTGATATGCCATGTTTGTAGTGGAGCTGTGATATACAAACTGTTGTTTGCAAACTTTGAATTCGACTTTTTTTCCTTTTTCTATTTTCATAAAATGCTGCCACACTGCTGATGTCTTTGACATGGTAGAATAGGAATGACTGTAAATGAAACGCTTAAAAATAAATAAATATTTAACAAACCACCGGACCTAGGCCTTCTAGTACGTTCTTCAATCTGTTTGTCTGTAGTGGGTTGGGCTAATTCAAAATAGTGAAAACAAGGAGGGTGTTCTTAAGACACACTAGCCCTTTTTACACAGCCTCTCCGCATTATCTCCGGAGCGGTGGTTCGGCAATTCTCCGCCGATGGTGATTCACACAGAGTGAAGCCTCTCCGCCTTCACGTGTGTAATTCACACAGAAAGCCGGCGCTGCGGCTCCTAAAGAGGCGTGAAGGTACACGTCATGATGATTACGTCAGTGTTTCCCCAGGTGTTCCCCATGTTAATCTAAACCCGCGGACAGTTTAACATCATAATGCTGTTATAATGTGTAGTGATCAAGATTCTGACCCACCAAACATCGGCAGAGCTGACGGTCGCGGTGATTTATTTTCATCACAAACACTCGGTGAGTTAAAAGTTTTTTGCTGGTGACAGATGCTGTTTTTCGGGACCAAATGTAAGGAAGAGTCGGGAGGACAGACAGGGGGACAGACGCTTCTCCACGTACAGCTGCGGTATTTTTTTTCCCTCATATAAGTTGCCAAAGACAGTTACAGTTACTACGTTACTTTTGTTCGGTTCTGTAACGTTGCTTTGTGGGACATTTCTCTGTATTTAGTTGAGTGAAGGACCTGTGTAGTTATCAGACTGTCAGACCGACACACTCTCACTCCGCGCCTCCGGATTATCCGTTCACACTGGGACGGCTCACCAATAATGCGGCCCTGATACTACCTCCAGAGGTGGATCAGAGCCGCAGCGAAATTTCCCCCCTCTCCGCATCCGAAACTTTCACACAGGGGAGGATGCGGAGAATTGGCGCAGGATCCCCGCATGCAAATGGCTGTGTGAAAGGGCCTACTGTTACCTGTGAAACAGGGGTGCTCTGAAAACACCTCCATTAGCACTTGGTACTTTCCTCCTGATGAAGTCAAATATGCCATATACAGGACACACAGCATTGGGATGGAGAGGACCCGCTGTGTGTTTACGCACTGCCATAGCAGCATGCAATTAACACGCCAAAAATCGACCAATCAGAATTTTGGTCGAGCCAGAACGTATCGACCAATAAATCAACCAGTCGACTAGGAGATTACAGCCCCAACCCAAGTAAAGGACTTCTAATGGTTTTCATAGTCAAGGTATGGTAGCTAGAATGTGCAGATATTGGGGGTCAATGTAATAAGATGCAATGACAAGCATCACAGCTTGAATCAGGTTCTCTGACTGTCATTTTTTTGAGCTTCCTGCCCTGCTGAGGGATGACCACTTTTGCCAATTTTTACATTGCTCAGGGATTTTATCTTGTATTGTCTGTTCTGTTTACCTGATTTTCTTTTGACATTATTTTTAAACAATTTGGTCAACTCATGATGATGTACATCTTGATTAGACAGGTGTGCAGGGTTACGCTGAAACATTAAGAAATGGGTGGTGAGCGCCCAACCCTCTTAAGGTGTGTAAGCCTGAATTGCTCGCAAAGTTAAAAATGTTTCAGCTTGACCAAAACAATTGTGCTAATACTACAGCTTTATGCAATAATTGACTTTTTGTTGTTGTGAACACAGCACTGACATTATCACCTTGTAAGTTGATACGGTGAAAGCAGTACGTTTATTGGCAGGACTTTTAAATAATGAGCTGAAAAAGACCATAATGATCTGCAAAGCAGGTTGAAGCTGCAGATTCAGGATAAAGCCCTGTTGCTTCCAGTTCTTTCACATTGACACATTCTTTTCACATTGCTACACATTTTTTAAATAAAAAAATACCAACCACATCCACTAAAAGAGAGGAAACGAACTTAACTGGAGAAAAATAAGAGAACTGGAGCTCATTAAGTTCATTCATTTTTGAGTGGTGTTGCCAATATATTGATATTAGGCTTCTTTTTCTATTACAAATGGTTCCTTATTAGGATTTCACAAATTCTGGACGGTCAAAAGTGTCTCCTGTTTAAGTGATTGAAAGCATGAAATGTATAATGATATCTGAATATCTACTCACAGGGAGTACTAGCAAGGTAACCAAGTCAGAAGCTAATTGCATGCAGTCGATGGACAGGGGGCATCCGCCTGTGCATTCATCCCCATTGATACAGAATGAGCTTTAGCTCTAACAGAGAGAGAAGCCATGCCTCTGCCTCAACATGTCTACAACTAACAACAACAGCATGTCATCTTCAGAAAGAATACCTTCACTCACTGTATTGGTTAACAAAATGGGCTGCATAAGTCTACTGCTAAGACTACTTTGCCTAAAGAGCCGATGCTGATGGTGAATCCACTGACATAACCAAGCCTGTATACAAAAATTACAATAAAACAGTGTGTGCACAAACCCCGACCCTTGTCACAAACAACATACAACAGCGATTACACTAGCTGGCTCACTAACTGGTAGGATTGTGATAAACTGCTAAATTATGAGATACGTAGGGTATCAGTAGCTTAACAATACAATGTCAGTCCTACCCTACATTGTAAATAGCATATTGTGTATAAATGTACAAATCTAACAGTATTTCGGGGGCTCATTTTGGTGCCTTTTAAAGACATAGATAAATAGTAAAGGACTGCTAAAGTGGCTACATGTCACCTTTCAACTACAGCAGCTCTTAAGTGCCAGTAAAAAAGGTACAGGCCTATCAGAAATGTAGCAAACATAACATTGCCCATTTCGAACATTATGACCCTGGCTTGCAATTTACCTTGATATATATGAAATTAAAAAGAAACAGTTAAAGCTCCAGTGTGCCAGAAAGTTGATTCTTGAATCTCATTCCAAACTTGTCAAATACTTTGGGATAGCTGCTTGGGTTGGACACCCAAAGTGTCAGTATATGCTGTACACTCTGTGGGTCTCATGGTTTTGCAACAGTATGCTGTATGTCCAGGTGTCTCATTGGCTGT
Source organism: Diplodus puntazzo (assembly GCA_963678695.2). Lineage (NCBI taxonomy): Eukaryota > Metazoa > Chordata > Actinopteri > Spariformes > Sparidae > Diplodus > Diplodus puntazzo. The sequence continues at coordinate 9,370,193 of OZ023170.1, read as the reverse complement.
TCTATTAGGTATCCAGTATCAAATCAGGATTGTTTCAGTTTTAAGTATCATGCCATTATGGAGTATCAGGACATTTAACTTTGTTTTGATATCAAAGTCAGTGTACCATTCCGTACTCCACCACATTACCACTACTATTAAGCAGTCTTCTTGGCAATAAGCTTGACACAAAAGGAATCTCTTCTGAGGCAGTAACTCTGTTCAAAAATAACTTTACTTAAAACAAAGCAAACAACAAAGTTACAAGATTCAATCTTGGCTCCACTAGGTGTATTGTCAAAAAACTGTCTTGCTCATTAGGCTGCTTAACCTGGTCTGAGAGCTAAGTGGCTGTGATGTCATCTGCAGTGCGATTAAAGGAGCAGTTCAACATTTAAGGAAGGAAAACTATTAAATTATTGTAAGTAGGGATGTATATCGTTAGGACTTTATCGATACCGATACTCTTTATCGGTACTGATACTTATCGATACTACATCATGTAATTTTGTGTAAAAAAAGACTTTACAAGATGTCAAAAGATTCAACCTTTTATTACCATAAGGTAATAATAAAGCTTCAACAGAACAGAAGCTATGCAATTACAAAGCTCTGGAAAAGATAACCAGGACTTTTATATCTGGCGGATGCCGGAGCACGACGCAGCAATTCAGCTGAATTTAGCACCGGTAAAGGTAAAGGTAAAGGTACCGATAACACTACGGTTTGTCCAGAATCTTAACGGTACCGGTCCTCGGTCTACATCCCTAATCGTAAGCAGTATAAATATGGCTCTTACAGTCTGAATGTTGGTATTATGACAAGAGAAGAGATGTCTCACAAAGAGCTACCTAGCAGCTACAAGTATTATCTATGCAGTATGTCAGTTGACAATGAGGCGATCAAATTGCACAAATAAAACTTGCCTTAACTCTAAAGTTCACCTGCAGGGTTGCCGACAGAGTGAAGGACACATAAGAAACTGTATGCATCTGGCTCAACAACAATAAGAAAAAGGTCACCTGAAAGTCGCCTCTGAAATCCTGTCCGGTCTTATCGCAGTCCGGACACAACAGGCTAGTTACCTACTGTACCTGCCTCACCCTCTGTCTCTCTTTTTTTCTGTTGCCCTTCCTATCCTGGCTCTCTCTTATCTCAATGCCTTCAGAGGGGAAAAAAATCGCTCTTTTGATTATTGTTTTCCAATCATCCCATGCCTCAATGTGCTGACCGGCCCTCTTTGCACTCCCCACTTGTATCCACATGAAGAATATGTAATTACAGGAGAGTCCAGGCCTGATAGATGACTGTGTGTGAAGCCACAATGCAGCCCAGGAAGAGTCATTCTGCCCAGGGGCCATTATCAGATTAACAACCGCCTCTTCTTCTATGTTTGGGCATCACCAAAATGTCCTACGGGCCCCATCTCCCTCTGTCACTGTACGCTATTCCGCTTCTTTCTGTTTTTGTCTTTTCTTTTGGTCTCCCAGAGGTGCCAGGTTACATGCCATTATCCAGCAGAGTACAAGGTACAAAGCCCAAAGATGAAAATAGCAGGAGGGAGGTGAGAAATCTACGAAAATGAAAGTGTAAATTTACAGCTAATGGAAGTTATATAAACTGGTTTTGCAAAATCCGAAATGATACAGAATGCCCTGTTTGGAGTTTTCCTACTGCTAATCTATTCAAATGTTTGTAGAACAATAATGACAGGATATTATGTGGGTTTGCGAAGGCAAGTTTATTTTCAGTGTAGTATTAGTTTTTGGTGGCAACATCCAAACGCTGAGTTCCCAGGCTCTGGATAGTTTCCACTGACCATCCACTCAGCCAATCAAGCTCAATTACCCTTGAGCAATGAACACACAAACACAGTGACACAAAGTTTTTCAAACCTCCTTAACTGGCCTCCCTGTGGAAATATATTGAGTTTCACTCTGGTGGAGGTTGACTGCACGTGATAGAAATCAGGGGAAACCCCTTAGCATTATAAAATGGCCTGAAATGACACAGTGACAACACAGAGAGGAAGAGGTAAGAAAACTGTATAGGTTTATATTAGCGGTGGAAAGGTTCACAAAATCCACGGTTTGGTTCATATCGTGGTTTTGTGGTCATGGTTTTCAGTTCGGTTCGGTATACGTTTATCGATAGGAAAATCAATTATGTCTTGTATAGTCAGGTTAAAAATGAAAGAATGAAGCAGTCTGACATTTGATACATCATTGTGACAGTCTTAGGTTAAAAGTAGGTAGGATTCTGGCACTGCAAGAGAGGAGACATTGCTAGTTCCAACATGCTTTTCATTTATTTGGCAAAGAAAGTTATCTTTAACAAATGCTAAGAACAAATAGTTATTCACCGTCACTAAAATGCAGTGGAATCTTTTGTGCATACTGGGCACAAATACTGAACTGAATGAAATATATAACCTACATTTATCAATTGTGGTTCTTACAAAAATTGTATCTTATAAAATATAAAAGTAAAAATGGCTCTTAAAGCTCTGATACTTTAATTAGTGCATACAAAATACTCTCTCTTAGTAGTAATACTTTACTACTTTTATGACCACATTACACCAACAACATGAAGTGAAGCATAGGCTCTATCAACACTAGACTTAGGTCCCTGTTTATCAGTTCTTAATATCACTTGAAATTAAGGTGCAGTGTTTGAAATACAATCAAAGAAATAAGGCTGGATTTCTTACCAAACTGAAAGTGTCAATGTGTTATCTAAAATAACAAAATAAATGATCCAGATTATCAGGTCATCAATATAAAATGTAGCATAAACCAAACTAACACATACTGCACTGCTTCGCAGAAGAGCTGACATGTTAGCATAAACAACACGTGTTGCACAATGCTTGCACACTCTCGCACTTTTGTGAACAACTTTCTTACCGCCGTCATCGTAGGTCACTCTAAATGCAAAGTGGTCCCATACAGCAGCTGGCGCATCTTCTAGCTCCAACTCTTTTCCACTCGCCATGCCCACAAACATCTCCACAACTGACCCAAAGATACTCTATTAGCATCTGCTACACCGCTTCGCTTCTTCTTCTTGTTTACTGGCAGTTCGCATCCAGCTAAGTACCGCCACCTGCTGCACTAGAGTGTACACGCTTCACCTCTTTGGTAAATGAGAAAATGAAGTTGCGCATGCCAATGAAGTGAACGCGACACATGCAAACTAGGGCTGTAATGACACACGTATCAAACCCAAAATCGCGACACTGAGATCCACGAACCTGTCTCGCGATGTGTGAGAAGGCAGAATCGCAACACAACTTCCAGTCCAGATCCAGCCCCATGAGCTAAGCTAACACCACATTAACACCATAGCAGTGGTTCGCCAATTCTCCGCCGTTGGTCGTTCACACAGTGCGAAGCACCGCTGTAGTAAAGACGAACCGCTGTGTAATTCACACAGAAAGCTGGCGCTGTGGCTCCTAAACAGATGTGACGGTACACGTCATGACGATGACGTCTTTGTGTTTTCAAGGTGTTTCCCAGGTGTCCCCCTGTCAATCTAAACCCGCGAATAAGTTATAATGATGTGGATGCTGTTTTAATGTGTCGTGATTGAGATCCTGACCTAGTTACATTTTTCGCTCTAAATTACATAATAACATAATCGCCATCAGTAAACAGGTCGCTGTCTGACTCTGACACTTGTGAGGACAGAGGCTCTTTTCCGGGGTAAAGTTCACTGAAGTCTCGGTCCGGAGGGCTGACCGTCGCGGAGATTTTTTTTCATCATGAACACTCTGTGAGTTAAAGTTTTTTGCCGGTGACAGACGCTGTTTTTCAGACAGAAATGTGACGAGGAGTCAGTAGGACAAGCGGGAGGACAGACAGCAGGACAGACGCTTCTTCCTGTACAGCTGTGGCATTTTTTTCTGCGTTGCCACTTTTACAGTTACAGTTACTACGTTACCTTTGTTTGTTTCTGTAACGTTGCTTTATGGGACATTTCTCTTTTTTTAGTTGAGTGACCATCAGATATACATGCCCTCCATACGCACAGCCGGCTTAACTATTCACACTGGTTCGGTTTGCCAATACTGCGCCTCTGATACTATCAGACGAGTATCATATATAGAAGTTATTGAAATGTTACATAATTTAATTTAAAAAAAAATAATGAAATCGAGGTTTGTATCAAACCATGTGTCAAAAATCGTGATACAAACCGAATCGTGAGTTTGGTGTATCCTTACAGCCCTAATGCATACCAAACCAAGACAGTCGAACCGAACGGTTTGGATGGTTTTCATAAACCGTTCCATCCCTAGTGTATATATATATATTTCCCATACATTAACGAGACTGTGGCGGCCCCCCATATTGCTGTATTAGTGAAAAAAATAATATGAAGCTGTTTTCTAACCTGGAGCAGTGCGTTTCCCGCCCTGGGAGGCTCCTCCACTCGCGCACACACACACACACGGTGACAGATGGTTGGTCTTTGTGCAGCTCCGAAGCAGCCATGAATAGTTACAAAATGACAAAAATGTTGCCTATGACTGACTGTTACGGTGAGTTGAAGAGTATCAGAAACATCTAGTTTGTTATTGTATATTTACAACAAATCCAATTTCATGTAAAACCATTGGCATAAATAAATCCAGTGTTAGAGAAAGGAAATACTTTACCGTCGTCTTCCACCGCAGTCCTTGACGTCAACTAGCATGTTGGATATTTAGCTTGATAATTAACTAGAGGATTAAAATTGTCACGTAGATAACTCCTCTCTTGAAACAAATAAAGACAGTATTTCTGTACAATAGTAGACGAATCTTCATTCCAAGCCCACGCCGGGGAGTTCATGATGGCTGTGTGAGAGCATTATAACCAGAGAAAAAAAAAAAAATATCCGAAGTAGCCTATGACATAAGTATAAATATTACAGTACGATGACCCAAACTGCCCCCCCCCCCACGCCAGCGCCATAGTCTCAGAAAATACTGTGGGAAACACTGTCATAAAATAAACACAACTACACAAAAGCATGATGTAAATAAAACTGAAAAGGCACAATCTGTTCACATCAACATCTACATATACTAAAAGATTCATGGGGCTACACTTGATAGATTTACATTCCTGAATTTCTTATCAAGGAAACATCTTCATGCCATGGGCAAACAGTCAGTTTACTCCTCCAGCATGACAACTGGTATTAGAAGCTGCTGTGGTTGATATTGAAGCAACATGGAGAGCCCTTATCTTCATATGTATTAAATCTGGCAAGTACTGGACCTCAGTTTTAACCCCTGAGGAAGACATTTAAAATATATTTTAAACTGTAAGAAGAACGCAAGGGATCACAGTGATGGAAGGTGGTATTTGCTCTTCAGGGCATCTGATTACAGGGCAGCTTCCTCAAGTAGGAAGTTGAAACCCTTGTTTTAAATGATTGTTAGGGATTGTTCATCCAAAACAATGAATTCCAGAACCTTTTAAGTTAATTTTGCCACTTTCACACTATCACTTTCGCACATCTTTTCTGTGCATCTGCCAAACTTAACTCCTTCATCATATTATTCCCATCTTTTGTCTGGGTGAACTCGGCGTGCTCTTTGGCATGAAGCTTCTGGAGGTGCTTGATTAAGATGGTTGTGATTGTTTTGCAGTCCCACCACCTTCCCTCGGAACATTGGCTGTGCAGATATTGCGAGTAACTGTCGAACCTTTTGGCATAGCAAGCGTGAAGTACCTCCAAACAGCTTACCCTTTGGCCCTCTCCATGCAGTGTCAGCTCCATGCATTATCTTCTTGTGGAAAGAATTTGTTGCATGTTGTAATTGCCACCTGAGCATAACATAATATGCGTCGCTCACACAGAATCACGAGACCACGAGACCACTCAGTGTGAGAGCTTTTAGTCCCCACACCATACTTGTGTAAGTTGCATACTGGACCCTGGCTTTCAAACCTGTTGGGATGTCACAGTATCATACTCATATACACATAAACATAGCCTCAAGGTAAACAAAGAGAAACTGTTAAGTAATAATACTTTTTTCGCAGATAATGGGGACTTTAAGCCTTCATCTGTATACAGCAAAAGGTCTGGATCATGTGCTTAGATCTAGGGTAAGAGTTAGGGTTGGTATTAGTAAGTCCCAGCAGCCTGGCTGTGTGGATGTGTGGTTAAACTATGTCTATCATGTTTTTTTGTGCTGATTATGTGGTTGATGTGACTCATAAACTGATCACCTAAATATTATGTATATGATGATGTGAAAGTATTTGTGCTGTTTGTAATATTAAAAGACACCCTTCTGGGAATGATACATTTGATGCCTATGTTTGCATTGCTTTCCTTGGTCGGGTTTTCAATTGCAAGACGGAAAAAATCAACCATTGTCAACCAAGGAGGTGAGGCAAATAACACAATAGCACATTCATGACATCAGCAGCAACAAAATAAAGGCCAAGGTTATAACCTCTTGTTGCCTGAAAGGGCTGGTTTGTGGTGTTACACTACAGAGACCCACAAGTGGTCTGTAAATGTGTCGACGGACAGAGGGCAACAGCAAACCGGGCGGCAAACATTCAACCAGACAGGAATACTGATAAACACGACACACACGCAGCAGGTTGTAATCAGTGGTGTAGTGGTCCCTGGAGAAGTGGGTATACTCTCAATTGTTGCCCTTTTTTAACACAGCCAAGGAAAACGCCCTGTTTTAGAAACAGTGACATGTAAGACTACTCTCTTTAGGTTACCCAAAGAACTATTCCTTATTCCTTAGCGTTCCTTTGTCCTGACTCCTGGACTTCCCTTCTTCATAAACATCCTACATAAGGAACTCAATATGAATATTCCTGAACATAGAAGTGTTGAAATATTTTATGTAAACCTACAACAAACCTCTGCAGCCTTGATTTTGATTAGGAAACATTCCTTTCTTTTGTTGTTCTTTTATCTGCTTTTTATTATTTTACATATATTTTTTTGTTCTAATCTGTTTTAACTAATCTTTCATCCTAGCCTTTATTGTACTCTGTATTACTTTATTCCTCTTATTATTTAATATTTCAATAGTTTTATTGCATTTCATTGTCTTCATTTCTATTCTTTTCTAGTTTCTGAGAGCAGTAACAGGGATGAGTTGATGTAGGAGATTTCCTTCATTAAAAAGAAGGTTTCAAGCTCCAACAAAAAGCTTTAAGTTACGTAATTAAACACTTACATGGCATTAATGCAAGGATATGAATGTACTACTATAAACTTGAATTAGTGCATTTATGGATTGAAAGCTAGCTTTCTGTTTCCCTCCTGTCACATAACTCCACTTACATGACAACTTGACTTGGAAAAAGAAATCAATCTTCTGCTGCCTCTTCCTTTTTGGCATTTCTAACAAAAAGAATAATGATAATGTTAATTAATTTCAAAATCAGTGGATGTCTCTAGAAAACTGAAACAAAACTGAAAAAATCTGTCAGTTATCATCAACTTTACCTGGCTTGCATTAGCTTTGTTTGCCACCTGGCTTGCTTAATATTAGCTGACATGCCACAAAGCAAGACATAGTTTAGTTATTTACAGACAAGATTCTACATTATTAACTAGTTAAATAACCATTTCATACCTCTGCTCTGTTCGCTGTCTGCGGCAGCAAGTGATGGCAGCTCCTTGTTTAGCATCAGCGTTGCCAGATATCGCGAGAGAAACAAGCAAGCGGGCCTATGAAAACAAGCCCAAAACAAGCGACTTCTCCGTTTGTGGTAAAAAAAAAAATTTTTTAAAAAGAAAGAGATTATTACACTTTGCACTCACACAAATATCACCCTGAATCCAGAAATATCATTGTATTTATTATCGTTTTTATATGTTATGATCCTTTTTTGTTTTAGTTCCATGACTTCAAAACAGTCATGGGTCAGACTAAGATCGGTTCACTCGCCCCCGGGACCCGGCCGGGCACAGCCCGAACGAGCAACGTGGGCCCGCCCTCCCGTGGGCTCACCACTCGCGGGAGAGTTCAGAAGGGGCCGGTGCAGTGGGATATGGGTGGCAGTCGTGGGCGGGGGCCCCGGCGGCCCAATCCCCGGATGATGACTCTAGCCATGGGGACATGGAATGTCACCTCGCTGGGGGGGAAAGAGCCTGAGCTGGTGCGGGAGGTTGAGCGGTACCGGCTAGAAATAGTCGGGCTCACCTCCACGCACAGTCTGGGCTCTGGGACCCAACTCCTTGAGAGAGGCTGGACTCTCTTCTACTCTGGAGTTGCCCGTGGTGAGAGGCGGCGAGCTGGTGTGGGCTTGCTTATAGCCCCCCAGCTAAGCCGCCATGTGTTGGAGTTCTCCCCGGTGAGCGAGAGGGTCGTTTCCCTGCGCCTTCGGGTCGGGGGTAGGACTCTCACTGTTGTCTCGGCTTATGGGCCGAACAGTGGTGCAGAGTACCCGGCCTTCTTGGAGTCCCTGGGAGGGGTACTGGAGAGTGCTCCAACCGGGGACTCCGTCGTTCTCCTGGGGGACTTCAACGCCCACGTGGGCGACGACAGTGTTACCTGGAGGGGTGTGATTGGGAGGAACGGCCTCCCCGATCTGAACCCGAGTGGTGTTTTGTTACTGGACTTCTGTGCTAGTCACAGTTTGTCCACAACAAACACCATGTTCAAGCATAAGAGTGTCCATATGTGCACGTGGCACCAGGACACCCTAGGCCGGAGATCAATGATCGACTTTGTGGTCGTGTCATCTGACCTCCGGCCGCATGTCTTGGACACTCAGGTGAAGAGAGGGGCTGAGCTGTCAACTGATCACCACCTGGTGGTGAGTTGGATCCGCTGGCGGGGGAGGAAGCTGGACAGACCTGGCAGACCCAAACGTATCGTGAGGGTCTGCTGGGAACGTCTTGCAGAACCCTCTGCCAGGGAGATCTTTAACTCCCACCTCCGGGAGAGCTTTGACCAGATCCCGAGGGAGGCTGGGGACATTAAGTCCGAATGGACCATGTTCTCCACTTCCATTGTTGACGCGGCTGTCCGGAGCTGTGGCCGTAAGGTCTCCGGTGCCTGTCGCGGCGGCAATCCCCGAACCCGGTGGTGGACCCCGGAAGTAAGGGTTGCTGTCAAGCTGAAGAAGGAGTCCTACCGAGCCTGGCTGGCCCGGGGGACTCCTGAGGCAGCTGACGGGTACCGGCAGGCCAAGCGTGCGGCAGCACGGGCAGTCTCGGAAGCAAAAACTCGGGTCTGGGAAGAGTTCGGGGAGGCCATGGAGGAGGACTACCGGTCGGCCTCGAAGAAATTCTGGCAAACCATCCGGCACCTCAGGAGGGGGAAGCAGTCCCCCACCAACACCGTTTACAGTGGAGGTGGGGAGCTGTTGACCTCGACTGGGGATATTGTCGGGCGGTGGAAGGAATACTTCGAGGATCTCCTCAATCCCACTGACACGCCTTCCATAGAGGAAGCAGAGACTGGGGTCTCAGAGGTGGATTCATTCATTACCCAAGCCGAAGTCACTGAGGTAGTTGGGAAACTCCTCAGTGGCAAAGCACCGGGGGTGGATGAGATTCGCCCTGAGTACCTCAAGTCTCTGGATGTTGTGGGGCTGTCTTGGCTGACACGTCTCTGCAGCATCGCGTGGCAGTCGGGGACAGTGCCCCTGGACTGGCAGACCGGGGTGGTGGTCCCCCTATTTAAAAAGGGGGACCGGAGGGTGTGTTCCAACTATCGGGGGATCACACTCCTCAGCCTCCCTGGGAAAGTCTACTCCAGGGTACTGGAGAGGAGAATTCGGCCGATAGTCGAACCTCGGATTCAGGAGGAACAATGCGGTTTTCGCCCTGGCCGTGGAACACTGGACCAGCTTTATACCCTCCGCAGGGTGCTCGAGGGTTCATGGGAGTTTGCCCAACCAGTCCACGTGTTTTGTGGACTTGGAGAAGGCATTCGACCGTGTCCCTCGTGGCATTCTGTGGGGGGTGCTCCGGGAGTACGGGGTCGGAGGCCCTCTGTTAAGGGCTGTACAGTCCCTGTACGACCGGAGCAGGAGCTTGGTTCGCATTGCCGGCAGTAAGTCAGACCTGTTCCCAGTGCATGTTGGACTCCGGCAGGGCTGCCCTTTGTCACCGGTTCTGTTCATCATTTTTATGGACAGAATTTCTAGGCGCAGCCTCGGGCCGGAGGGGTTCGGGAGCCACTGGATCTCATCTCTGCTTTTCGCGGATGATGTGGTCTTGTTGGCTCCTTCGAGCCAGGACCTCCAACATGTCCTGGGGCGGTTTGCAGCCGAGTGTGAAGCGGCTGGGATGAAAATCGGCACCTCCAAATCCGAGGCCATGGTTCTCGACCGGAAAAAGGTGGCTTGCTCCCTCCAGGTGGGAGGAGATTTCCTGCCTCAAGTGGAGGAGTTTAAGTATCTTGGGGTCTTATTCACGAGTGAGGGAAGGATGGAACGTGAGATTGACAGGCGGATTGGTGCAGCGGCCGCAGTAATACGGTCGTTGTATCGGTCTGTCGTGGTGAAGAGAGAGCTGAGCCGAAAGGCGAAGCTTTCGATTTACCAGTCAATCTACATTCCGACCCTCATCTATGGTCATGAACTTTGGGTCATGACCGAAAGAATAAGATCCCGGATACAAGCGGCCGAAATGAGTTTCCTCCGCAGGGTGGCAGGGCGCTCCCTTAGGGATAGGGTGAAGAGCTCTGTCACCCGGGAGGAGCTCGGAGTAGAGCCGCTGCTCCTCCACATCGAGAGGAGCCAGCTGAAGTGGCTCGGGCATCTGTTTCGGATGCCCCCGGGACACCTCCCTCGGGAGGTGTTCCTGGCATGTCCCGCCGGGAGGAGACCCCGAGGAAGACCCAGGACACGCTGGTGTGACTATGTCACCCAGCTGGCCTGGGAATGCCTTGGGATCCTCCCGGAAGAGCTGGAGGCAGTGTCCGGGGAGAGGGAAGTCTGGGTGTCCCTGCTCAGGCAGCTGCCCCCGCGACCCGGCCCCGGATAAGCGGACGAAAATGGATGGATGGATGGATGGATGGACTTCAAAACAATATGACATGCAATACAATAGGAAGAGGAACACTTTAACAACAAGCCCAAAAACCCGCGACTACCAATATCTATAAGCGACTTCACAGAAAAACAAGCCCAAAGTCGCTTATGATAAGCGGACTTGGCAACTGTGTTTAGCATGTCAGTGCTTTCTTTCCAGGGCGGCCGGTACTAGTGGGTTTGGTCAATGGCTGTGATTGGCTTGATGGCTGTAAATCAATCTAACTTGACCAATGGGTTTCCATGTATGGGGGAGCTACTCAGTGCACCGAGGTGCGCTCCATTTCAGTATGCTGGTACACCGCAAGGGCGGGTAAACGGTTTAATACCTCAGGAAAGTGCGCATCAGGGGGATTTAGAAGTGGGTATACGCAATAGTGACTGAAAAATAAGTGGGTATATACCATATACCCGTGTGTATACCCTGGACTACACCAGTGGTTGTAATCGTGCAGCATACTCTGAAGTCACACACAAACAGGCAGCTGCCGCGACCTGCTGCTAGTGTGTGATTGTGACTCTCTGGGGTTCCGTTTCACATAAGCCTGTCATCACATAGGTGTGTCCCCCCACGTGTGTGTGTTGAGTGCAATGGCATGCACACTTGTGCAGCTGCCGCGACCGAGCATTACCTTCTTGTCTCAACACCACCTCGGAGGATTAGCTGCCGCACATGCTGGAGGCCACATTACAGCCAATCACGCATTCATGGGAAATTCAATTTCTCTGACACACTGGGATGATTTGTACCCTGACACAGGGCTCTATCTCGCCTGGCGAATTGTGTCTCAAATTGAAAAAGCAAGCAGAGGCCATCTTTTACAATGGGGCCCAAGCAGAGCAAAACATAGGCATGTGAGGTGGAGCGGCGGTGGGAAAAAATAGTTAATGTATGAGTGCGCACATAGTTCACAGTGTAGCAAAACAGCTTCAGCGACTTATTTGTTATACCCTTCTCTGTGGCATAGGGTAAATTAATCTGCATATCAATGCTATTGTACTGGTCTGACTACTCACTCTTTCTGTGCAGCTGATGATGACAAGGCAGCCATCCAATTGCATTTTCACCACCCTCTCCCTTCTATGGAAGGATGTTTTACCACCCTCCACTAACATACAGCGATATTCCAGTCAGAAAATACAATGTTTTCCCGACCCCCATTATCATACACTAATATTCCAATCCTAAAATACAGTTTCCCAACCACCACTATCATACAGCAATATTCCACTTATAAAAAGCAGATGTTTTCACAACCCTCACTTTCATAAAGTAATAATACAGTCCTCAAATACAGATGTTTTACTAACTCAATTGTCATACAGCAATATTCCAGTCCTAAAATACAGATGTTTTCCTGACTCCATTATCATACAGTTATGTTCCAGTCCTAAAATATAGATACTTCCCAACCCTCACTACTATACAGTTATATTCCTCTCATAAAAACTAGATGTTTTCACAACCCACATTGTCGTACATTAATATAGCAGTCATAAGATGCAGATGTTTTCCCAACTTCATTATCATAGAGTAATACTCCAGTCCTAAAAATACAGATGTTTTCCTAACTCCATTATCATACAGTAATATTCCAGACCTAAACTACAGATGTTTTACCAACCCTCGCTATCATACAGTTATATTAAATTTCCAAAATACAGATGTTTTCACAACCTTCATTATCATACAGTATTATGGATTTAACGCAGGTGTTGGCTCCTTTCAGCATAAAGCACATTACCCCATCCTATTGTCCATCTCAAGCTAAACCAGTTTGCCAAAGAGATAAGGAATCGTCATGGCGTTAATGGATACAGCACCATTGGGACGCATATGTTGTGCAGGTGCCAACAGGCTAATTGAAGCCAATCAGCATTTCACACAGCATGCGTCACCCGTATAATAAGGTCGTTCCCTCCAAAACTCTGTACAGTGTTTTCCCTCCCCTCGTTTTCACTATTCCCAGCGTTGATGGTCTGAATAAGACAATACTGTTGTGTTTAACAACGCAGACTTGGCATATGGCGGGGTCACAGGAGGAAGTGGAATACTGTAGATATAAAGTCAGGAGCCTTGAAGATGGAGATATCTCCAGAGAGATAATCCCCTCTCCGGGTGGAATATTTGGGAAGGAAACCTTTTCATCATCCTTGATTTTGCCATTTTATCTTTTCTCTAGCTGGCAGCAGGCCTGATGATTTTCTTTTTTTATCTTCACTGTCTCCTAAGGTTAGAAACACAGATTCTGTAAGAAGACTTTAGCCCTAATTTAGTCATTCCAAAAAGGCTTAACAGTTGAAACAATATAACACATAGAAACTCTGAAGCAGTAACGGTAGAAGTTTTGATTTCTTTGTATCCCTGGGATGTCAGAGAGTTTGCTATCTGAAATAGAATGAAATGCAAAATAGAAAGCATTACACAGACTTATCCACCTATTAAGTTGTTTGTCTGCAAACACGGACTGAACACCCCTGCTGTCAGCCTCAACCTACAACTTATTAATTAGAATGGGAAATCGATCTTTAAAAAAATCTGCATGGCTGCATTTCTCCAAGGTGCACCACCTTTGTAAATTGGGTGAGCAGCCACTGCTTAGTGTAATTAATTCTATAGACCTTAGAGGAGTCCTGTAGCTCACACTAAGATGACAGACCCGCTTGCATAATTATCCACCATGTTTACACATGAGCAGACTTTGTGCCCGCTTTCTGCAGCGACCAAAAATCTCCAACCCTTTTAAAAATGCAGCAGGCGTCTTCCATTCAGAACTGGTGTTCCTCGCGAATGAGCCATGGCCTATCTCTTTATCATTGAAGCAGTGCTAATGAGAATGAGGTCATGGAGATTTTGGCAGCCATTGTGACGGATGTGGAGAGAGACACAAGCCAGGACCATAACACCCCTTTTCTCCAACACACATACTCCCCACCAAATGTGTCAAAACATGCTGAGTGCTGGGCCAGTGACAGCTGCTGAATGGGAAATAAGGGCAGCTTAGTTCACTTTATCTTTTTCTGCTGGACAATCAAAATGCCAGATGAGCAACCAAACTGATGCAAAGATGAAATATGCAAACACAGTCAAAAGCAGCCTCACAGTGTACTTTTAAATCAGTAACTTCCACATTGTGGAGTTGTGTCCAATCAGACATTGTGTTTTTTGCTTCAGAATGGCCAGTGACGGACTGTCTTTCACTGGCTGGAGTACTGGAGAAAAAGGAATGGATAGTGAAAGGGGCTGTGAGAAAGATGAGGTTTAACAGGGGAGAAAGCAGGGGGAACAGGTTTAACAAGGCTGTAGCACTGCAAAAAAGAATGTCCTCTTTCCATGAGTCACTGGAACGGGACTAACAGAGACAGACACAGTGACACAGCAACACACAAACATGCACGTCGAGGGATACAGTATCATCTTTTATCATCAAGGATACAGTTTTTATCAGTTGTGTCCTAAAAAAACGTCCTGTCGGGTTGTGACTCAGACCAAGCTATACTTTACAGAGGCCTATGGGTAGAGAAACTATGTCAGGTCTGACGTAAACTAAATATCTTACAGATGATGTCATTCAAAAAGCTGCTCCGATTTGGCTCAGAGAAAAGCATACTACAAAAATATATGGCTTAGTAATGGCTTTCTTTGGAAGCATCAGAATCACTACATAATTTGGACCAATATTGGTTGGCGATAAACCCCCCTATGCCCCCATGTTCCAAAAAACACAGTGAAAATACCCTTTTGGATGCCACTGTAGTAGATGAAACATGATAAAATGCCCTACACGGAGCCCTCCTCGTGGACAAAACGAGGTGACGTGCCCTCAGCTTTTTGCGTCCTGGAGCCCCACCTTTTTATTGTTTTCACCCCTGCCCCTTAAAACATAAACCTGCAAACTCTGAGCCTATTTGTAAAGTTTAGAAATGGTAAAATCTGATTGCTGCACTGTATTTTTTCAAGGTTAACTTTATTTCATTAGAATTCACCCAGGAACTTATTCATGCTGCTACTAATGCACTGCTAATGAGTAACTGTTGAATATAACTGGGAATTTAGTTTGCTCCAAGGATGGTTATCTAAGGTAAAAAAGCTTTTCCGCATTTTCAAGAAACATCCCCTCTAAACCTTTGTCTATTTCTGTGTCATTACGGACAGGTGATTTGGCTTCCCCACACTTTTTTTTCTTTGTTTTATTTGGAATCAGCTCATTTGGAGGGTCATCGTAGACTCCCTTCTGTAGAAGTGCTGTGACTGTGTGTAATTGCCCTCCCATGCCCTGACTTCTTTTCGGACATCCTTTTCATTATCAAAATAATTTGATATTCATGCCAACTGTCTTGTAAGATGAGTGCACAAATACGCCCAATCATTCCTCCAGCTAGCTATTATTAACACCTCTATTAGACATCTAGTGGGTGCCTAGTCAAGGACATGGTTTTAACAAGACAAAATCTGTTTTGAGAATCAAATCCTCACCTCCATCTTATTGGCAGGGGATGACATTTACCGTTTTTTTTTTTTTTTTTTATTGGCCTGACTATATTAAACTTCTTTTGACTCATTTGACGACTCATACTGAAGAGCTATAGGTTTCCGTGCATTACATCACAAAGACATTGACATACAGATACAAAGTCGTGTCTAATAATGTGTTTTGCGCAGCATTGAGTGTTAGGCTGTTTACCAGAGGCAAATGAAAAGAGAAGGATGATAATGAAAAAGGGGATTAAACACAGACGGAGAGTAGAGAACCGGTTGGTCCTGTTGTTGAATGCACAGAATAGATTTGGAAAAAAAGGGTAAACAAGCTTTCCTCTGCCAGCCTCTATAACTGGACTGTTATTCACCTCAGCAAGCCAGCTCTGAACCTCTACGGGGTTATCTCTACTGGTGAGTGAGTATGTGTGTACTGAGCATTGGGGTCTTCCAAACAACATATTTGCATACAAACAGCCTGTCCAAATTCACAGAGTGGAGGAGGGGAGAGGAAGAAAGGGAGGGAAGAAAAAAGAAACTGAGAATAAGGTGAGTGTGAATGTATGTGCACACACATATGTATGTGTGTGTTTCTCCTGAAAGAGAATTCTGATGGGAAGGGAGTTTGTTTGACCTCCTCACATCCTGAGGGACTTTCGATTTAAGCAGAGTGGAGAATCTCATTACCTGAGTGATGCACTGTCTGTGTTTACACACATTATTCCAATGCTTCGACGTTCCTTCATTTCTCCACCTCTCTACTGATCCCTCTTCTTCTCGTCCCCGACCCCAAAAAACTTCGATTGCAATAACAAACCAGCTGGCTCAGCCAAAGAGGAGGCTGTGGGATCAAATGGCCTTTCTCAGAGCAGTTTTGTCGCAAGTGGGTTGCTTTGGTGAAAATACTTCACTGAAGTATGACCACCAATGACAGCACTTGAGAGGATGCAAGGGAATGAACAATGAGGTGAGACAGGAGGAAGACTATAAAGCGTGTGTGTGTGTGTGTGTGTGTCTGCTTATTCTAGTGCTGGACAATCACGAGACAAATTGACTCATTAATGTAAATTATAAAACATACAATAATAATAATAATAACTAGAACTGCAAGCAGTTATGTACGGGGGCCCAAGCCCCCGCACGACTCAGACCCTGCGCACCACAGAGCCCACGGAAGTTGGCCCAAAGGATGACGTGCTCGGGGCAAAAGTGAAGACAAAGGCCAACGTCTGAGCCATGGTATTCGCTGTAATGGGAAGTGCACTGGAAGTGCAAAAGGCTGAATGTGTGCTGATTTGGATTTGTTGTACTAAGCCACGCCCACATTGACCAGTCATGACCACCTTCAAGATATGGCATCAGGATTGGCCCTACATCATACCGACCAAATTTCGTAAAAAACGGTGTAGCCATCCAAGAGATATAAACTTCCCATATTTTTAGCGCCTGCTAGTGGCCAAAATTCACTAAATTCGGCTTATCCCTTCCTAGTCTCATGGCAACCAAGGATCTCAAATTTGGTGTTAATAGCATTTAGTTTGACTGAGATATCAAACAGTTTACATTTTTATAGCTAGCCACAGAAATTTGTTAGATTTTTGTCGTTAATAATCTGCGCATTTTTTGACCGAGCAAAATTCTTTTGATAACTTTAGATGAGGTCCAGGTGAAGAGTGTGCGTGCCAAGTGGTGCTGCAGGCTAAACTGTGCAAGGGAGGGCGGTGCAATTTGGAGGGTTGGTCAAGACACCTGCACGTACCTCAGACACAAAATACTACATATGTCCGGCTGCAGGGGGCGCTATAACCTAGGCCAACGCGTTTTTGCCTATAATTCCCACACCGTATGTCGCACATTCTGGAACTGGAAAACCTACTTTTTCTAACTCCTCCTTGGGATTTTGTCCGATCTGCGTGAAACTTGGCACGTACACTCTTCAGCTGGACCTCATCTAAAGTTATCAAAAGAATTTTGCTCGGTTAAAAAATGCGCAAATTATTAACAATCAACAAACAACAAATTTCTGTAGCTAGCTATAAAAATGTAAACTGTTGGATATCTCGGTCAAACTAAATGCTATTAACACCAAATTTGAGATCCTTGGTTGCCATGAGACTGGGAAGGGATGAACCGAATTTGGCAAATTTTGCCCACTAGGGGGCGCTAAAAATATGGGAAGTTTATATCTCTTGAACGGCTACACCGATTTTTACAAAATTTGGTGGGGATGATGTAGGGCCCATCCTGAGGCCATATCTTGAAGGTGGTCATGACTAGTCAATGTGGGCGTGGCTTATTACAAGATAAACAACAAACATTAATTTCAGCCAAACTATTATGCTGAGAGCTTTGAAATGTATATGGTACATATAGAATAGGAATAGGACACAGTTCTTCCATACCAAAAATTGCACATGTACTCCACTAGGTGGCACTATAATGGATGCAATCGCGTTTTTGCCTGTAACCTCCACATTTTAAAGAACACATTCGCGAACCTTATATCCATATGTTCCCTGAATAGAGCTGGGTTTCTCTGACATAGGACACGCCCACTTCTGGTGCACATTTCGTTCGCTAAATCGCCACATATGCAAAACCTAGTTTTTCGAACTCCTCCTTGGGAATTTGTCCGATCTGCGTGAAACTTGGCACGTACACTCTTCAGCTGGACCTCATCTAAAGTTATCAAAAGAATTTTGCTCAGTCAAAAAATGCGCTAATTATTAACGAACAAATTTCTGTAGCTCGCTATAAAAATTTAAACTGTTTGATATCTTGGTCAAACTAAATGCTATTAACGCCAAATTTGAGATCCTTGGTTGCCATGAGACTGGGAAGGGATGAGCTGAATTTGGCGAAATTTGGCCACTAGGTGGCGCTAAAAATATGGGAACTTTATATTTCTTGAACGGCTACACCAATTTTTACGAAATTTGGTGGGGATGATGTAGGGCCAATCCTGAGGCCATATCTTGAAGGTGGTCATGACTGGTCAATGTGGGCGTGATTTAGTACAACAAATCCAAATCGGCACACATTCAGCCTTTTTGAATGGGCGTGGCTTATTACAACATAAACAACAAACATTTATTTCAGCCAAATTATTATGCTGAGAGCTTTGAAATGTATATGGTACAGATAGAATGGGACACAGTTCTTGCATACCAAAAATGTACGGCCCCCATGTACTCCACTAGGGGGCGCTATAATGGATGCAATCGCGTTTTTAACTGTAACTGCCACAGTTTAAATAACACATTCGCAAACCTTATATCCATATGTTCCCACTTCTGCTGCACATTTCGTTCGCTAAATCGCCACATATGCAAAACCTAGTTTTTCGAACTCCTCCTTGGGAGTTTGGCACATACACTCTTCAGCTGGACCTGGTCTAAAGTTATCAAAAGAATTTTGCTCAGTCAAAAATCGGTCAAAACCCGAAGATGCTTCTTACTCGACAATCCCACTCTACAACTCTGCTCTTTTGAAGCTTCTGTATTTGGTTTATCTAGTGGAGCAGAGGCAGTTAATGATGAATGGCAGCACTACTTTCCAACATCCTTTGTCACATCTAATTTGTGTCTTTATGTAACTCTTTTGCAATAATTAGATTTTTCTTATTCACATTTCTGACTCTTCTTCTCAGGTTTTGCAACAGCCAAATTAATAATTAAACTTGCGGCCTCACTTAAACTGCTGTTATAATCTTGATTAATCTGTCTTCTGTTCCGCTCAGTTCATTCTTTTTACCCCTAACTTGCATTTCGTTTTTCAATAAACCACAAGTTATTTTTTGTTAAGTTTTACGAATTTGATCTCATCTCATCTTCTTACCTGCTGTACACCCTGAAGGATTTTCTATCTTTAGAGATTTATTCAAAAGAAACCCTGGCGCATGAATCCAAACCTGAACACCTCACATTCAAATTACTGACTTTCATTAAAAAAAAAACACATAATCACCACTTTAGTTTCTAATTAGGTCTAAATTTAGCATCTCAGCGGCTGCCTATCACCTCGTCTTTGAAGCCTCCCCGTCTCTTCCTTTACATTGCAGAAGACTGAAATCATCTGACGCCACTGTTGTGACAAGCTGCACTCCAAACAATAATTCAATTTGTCACTGCTTTGCATCTTTATTCTGGCTCACAGGCACACATCTCCTTTCAATCAAGCCAAAGTAAACCAGATAGAGAGGGCGAGAGAAGAAGAGAGAGAGAGATTGAGAGAGAGAGGCGTTGGTGGCAAACAGTCTGGGAGCCCGGTAGAGTATTTGACATTGTTGCCAGCGACAGATCACAGCGCACAAGCTCGTCATTTCATGTAACACAAGCGCTGTTTTAGACAGCACATTTGTTAAAAACCACCCAAGGAACATGCAGAGATTTGATAAAAAAGGGCTTAGTGTACGATTATTGCTTTTTTCTTCTTTTTTCCTTCTTTCCTTTTCCTTCTTTCCAGGCAGAAGAATTATTACTGCCAAGCTTCATGTCCATCAACACATGCTAATTCCCGTTTTACTGCTTCAAGCCAGCTTGTCTGTGTGTGTGTAGGTGTGTTTAAGTGTGTGTGAGGTTGGTACAGCGACCAAGCACGTCATTCCTGGTAGAACTTGGGTGGCAGAGTTGCCTTTGAACTGCAGACAGGGTTTAGTTAAAGTCTGGGTTTGAGCTCCAAGACAAACTTCAGCCAACTGTGAGCATAGAATATCTGCAGGATAAAAAAAAACAAATAAAAAAAAAAAACAGGGTTCTCTAAATAACCAAAAGGGTTTCTATTGTATTAGCACTGCTAGAGAAGTTCTCTATGGTTTAAACTCTGGTGTCATACAGGGATGTCCCGATCCGATCTGTAGGATCGGGATCGGGATCGGGGCCGGGATCGGGGCTGATCTGGGCATTTTTCCGCTGATCAGAATCTGCAATTTTGAACGTGGACCCAAATTTACGTCAGAGCACAATTTGTGGCAGAACTCAGACGTGTGCGTAGCGTTACTCTGGCAAACTTGTGGATAAAATGTCTGCAGTGTGGAAATAACTTCAATTAGAACGTGAAAGCAGTCCAACTGCTATATGTAACATCTGTAATACGACCGTTTCACGGAGCTGCACTTAATACTACTCATTTTATACGGCATATAAAAAACTAACACTCAAAGAATATAACGTGTTCACTCGAGCAGTACAGGCAAGGACACCGAAGCAACAAACACTTGCAGATACTTTCAAAAGGAAAGAGAAATATCCTCGAGACAGCGACATGGTCACAAATATTACAGAGAAGGTAATCAAATGAATCACTATGGATAACCAGCTCATCTCCGTGGTAGAGGATCAGGGTTTTCTTCGTCACCTGGAGTTTTTGAATCCCCAGTGTGCCCTACCATCTCTGCATTACATTACATTGACTCCACTTTCGAGTTACAGCGTGCCGGTATGCGCACTAGTTTCGTGGGTCTCATCCAGCAGAGCATGTTAAACAGGCACTCGAGGAGATGCTGAACACTGTGAAATAGACAAGCAACGCGTCCACATCATTTTATGTGACAACATAAGGAATATGAAAAAAGCAGTGGATGATATGGAGGTACCAAGCGTGAGCTGTGTCTCACACACTGCAGCTGGCTGTACACGAGGGTCTGCTGTCACAGTGCAGCGTCACAGACTCACCTGCTAACACAAGGAAAGTGGAGGCCAATGTTAGAATAGCATATGCAGAATAAGAAAGAGCCATATGAAAGCATATACTTTGTTTCAACAAAATAAAAAAACTATAAAGGAGCAGCTTGGATGCAGGTGCCTTTTTTCTTGATGCAGCTGTATTATCTAGGGATGCTCCGATCGATCGGCCGCCGATCGTCATCGGCCGATATGGACCCTAAACAGGTTGATCGGTGGGCTCTCAAAGTGCAGATCAGAAAAGCCGATCGCACATAAATATGTTTATATTTTTTTTTTTTTACCCGAGACGGCATTTGAGAACGCGCCACACAACAGAATACGGCGAGTATGAGAAACAAGCCCGGGCAAGACAAATCCCAAAGACATCCGTCACTCAGCTCACTGTAAGTGAAACGTTTAGACATCCGGAGCCTTTCAGCAGGGACAGTAAAAGGTGGAGCAGGGTTCTCCCCAGACGCTGCGCCGCTATACTCATTTTTAATGTTAGCTGCATTATAGCGGGTGTTTGTGGGCTGCCGCGGTCTTCTCGTAGTGAACAACAAGTGTCCGACAAGGTCCAACGCCATAAAACCAAGCTACTAACGAGACAGTGTCGTTTTATGAGCTACGGGAGCCCATGAGAAGCGATCTCCACCCCGCTGAGCAATCTCTCTACCCCCCACCCCCCCACTGACCGTGCGCCACTACACTACAAATTTCTGGGGATAACCCTGTGGAGGGATATAGCAACAAAGCTTATGGAAAAAAGGTTAATTTAATATTATTTCATCTATTGCTCTTGACAGGGTATGTAATGTTTACACAAATAAAAAGTTGATTGTGGTACATAAAGATCTTAATTGTATTTATTATTTATTTTAGTACAAATGCTTTTACCACTTTAAGTGGTGCACAAGGCTAGATTGTAAATACAGGACATTGAGGATTATTATTATTATTATTATTCTCCCATCCATTCTGTGATCGGTGATCGGTGATCGGTATCGGTATCGGCAGATTTATGATTCCTGTGATCGGTGATCGGATCGGCCCCCAGAAATGCTGATCGGAGCATCCCTAGTATTATCCAGGACAATATTAGTTAAGGCTAAGTATCGGATTGGGACTCGGTATCAGCAGATACTAAATATTAAAGGACTCGGATCGGGATCGGGGTAAAAAAAAAACTGATCGGGACATCCCTAGTTTCATATCAATCACTGTTTTCACTAGACAACATCTGAAAAACACAGTCTTTTCTATCTGTGAGTGAAGAAAATCCAATTAACCAACAGCTAAAGCTGGGGTAGGTAACATGTAATTCTGTTCAAAAGCATTTTTTTTATCATATTTGTATAATATTTCTTAACATCCAGACAGCATTCAAAGTATTAAATGATTTGGAAAAAAAAAAAAAAAAACAGAAAAAAAACAATGGTCTCTTCATCCAAAAATTCATCCAATCAATTTTACCAGCCCGACAATTTTGTATGGACAGACTACCTGTCAATCAATCTGCCCTGACCTGACCACTCTGCCCGCCCTGTGCTGACTCAACCCATCTTTCATTGCGGGTGACCGGTCTATGAAACAAACTGCTGGGACGCATCAACTTCTAGCTCTCAAAGCGTCAGTTCACGATAGAACTATGCCCGGCTGTTTCCACTCTCTTGATATTGAAAATTTAATCAGCAAATATGTATATAATATGATAGAATATTTAATACTATGAATATATAAATAAACTATTATGCAACCACTTTGTCTGATTCAAATACAAATTATAACAGTATACGCACAATCATGACCAAGGACATAGAGACAATCATTTTTATATCTGGATCTATTTCCACTCTGACACCCGACTTTAGTGGAAGGCATCATGCTGTTGTTGTGCAAATGGCTTAAGACAGAAGCTGAAAATATGCAAGTCCCCGGCGAGTGGTGGGGTTCAGATAGAGGGGGGGTTGATGGAAAGTTGGGACGGCTTGGCAGTGAGAGAAGAGGATCCAATCTCGAAATGTGTTGCTGTGAGGGTGAAATACTGGAGAAACCCTGCTGGGCCACATTTCACAGCTCTTTGAGGGGCTCTATAGGGAGATCTCTCCCACTGCTCCTATGGTAGCTGCAAGCAGGCAGGTACACGTACATCTCACACCACCCCCTCACACACAAATAACACATACAAAGCTTTTTTTTTTATCTACATTTCATTAATGGCTGGTGAAAATGTATTACTTTTAATCTGAGTTAGTTTTATCTTCAGTGAAAGAAACTTTGGTATTAACAACAAGACATGTTTACATATAGTTTCCTCCTCCTCCTTTTTCTCCTCCTCCTCCTCCTCCTCCTCCTCCTCCTCCTCCTCCTCTCTTTTCATTCAGGCTCCCTTCTGATGGACCAAGGGCCCTGGGACCCCCTATCTCTCCTGGCTCCTGCTGCCTAGGGCAATCAATCAAAAATTTTCAATACCAATACTTTTTTCGATACCAATTTTATAATATCAATTCTAACAAAAAGAAAATTACATAACACATTACAGTACGAATCTTGAGTTTTACTTTTTAGCTTAGGTATTTTTCCACTCCAAGCTGTTTTCTTACAGAAAAAATAAACAACGAATAATTTCCAGTGCAAAAGAACACTTGCAAACAAGTGACAAGTCAATGTCTGCTTTCTCAGGACACAGACAAGCCGACTCTTGACTGATGGTGTCTACTGTGAGGAGAAGATAAACATAACAGTGAACATTAGGTGAGCTGTTTAACCAACTGACCCAATTGATGAGCACATCTTTACGTTTAAGTTTTATCTGTTACTGTCAATCTCTAGTTAGCTTTTGATTTAGCTAGCTACATAGCCATAAAATAAAGCTACACAATAATATCTTAAGTTAGCGTTACACACCGGAGTCCGGTGCCGGAGATTTTGAATCAGGCTGTTCAGGCTCTGTAACAGGCGGACTTAAATGCTGAGAGGAGGATGGCTGCGGTCCGCTCTTCTTGCAGTCAAACATGGAGCAACTTTCTGCTCTTAAATTGATTCCATGCACGGCCTTAGCAACAATGGCTTTTTTGCATATATTGCATCGCGCACACTTGGCATCAATCTTCCTAAAATAAAGCCACGCTTTTGACCTCAGTGGCATTTTTTAACCGGTTTGACGACGCACACAACTACAGTTCACAACACAGATATACGTGAACCCCGTCTGTGGGCATAACCACAAAATGTCTCTGGTAACCCTGTATGTATTTTTCCTGCATGCCGCAATCACGTGTAACGTTACAGTCAATCACCAACCGCATTAGTCTCTGCCATAAAAGAACCGAAGTTCGGTACCCAGCCCTACTGCTGCCTCACATATTGATGGATCTAGATCGTTATACCCTGGGCTCTGTTGGATCATTGCTCTCCTCTGTTTTACTATCTCCTTTTATCTGTATTTCTGTAAAATGGAATGGCTATTCACAGTGATGTTTTCTCTTTTTTTGTTGCTAATTATCTTGTGTGGCATGCCTTCTTCACAGTAACCATGATGGTGCTTAGCGATGCCTAGGTCTGCTCAATCGTCCCCCTCGATCCATACACTTTACATATATAATATAATCTGTATCAGATATTCTGTCAATGCAACTTGTAAACTGTGATTTTGATGTTCTTTTCTGTACATGCCACACCTATTGCATGTCTGTGCGTCCTGGGAGAGGGATCCCTCCTCTGTGGCTCTTCTTGAGGTTTCTTTTTTATCTCCCTTTTAAAAGTTTTTTTTTTCAATATGGCAAGTTTTTCCTCACTCGAATCGAGGGTCTAAGTACAGAGCAGTGTTGGGTGTAACTCGTTACAAAGTAACGCGTTATTGTAATCACATTACTTTTTTCAGTAACGAGTAGTGTAAGGCATTACTGTTCTGAATGTAGTAATCACATTACAGTTCGCCAAGCTCGTTACTTACGTTACATTGCTAGGTTAATCAATTTTAACAGCATGGTCGCACGCATCACACACGGCGGGCTGGGGCGGGCGGCCGCCATTTTAACGACTTTCTCACTGGATTTAGTGACTTTTCAGACCCTCTTAGCGACTTTATTTCTATTAAGCTACGAGAGACCAATTTAGCGACTTATTCACATCATCGGGGGAAAGGCAAGAAATATATTATACTATAATTTACATGCTGCTCAGAGTAATCGCAGACCACGGCTCCTCTGCAGCAGCGCCGAGCTCTCTCCCCTCCCGCGTGGCTGCGCAGGCGACAGACCAGTGTGTGTGGGGGCGCTCGCTGGGGCAGGCTGGTGTGTTAGAGATACAAGCATTACTTTAAATTTGTTGAACCTAAGGAAAATAACTTGACTGTAAGGTGCACACTTTGCCCGTGTTGGAAACCTCTCTTCACCGCTGCTAACACTACCTCAAACTTAACGAAGCACCTACAGAGACAGCACACACAAATCTTGTTGCTAAGGAACCGTGGACTAACATGAATGAGACGCCAAGACAGAATGTAACGAGTAATGTAACGAGTAATGTAACTAATTACTTTCTCCAGGCAGTAATCTTGTAATGTAAGGCATTACTATTTTTGAGAGTAATGTGTAATGTGTAATATATTACTTTTTTGAGTAACGAGCCCCAACACTGGTACAGAGGATGTCGTTCACTGTCCAGATTGTTATGCCCACTGAGGCAATGTTATTGTGATTTGGGGCTATATACATTTGATTTGATTTGATGTACATTTAAAACATTTTGGTCCTTGACAGCATTAAAATACCTGTGAATTTTATGAGATATTCTGTGTGTTTTATAAAAGGGACATGTACGACCTATAAGGAGCAAGAATATGCTCAGTATAGTTATAATGTTTTTTTTTTAATGCAAGTGAACATTCCAGGTTAAGTGGTAGGAAGATGCTCATGGAGTTGTTTAGGGGATGAATGATTTAATAATGACTCTGGTAAATATTTACACTTATTTTAATTTTGGCCCGATAATGGTGCCAGAGGAAAGATCGACACGTGACCAAGTGTGTTCTTTGGAACATGAATATAAATTTCAGTTGATCAAAGAAAGATTTTGGCCTGACTGTGGCACACCAAGGAAGGTCACCGGATCACCAAAATTAATATGAAATACAAAAACAGATAATAAATTTCATTGCAATTTGGATAGTGGTTGTCAACCCTATTGAGAGAGAGACAGGATCAATAATAGAAATCCCCACATTATAGGAGTAATGCATGATGGTCAAAATCTAGTTTCATTTCCTCCATTCGAGATAAAAGGATTTCACCTGACAATTTAAATATGACTAGCATCTATTTATGCCAGAGCTTTACATGAAATATGCAGGACCTGTTAGAAGTGCGAGGAGAGGGGCTGCTCTGAATTCAGATCAGGAACCAAACCACTGGAAGAACCCAACACGATTCCAGTGTAGGTTGCCAGGGCAACGTGAGCAGGAACTTTCAACCATGGCGGCCAAACTGCTGAGGACGACAAGGAGAGCACAACGCAACAGGGAACTGTTGACAGCGACAAAACTGGAAAAACAATGAACGCATGCTGAGGGACATTTTAGCACTGTGACAAAACAAAGGAAACTTCTGGGAATGTCTGGGATGTTGCAGCAGATAAGGGGCCTTCTTGTGTGCCACAGCCACACACACAAAAGGCACATACAAAGACACACAGATGCTTATATGGAGTAATTTTGTCTTTCCACCTTCCTTAGCTGAGAAGAAAGGGCAAGAAAGCAGAAAAGAAAAGAAGGTAGTTGGCTGTAGCCTCAGAACAACCTGTAAGACAGACACATCCTGATGCTTTTATTTAGCTCCTAGGCAGCCTGCGTTCATCTGGCATCACTAAACACTTAATTAGACAGTAACACTAGAGTAGCATGCTGCTCCACGTACATTCCCAAGGTCTTGTTAGCAAGGAATGCATGGCATCATAGCGACAACTGCTACCTATCGCCAAGTGGCAAAGAGCAGTCCCATGGCAACACTGAGGCCACGCTAAGAGAGAGGGCTTTGGATGTCCACAGTACTGTAATGTTTGAGACAATTAGCTTTCTATTGTCTGTGTCAAACTTGCCAACAGATCAGACACAGATATATGCATTCTCCTACTTTATAGTCAAGGCTTTCAGCATTCTACTGTGCAACACAGCCTGATTAGGTTTCACTGATATGGGTTTTGGAAGCTGAGACTGACTTTGTGGTTTGAATTACACATTTTATACCTGTGTGTGTTTATATCTGACCATTTTAAAGGCTAGAATGTCAAGAAAATAACACAATGGTGTTTCCTTATACTTGGATTTTCAAGCTTCAGATAAGACTGCTAAGACCATCACAAAACACTAAAATTCTCTGTGAGACTAAATGCCTTTTCAGACAGAGATTCTGAAACAGCACCACAACAAAGGCTTGCCTCTACAAAATCTTTGTTCTATAACACTGAACCTGACACCTCCCCAGCTTGTCATTTTGTTCTTCATGCCAGCACTGTGGAGCCAAAATAGGTGTGATGGAACTCCTCGTAACATTGGGACCTGTGATTTCCACCTGTAAATCTACAAACATATCAGGAAACTTTTTATAAATATATATATAAATATATGTTGTTATAAGTATGTTGTGCTTCACAGAAAGTCACGAAAATGTGCTTTGCTTTAAGTTACATCACATAATTGCCATAAAGTCAGAGACATGATAACTAATGTTCAGGAACTTGACCACGCCCCTCCTCCTAGCTGATCTGCCACCCTGGCCCACATTGTAGTTATCCCCGGCTCCTCATTCATCCCGGGAGTTCTCCTTTCGAGTAAATCTGGTGTAGGATCCAGCACATCCCTCTATATACCTCTTTTACACCGTATCTCATCTGCTGCACTAAGCCCCAGCTCCTCTTCCTGCTTGGACACTCCACTCCGACTTCCCAGTTTGCACCAGTCCTCAATGTCTGTCCTTTATCTCCCACACACCATCCCTGCCACCCACCATTTTCTTCCTCCGCGTTCCACAATACCTTCCACAATTCCCCTAAAATAAAAAATTCTGAATTCACTTCCACAACATCCACTCCAGCCCCTCTCAACACGCAACACTCTCGGACAACTCCATCCACTCCCAAGACACCCTCCATTTCAACCTCAAACAGAGCAAGACCAACCAGTTCTGCCTCTTACATCCCATCACATCCCATCCTAAGCCCTTACGAACCCATCCTATCATACGTACACCAGAGACAAGTCCCAGACCGAGGTCCTCCCAAGCCTACAACATCTACACCCACAGCCACCTCAGTGATATCCACCAAGCATATTTCCTCATAACCCAGTAATAACTTTTGCATTAATTTTTCACCAAGATCTTGTATTGATGATGGGAGAGTCGGACCACTGCGCAAAGCCTTCTCCAGCACATCCCAGAGATTCTCAATGAGGTTAAGGTCTGGACTCTGTGGTGGCCAATCCATGTGTGAAAATGATGTCTCATGCTCTCTGAACCACTCTTTCACAATTTGAGCCTGATGAATCCTGGCATTGTCACCTTGGAATATGCCTGTGCCATCAGGGGGAAAAAAATCCATTGATGGAATAACCTGGTCATTCAGTATATTCGGGTAGTCAGCTGACCTCACTCTTTGGGCACATAATGTTGCTGAACCTAGACCCGACCAACTGCAGCAACCCCAGATCATAGCACTGCCCCCACAGGTTTGTAGAGTAGGCACTAGGCATGATGGGTGCATCACTTCATCTTCCTCTCTTTCTCTCGATAAGCCTCACTGATCAGTGGTTTTCTTAAGGCTACACAGCAGTTCAGTCCCAATCTCTTGATTTCCCTTCGCATTATGCGTGTGGAAATGCTCTTACTTTCACTATTAAACATAGCCCTGAGTTCTACTGTTGTTTTTCTACTATTTGATTTCACCAAACGTTTAAGTGATCGCCGATCACGATCAATCAGGGTTTTTTTTTACTTCCACATTTCTCCCTCGAAGACGATGGTTCCCCACTATCCTTCCAGTTTTTAATAATGTGTTGGAAAGTTCTTAACCCAATTTTAGTAGTTTCTGAAATCTCCTTAGATGTTTTCTCTGCTTGATGCATGCCAATGATTTGACCCTTCTCAAACAGACTAGCATCTTTTCCACAACCACGGGATGTGTCTTTCGACATGGTTGTTTAAGAAATGAGAAACTACTCATTGCATCAGTTGGGGTTAAATTACTTGTTGCCAGCTGAAAGATAATTGACCATGCAGTAATTTTCCAATAGGAGGCTCTTACCTAAATGCTTGGTTAAAACCAGTTGGCGACCTTTTTTGTGGCAAGGCAGTATATGTGTGTGTATATATATGTGTCTGTATATGTGTGTGTACATTGTTTGTTTACATTCTCTGGCCTTGTAACAAATAATTTGAATATGCTTTGACCTACTTCTTTCTTGCGAGCGTCCTAGCATATGTGCGAATCGGTGTAGCTAGTAGCTTACAGTGCAAGAGCTGCATTGAAATTGCAACACATTTAAAATATTATTGCCCAAACTAATTATGTGTTTAATTCATAGCAATTCCCTGTTCAAGCTGCGATAAAAGGTCAACGTACTAGTGACAAGCATATGCTTTTTATCTATACATATTTCAAAAAATAAATTGGCATAAATATGATTGTTTAAAACATACTCAGTGGGCAGAGGAGGGAGCTGCAGGATGTTTTGATATTTCCAAAACAAAGTTTTAAAGTATTCCTTTAACTCGAAAATGTGTATTATCCAATACTGGTTTGACATACCATCACAGTGATAAATCTTTCAAATCTTCACAGTGAAATAATGGATGGAAGGCATCAATCATCCATGAGAGAAAGCCAGAAGCCACCCGATGTGGCGGAAAGACACTCAACTGTGCTTAGATATGTCCTGATGCTATGCTGGATGGCAAGCCTGCTGTCGTGATACTATGTAATTCACAGTGCGAAGTCACATTAAAAAAGAGACAGGGGAGAACCAAGCAAACAAGTCTGATTATTTACAGTCTGGATTTTGGAGTGTCTTTTCAAGCAGGATGAATGAGGACAGACAAGA
The DNA here is from genome assembly GCA_963678695.2 of Diplodus puntazzo. Classification (NCBI taxonomy): domain Eukaryota; kingdom Metazoa; phylum Chordata; class Actinopteri; order Spariformes; family Sparidae; genus Diplodus; species Diplodus puntazzo. The sequence goes on along the minus strand of OZ023170.1, from coordinate 9,339,956 downwards.
TAAATGACAAGAACTGTGCAAGTAATTTTCTACCACAGAACAACCAGGGGCCAAAGGAACTGTCTGTTCAGTATGTGAAGCGTGGACAAATACCTTTCACATTAAGTCAGGACCCTGGAGACATAGATAGTGTACGTGTGTGCGTGTGACTGCAGAGAAAGAGAACATGGCTCTGTATTGTTAGAGCTTATACGTGTGTCAACACGCGTGCATGAGACATGATTTCTCATGCAAATAAAGGCAAGCACCTTATTATAAAAAAAACATTATGGTTCCCTCTAAATACTACATTTAAATTCAACCAATGGCGTGTTTAGATTAGATGTATGCTGACTGCAGATAATTCTTTGACCTAACGCTAAAATGACCCTTGTGATCTGAAGGTGTTGTTGGCAAGGTAACCTTAAGGAATGGAGAAGATGGGGGTAAAAGATGGCATCACCTCAGTTTCTGTATAGATGGAAAGTGAAATGAACTGATGAGAACCCTCAACCCAATGCCATGAATAGAAGATGAGGGAGAGAAGGACAAGGATGAATGGTGATGACAAATACATTGAGACTAATGACATCAGGTAACGAGGCCAAAGTGTTTGAAAGCAGTCATTAAAGTCGCTGGTATTTAAATTACTTACTTTACTTTATTGCCACATATAATTAAGAGTAATTGCAGTGAAATTCTTACGTACCTTTGGTCATTTGCATAACATAAATGGAAATACAAGAATATAAGAAAAGATAAGATAAAAAAATATGATAAATAAATAGTGCAACGCACCCAATATAAAAAGAGAAAAAGAGGAATGTAACAGTGCATATCTCATTTAAAATCGAAGTCTCCGGATATGCTGCATTAACTGCAAAAAACACAGCATTGTGGATCATTGTGTAATTTGATATGCATCAACTGATACCAGAAGCACCCACATAAAGTACAAAAAGAGGAGGAAAACACAAAATGGAGGCACTCAAGACGCCATCAGAGAACAGACTTGGCTGTAGGTGTTTTCTGTGATGGATGGGGCAGGTTTATGTTACCGCCTCAAAACTAAAAATTAGAAGCAGAGCGATTTTTACTCTAATTACTTTTAATCAGCTAGCGGTGGCTAGTAGTGGAGGCTGCAGGGTTTGGTCTGCAAAAACTAAATAAACAACAAGCTATTGAATGGATCCATGGTCCCCACAGGATGAGTCCTACTGACTTGACTGACGTGACCCATCATTTCGCCTTTTTGACATTTTCATTTTTCTGAGAAATATTTTAACAACTATAGGATAGATTGCTATGAAAGGTTATATAGACATCTATGGTGACCCAAAGCATGAATCTTAATATCTTTGTTGATCCACTGACTTTTCATTCAGCTATTGCACAAGGTAGACACATAGTAGACATCTCTATCACACAGTACATAGACTTTTATTACATAACACCAACACTTTTGTGTCTTCACATTCTGCTGATAATGATAATTTTAGTTTTAAACTAAACTTCTGTGCATATTTTAAAAATTGCCCCTTTAATGTTACGCCCAGGATGAATTGTAGGCCTAACACCTTTGGTGATTCCTTCACCTAAAACGCAGTTTTAGTTTAGCAAATACTAATGGCATTCCCATCAACATCAACTGATGTCAACATTGTAGTTAGTGCTAATCAGAATATATTTGCATCCTGAACTAAGGTGGCCAGCAAAGTAAATATCATAATTGATACACATAAGGTTACTTAAGGGTAACCATGCTAGCTTAATCACAGGTTTATGTGCATCAACTTGTCAAGATAAACTTCTGTCTTATTCAAAATCATCAATGCATGTCAACTCTCAAGAAAAAGTAGCAATATATACATTTTTTTGCTGTTTTTATGAATTCAATCCTTGAAAGTCTGTGTTCTTTTATTTTTAGGCAACCCCACCCAGGAGGGCTCTTAAACCAGGAAGTGGTATGAATTACCCACAATTCCCCCATGGGGGTATAGGGTGGGAAGAGAGTTTGGACTGTCAGCGCCCCTTTTACCACTCATCAATCACTTGGGTTACTGTGGGACAGGCTGCCAGGGATCAGCAACACATACATGCAAGCGCACACATTTTCAAACCTAAAAAAAGGTGTGAGTGCAATACAAATGCATAATCTGTGTCTCTGTGAGACAATCAATACAGATAAAATAGAGAAACCCTATTAAATGTTGAGGGCTGTTTCCTCGCCAATACAAATGCACATATCAGGGACACGCGCACACAGAGAGTGTCGCTGTTCATAACCACAGAGAGGAGACAGAAATAGAGGGAAGACGATCACAGCTCAGAGTTCCCAGAGGCTGGTCAACATCCCAGTAAGAGGAGAGAGAGGCAGGCAAAAAAGGAGTACTTTCAATAGTTGTGGTTCTCTTTATTCAGAAGGCTGGTATTTTGTTATACAGCCTCACATCCCCTGACATGATGTCTTCCAGGACTCTCAAACTCTGTATGCATGCCTGTGTGCTGATATCTGTGTCAGTGAATAATGACTTTGTGTTATTTTTTGCCTGTAAGTAATATCCTTGAAATGTCCATAAACAATAAATCTTTAATTCAGGACTCAGTATGTTAAATCTAGATGTAGGATTTTTGTGCAATGTTTTAAAATATTCTGATGATATATTTGTTTCAGTTAACACAATCCAAGTGGAAACGTGCAGTTTGTGTAAATTTGCATTTTCTTTTTAGGAGTCAACAAAATCAGACATTTGCAAATCCCACATATTGTGGTTTTTAGACTACATTGCAGGACTACAAATAATTGTACATGCTTTTAAAAAAACAATTAAATATCCATTTCATTTAAACTATTGCCAAGCAAGTTCACAAACACCAACAGATGAGTCTCTCTGTATTTCGCAATAAAACAGAATTTCAAATGCAAATGACATTACGAGTCGTGTGGAGTACTAATCAGATTGTGAAAATAGTCCAATTTTTTCTGTGGCTCTGGGGGAGCTCAGTCAAACAGAATGACCCCTGAAAAGTCACTGGCATTACGGGAAGTGTAGCATTCTTAAATATTGTCCCATACTTGGGGTTTGGCATATGTTGCTTCAGTTTTGACAATTCCTTGAGATCTGTCCCTCGAAAATCACTCAACTTTGTGAAAGTGCAAACCACCAGAATAGACCTCTTCATACAAGTGCATTAAAATCCTTAAAATGGCATTTACTCCTTCCAGTGTTTCACACACAATAATTTGTTTGTGGCGGTCGGCCACAATATCAACATTGGCTGCCACGTATTGATTTTCGATTTTTGGAGCTGCAAGTCCTGTTCTCAATCACTCAAGACAGCACACCTGTCAGTGAATAGCATGATGTTACATACTACGATACAGTGGATGGCAGGGTGGTTTTTAGTCCGCCGGTAAAACCAATGAACAAGAGAAGAAGGACCATTCAACGCAGTTGGCTTGACCGTAAGTTCCTCTGCTGGCCTCGTCGTCGAGATCAAGCCTCCACAAAAAGTGCTAGACCTTGAAGCCAGTTTTTGTAGTGGCCAAGCAATGGCAATGGATGTAATTACATCGTCATGTGATGCACTGGGGACTTTTTCCCAAAAGCTAACATTGTGAAAGATGCATCTGTAAAACAGTAATAAAAGCCTCACAACCCCCCTGAAATTACTCCTTTAACTGTCAGAATTTGTCTAGGAGAGCTGCCAGATTACATGTTATCCCCATCCAAGTTAGTTCGACACTAAACCTGAAGTTATCCAACTCAGTCGGTGGAGTGCCCATGCTCTACAGCACACAATTAAAGTCTGATTCCTCAGGAAACACTGCCTTCTCCCTTGTTAATAATTCCAGAATATACGAAGATCCAAATATTTTTAATTTCACAAGTTTAACAGCTGGACACAGGATGTCTCCTACTTCACTGTGAAGTCCTTTCCTAGTGTTTCTGTTCTGGAGGCTTCCGGTTTCCACATCACCCATCCACATCACATCCGGATCAAATCCTCAAATCAGATTCTACGAGCTCAGAGAAAATTTACACTATGCTATGTATGTGAAAACAGCTTTCTACTGTTAAACTCTGCACATACATCATTCTACACAGCGAAGCTCAAATATTCAACTGTAGGAACAAGAAGACTGGAGGGGGACTTTAAGTAGAGGCGTTAGTGAAATTTGGTCTTAAATGCCCTTATATTTACTGTAGCAAACATGAGATTTCTCTGCTTCTTCGCATAAGCAGGGAAATTGACTGAATTAAGGTAGTCAAATGGATAACAGCTAAGGAAAATTTGGTAATTTTCCCTTGGATTTATGTGATAATGACAGCTGTTCTCAACAACAGCACTTTGACAATATACCTATATAACCAATTCATCCTCTGCAGTCTGTTAAAAGATGGAATTCAATTAAGATGCAATGATGTGATGATTAGCCTGAAGTGAAATTCATATTTTGAGAAAGATTGCTATACTAGGGTGGTCTTTATTTCATCCCTTATTACCCATCATCAAGACAGATGTGACAGCTAACGTCCTCTCTGCTATTAACCCTCTCATCAGTGGCTTACATTTAGAAACTCCAAGACTCCAAAATGAAATGATGAAACAAGACAGGAGGAAACGATTCATTTTTCCCAACCATCAATCCGTTGCTGCTCATAAATGTCAGCCTTAGGGAAATTGAATGGCACCATTTGTCTGTGTTTATTAGGCTACGATGAACTCAGTCTCAATGACCTTTCAGAGTACCTACCCATGCCAAGTTAACTGAGGATAAGTAAAACCTGGAGTTCCTATGACTTGCAGAGATTGAACGCTAGCATCCCTGCGGACTCATCACCCCGATTTTATTAAAAAAAAAAAAAAAGAGGAGATGGCGAAGCAGAAATTCATCACAAGAAAGGCTGGAGTCCATTGGGATAGTGTAAAAACTTTTTATTACTTAATTACTTAGTCCTGCAAGCCATTATGTATCATGGTGCATTAACTTAATCAAGTAGTTTTGTTACCTTAACCTAACCAAGTAATTGTGATGCCTAAGCATAAACAAGTAATTGTGATGCCTAAACCTAACCAAGTAGTGTTGTAACCTTAATCCTACCTAGTAGTTTTTTTAGCTAAACCTAACCAAGTAGTTTTGTTACCTCAACCTAACTAAGAAATTGTGATGCCTAAACCTAACCAAGTAGTTTTGTTGCCTTTACCTAACCAAGGGGTTTTGCTACCTCAACCTAACCTATTAGTCATGCTACCTAAACCTAACCAAGTAGTTTTGATACCTAACATGGTGCTGAGTTTGCTAAATCTGAGAATGGTTTAGCATTGCGTTGATGTAGGCGACAGTAACATGACTGACAAGTGAAATCTAGAAGGAATCAACACAAACGTTAACAAACCACGCTAACTAGCTTACACTTTCAGAGTGATGGCTAGTTAGTCTAATTTGCTAGATTCTTCTTTAAAAAAAGCACAATACAAACTCAACAGCATGTCCAAACCTAAATGTCTAAGGCAGACAAATCATCACAGAACACATACCATATGTGTCCTTGATGGTTTCATCCTATTTCGAAACAACACAGACCATAACTGTAGGATCATTTCCACAAAAAGTGAGTAGAACTGAAATTTCTGTTCAACTTCAAAGCTGCAGAGTGCAATATTTAACAGTTCTGAACTCATTAACACTCCTTCAATAGTAATCTTGGTTCAAATGAACCAATCCTGTGTTCCTGAAGAAAGCAAACACGAACATACTGTGCTAAATCACGGAATACCTGCCTTCTGAAATTAAACTTGATCAACTTCTTGCTGCCATCTGGACCCATAAAAATGGGTGAGCGGCTTTAAATTCAAAGTCTCTTGCCTCTGTCAATAATTCATTAAGTTGAACATTACCTTCAAATATCACCTTTTCCATTATTTACCAGACAATTTGTCATGAAACTCCAGTAAATTTAAACACAATAGGTCTGCTGGCTGTTGCACCATCAGATTATTTTCCCTTATTATATTATTGATTATTTTTTTCTTTTGTTTTTCCCAGAACCACCTGCAGCCAGTGCCAGTAAAACAGCAATGTGTTACACTGACAAAAAGGCTCTGATTGCAAGTGATGTCCCCACCAGACACAACCACCAATCCCCTCTCTGTCATCTGTCAATGTCCATCACAAAGACTGATCTTGTTTACATAATTGTAGCTGCTCTCACTAAGCCATAACCCTGAAGAAAAATCGCTAAATATTTTTATATGATCACACTTCATACTATTATCAAATTAATAGCATCAAAATAATCTATAAGGAATATAATATAATTGTTTGGTCACTTTAATGGATGTATAATATTTTGTGATATTTTTGTCCATGCCAACATCACTGTTTAATGCTCATTATTGTGGTTCCCAAAGTGGGGTCAGGGGACCATCTCGGGTCACTAATTGAACATGAAAGCGGTTCCCAATGTCAAGGACTCATATGTTGATTTTACGAAGTTTCACTTTGAACGCTGTAATTTCCCTGCGCAGCGTAGTGTAAACAGACAACAACGTGATTTTCGTGAGCCTTAGCCACCATGTGATGTAATGGGGCGACAGCGTGAATATGTGTGGGGCCCCTGACATGTAACGGTTAAAAAACTCCTGATCTTTCAACAAATTCCGGAGCCTGACAGCATCCACCGCGCGTCCAGCTGGACCACCAGGAACCACACCATACCTCGTTGTCTGTTAGAGCTGCGCAGCGTGCGCCTGCAGCGGCAGCCTCCAGCGAGAACAATAACTTGTTTCTGGCTGTGTGCTGTGGCTGGAGTGATGAATGGTGGAAGGTGACAAAGAGATGTATGGTATGAATGGTGCATGAACCAACGGGTCGTGATGGGACGGAACGAGGAGGGGTAGGGTACTTACGCTGCTGTTCTCTCCTGTCCAGTGGACCATCGCCTGGTTGTGCGTCGCATCTCCTTTGAGCACGAACGAACTGCTGAGCAGGGGCATTTGTTTTTCCCGGGACAGTGCTCTCCTGAAGCGGGGTGAGTTCTCCGCGCCCACGGCTTCCTCGTTGCCGTGAGTCGGTAAGCCCGGCGCGGAGCTTCCGTCTCCGCCGTCCATGTCAAACGTACGGTCCTCCCCGCCGCGCCGGTTTAAAGCTCGGCTGTCACAGCGGACGGGTCCCGGCAGTGCCATCCAGGCCGAGGCGGTCAACAGATAGACGCAGATGTGAGCAGCGGCGGAGAGCGGTTTTGCGGGGCGCAGAGATGCCATCATTTGCGCCGTAGTAGCGCTCGTATCGCGGAGACTGATGGAGAGAGTGCTGATGCTCTTGGAAGAGAGATAGGTGTATACTGTACGCCGGGAGAGATAGAGTGAGGTAAGGAGGGAGGGAGGGAGGGGAACTAGAGCGAAGGCAGACAGTGGGAATAACATGGACGCGTCTCGGTGCCAAACTGGATTCACAGGACGGCGCAGCGGTGACATCTGCTGTTGTGCAGCTGCAGCGCCCTTCGCCTGAACTCCACTCAGTCATCATTAATGTTACCACATAAGAAATTAACTCTTGAAATGTGACATATGGCGCATTTCAAAGATGATTGGTTATCATTTCTAACACTTTTTTATTTAACTGTTCATCTTTATCATTTATGACGGCCGCTCGAGCCTGTGGATTAGTAGTGGGTTAACAGGGTTTTACAGTTTCTGTGGCACAGTCACCCAAAGAAAAATATGATTCTTAAAAAGAATCTTTTCTCACAACACTTGCATTCCTTGTTACACAAAGAAGCAAACACCATCCTCTCCCAGAGAAAACGCCTCAAAAATGGAGAGGGATGACGTCAGTCCTACACCCACAGAGAAATCTCTGATATTCTTTGTGTTTGTTCATGTGTGTTTTCATTCCTCACCAAACTACCTAAAAAAAATTTACAAGGGATTTCAAAAAGATTAAGATCAACCTTCCATATCTACCAATTGCTAGATTTCCATCAAAGAAAAGGGTTGTTTTGACCCAGTGTTAGTGTTTATTAGGGGGCCAAGCCCGAGGGGCAGAGGGAACGCACATGCAAGCAGACGTCTTTCCCAGGATCAGCGGTGCTAGGATGCTGCCGTCGGGGCTTGTTCATGCAACACCTTCCACTGAGGAAGTTGTTCCTTTATAATTTGGTTGCCTGATACTGCAGGTATTAAATAATGTACGGTGAAGTCTGAAAAACTCGGTAAACTGCTGCATGATTCCCCGGACAAAGACTGAGTCGATGGTCCGCTTCTGGAGCTGGCTGAAGAAAACGTCCACACGAGGCATAATGCAATGAAATAGTTTCAGGAAGAAGCTTAAAGTATCATCGTCCAGTAGCCTCACAAACCCTCCAGCTTCCAGCAGAGTGGTAGGCTCAAACTCCCCTGATGGTTTGAAAACACTGGATGATATGACCTTTCTGCTCAAACACAGAGTTTACGGCATGGATATGGAAGTTCCATCTTACTGTGCAGGGAGTCTGTCTGCCACGACGAGATCTTGAAAAAAACCCAGAGAATCCAGCTAGGTCAGAGAAGAACTGATTAACTAATGGAATGTGAGATGTCACCTGCTGCATGATGAAAGCTGCAGCAGGTGACAAGGAAGAAAGATGAATATTTAAAAACCTGAAAATGCAGAAAGACTGAAGAGTAAGAGGGCTGAAAGAGCTTTAAAAGGTGAACAGTTTCTCTGGCTGCATATATGTTGGAGCAGTAAAACAGCCAAAGTTGAATGAATGGGAAAAGGCCTCCCAAACTCCTGCTATTTTTCAAAAACATTTAATGGTTATCGCCGAAATATTCATATGTTGAGTAACAGGAGACATTGCTGAACTCTGTGATGTCATTTTTTATTTCTGTAGAGTGAAAAATGAGGGCATCAGAGCGAGAGAAAAAACAGGTACCGTCTGCTCTCATCCAGAAACTTAGGCTCAAAATTAACATTGCAGCTTATGGGGGAGTTGCTTGAGTGTTTATCGCTCCAGGGCTCCCACAGCCAAAACTGTAAGTCTTGCATCTGAAAGAAAACTATCACCTGAAAGCCAACAAGATTTCCTACATTTCTATGTATATATTGTCCATGTGAGGTAAAAGATGTGGGATCCAAATCGAGCTGAAGAGAATTTTTTCTCAAGTTTTTGTAGCTGCTCTTCACTCTAGCGATGATGTCACGCACTCTAGCTCACGCAATACACACCCATTATGAAATCAGAAGATGGCCTAAAAATCCTTAAAACTAAAACTGTGATGATTTCAAAACCGTAAAAGATTTTAAAAAGCTGAATACATGCCCAATAGTTCAAGGTCTTCTGACTCTTTAAAAGGTGGAATGGTGTCTGTAGCTCAAAGTATAAAGCACAAGAAAAGGTTGAAATCGATGAGTTTTGATGAGGATTTGAAGATTTTCCCATTTACTTTCCATTCACACTAATTAGACTGCGACCAGAGCGCCACCTATTGGCTGATTTGCACCAAATTTTGCACAAACTCTCATCGGGCCATGGAACACAACTGACAAAAGTGTTGTGGTAATCAGAATGTATTTGGTGCAAATACGAAAGACTGTCTGTTTTGAACACAATGTGCAGGAATTTGTTGTATTATATTTTGGGCATCTTTTGGTCTATCAAAATTCTTTTGATAACTTTTTGTCAGGAGGGTCCACAGATTCTTCATGCAAGTTTGGTGGAAATCGTTCAAATCGCCTAGGAGGAGTTCAAAAAACTAGGTTTTTCATTTGTCGCGATTTTGAAAACGGAAAGTTATCGCCAAAGTGACAATTCAGCTGAATTCAGGGAAAATGTAGATATAAGGTTTAACAATGTGCGACATATTATGTGGGAGTTATGGGCCAAAAACTTTTTGCATTGAAAATAGCGCCACCTGCTGGTCATTTTTGGTGTGTGAGTTACAGGGGCCATTATATAGCACCCCTATGAATTTCATTTCCATAAGTGTTATGGTGTGGGCACAGTGCCAAATATTAAATGAGACGGCCACCAGAGCGCCACCTAGTGGCGGATCTGTAAACCCTTTGTTACCTGTCCTCAGGAGGGCACTGACAATAATTGAACTAAGTTTCATGTTAATCCGATGAACCAATGTGGAGATATAAAATACTTCAATTTAAAGAGCGCCACCTTGTGGTCATCGCCTGAATTTTTGCACAGGGCCTCAGGGCCACATGGGGAAGTAGTAACGTTAGGTTCATGTTATTAGACCACCAATGTGAAGATATGCAACACTTCCTGTTTTGAACCAAATCGGCAGGAAGTTATTTGATAACTTGAGTATTGTTTGGCTTATTAAAATTCTTTAGTAACTTTTTGTCAGGAGGGTCTACAGATGCTGTGTGCCAAGTTTCTAGCAAATCGGGGAAATCGCCTGGGAGGAGTTCGAAAAAAATAGGTTTGCGACATTTCGCGAAGTAGCCGAAAGACACGGTAGGCGGAAATGGGCGTGGCCTATACCACAAGATTCATCAGAACTCACTGAATGCGGGGATATAAGGTGAGACAAAGTATATGCGAGTTATAAGCCAAAACTCACTTTCCTTGATTGTAGCGCCACCTAGTGGTGGAAATTCAGGATGACAATAGATTATAAAGTTTTTCGCCAGGTATGACTTGTGTTCCAAGTTTGGTGAGTTTTGGGGTATGTTCAGGCAGTGAAAAATGCAATCATTTGGGACGAAGAAAAAAAAAAAACTAGAACTGCAAGCAGTCATGAACGGGGGCCAAGCCCCCCCGCGCGACTCGGACCCCGCGCACCGCAGAGCCCACGGAAGTTGGCCCCAAAGGATGATGGGCTCGGGCAAGAGTGAGGACACAGGCCAACATCTGAGCCGTGGTAGTCACTGTAATGGGAAGTGCACCGGAAGTGCAAAAGGCTGAATGTGTGCCGATTTGGATTTGTTGTACTAAATCACGCCCACATTGACCAGTCATGACCACCTTCAAGATATGGCCTCAGGATTGGCCCTACATCATACCGACCAAATTTCGTAAAAATCGGTGTAGCCGTTCAAGAGATATTTCGCAAATCGCAAGAACTGGAAAACCTACTTTTTCGAACTCCTCCTTGGGATTTTGTCCAATCTGCGTGAAATTTGGTACGTACACTCTTCAGCTGGACCTGATCAAAAGTTATCAAAATAATTTTGCTCGGTCAAAAAATGCGCAAATTATTAACGAACAAATTTCTGTAGGTAGCTATAAAAATGTAAACTGTTTGATATCTCGGTCAAACTAAATGCTATTAGCAACAAATTTGAGATCCTTCCTTGGTTGCCATGAGACTGGGAAAGGATCAGCCGAATTTGGCGAATTTTGGCCGCTAGGGGGCGCTAAAAATATGGGAAGTTTATATCTCTTGAACGGCTACACCGATTTTTTTTTAGTATGATGTAGGGCCAATCCTGAGGCCATATCTTGAAGGTGGTCGTGACTGGTCATTGTGGGCGTGGCTTATTACAAGATGAACAATAAACATTCATTTCAGCCAAACTATTATGCTGAGAGCTTTGAAATGTATATGGTACATATAGAATAGGACAAAGTTCTTCCATACCAAAAATTGCACATGTACTCCACTAGGTGGCGCTATAATGGATGCAATGGCCTATAGGTGGCACTATAACGGATGTAAATGCGTTTTTGCCTTTTAAACAGGTGATATTTTAAAGAAGAACTCGATGTTACTGTGCTACGTCCAACATGCTAACACGTCACCTCTGTAGCTCCTCACAAAAAGTTCTTTCTGCTCCACAGGTTCTGTAACATTAGTTCACTTCTCACATATGCAAGACAAATGGATAACAGTGCGTTTAGAATATGTAGGCATACACACTAATCAACATAAATGCATTTTTCCTTGTCACTCTCATCTTTTGTTGCAATAATAGAAATGTAATGAAACAGTCCTGATGTGGGGTCACTCCTGAGGCCAGCCATATAGTTAAGTAACAATTGGTCAAAGTGGGTGTGATTTAGTACACCAAATCCAAATCAGCACACATTCAGCCTTTTGCACTTCCACTGCACTTCCCATTACAGCAAATACCACGGCTCAGACGTTGGCCTGTGTCCTCACTTTTGCCCCGAGCCCGTCATCCTTTGGGGCCAATTTTACGTGGGCTCTGCGGTGTGCGGAGTTCGAGTTGCGCGGGGAGGCTTGGCCCCATTCATAACTGCTTGCAGTTCTAGTTACTGTTGTATTATTTACCAAAACTAAACTAAAACTAATGATTGCTCTCTTTAAACCTACATGTTGCTTTTCATATGTGAATGACTTGTAGTTTTGAATGTCATTTAATCATAATAACAAGAAATATGTGACCGTCAGGTGGTAGAACTTGAGCTTGTTGTGTTCAACAGAATAACCATATTTTTGCTCAATTCGTAACCAAGTGATTTTTTCTTTCTTTTTTTTTTATCATTTTTTAGAGATTTTATATACACAACAATCAAAGAACCAAAATAATACCCAAACATATGTCTTCGAAACAAAACAGAGACTGACAAGAAAAATAAGAAACAAATAATACAAACCAAAAAACGAAAACTTTGGAAATAACCCACTCACAATAAACAAAAAACTACCACAACAACACTAATTATTACATTCAGATCATACCATTCTTGCTATGCCTTATATTGATCCAGAACACTCACAAAGTCAAATTCTGTGTGAGATGGCCAGATTTTTAAAAAGTCTGAGGATCTGCCTTTACTCCTGTAATACTGTCCAGGGTGAGGTAGCTTGAAAGTTCATTCCGCCAGTTCACCATTACTGGGGTTTCGGATTCTTTCCATTTCAAAGTTATACATTTCCTGGCTGTCAACAAAGCAAGATCTATATACCTACTTTGATGTTTATTCCACTTGTCAGACATACTAGTTCCTAAAAGACATAAACGAGGTGACAATAGAATGGATACACTGTAAAATTTTTCACTGTAAATTTACAGTAAATTACTGGCTACTAGTTGCATTACTTTCACAGTAATTGCACAGTACATTACTGTGAAATATTCACAATAAATTACTGTAAATGTTTCACAATAATGTACTGTAAACATTTCACAGTAAAATACAATGTATCTACAGCTGTATACTGTAACTTCACAGTTGCCATGCCCATGGAATTACTGTGATATAGCAGTATTTAGCTGTGGAATTACAGTATCTTGCTGTATGTAAATTACTGTAATTGCCTGTATTTTTTTAATTTTTACTGTGAAAGTAATGCAACCAGTAGCCAGTAATTTACTGTAAATTTACAATTTAAAAAATACTGTAACATATTGTAAATTTGACTTGTTACCTGTGATTTTACCACACAAACATGCTTTGGATTTGCTAAATTAAAAGTCAAAACAAGAACAAACAAAACAAAGACAATACTCATTTTAATTTTTTAATAATTATAAAATCAATTTATAATATCAAATTCAACAATTTACTAGAGCTGTTTCTGAACATAAACATGAACATGAATTTTCATTTCTAAAGAGCAGATTCAGCTATTAAGTGCTGATATATTCATTCCCTGTCCAATGTCAATATTGATACCAGTATTGATGTGTTACATGGCTGGGGTAGTTATGTAATCAGGTTACAGCTCAAAATCATACTTTGATATCACTAACTGAATCTATGAATCAATCAGTCAATATTAAATCGAATCAATATCAAATTGTGATTAATCGATAGCAGGAAATTGGTTACCATACCCAACACACATGTCAATGTACAACTTTTAAACATACAGTATAAACAATGCAGTATAAACTATTTACAACTTATGAGCATAATATGAACATACTTAAGTCAACTACGTAACAATTTCATATTTACATTGACCACTCAAAGTCAACAAGTTTTCTTTGGAGCGTGCTCACGTGTTGACTGATGCCTCCATGCTTCTTCTCTGAATTTGAGCCCATCTCAGGGTTAATGCCCAAAAAGCAACTATAAACAATAAAGCAAAGACAACTTTCAGTTTTACAGATTTAATATTGCATTGTTTATCCAAGGCACATGCAGTGGTGCCCCTTCTTCTTTAACTAAATCCAACCTACACCAAAGAAATTAGTATTGAAAGCCAAGCAAGATTTATATAAGCAAGCAAATCAGTCGTGTAGAAATTGAGATATACATGCAAACATTGTAATGAAAATAGTAGTGGAAATTCCTGAGACAATAATGCACTAAAGTTGATGAAGTTTACCAAACATGTCCACAGCTCACATGTTGTGTGCTCTCTTTGCCAGGCTATCAAAAGGAGAAAGTTGAGGAGTGCTGAGCTGCTGAATTTGATTCAGATGACCAAATACAGAGGATGCTCATGTGGTCCCATCACCACCTGTCCTTCAGTGGGCAGCATCCAAGCGCTAGGCTTTATTATGTCGCCTGAAATGAACAGAGATGCCCATCTTGCACTATTTTAAAAAAGTGGAATGCTGCACAAGAGAGCAATGCTTGTATTTCATTCATTTAAATGTTCAGCAACATCGAATGCTTTTTAAAACTGTATCTCACTCCACCATTGTTAGTGGCTAACTGACTGTCTCTTGCAAACCTGACGCCAGAGAACATTGAGCCCTACCTTGCTTGTGCAATTTTTAAGTCTCCAAGATTTGGTTTTAACTAGCGATGCCCTGATCATGTTTTTTTTTTTATCATCTATCACTGATCTCCATCATTAATGAGCCATATCGGTTGATCCAGTCTTTTTATTGACAGTTTTTGTATAGCTTCAGCCTTAAAAAAAACTCGAAATGCTGCCCGGTGCAAATTTACATAAGCAGTTAACAAGTAGCTCAGCTGATGTTAGCAAACAGTCCAGATGTAGTGACTTTTTTGTTCATTTTTAAAATAACCACATACAGCTCGAAATATCAATATAAAATCCAGATATCAACAGTACCTTGGAAAATCAAGCAGGGGGTGCTTGGTAATGTCACTGTCCTCTGCACATCAGCGGCTGTGACACACGGCTGTGAAATAAGAAATAACAAAGCATTGTAGCGTATTCAACATGGTGCATAAGAGACATTTCACTGGTTCCAATGATTTAGAGGTTAATCAGAGCGAATGTTTTGTTTTTTTTTTTAATTATTTTTTTGGCCTTTATGGCTTTATTTGATAGTACAGATGAAGAGGGTGACAGGAAACAGGGTGAGAGACACGGGGAGTGACACGCAGTAAAGGGACCCGGGCCGGGATTCGAACCTGGGTCCGCTGCAGCAAGGACAGAGCCTCTAAACATGGGGCGCCGCTCTACCGACTGAGCTAAGCGGCGCCCCCAGAGCGAATGTTATGTGTCAACATGTGAATGAATGCGATTAAATTACTGACTATAAGCTCAATTTGATCCAAATGTCATTTGCCAGTTTGATGAGACATTCAGGAGTGGATCAAAGTACAATATCAAAAAGAGAACCACTTGATTTTCTCAGATTATTTACACAGTTTTATGTGCTATTTTTACCTCAACAGCCTGCTCCACAGGTTACTGTCCTTGTTGTTTAAACTGCCTCTGCAAAAGAATAGAGAGCAATTAGTGACAGATCATATACTTTAAGCTGGAAGAGATTAGTAGTCAATCAAACACTCATCCCTCCCATCAATATGACTACCAAATGAAAGCACATGATTTGAGCTTTCCAAAGATATAAGTTATCTCTCTGTGAGGCAAAGCTTCGTGGAGAAAAACGGCTTTGTAATGACTTAGCTGCTGCAGCTGGAGGCTAACGTTAGCTTACTTTAGCTTTGACCTTCGCTATTTAGCAGCGAAAACACAGCGTATTCTCGGTCAAATAACTCACACACTATGCCTCATAACGACATGTGGAGACCAATAGATGAAAACACATGATTTGAGCTTTCCAAAGATATAAGTTACTTCTCTGTGAGGCAAAGCTTTGCGGAGAAAAACGGCTTTGAAATGGCTTAACGGCCAAAAAAGTGGAGCATAAAGTGAGTTACCTTGATCCAAAAGAGCGTTCATTTACTAACATTAACTCTCACAACGAATAGAAGTTGTGACAAGCTGTCAAAAATGTAATGATGTTAACCTTACCTTCGAGCTCTTCTATCGGTATGTGTCGGGTCGCAACATTATCCACCATGGATGTATAAAGAGAACGGTATCCTATCCACCGGTATCCACATGTCGTCTCTTCTTGGTCCCACAATGCAGTGCGGTTCAAACGCGATTCAAATTTTACAGTAATTTGTTGTGTTATCAAAGAGGATGGTTTGACTACAGTATTCTACTGTGAAATATTACAATACAATGTTGTTAAATCCTGGTATCAGTTATTTTCACAGTAATTTACTTGATTTCACAGAAAATTATAAATTCCAGTATTCTATTGTGATTATTACAGTTAAAGCCTGTAAAGTGATAATATGGCAAATTATTGTGAAATATTACAGTAAAATATTGTTAAATTCTGGTAACATTTTACAGTGTACATGTAAACATTGAGATATCAACTGGATAACAGACTTCCAAAAGAAGGAGAGTGAATCACATGACCTAAACATGTGAAAAAATGTTCCTTTTTGTTTCTTACAACTCCCGCAAAGAAATTACATCTCAGTGTTCATTTTATGTAGTTTTTCTGGAGTGTAATAAATCCTATGTATCATCTTAAATAGAAGTAGTTTATGCCTTTGTAAGAGCATTTATGAACTTGCCTACAAACGTAATACCAATCCTCTTTCTGAATTTCCATATGAAGATCTTGTTCCCACTTTTGTCTTACATTATCAGTATTTACTACAGAACAATCAATAAGGGCATGATATAATGTAGAAATAACTTTCTGCTTGTCCTGCTTCTTATTGTTTATTATAGCATCAATTTCTAATGGTGTGGGTCCCTGAAGAGAACCATTTTCAATATTGACTGCATGTCTTATTTGAAAAAATCTAAATAAATGGGAAGGAGGTAATCCATATCTCTGTTGCAGCTGAGCAAATGAAAGAAATGTCCCATTATCAAACAGATGACAGAATTCTTGGATACCTTTATCATACCATAATTTAAAAGTGGCATCCATACAGCATGTTGTACTTAGGTTCTTGCAAATTGGAGAAAAAGGAGAAAGAGAAATCTTATAGCTTAACAGTTTATGAGACAATATCCAAATGCTGAGGCTGTTTAAAATAACAGGATTCTTGGTAATTTTATCCACTACTTTGAACTCAATGTATGGTAAATGTTCCAAACTGTATGGATAAATATCAAAGGATTCTATTCTTTTCCATGAACATGAAATATTTAGAAACCATTGTTTAAACTGGGTAAGCTGAGATGACAGAAAATAATAATAAAAATTGGGAAGCTTCAGGCCACCGGACTCATATGGCAAATGTAACACTGACATACGAATTTGTGGGGTTTTATAGTTTCATATAAAAGGAAGACACTAAACTCTGTACTTTTTTAAAAGAAGATTGTGGTGGAGTAGTCGGAAGATTTTGAAATAAATACAAAATCTTAGGCAACACAAACATTTTAATTATATTAACTCTACCAATCAGAGAAATTTGAAGATGACCGATTCTCTTTAATTCCTCTGATATTTATTAACTAATGGAAGACAATTCAAATTAAAGGTGGGTGTCTTCCAGTTTTCTCGGAATAAACATACCCAAATAATTAATAAATGTTGTAGACCATTTCCAATTAAGCTGGTTCCTCAATAAAGTGTGGTCAAAATTGGAAATTGGCATTATCTCTGTTTTATCCCAGTTAACCTTGTAGCCTGATAACTTCCCAAATTTTTCAAATAGAGATAACATAAATGGCATAGAATTTAAGGTGTCATGGAGATATAACAAAATATCACCAGCATACAGAGATATGAGATGTTCCTCCCTACAAATCGTAATACCTTTAATATGATCATGAGATCTGATCAATACAGCTAACGGCTCAATAGCAATGGCAAACAACCTTGTCTGGTGCCCCTTGAGAGCAGAAATGGTTTAGAATAGTTGGTGTTTGTCTGTACAACGGCAATAGGAGAACTATAAAAAGCTAATGTCCAGTCCCGAAATTTAGGACCAAAATTAAACCTTCTAAGGACAGACATATGATATTTCCATTCAACTCTGTCAAATGCTTTTTCAGCATCGACAGAGAGAATAACATTTTGAGAATTTAATTCAATTGTATGGTAAAGAATATCAAAATACCTACGTAAATTGTCAGTAGAGGTTCGACCATGAACAAACCCAGTTTGATCTAGATGAATAATACTAGGTAAAACCTTTTCAAGCCGTAGTGCTAGAACCTTGGCAATGATTTTGTAATCTACATTGATAACTGAAATTGGCCTATAAGAGGCACAATGGAGAGCATCCTTATCTTTCTTTAAGAGAAGGGTTATAGATGCCAAACATAAAGACTGAGGGAGACAGCCCCTCCTAAAACAGGCATTGATCATAGCAAGAAAAAGAGGCAACAAATAATTTGAAAATTGACAAATTGATAAAAATTGATAAAACTCAATTGGCGGCCATCTAAACCCGGTGATTTGCCTTTTTGAAGTATTGCCATAGCAGACAGGAGTTCTTCTGAAGATATATCTTTTTCTAAACTTTGTCTATCAACTTGTGTTTAAACAGGTAGCGAAATATTATCCAAAAAGGATTTACACTCATCCAGCTCAGATTGTGATGTGGAGGTATACAATTCACTATAATATGATTTGAAGACATCATTAATTTGAAGATGGTCCACGGTAATGAACCCATCTAGTTTTCTAATTTTAACAATTTTTCTATCGTCTGATTCATTTTTTTATCTGTCTAGCTAGTAATTTGCCTGCCATTTCCCCTTGTTCTAAATAAGATAACTTTGATTTCATCAGTACCAATTCGCTAGCGTATGTATTAACCCTTAGGAGTCGACGATCACGCCGACGTGATCACATCACATGACCAATTTAAGATGACGTAGCAGCGAGACGGAGCTTCAGTGAGTCTTGGTTTCGACTTTATGTGTTGGTGCAGGCTGCAAACTATATACCAGTTTTTAAATTGTGTTGATAGGCCAAGTAAAACCGGAGTAACGATAAATAATGTCCGCCACACTTTTTCGTGAACATTGCCGCCACGTTTGCTGCGCGTTTGGTGCAGGAAGAGACGGTAAAAACAGGCTTTTCTCAACAAAGTGTTTGCAAGCAAAAAAACATGTTCCTATTGGTGGAAAAAGGCACCACACCAACCAATCACAAAATTATATGGCAAAACATGTGATTTGGTTGCTGAGGAACAGGGGGGGAGTTGTGGGAGGGACGGATAGAGATAGAGCTAGTGAGTTTTGAGAGATGAGAGATTTGTGAATTCTAACATGTTTGGATTGTATAGTTGCTGTGTTATGTAGTGTTTAGTGTAGTGTAATTAGTGTGTAGTGTAGTCGTTGTTTTTTGTTTTGTGAGTCAAAACAATGAGGAGACTGCCGAATGTGGAGCAGGCAGAAAGGAGCTGAGGGAGCCCTGAGCCTGAGGCATTGCCTGCATTTAAATGTAGTTACATATAACTCTGTAAATTTCAAAACGTATGCACAATTTTAGCAAACAACAATTTGTATTTGCATTCTAAGTAATAAAATTGGCTTGTTAAACATATTTGTGGTTTTCGCAGTAAAAAAAACTAACTTTTTCCTACTCTGATTTTATGTTTGTTTAGTGATTTTAGGTCCATTGTAGTAATACAGTGTGTCAAAATGAAAAAATAACTGTTCAATCACACATGCAAGGTTGTGCTGAAAATAATGACACCAAACAAGGCAAGGTAAAGAGTGTTTAAGGTGAAATATAATGGTAAAATCAAAAGAAGTCAAAAACGGCCAAATATACCCCAGACTCCTATGGGTTAATGGAGTTATATTTCAATTTAAGATCATCTATTTGCATTAGTAAATTAGGGTCCTTGGTTAAATAGTGTTGCCTCTCCAAATTAACTATATCGTGTTCAATGCATTTCAACTTATTTGTTGTTTTCTTTTTAAAAGATGAGGAAAAGGCAATTACACATCCTCTAACATAAGCCTTCAGAGTGTCCCATATTATTAATGGGCATGTTGCACTGTTTTGGTGCACCTGAGAAAAAGTTTCTAAATGAGCCTTCATATAAGTTGTAAAATCCTCTTTTGAGAGTAACATAATATTAAATCTCAAGGGTTTGGGATTTGACAATAGTTTTACAAATTCTATTTCGAAACTCAACGCAGAATGATCTGAAAGAATCATTGCGTGGTAAAAGCAGTTTGTAACTTTTGGGATAAAATTAACTCGAATAAAGAAAACATCTATTCTCGAATATGATTTGTGTACATGAGAATAAAAGGAAAATGCTATCTCATCTGGGTGAAGTGTTCTCCAAACCTCATAAATTCCTAGATTTCTTGTACTATTTTCCAGAGCTTTTGACATGTTAGATAATGTATATTTACTCTGGGAAGATCTATCCAATTTTACATCCAAAATACTATTAAAATCACCTCCCCAGAATACTGGAATATCATAATGAAGCAACGAAAGAAAAAGATCATAAATAAATTTAGGATCATTGTAGTTAGGACTATATGAATTCAACAGAATGACCTCTTCTCGAGCTAAAACGCCTCTAACAAAAATATATCGACCATAAGGGTCAATTTTAATTTCTTCAGGAGAGAAGGGTGTATTCTGACTAATCAGAATAGCCACCCCTCTGGAATTGAATGTAAAAGAAGAATGATACACTTTTACGAACTACGTAGATTTAAGCTGATCATGAGTAGATGGCAAGAGATGAGTTTTTTGTAAATAAGCTAATACGACAAGATTTTCCTTTTTTTAGCAGAGTTCCCCAGTCCTTTTACATTCCAACTTAAAAACGTATAATTTGGCATAGCAAATGAACGGCATAATATAAATAAGTGTAGACCTGAAGCACATCACAAGAAAAAACATAACATACAAAACAAAACACACACCACACACCCAGCCCTCACCCCCACCCCCTCCCATTAGATGCTCCCCGTTAATGTCCCCCTCTACAAAAGAATAGAGGTGCTGCATGTTGTATAGTCAGCTCCCCCTTCAAATATTAATATTCAAATTTGATTGTGTCCTTTAAGTACTGTCCATTAGATATCAAAACTAAACAATGTAGGTTAGTCCAAAGGAGGAAAAAGAATAAAAATAAATAAATAACAGGATCAAACCCATACAGCTATCTGCCCAGTTTATCTAATGTTGAATGAGCATGACCACAGTCACTTTATGTCAGTTCATGAATGTTGGTGAGGCCAAAAGACTATCAACAGTCTGATTGCAGGTCAAGTTCATGATGGAGTATGAGAGGGAAAAAAAGAGAGAGAAGTGGGTCACACTTGTGCATCACAGAGAAATGGTTTGATTACCTGGTCATAATAAGTCATTGCCTCTTTGGCGTCCGTGAATATCACTGTGGTTTTTTGGTGGGTAATTATCAGCTTACATGGGTGCTTTACTCCCGCTTCTCTCAGCCAAGTTTTTACTTCCTTGAACGCTGCTCTCTTCTTCAACAGGTTAGCTGAAAAATCTGGGTAGATATGTATTTTCTTCCCCTGGAATTTCAGATTTGTCTGATAATTGTTCTTTTAGTTTCCAGGCTAAACAGCCGGGCAATCATGCATCTTGGGCTGGTGGCTGATTGGGGTCTGATGCGGTGCGTAAAATTAACAGACTGTGGCCCAAGTTTGTCGGCACCAAACATATCCCTCAACAAGTTGTTCACGAACGCAGTTGGTTGACCAGCTTCAGCTTAATTGGGAATCCCTATGATCCTAATATTAAACTTACGGCTGTGATCTTCAATTTGTTGAATTTGTTCTCTCAATGTGGTGTTTTCTGCATGTAGGTTGGCATATTTTATCTCCATGTCAGTCAGACGGTGGTCGTTGTCTGTAACTGCTTCTTCCATCTCTCACAGCTTTGAAGATGTAGCTTTTAAGGTTTCTTGTAGAGAATCAATTGACTCCTTTATGACTGCATTTTTAAGTCACACGCCATGCCAATCTCCTCTCGAATTACCTCTCGTATTATCGTGGTGAGCTCTGTGCGGTTCGTGGCTTGTGAGTTCACAGCAGAGTTGCTTCTTAAATTCCGATCTCTCGTTGACATACTGCACTTTTTTATAAAATGCCTCTCAAAGTCCAGTTTAACACATTGTTTAGTGATTTTGACTTAAGTCAGTCCCGAGAAAATGTTTTAGTTCATTTTTAAAAGGGAGCGACGGAGACACGTTCACTTCATGCTGCCTCCATGCCGCCGGAACAGGAAGCCAGGAACCCAAACTCGCTTTCTGTTGAAGTGATTTTTTCTGATAGTTGGGTTGCCACTTTGAAATCTGAACATCATGAGCTATCACTACTACAGATCCAGGAAAATCAGTCAATGAAGAGTAGTTAAATTAAGTGTCTAATCCACATCTATTCACAAAACAGCTGTGAGCAGGTGGAACACTGACCTAAGACTGCTCCTGAGGAAAATATGTAGGGGAGACCAGGGACAGTTGTAACACTTCTTGCAATTTTAGCATTACATCAAAAACCATTTACACTGGGATCACCAATGTTTTATATTATAAACTTCAATCTGTCAACTGCTGAAATAATGTATTTAAGTGGTTTTATGTACAGGTTGCAAAATTGATTTTAATACAGTCTCTCCACTGTTACAACTGTCCCAGTGTACAGGGCGGGTGTAACACATGTTAGGGATGGTAGTAACATGTCTAAAATATACATAATGAATCAATGATATAGTAAAAATGGAAAATATTATTTATCAGTCATGTTATTGTGACTATTAATTTCATGTTTTTAAGTAATGATTACCTTTTTTCTCATACTATATGACAAAAAAGTGGTGAAGCCATCAAATTATAATGCAAGAAAATGATTTAATGGGTAGAACACCTAAAAAAAAAGTGCACATTTTACTTTAATTGCTTCAGTTACCTTAAAGGGATAGTTCGGGTTTTTTGAAGTGGGGTCATATAAAGTATCTATAGTCGGTCTGTTCCCTACCATAATCACCAGTCAGCACAGACTCAGTTTGGAGAAGTAGAGAGCCGCTCCAGCCTCAGAAAATTGTAGGGAAGATAAGACAAAAAATGCAAAAAAAAGCAAAAACATTTGTCCTGAACACATAAACATGTAAACACGTAAACTGCCATAATCGTCGGATTCTCAGGTTCAGCTGCTAGTTTGGCATGACGACATCATAATCTGTGTAGACCTGGCAGTTGTTATCAAGCTGCTGTGCTCCTCAAGCTAGCGTGTAGCTAGCTAGCGCAAAATGGACAGGTTTTTGACAACAAATAGACCGAAGGAGCAGACCAACAGCCCTGCCATGGAGGACTCTGCTGCAAAAAAACTGAAGAACTCATGGCCAACTAAAATCCGAAAATATGAGGCAGCATACATTAAGTATGGCTTTACAGCCATACAGAAAAATGGCCATGATTGCCCGAAATGCGTCCTCTGTCTGGAGACCCTCTCAAACGAGTGTTTAGATGTTGGTTAATAATTTTCTTATGCTAGACAAATGTAATACTTACTGAATAATGAATAAAAGTAAGAAAATACATTCTAAAAGTTGATGTTTCTTTACATGTTTTGTAGCATTTTCTGTGGGTTTGGGGGTCCCCGGCCAGAAGCTAATTCTGTTTGGGGGGCCTTGGCGAAGAAAGTTTGGAAACCCCTGTGTTAGACCATGGATTAAATTTAGGCCGGAATATCCCTTTAAGCTTCGACCACAAAATCCCAATGCTGTTTTGTCTATTCTATCATTTAGATTATTGGTTTTACTGTTTACAGAGTATAGTAAGGAACATACAGTTTATACTTGTTTTAACCCATGCTGCCTGTTGATGTTTATTAATTTACTGTAGAGATAACTTTTATAGTAATCTAATCTGGGTTAGCATCATCATTGCTCGTGGCTGCCATTTCCCACGGAAATTCGTGTGTCCTGTTAACTTGAGCTGAAAAGTGCTGCATAAATATTGAACTTTGAACAGTATTTCAACAAGTTCCCAGCACGATGCTCCATCTCTAAATACTGAAAATGCCCATAATCAAGTTATCATGGCACTGTGGCAAAATGCATGTGCATTGCATCAGATCAGGGGTGCCCAAACTGGGACCTGTGGGCCAAAGTTGGCCTGCTATAACATTTGATTATGTCCACCAGATGTTTCTAATGAAAAGAAAAAAAACACTTAAAGGGGCTTTGTGGACCTTCTGTGTTGTGCTGGAAGCTGGTTATTTATATTTATCTATAAATATGTATAATATAACAATATATATATTATGTTAACTTTAGTTGTCGTGCTTTGTGCTAGCAAATCAAAGAGAGGCACTGAGACAAGGCACTCGAGAATGTACATGAAGTCACATGCCGTGGACTGTCGCAAACCGGTATAGGTACATATATATATATATATATGTGTATGTATATGTACTGTATATATATAACTTGTTAGAGAGAGCGAGAGAGAGAGAGAGAGAGAGAGAGAGAGAGAGAGAGAGAGAGAGAGAGATAGGTCATTATGACATAAATATTAAGTAGAGAGAGGCAAAATCCAAATCCTTCCCCTTCTGGTCGACCACCACTGGACCTTATCCAAGAAAAGGAATTGTACAACAGTTAATGGTGAGAGACAAAGAAATGTAATGTAATTGTGCCATAAATTACAAAAACAATGTTTGTCAATTTAAAAGATTTTTCTTCAACTTAAGAAAGTCACAGTTTGTCACAAAACTTTTGAAGTATAAGATTGTGGATAAACGTTGTTAGAAAGACCTTCATTGTGTCCATTTTAAAGCTGAGTTCTGCTTTCAAGCATAAGCTGCACACTAAATGTAGTCTCATGTTGGATATAATTATTTCAGCAGAACCCCTCTTTAAAGAAAGAACTCTGCTCTTATTCTACTCTATGAGTAGTATCAGTGTTGAAAAGGCGTTTTTAAAAAAAAATTATTTACAGCTAGGAATCCTTCTGTTGTCGCTGTTAGTTGGGAATAAATGGAGAGAGCAATGTTGCTGTTTATCTGGTCTCAGATCAGAGCACTCAGGAGTCCAGAGTGGCAGAACGGGACAGAGTTGGTTTGAATATTTGATGGCTGTGAGGGCAGGAGGTGCAGCAGTGTAACAGAAAAGAGAGGGGAAGATAACATGAGAAAATATTTTCACAATAATATCATACTGAGTTTGTGTATATTTGCACTCTTCTCTGGCTCTTTTAAAGCTGCCATCCACAAACTAGAATTTTAGTTGAGTTGAGAAACAGAAAAAGTTTATTTGGCAGAGATAAGGCCCGACAGACAAAGTTAAAGAACCACCGCTGGGGAAGTAAAGTGAGAGAGCCAAGAAATGTCTTGGCATCAATGATGTTTTGGCATCAATCGTTTCAGCTTCAAACAATTTGTATTAGTTATTTCTTTTAACTTATTTAGCCATTTTAACAAAATAATTCAACAGAAGACACTGTAAAAAATGCATGTGCCTGGAAAATGTTAAATTATTAATTCTACATGAATAGAATGTATCAAGATGTAAACTGTACCTGCACACTCACAGATCAAAAGTTATCTCATTGATCATTGCAGGATTTAAAATCAAAAAAGTACTTTAGATGTTGAAAACAGGAACATCTTTTGTTCATGCACAAGTGAGGGAGGGCAGATGAAGGCAAGGAAGACACCCTCCACGACCTCTAGCTAGGACACTGCCTGTAATTGCAACTCCTGAAGTGGAGCTTTAGTTTAAATATTTTATATCACTGTGAGAAATGTGTATGTGGGTGTGCTGCAGGAGACTGAAGGGCTGCAGGAAAAGTGATCGCAAGTGTAATCTATTGTGATCTAAATGACAGGCCCAACACAAAGGCCAATTATGGTGAAGATTAAATTAAGAAAATCAAAAATTGCATTTGTTCAAATGCTCAGGCTCAACCAGAAAATTCAGACAGGCAACTTAAATAACTGATTTACCCCTTTCACACCAGACCAAAAAACTCTCTAACAACCACTAACATCTGGGCTCAATGTAACAATTTATAGCAATTGACACTTTTTATGGCCATATGTGAGCGGATCTGACATAAAAAATTAGACATTACCCATAATGATTTGGTAAAGTTGTTTAATGCTGCTTGACTGTGGATTTCTTTGTAAAGTACCTGTTCAAATGATGCCTTTATTCGAGTTCTCAGGTGCTTTACATTTGGCATTCACTCACACGTCAAATGGCTCTGCAGCAGTCACGGTTGTTTATTGGCTCCTGTTCCAATTGACTTTGATGAAAACACAAGACAAGCTAATTTTTGCCCCTTTTCAGGTGCAATGCTACAGTATGACGTGTGTTAAAGTTAAGTGCATTGTTGTTGTTTTTTTATAGAGTTAATTACAGTCATGGTTTACAATTTATATGTGCACCATTTTCCAATAGTTCCAATGTATAACTGTTGTTTAAAACAAACTTAAGTCTTTGGATGTAGTCTGATAAGGTGTATGGTCAGCAGCTTTCTTTACTGATCTGTTTATCTAGTGTGTTCATGATAATGAACATGATACAAAAGGAAGAAAAAAAAAGCAAACAGGCAAACTGGCCCATTGGCATTTTACAGGTTTTTTAGCGTTTGAAAAAATGCTTATACTTGCCAATTTTGGTGTAAAAACTGTATTATTTTACCATACCAGGAGGGAGTATGCAGAAAGTGTTGCTAACAATCTTTCTCATCTTGAAATCAGAGAGTGATTTTCTGTTACAAACAAGTGATGGGGGGCAGAGTGGCTGAGGCAGAGATACCATTCACCATTTACAAGACACTGTACCATCAAAGAGGTTTTGAATCTGTTATTTAAAAGGCAAAAAAGGTTCAATGTTAAAAATTTACATAATGTTTCCTCAACAGGAGAAAGTTACTCTCCTGTCCACATAGTCATTCTAAAGAACTCTAAAATGTTTCTCGATAAATATGTTTTTATATGTTGATGTCTCAAAAATGTTTTACACAATTAATGCAGTTCCATTTCAGTGTGTCCCTGGCATGAAGTTAATTGACTTGTTCTACATATACATACATCTTCTTATGGGCCAAAGTCTTACTGTTGCTGCTGTCAAGGCCACAAGCAAAGTATAACATAAGATTTTTTTCTGGGATTAGGCAAACCAAAACTTTCACTACAGTATGAAAACATTTGCAAGAGAAAGTAAACTTTTTAGAGGCATTTTAGAGGAACTTTAAGAATATTTTTGCAAAATAATGCAAAGGTTGGCCGCTGTATCCTCTTGTGTAACATATATTCCTGCATCGCCCCCATGTCCTATCTGAAGCTCCATACAGTAACATTTATGGTAAGGATATGAAAAAGTAACATACTGCAGTTGCGGTGGATATGATTCCATTCCAAGGAACCCTGTATATAAAAGTGGTTGATTCGTTATTGAATATATAACAGTCTCTTGTGTACGTGGGCAAACGATGCCACACTCAAAAAAATAATCAAGCCTAAAACGTTGACTTTATGTATTTTAATTACATGTAAATTTTCCATCTAATTTTATTACATAAGTTCAGTGTAAAGGGTTGCATTGCAAATGCAATGTTTTTATATCACATTGAGTTAATGTGAATAAATTAAATAACTTAGTGAGATTTGATTAAATTAAATGGTAATGTAAACTTACACATAAACCTTATGTGTTTATTCAGTTACCATTAAGGGGAACTTATACATAAAAGTGATGTATTCCAAATTGGTTATTCTACACATACAAGCACAGTTTTGAAAACTTCATAGCCAGTTTCCATTCAAATGCATCACAAACAATCAAATGCGACTGTGACAGAGATAGAGCGGGTCGGCCTATGTTCAGAGGGTCCTTGGTTCGATCCCCGCCCGGCCAACTGCGTCATGGTCGTCACTGCATTGGGATTTTCGTCCGTAAACGCCCAGGATTCTCCCGAACGGCTCTAATTAGCATATGATGAATAGCGGCGAAACCACGCCTGGTTACTCAGTATTGGATGGAACCACTGCTTTTAAACAAGTGTACATATACATACATATATACATACATATACATACATATATATATATATATATATATATATATATACATACATATATATATATATATATGTATATATATATATATATATATATATATATGATATCATCAAACACATGAATGAATTTATTGAGGAAAGAAGCTATTCATTCAAAGAAAGAGCTGTATTAGCACAAACACACAACTATGTACAAAGCATCGGAGCTGTCAGTAACTGGCGGCCTTCTGTCTGAATTTGGTCCATTTTGCAGACGTCTGTGATGCGTTTCACTGTACTACGGAATCACCTCTAACCTCGACTGCAGCGTGGCACAGAGCTCAGTGAGCTCCTGGCTGCGAAAGGACGGAGGTCGCACAATCCATCCAGTCACCCGCCGTCTTCCTCATCAGACATCAGGTCTATGGTGGCGCACTTCCAAAGGTCCACCTCATCCTCAGTAGAGGCTGACATTTGTTCGGGAATCCCACGGGTCACGGGATTCCCACGGGATTCTCGCGGGACGGGAGTCAACCTTACTATTAATCACGTGATTGGGACGGTACAGGATAAAAAGTTAACGGGAGCAGACGGGAGCGGGAACTAGGGGTGGGCGGATCGAATCCAAATATTGATAATATTGATACCAGCGTTGGTACTGATATGTAATTGATACCAGTGTAATGAGATCCATACTTTAGTTTCAATTTCTCTCCCTTATGCACTGCGGCGGTTTCACTAAAGTGGCGACCTGCTGTCGGTGTCCGCTGCTTTCAAGTGCCGCTCCTCACAGAGCGGAGCAGCACCGACGCAATTCAGCCAGCAGCATGCAAGCAACACATAGACGGGGCCGAGGAGTGGCAGAGAGGAAGAGGAGCGCCGTGTGATTATATTTTCAGGCCGATAATGACACAACGGCGACCTGTATCAGTTGTAAGAAGGAAGTAAAATACAGTGGTAACGCTACAGATGTGTTCAAGCACATGAACAATCATGCGGAAGATTACGATCAACTAAAGAAACGGAGAGAGGAGAGAAATATATCCATCCATCTTTCTATTTACGTATGAACTTTGCTCAAATTCTGTCCAGGTTTTAAATGTATTAATAATTTAAAGGAACAATCACAAAAACACGTCATGAAAATTCATTCAGATTTAGCAATCAGCAGGTGGTCCTCCCTAGAAAAACTATAGGGACCACAGGCCATGTATTATTTATGTTTTGTCCCCTTTAGTGAAGGTTTTTTGTTTGGATTAAGGCAATAAATGCCTCCCTATATTACCACAGATCAACTGTTCCTGCTGCCATATCTTTAGAAATAACAATGCAGAACAGAAAGTAATCTAAAAAGAATGGGGAGAAGATCAAATAAAATTCAGTGTATTGCCTAAAGACTAGAAGAATTTAAAAAAAAAAAATGGGAGCGGGGCGGGAGTGGGAGTCATTCGGGATGGGACAGGATTTTTTTTTTTACTCTGGCCCAGGATTGGGACGGGACAAGATTTTTTTCTGTGGGATTGGGACGGGACAGGAGTGAAAATCCACTCCCGTGTCACCCTCTAATCCTCAGCTAGCACTCTGTCTCGCTTCCAGCAGCTGTAAAAACAATCAATAAAGACAATCAGTGCTGCACGATGCACTGCATATGGACACAAGACAGTTATTAATGCACCCGAGAAATAGTCACATTGACCAAAAACGGATCTTATCTAATAAGTCTTACCCTCTTTGTTCTCGACGGACTCCGAGCTAAACTCTTCACAGCTTCCGCCTGCAATGCAAGATCTGGTTGTTGGTACCTGAAGCTCCTGCGTACTGTCTCGTAATGTCTTACAGGCAGCTGGAAAACAATTAAATAAGAAAGGTATATATAAAAAAAAAACGTAAGTCACAGTAAAATGAAACAAGGAAGGAGAAAACGGTAAAAGTTACTTACACACATTGGCGTCATTATCGGCATCATGTAAATCTGGACTTGCAGACATAGCTCCGAGTAAATAGGAGGTCACGGCCTAGTTATGAGGCAAGGTTAGTCTGTGAAAACAAAATGATCGCAGCGATAAATCTCCATGTCCCTCTGCGGCAGCGAAGCGCCCTCTGTCGGCGACACTCTCCGTGGCAACCCGGCAAAGCTCCTCCCGTCAGCGCAGGCCTCCTCTCAACAATGGCCGTGCCGATAGCCTACCTCCTGCTAGCCTAGCTTAGCTCCTGCTAGCCTAGTTTAGCCGGACTTGCTTCGTGTCCAATAAAACACAAACACTTCGACTGCGA
Source organism: Diplodus puntazzo (assembly GCA_963678695.2). Classification (NCBI taxonomy): domain Eukaryota; kingdom Metazoa; phylum Chordata; class Actinopteri; order Spariformes; family Sparidae; genus Diplodus; species Diplodus puntazzo. Next base: position 9,309,573 of record OZ023170.1, on the reverse strand, counting down.
TGGAGAGTTCAACTCACACACTCACAGCACGTCGTCCGACAACAGTTCACAGTCCGTTAGTGATAAAACACGACACTGACGACACACTCAATCCACTGTTAGCTGCTCCACGCCATTAACTCTCTGCCTTTTTTTTTTTTTTTTTTTTTTTTATTAAAGGTCCCATATTATGGTCATTTCTGCTTCTTGACATGGTTCCTTGATGTCTAAATGGAATGTTAGTAACATTCTTTGGTCGAAAAAAGCTGAAGGATTGAGCACAGCAAGATTCTTGAAACACCAGTTTCACAGCCCTGCTCCAGGTGGCCTGTTTCAGTGCCTTTCCCTTTAAATGCTAATGAGCTACTGCGCGCCGCCCACGGTACCGCCCACCTCCTCCTGCCTGCGGAAGACGTGAGCAGTGTTGCCAGATTGGGCGGTTTTCCGCCCAATTGGGCTACTTTTGTTTATGTCAGGCGGGAAAAAAATACATTGGGCGGGTGAATAAAATTTGGGCTGGTTTTGTCCACATTTGGCGAGTTTTCAATATTGTGAAAACTGCACTCTGAACTACGGGAGCCCATGAGGAGCGCCGGAGGAGAGCGGCAACAGCGACAACAACCCCCCACGTTGACGGCGAGGAGAGCGTCTCTCTCTCTCTCTCTCTCTCACTCTCTCCCCCCCCCGCTGACGGCGAGGAGCGCGGCACCCCCCCTCGGTTTGGGCTGGTTTTTATTTGATTGGGCGGGTTTTACGATGTGATTGGGCTGGAAACTGTCAATCTCATCTGGCAACACTGGACGTGAGGATGGCATCATGTGACCATGGCAACGGCGGAGTTTCTGGGAATAATGGCTGCCGGACAACAGACTGCGGTCCGACCCAGAACAAGAGGCTCCAAAAGAAAGTAAGCAGCCAAGAATGAACATTGGTGTTTCTCAGTGGTTAGTAGTTAAGTTTGTTACCTCGACATTACTTTTATGTTATTATTATGTTATCATATTATTATTTACCTTTATGTAGCCAGGTAAGTTGATTGAGAACCTGCTCTTATTTGCAGTGACGACCTGTAATTAGCTACTGCCAGCAATTTTCAACTGTAGTTTTCAGTATGCCACAGTTGCTTCCAATCACCTTTCTACCAGCAGAATTGTTTTTTAACCATTTAAAACGGTTTCTAAACTTTATATATATTATCAAAGAAACAATGTGACTTTAGTGATCATAGTTTCCCATTAATAATAAAAAAAAAGGCATAAAAACAGGTGTTCCTGTGACTGTTGTAAACAAATGCCTACAGAACCTGAGAATATCTGCTGTATGGAAATACCACAATGAAGTGTGAACACTGGGCAAACAAGGTTGTCATTCTGCTCTCTCTCTTTTCTCTAATCTATTGTCACTCACTTACCTTTCATTATTTCTAGGTTATACGAAGACTACAGCAGTTTCCTGAGCCACCATCATGCATGGTGGACCACCCTGGCCTGGAACCTGTCTGCCTGAATGTATCTGCACTGCAGAATGCACTGAACATTTATCGGGCAGACTATGAATCTTTACGTCTGAGGGGAATAGTGCAGTAAGCTTTTAGTCACATAAATACTATTCATTTATCGTAAAAGTGTTATGATTAAAAGTATATAACTGCTTCTTCTATCTTACATTGTTTATAGTTTATTATCTTTTACTTATTACCATGAAAATTACATATCAAACAATGAAAACACAGAACAGTTAGAAAAGATGTTTTAATTGTAAGAAACATTTGTAAACATGTTGACATGAATGAAATAAGAAGAAAATACATATCTGAAGTGAAACAGTTTGACTTTATATATTAACTTCAATATCAATATGAAAATGATAACAAAGAAAGTATCTCGTTGCCATGGGTGTAAACATTCAGTGCTGACTTTATATTGAATTGTGTTCAGCCAATATAGTCTACATAAGCTTTGTAAGGTGGTGCTGGTGCTCTCTGGGGCGGAGAGTGAGAGTTGTGCTGCCCATCTGTGTGGTCTGAGAGGTCTTCAGGGATTATGAGTTTCAGCACCTCGTTCACATATGGGGCAGGGTCCTGGAAAACCTTCTGGAAGATCAGGTCCAACAGTGCATCACCGCAGTCTGCAGTGCAATAAACAAATGCATGTTTACAGGAAAACTGCAGTAGAACCAAAACACCTTGTGCTGCAGTGTTGTAAAGTGTCTCTTATTTCTCCTAATTACTTATCATTTATACATTCTCATTATTTATTTTGAAAACCATCTTAAAAGAATTCAGATTTTAAGTGTTTGTGTTCAACCTTTTGTGTGATGTCTGTGTGTCCATGTTTATTTTAATTTGAGAGGTTCAAATAAAAGATCGTAAAACTTACAGAATGTCGTGTCTGTCTTCACTGGTTTGGCTCTGCACTCTCCCTTCCAGGACTTTGGAAAGCTCAGTTTGAAAAGACGATCTCCTGATGATGTGGTGGCTTGCCCTCTATCAGCATTCTTATTGTGATGCAGTGCAGCCAGTCAGAGTCTTGAACAGTAAAAAGACAAACATGAAAACAATTGCAAGAAATGGGCAAATGTTCTCAACAAGTAATCACAGTTTAATTTACCTGCACAGCATTCCCAGATATGGATAGGATAACACATGACAGCACTGTTACACTATAATTCAAGCACTAAATGCTGCAACGCCTTACATTACTCTAATCCGACCACTTTATTATAGTAACGAGTAATCTAGCGTTAATATTTCCAAACCAGTAATCACATTAAAGTTATTTATTCAAGTCACTGTGCGTTACAATTATTGTCATTTTCATTCGTAAAAATATATATTTTTGCTTTCTTCTTGTCACGTACGTCTCAAGTCACGTTTTAGCCATAAGGATAACTCACGTGTACACCACGCAGCAACACAAAAATGGAGGGAGGAGAGAGATGCGTGTTTCCTAGCTGGAAATATACTCATTATGCTGAGTTATTTAAAACAAAAAAGCACAAATGCTTGGTCAAGGGCCCAGCCCGACCCGGCCCGGGCAGAGAATCTAAACTCTATGTAGCAGTCAACAGTACCCTCGTATTGCCCCGGCCTATGCCAACATATTCCAGCTTAGAAAACATTTTCAAATGCATTATTTCACAAAATCCTGAAAGCTTAGACCCGGTGGAGGGTGTGTGTATGTACTGCTTGACCGACCGGGTCTCTGGGTTTGCATGTGGAGACCGTGTTGATGCGAACTAGGGGCTCGCGGTTAGCATTAGCTTGAAAGCTCACGGTTAGCGTTAGCTGGTACTATGTGACACTGCTTGGTTAGTTCGTGTAAAATTGCTAAATAAACACAGCTAAATACTTGTACATGCAGACATTTCCCTGGGACACGCATTACATAGTGTGCAGGATCAGAAACGTACTACACACAATGATTCTGCTTTAGCACTAGCGTTAACTTGTGTGGTCAGGGAAGCTAACGTTAGCGGTTAGCCGCTAACCTTAGCTTGTTCTCAATGGCAAAACACACAGTACATCAGGCATGAGTTCAGCCTAATCTACAGAAACACACAGCACATTATTTGTGTACTTACATGTCCTTGGTCTGCATGTATTCCTTTGAGTAAAAGTCTGCCGACGACTCCTGCGTTGTACTGGCCCAAGTTGGTGAAACAGTCAGTGTCAAAGTGGCTCGCACACACCAACAGCCAACAGCCAACTTCAAAAATAAATCATAAAAATAAATTCAATCCATGCCGCTCTTTTGTCCTCTGCAGCTGTGAGTCTCACAGTGTGAGACGATGGAGTGTGTTGTGCTGGTCCTTGCAGCCAACAACAGAGCACTTTTCCTTGAGTTTGGCCATGGTGATTTCAGTAGAATAATGGCGGATCTCCGAGACCGGAGCTGTACCTGGTGGGTGGAGACACCGTGCGGTGAAGGGAGGGGCAGTGGGGTAGCCATATGCAAATGTGCGGCCGTCGACGTCGACAGCCGCAGCAAATTTGACTCGTGTATCTGGAAACTGCAGGCAAGACCCCTTTAGAAACCTGTATCTCACTCAAAAAAGCATGGATAGACTTTTTTCAAAGTTTCTTGGCGTGTGGCAGCACCATAGACCCACAATAACACCCCAAATCCCAGAAAAAGTCAGTTTTTCATAATATGGGACCTTTAAGCAATTGAAAATACAAAACTCTTAACGAGGATATTATAACAATAATAACAATAATACAGATGGAAAATCAGTACAGTATAAAGTGCAGAAAAACATAACTTTAGGGGATTTATGAAACCAAAACAAAATAAAAGCATAGCACCAAATGAGATGGTGCAAAAGATGTATTTTTTCAGGCATTCTTATTTAACATAAAACGGAGCAGCAAATTAATAAATTACAAATAAATTATAGTTTCGAAAAGCAGAAGACGGGAGAAGTCTGGGTTTAATTTCTTGGTATACTTGTTTTTTTATCATATTAAGCGATGAAAAAACAACCTAAATTCATTAATAAAACAAGAGAAGGAAGGCTTAGAGTTCCTCCATTTTGCATAATGGATATGATATTTACCCAACATTATGATAATGTTGATAATGTCTGAAACAGACATGGTTAAGTGATCCATATAAAAAATAATATTATATAATTCAAATGGTGGTACATCTTTAATTTTTAAAGAAATCCAATCTTTTATGTCACACCAAAAACGTTGTGTAGTAGGGCATAAAAAGAACAGATGTTCCAGAGTTTCATCTTCATCACTACAAAAAGAACAATTATCCACCTTGAAACCAAATCTCTTTTGGAGAAGTTCTGCCACAGGGTAAATTTTGTTTATGATTTTAAAGTGCGTTTCTTTGACCTTATGTAAAACAAGCCATTTGATAAATTTTGAGTGTGCTTTGTCTAGTGTACTCGAAGTAACAGAATCAAATCCCAGCCTAGTAACCCTTCTGTCATAATCATGAAACATTTTGGCTTTCAAAAAACTACTAATAAATTTATTATTACATTTTTTTATCAGTCAGAATACATTGTCCTATCAATAAATTTGGTAGTACTGATGAGGAATTATTGTGCATCATAAAGTTTTTAATCAAGTGAATCAGAGGTATTGGAATAAGTTTACAAAATTTGGTGTATTCTCACTTTAGACAGTTTTAACAGTTTAGATTATATTTTTCTGAAAAGTCTGTATAACTTAAAATGACACCATTATCATCCATTAAATCTGTTATGTATATAATGTCTTTCTGAAACCAGTCTCTCTTGAAGATTGATTTACGATTCAGTGTTATTACTCTATTGTTCCATACGGTTGAATTATGGGGGGAAAAGTTGTGGGTAAATATCATTTTCCAAAAATGCAATATTTTCTTATGAAAGTTAGCTTAATCGGGATCCTGTTCACCTCACAATCACATTTCAAAATAAAATCTAAGCCTCCTATTTTTTCAAACAAGGACCTGGGAATGTAGAACCACATGGATTCTGGCTGTGACAGACAAGATTTTATCCAGTTAATTCTAAAGGTGCAAACCAGAGATTCAAATTCTGGAGCTTTAATACCTCCTTTATCATACTCCTTCACAAGCTGAGACCTTTTGATGTAGTGGGTTTTGTTTCTACACAAAAATTGGAAAATAACTGAGTTAGCTTTATTTATGTTTTTAGAGGAAATATAAAGGGAGTGGCAGGGATAGATCAGTTTAGAAATGCCTTCCCCTTTCGATAGAGTGGTTCTGCCAAAAATAGTAAGGTCTCTAGTTAACCAGTGGCAGAGAGATTTCTTCATTTCCATAATACGGTTAGATATATTGGTGTCTTCTCTTCTAATTAAGTTTTTAGATATAGTCAGCCCTAAATATTTAACTTCAGACTCAACTCTAATTGAGGCAATAGAGAAGTCCGAGTTTGTATGAATAGGGAGTAGTTCACATTTTTTAATGTTAAGAGATAAACCAGATGCTTTAGAGAATTTTTGAGATACCTCTGAGAGTTTTATCTACCATTGATTTATCTTTTAAGAAGATAGCTGTATCATCTGCAAATTGACTAATTTTAAACTCTTTATTAAAGATTGTTATTCCTTGTATGTCATTTGAATTATTGACTAACAATGTTAATAGTTGTGTTGCTAATATAAAAAGTTTTGGGGAAATAGGGCAACCCTGCCGAATTCCACGTAGCACCTTAAAACTAGGAGTCATTCCTGGGTTCAAGGAGACCATGCTACTGATGTCAGTGTACAGCATTTCAACGATGTTACAGAATTTACTCCCGAAGCCCAAGAATTGTAATGTTTTCAACAGAAAAGGATGTTCAATTTTGTCAAACGCCTTGAAAAAGTCTAATCTGTTGTGATAAACTCTCTATAATCCAACAGGTCTACCCTTCACAAAGGCTGACTGGCACTCATCCACTATTTGTGATAACCCCATATCCAATCTATTAGAGTATATATGAGCAAGCAACTTATAATCATTACATAATAAGGTAGTTGGCCTCCAATTATCCAGCAATAGATGATCCTTTTTGGGCTTTGGAATTAAGGTGATAATACCCCTTTTCATGGTAGGGGACAGATGACCAGATGAGATGCATTCCAAAAAGGCATTATAAAGCAGTACTCTAATATCATTCCAAAAATGGATATAAAATTCCACTTTTAACCCATCTTGTCCTGGTGACTTTCCTTTTGACATCCGCCCAATTGCTATATCTAGCTCTTCAATTCTAAGCTTGTCCTCCATATGTTGTCTAAAATTCTCATGAATTATTTTGCTACAATCCTTAATTTTTTCAAAAAACATTTGACAATCCTCCATTGAAAATTTGGATTCATACAACTTGTTATAGAATTGTCTTATTTCTTTGTTGACTTGGTCTTGGTTGTCGGTGCTTATATTATTTATAAGTAACTTATTAATTTTTCTTTTTTGTTTGGCTTTGTTTTTGTAGACTAAAAAAATAGGAAGTATTTTTTTCACCTTCCTCGAGCCAACAAGCTCTTGATCATATAAATGCTCCTTTTGCTTTTTCCAGGTATAGATTATCTCGTTGGTTTTGAAGACTATTAAATTCGATTTGTTCTTCTGAAGATAAGTCTGTTTTTTGACATAATCTATTCATGTCATTAATAATGTTTTGTTGTTTTTGTTTTTTAGCTTTAGAGATGTATTTGCTTGTTTTAATAGCAACTTCTTTAATTTTGAATTTAAACCACTCCCATTTATTCAAGGGTGACATTTTTAGTTGATTAATTTCATATAACAAGTTTTTAGTTTCACTGCAAAATTCATTATTATCTAGAAGGTTGCTATTAAACTTCCATAGAGAGTTAGGGATAGGATTAACCCCATCTAGCTGAAAAGAAACAGAGACAGCACAGTGGTCAGTTAGGGGTGATATTGATGTTTCACATTTCAGGACCTCATTTATCAGGTTGGTAGAAATTAACCAAAAATCTAATCTTGAGCACTGACCATTGTTAGCCGAATTATGTATATTGATTAGTGTTGGGGTTTTTCATTCTCCAACAATCAATTAAATCACCTTTAGTGATAAATTCACTTATGATTTCCTCATAGCAATGGTTTTGCCCTCTTGGAGGGAGACGATCCATCCATAAGTCAGGAACCAGATTAAAGTCTCCTCCAACTATGACTTTGTCAGTACTATAGGTCACTTTCCATCCCTCCAACATCCTGCTTAAGGAAGAATAAAGTTGTTTGTTCTGTGTCCTTCTGTTATAACCATATACACAAATCAAAATATAGTTGGCATCATTAAACTCAATCACCATCATTAGCCAATGTCCGTTGATGTCACTTGTGTGGTAAATTACATTTCCAGAAAACCTATTGAACAGGATCATTACTCCAGCTGAATGTGAAGTCCCATGACTGAAGAAAACACAGTCACCCCATTGTTGTTTCCAAAAAGTTGTGTCCGCCTCCACAGAATGAGTCTCTTGCAAAAAAATAATGTTGCTCTTTTGCTCCTTACAAAAAAGAAATGTTGCCTTGCGTTTTACATTGTTCTTTAATCCCCTAGTATTTAAAGAAAAAAAGGATAACATTCACTAAATCAAGTGTGCGCGAAGAAAATGATGCACAGGAATGAGTAGGTGATATGTCCCGATCAGAATTCAAAATTAGCATTTATTGCAACAACCCTTGAGGTATCTAAACATTTATAAACTGTCAAACTAGGTCACAGTACCTGTTATGGACCATAGTATCAACATAAAGATGTTCAATTAGGATCCACACGACGGTTGTCAATCAGAGCATATCCTTCCTTCAGAAACGTTCTCTTTCCCTTCTTCCTGGCCTCCTGGACCAGTGGCCACAGCTTGGAGCGAGCCTCCCAATCTTCTCTGAAGCGAATATGCATCTCACTACACACTCGCGCTTCCTTCGATTTTTTCCAGACTTCATCCCGTACGGTTCTCATCCCAAACTGAATGATGATTGCCCTCGGCGTATTGTTAGAGGCGGCCGCGGTGTTATGTTTGCCCAGGCGGTGGACTGTGTCCACGGTGTCTCGCAGCCGGTCCACAGATAGAGGCACAACTCTGGTGAGAATCCCGATGACGATTTCTCTTGTGTTTTCTCCATCCTTTTCTGGTAGACCAGTCAGTCTCAGGTTCTATCTCCTTTTATAAGGAGCCTGTTCCTCGGTTGCAGTTTTAAGCGTGCTGTTTTCTTTTTTGAGCTTGTCAATCTTTTTCTTGAGCAGAATAATTTCTTGTTTGTTTTCTCGTGTGGCCGTAGTAATAGCTTCGATGCGTTTGTCGAGTTTTTTTAACAGTTCAGTCTGTTCATCTACTTTCCCAGTCAGAGCCTGAACTGCACGGAGAATGGCGGCGCCTATTTCACTGTTGTCTTCTCTTTCATTTTCTTGGGGTTTGGGCTTTTTATTGGCATATGAGTCGAGTTAATCTTACTTTTTTTGGAGGAACTCTCATCCACCTCGATGTCTTCAATGTCACTGTCTTCACAAGCCTCGCGGAGGGCAGTTAAGTTGTAGTCACGGTCTGTCATGTTAGCATCCACGTCGTCCTAAAAAAACGTCAAAAAAGGATTGAAAAATGTGAATTTTCAAAAAAAAGTTGTCGGTAAAAGCAGTTCGAAGGGTAAAATCCCAGTGGAGGCCTTGGGTTGCTGCGCAAATGTTCACTATCCTGGACAAAACAATACTTTTCCAACAGAGCCTGCAAAAAGCTGCCTCTCACTCCGCCATCTTAGATCCTCCCAACTCTCGGCTTTTTCTTCTTCTTCACGCTCCGGTCAACCCGGAAGTGTAAAATCTCTTAAAGGTCATGAACTCTCACACGTCAAAGTCAAATTTCACAATGCCTGACGAAGATCTGTTAGAATGAAACATTGCTCAATTTATATTGCTGGGAGCTATTAAGTGTGTGTGGATCTTTTGCTGATTCTTTCCTTCAATGGTAAAATTAAAACACAATCCAGACTGCAACATGTACAACGTTTTCCATTGCACAGAAAAACTAACAGTACTAGATTAAAAGCAGCAAGGCTTTCCAGAATACAGTAACTTAAAATGGATTTGTATTTTTATCTGAGAAATATTAAGATTAGGAACATTAATAACAATTGGGAAATATTCAAAAGGCTTTCTAGTAAAATGTACCTGACAATACCTTAAAAGGCAAAAGGCTCAGTTATGTACTCTAGCAAAAACATCATACGTAAAGACAAGGCTTCCCAGGGTATTAATACCACAGATGAGAATGAAAACCTGCATAATTACATGAAGGATTCAACCAAAAAATATATCCCATCATCAGTATTAGGGGTTGCTCTATCCTCCACAAAACTTATGGGAAAAAGGTCAGACCTAATAAGCAAACAAGCCCTTTTGCCAGTAGTAAACATTTTCATAGAAATGACTGTCCTGTCACTGCTTTCTGTCACTGCGGAACAAAATACAGTGATTTATCTGTTACCACTCAGTTTACGAAAGCTGTTATATGAGTGGTTTTGCTCATTCCTCTCCATTGGCATATGCAACAAAGATAATGGTATGCAATTTTAGTGCAAAAAAATGGCCACAAGGTCCAAGAGCAGTTTCCTCCACCAAATGCTCCATCCCTCCAACAGCAGCTCTTAAGAAGAATCCGCAAGTTCACACATATTGAAAGTGGCAAAAGACAATGCCAAAAAATACAAAATCCATTTCCAGTGTTTGTTTGTTGGGTTTTCTTCTCAAACCACATGAATAGTGAATAGTAAAGGACACCAAGCCAAAATGTGCCCAACTGTCCGGCACTGTACTGGTGAGGTCACTGAAGCATCTTAATTTTAAGTCTTTGGACCTTTGGGGACATTTGAGTTTTTGCGGATAACTTAGGTTGAGTGTGTAGATCAGGCTGAAAAGCATGGCACATCAAAAGAGACACTTTGCAGATTGCGTAGCAGTTCCACACCCTCAATGACCATTCCAACATCCTCTGGCTTGTCCACTGCATCAGCACCATCTTTGCTAATCACATAAAGCCCCATGGTGGTCTGTGCAATCCCTCTCTCAGCTTCCTCATGATTGGCATTCTAATGGTAAAAAACATATTTACCAGTTTGAAATTGAAAGCGAGAGTGAGAGAAGCGAAAGTGAAATTGAACTGCTGAGCCCGAGCAGCAGGTGCCAACAAACGACTAAGATGTATATAAGGTGCATCGGCCTGTATTAGCATATGATGCAGCCTGAGCGGCAGCAGCCATTAGCCTGGCGTTAACAGTACTTCAAACAAATAAGCATAACTTTTAATTGCTTACTTTAAACTAAATGCTAACCACGGTAACATGAGACGTAGTCCCGGACACCATGAGAGCCGAGAGTACCACAACCAATGTTGTTTTGTTGCTGTGTCACTATCTAATGCTGATGTAGCTATTGGCGCAACTAGCATAACTAACATTAAGTTCACCGGTGTCGAAGCGGTGCTGCTAGCTTCGTCTTCATCACATTTAAACTTCGCATACTTCATGAATAACATTACATACCTTCTAGCTTTCACTCCACATTTGTCCCGCTCAGACCCGCTGAAAGTGTTCTGGTCCTGCTCAGTATGCCAAGTCCGGGGTCAGGGTTCAGACTCAGAGTAGCCTTCACATCGGTTGACTACTGTGACGAAATGATGTTTCCTTTTACTCTCGCACATGCGCATAGCCACCTTTTGGGATCGAGTCCATACATCCGTGATCAAGTCAAATAAAGTACTCAGTTTGTTAACATTCAGTTTAAACTAACCATTTTAACTTTGTGTTTATTTGTTTGAATAAATAAACTTCACATTTTCATATTTCAGTTACATTTTAATTAAACTTATTGCTTTATGTTTATTGGGGGAAAGAATCGTTTTTTTGAGTGTAATGAAAGTGAAACATACAATTACAGTCACTCTTATGCGTTCTGTAATTGGAGTCATTTATAGTAAATTATAGTGAAGTCTAACTGGAGATGGGTTGTAAGAGCACAGCTTGGTAAATATCGTACAGAACCATACAAATGGGCAAATTGGTAAGATATGAGTGAATATCAATTACTTGATCAATCAGGTAACCAATCAACATCAAGAAATCAAGCTAATACTATCACAGCTATCAGCACTAAAGAGGCCACAGACAGCTATTGAGAGTCAGTCTTTTGCAGTTCTCCCGCAGCTTTGTAAAACTAATGCACATTAATCTTCATAACATCCAATTATCCGTGAAGATTTCATGACGCACAAAGCTACGTTCAGCAGTCACTCAGCAGCATGCTAACAAGCTGGACTCCTGCGGTCCAAGGTTTGCCTCCCCCTGAGCTGTCTCTGCGCTCAGATGATGCAAGACCTGATTTATTCATCCATACTTCTCATCTGCGATCACACACACACATAAACAAGATGGTGCCACAGGCACACATCAATGAGGGCCATGAAATATTTACTGAGTTTAGTTTTCAGAGGGTTCATGCTGTGGAGATGCACTCTCAAATTTGTCTCTGAATTTGCAGCTTTTCCTTGAATAAGAGGTTGAATGCTAATGTTAGATGTTGCTGTAGCTAACAAGTTATCTAATATGTTGTTTAACCTATGTTCCGCCACATTTTCAATATTCATTGTCTTTTCATTCACAATTTGTTAGATTCCCAACATTTATATGACTTGTAACCACAACACAGCAGCACAACATTCAAGCTTCCCACCCTGAGGAAAATGGCAGCTATTGGAATATGGTTTATACATACTAGCATACTTAAAATAGTGTAATGAGATTTTATGCCCCAATACAGAGGCAGCCAACAATTGACCCTATCGAACTCCTGTGAATAATGACCTAAGTTCAGGATCCTTAAGCACTGTGTCACACCAACACACATTCACACTTTTAACCACACGCAGACACCAACGCTCACCCCCCTTAAATATTTCATATCTCCTCTTGCATGGTCTGAAAAGTGTGACCATCAATTAGGGACCACACTTCTGCTACCCCCTCCTCTATTCCCCTGAAGCCTGGCAATCACACTCTGTCATCCAACATTAAAGCGTTGAGGTTGATAAGTCACCCTGGCTGCTTGACACACACCTTGCCACAGAAACAAGGGTCTTTGAATGCCCCAGTGTCCCTTGGCACTATTATTAGTGCATGAACAAACAATGCCAAAGACATGCTCGTACAGGACATATATACAATATACAAAGAGTATTAGACTTACACAACTTTATTCATCCTTTTGGGAGGTTCCCTCACGGAAATTGACACTCCATGTCACACACAGCACTGTTACACACATACAGAGGATCAAGAAAGAAGAGACACCAAAGTACCCGACACCCATATAAAGATAGAAAACCAAATACAACATACTATACATAGATATATGAATATATATATATGAATTTATATATATGAATATACATATATGAATATATATATATATATGAATGTATATATATATATATATATATATATATACAAGAAATATACATACGTACATATAAAACATACACGTAAATATACATATAAAATAAATATACGTACAAGTAAATAAATATAAAATAATACTGTAAGAATATAAGTATATGTATATATATATATATATATATATATATATATATATATATATATATATATATACACACACACACGTGTAAAACTGTACATAGGTACACAGTATCTGTTATGGTTCTGTTATTATTGCACATGGTTATTGCACATGGTTATTATTACCTATTTTGACTGCTTCTCCAACCTGTAGAGGTCTGCCTTTGATGTGCTCCCGCCCCAGCACACCACAGCGTAGGAGAGAACGCTGGCGACCACGGACTGATAGAACATCCGCAGGAGCTTCCTACAGATGTTAAAGGATCGCAGCCTCCTCAGGAAGTACATCCTGCTCTGAGCCTTCTTATACAGCTGATTGGTGTTGCTCGTCCAGTCCAGCTTGTTGTCCAGCCACAGCCCAAGATATTTGTAGGTCTCCACGACCTTCACCTCCTCTGCTCCTAACAGAACTGGTCTAGGTCTGGGTCTGTCCCTCCCAAAGTCAATAACCAGTTCTTAAGTCTTTGAGGTGTTGAGCTGCAGGTTGTTTGTGTGGCACCAGACAACAAAGTTCCTCACCAGGCTCCTGTATTCCTCCTCTTCATCGTCTCTGATACACCCCATGATGGCCGTGTCATCTGCAAACTTCTGGATGTGACACGTTTCAGAGTTGTAGCGGAAGTCCGCTGTGTACAGAGTGAAGAGGAGGGGGGACAACACAGTCCCCTGCAGAGCTCCTATGCTGCTGATCACAGTGTCAGACGTGGTGTCCTTCAGCCTGTCATACTGCGATCTGTCGGTGAGGTAGCTGGAAATCCAAGCAACCAGGCAGGGGTCCACTCGCATTCTGATGAGTTTTTCCTGGAGTAAAAGGGGCTGGATAGTATTGAAGGCACTCGAAAAGTCCAGGAAGAGGATCCTGACTGTGCCGCTTCCCTTGTCCAGATGCGAGTGGGCTCGGTGTAGAAGGTAGAGGATGGCATCCTCCACACCGACCTCTGCCCGGTAGGCGAACTGAAGGCTGTCCTCAGCATGCTGTACCTGGGGCCTGAGGAGGTTGAGGAAGAGTCGCTCCAGGGTCTTCATCAGATGTGATGTGAGTGCCACCAGCCGGAAGTCATTCGGCTCGCTGGGTCGGTTCTTCTTTGGAATTGGAACGATGCATGATGTCTTCCAGACGGTGGGCACTTTCCCGAGTTGCAGGCTCATGTTAAAGACCCGTTGAAGTGGCTCCCCGAGTTCAGCAGCGCAGTTCTTGAGGAGACGGGGACACACGTTGTCTGGTCCAGCTGCTTTCCGGGGCGGAGCTTCCTCAGTTCTCCTCTCACCTGGTCAGCTGTGATGCAGGGAAGAGGCTGTGAGGAGGGGAGGTGGGGGGGGGCTGCTCAGCTGCCGTGGAAAGGGAGGCGGGGGGCATGGAGCTGGAGCTGGTGTTGGAGAGGGGTGAGAGATGTCTTGGGAGAGGTGAGGGAGGGAGAATAGGGTGGGGGGTGACTGCAGGCATCGGGGGGGAGGAGGGAAGGACTTTTCACCGTGATGGATATGGGAACACCCTAAGTATAGTAAATACGGGAAGTATCGATATCGGAACACAGCGATGGACTCTCTAGTGAGTTGCATGTGATGGTAAACAAAAGGAGGGCAACGCCATGATGTTTTTGCTTTTGTTTGTTCATGATGAATTCTATGCATTCTATATAATTAATGGATTTGGTTTTACTTTTTATTTTTCCCCTGTAGGGAAAAGACATTTATATAGAGGACATGTACATTGTTCTTACATGGAGGGGTACAGAAGGCAACATTCCTACCAGCTTTTCAGAAAGTGTAAATCACAAAATGTATATAATTGTATATATACAGTCACAAAATTTAGATTTGCATAAAGGTGTTGTTTCATACATGTTAGGAGGATGTCGACATGAAGGACTACTTAGTCTTTCCAGCATGGACCAACGCAAACGGACCCCGACACTTTGTTCTCTGTGTAAGGGAATGCTACAGTTACTAGATTCTACATTAAGTGCCTTTTGGGTTTTTTTATACATTTAAAATGTATATTCCTGCAGAGTATACTCCAGCTCTCTCCTAATGACTTTTAAATTCTTGTGCATCTCTTTACCTATTACATTACATTATAGACCATGAAGCCACTCCTGAGAGAGATGATCCTTTTTGACTCGCAGTACTCCATGCATGAGTCTGGGTTTGGTGATGAGTACAGAACCATATTTAGGTCCACAAATGAGACATACTATGTGCCACGTTCATATAGCTTGTTATGATTTGGTTACGTTCCTATAGCATGTACTGTTATATTTGGGCTACGATCCTACAGCCTGCACTGGTATATTTTGGCTATGTTCCTATAGCCTGTACTGGCATATTTTGGCTAGGTTCCTATAGCCTGTACTCGTATAATTTGGCTACGTTCCTATAGCCTGTACTGGTATAATTTTGCTACGTTCCTATAACCTGTACTGACATATTTTGGCTACGTTCCTATAGCCTGTACTTGCATGTTGCGGTTACGTTCCTATTGTTACATGTCCCAGTCGTTGTCACTTTTATCGTTTACAAATTACTTCTCCTATTTTCATCTAATGGGTGATGTTCTCTGTGTTTAGTTTTTTTTCTTTCTGGTCAACCCCAACTAGGATCCCTTAATCTGTGAACTGAATTTGACACAAGCATGTGGCAGCCACTATAGGCTTATGCTCAGTAATATCATAGAAATGTAATGTAATGCTAAATGTCACAATAACTTTTTATTTTTATTTTTCTCTCTAGAACACATTGCTCAGCAAATTCGTCCAGGGATCTGGACTGAGAAGACTGTGCATGATATTCCAGTAAATATAAATGCATAATTAACTACACCAAAAAATTTAACTATTGCCTGTGTGCACTTTAAGTAGAAGAACCATGTGCCAAAAAAGACATCTTCAATCTGTCATATATTCTATTCTTACCTAAGTCTTTTTGGTTGATTTTGGTGCTTGCCACGGCAGAACTGTGGAAATGACTGTGGGATTTTCATGCTTATGGTAAGGTCTCAGTTTATTGGGAAAGTATATGCAGGGCTCCGACAATATTATTAACAAAATGCTTTGTTTTCTATCTTCTTTGTTCCAGTATGCCCTTTACATTACTACAAGTATGGGATTTGACTTCTAGGAGGTTAGTTTATTATTGCCTACTTAAAATGTTGCTGATGTTGCAACATAAGCATAAGCTTTTTTGAGAGTATTTATGGTTGTCAGTTGTGCACCAATGTCTTAGCTTTTTCATATGCAATACTTCAGATTAATCTTATTGCTATTGTTTGAAAGGCATGGCAAGAGGTTTGCCTTCTGGACTGATGAGGCCCGAAGCCTGCTACAAGGAACCCTTCAGCCAGTGTACAGACTGCCAAGACAGAGGGCCATTCCTAAAAAAGTTCCAGACCACATGCAGGCTGTGATCAACCGCACTGCAGAGGAAACAAGACTGGTGGACTTCATTGTACAGTCACAGGGAGCTGCGCAGCATTTTCCAATAGGGTGTACTCAACGGGAAGCGGAAGTGGATTCTTCATAAGCAACAACAGGACACCCTTTTTGCCGTTCTGAGGGCAGTTTTGCACAAAACACCAACACAACTAGGCTTCATGGATGAAGTCCAGGTCATTTTAGGTGTTCTATTTCCAGAGGTAGGTCAAACCATGTAATGTATTTGTGTGTTTTCCTGCACTTTCAAAGCCTAAATAAACAGCTACAATCGTGCTACTTGTGTATGGACCCGTGTATAATGGCTTGCTGTTCAGCATTGGTATGATGGTGTATTTAAATTGTATATATTTTTTAAAGTAACCATTCTCTTTTGGAAGGCCATCATATATGGCCTGTCTGTGCTGCAAAAATCTGTCCTTGCAGGAGGCTGAGCAGGTCTTTCTCACTGGTCAGCTTTATCATGAGAGGTAAGAATGTAATTTTTAACACAAATCAACTATTTGGTAATATTAATACCTTAATTAAGAAATAGTTATGTTTTAATGTGCCTTAAGTGTTTCCAATATTTCTGTTAAGAAAAGCAGCAGTGATTATGTTGTCCTAGTACTATTTCAGTGAAGTCGAGGAGTTCATAGAGTGACAACTACAGAAAGAAGGCAAACAATTTAAATGGTACGTAGGGCAGTTGCCTACTTCACAATCTGTGGATTGAATATGTCAGTTACATGTAATTAGGGGGCCAAGCCCGAGGGACCGAGGAAATGCGTATGCAAGCAATTACAAGCAATATTGTAATTGTAAAGATTTTTTTTTTTTCCCTCCGGCTAAAAGTGGTGCTGCAGTCTAAACCGTGCAAGGGAGGGTGGTGCAATTTGGAGGGTTACATATATCCGTCTGCAAGGGGCGCTATAATCTAGGCCAACGCGTTTTTGCCTATAACTCCCACACCGTATGTCGCACATTCAAAAACCTTGTATCCCCAGATTCCCTGAATGGAGCTGAATCACTTTGCAATTGGCCACGCCCACTTCCGCCAGAAAGTTTTTTCGCAAAATCGCAAAAAATGGAAAACCTACTTTTTCAAACTCCTCCTTGGGATTTTGTCCTATCTGCATGAAACTTGGCACATGCACTCTTCAGCTGGACCTCACCTAAAGTTATCAAAAGAATTTTGCTCGGTCAAAACTTGCGCAAATTATTAACGAACAAATTTCTGTAGGTAGCTATAAAAATGTAAACTGTTTGATATCTCGGTCAAATTAAATGCTTATTACACAAACTTTGAAACAACAATAAACAACAAACATTAATTTCAGCCAAACTATTATGCTGAAAGCTTAGAAATCTGTATGGTACATATAGAATAGGACACAGTTATTCCATACCAAAAATTGCACATGTACTCCACTAGGTGGCGCTATAATGGTTGCAATCGCGTTTTTGCCTGTAACTTCCACATTTTAAATAACACATTAGCAAACCTTATATCCATATCTTCCCTGGATAGAGCTGGATTTTCTGACATAGGACACGCCCACTTCTGCTGCACAATTTGTTCGCTAAATTGCCACATATGTAAAACCTACTTTTTGCACATACAATCTCCAGATGTGTCTGATGAAAAGTTATCAAAACAATTTTGGCACACAAAATCTGTAGACCCCGCCATCGCGATGCATTCAAATGCTCGTAGTGCTCTAGAAAACCAACTTGGAGTTTTGGATGGATTACTCAATCCTGAGAGCCCATCTACAATACCTGATGAAAACATTGTAGATCGACGGCCTGGAAAGAAATTAAAAAAAAAAAATTGGCCAGTGAATTAGAAGACGATGAACAAACTGTGTCAAACGCTGCTTTAATGACAGTGATGGAGATAACTGAAAAAATGCAGAAGGAATCCCTCAGAAAACTGCATTCTCTTGAAACCACTGTTAAAGATAACACACAAACAATTAAAAGCTACTGACTGCCTGGAGTTCCTGGGGAAACAGGTGGAGGACGTGACTTTCCAAGTGGACTCCCTGCAGAGTCATGTTGAACGCTGGAGAAAGAAAACACGGTGCTCTGCGACAAATGGAATACCCTGGAAGCCTACCAAAGAAGATGGAACCTCCAAGTGGCCGGGACTCCCGAACGGACCGGAGAAGACGTCAAGAAAATCATCATCAACATTGGAGGAGCCATTCTCCTAGTCCGCCTGAGTGGCGCTGTGGGGTGTGGCCAGAAGGACACTTAAGGTGCCCACTAATTGATCTAGGTGTGATGCACATTAAGTCTTTTGTTTTTGATCGCAGGCTGGCGGCAGTTTTTGAGTTCTTGTTAAGACCGTAATGCCTTTGTTTTTTGTTTTCAAGAGTTATTAAATGGATTGGCATATCCAACAATTATGGAAGCTCATTTCCGCCACGTGTGAAGAAAAATTATGAGATACTTAGTCATAATTATGAGATAGCTAAGTCAAAATTATGAGATACTAAGTCATAATTATGAGATACTAAGTCAAAATTATGAGATACTAAGTCGAAATTATGAGATACTAAGTCATAACTAGAAAAATTGTATTTCCTGCGAAAATACAGTGTGAATGCTGAAGGATGAAGCGAAATCTGCTGAATGTACTGCCGAAAAGCTGAAAAAGTTGAAAAGTTCAAGGCAGAAAGACTTGAAAAAGTTGAACATTTTAATTGCTGAACATCAAGTTGAATGTTTGAAGGAGTTGAAAGGGTAGAAAGATGAATATCCGAAAAGGCTAAAAAGCTTTAGACTAAGAGGGCTGAAAGAGGTTAAAAAGGTGAAAAAAGACTGAAAAGGCCAAACAGTTGTGGAATAACAGGGTTGAAAGAGCTTTAAAAGGTGAAAAAAGATGGAAAAGGCAGAAAAGTTGGAGAGTAAGAGGACAGAAAGAGCACAAAAATGTGAAAAAAGACTGAAGAGGTGGAAAGTCAAAGGCAGACAGAGCTTAAAAAGGTGAAAAAAGACTGAAAAGGCAGAAAAGTTGGAGAGTAAGGGGAAAGGAAGAGCATAAAAATGTGAAAAAAAGACTGAAGAGTTGGAAAGTTAAAGGCAGGAAGAGCTTAAAAAGGTGAAAAAATACTGAAAAGGTGGAAAGTTAAAGGCAGAAAGAGCTTAAAAAGGTGAAAAAAGACTGAAAAGGTGGAAAGTTAAAGGCAGAAAGAGCTTAAAAAAGCGAAAAAA